>CM071956.1:13720000-14370000 GCA_036784905.1 Acrossocheilus fasciatus | reverse complement strand
GCAGGTGTGGGAGCCAGGGAGGAGGTAGTGGGAGTGCCAAAAAGGCTGGGGGTGGAGCTGGAGGAAGCTGGGGTGCTTGAGGAGTTGGCCATGAAGCCAAAAGTGGGCTTTGGAGCAGATGTGTCTGAAAAGCATATAGTTGTAGAGTAAAACTGAGGTACTACTAGAACATATAACTAAAGCCATTAGGAAATTAGAAAAGACACTTTCACTCACCTGTCATACTTTGTCCGAAACTAAACGATGGCTTTGGAGGTTCTGCAGACTCAGTAGGTTTCCCAAATGCAAGCGTAGGCTTGGGAAAATCTTTTGGAGGGTCTGGCTCACCAAAAGAGAAGCCCAAGGTTGGTACCGGTTTGTCAGCTTCCTTGGAAGCACCGAATAAGAATGCAGTGGAGGGTGCGGAGGTGTCCTTTTTCTCTTCTGTTTTTCCAAAGGTGAAGGTGGATGTCACCAGTGTTTGCTCTTTCGATGATGCTTCCCCAAACTTTGTTGCAGAAGATTCAGCTACTAAAGACTTGCCAAAAATAGGAATGACACTTTCTGCTGCTGCTGTTGTTGTGGTGATGGTGGTTTTTGAAGCCGTTTCTGAGGGAGCAGGAGCATCATCTTTCTCAGCTTTGGACTGGGGCACAGAGAAACTAAAGGATGAATTTGAGCTTCCTTTCTCACTGGGTTTAGCTCCAAACAAAAATGCTGAGTTTTCAGAGCCAGAAGCTTGAGAGCCGAAATTGATTCCATTACCACCACCAAATTTAAATCCTGCACTAGAATCCAGAGATTTAGTCTTTTTTTCCAGCGAGTCATCCATGGATGCACCAAATGTAAAGCCCTTTGACACACTCTCTTTTGATGCTGTGGATTCTGATGAGGAACTACCAAGTTTGACCCCACCAGAAGCTGCATCCGAGGATATGCCTCCAAATTTGAAGCCCTCTGATTTTGAGGTTGAGTCGGAGGACCCAAATCCAAATTTAAATCCTCCTGTGGTGGAATTAGTATCTGAAAAAGTGCCTCCAAACTTCAGGCCAGCAGAGGTCGAGTCCGTAGAGCCGGTACCAAACTTAAAACCAGATGAACTTGAGTCTGTACTGTTGGACTGAATGCCAAAAGATGAACTAAAACCTGAAAAAGAAATGAGAATTCTGGTCATCAGCCTGCTTCTACTGAACAGAAACCAGCTGCTTCGAAGTCTCCTGACTTATGGAAATATCATTGCAAGGCACTTTACCTTTGGACTCTATTTTAGCTCCTGGTTTTGCTGACTGGCAGGCCACACACTGCTGGTCCTCAGCCTTATTCTGAACACAGCACACCTCACACTCCCAGCTCCCCTCAGGTTTCTTGAACTTGTCCCCAAATCCTAACAAAGGCGCAGCAGTGCTTGCAGGTGCAGAGGCTGGAGTTGAGACCGCTGTAATACCTCCTATAATACACCAAGGAGTAAGACAGGTATGCAAATATTTCTGATGCAAAAATATGCAAATTAGTTAGCAGATTTTGGAAGCAGCCCCCCCCCACCCCCCCCCCAAAAAAAAACAATTAAGGTATTTCCTTCTCTACTATTCCATGGATTTTACAGGGCTGTCCATTTTTTGTGGGCATTAAAATGGTTTTAACTTTTAACAACAACAAAACTGAAACTTTACCTGGTTTAGAGCTCTGACAGGCCACACACTTCACATCCTGTGCCTTGTTTTGAACCATGCATACATCACAATCCCAAGACCCTTCTGGCTTTTTAAATTTGTCCCCAAATCCTAACAGTCCAGTAGCTGAAGCAGCGGTTGTTGTTGTTGTGGTGGTTGTAGAAGAGGTGGCAGAGAGGGTGGAAAGAGCTGGTAGGGTCAGGCTGGATTTCACTCCAGTCCCAGGTTTGGCCGTGTCACAAGCTACACATTTAACTACATCCGGTTTGTTCCTAACTAAACAGGTGTCACAGTCCCAGCTACCAGCTGGAGGAGCAAAGAGGGAACTGATGCTTGCAAGAGCTTCTGTGGGTTTACTGTCCAATTTAGAGGAAGAGTCTGTGTTGGGTTGTGGAGCTAGACAAGCCACACACTTTTTGTCCGAGGACTTGTTTTGCAATAGGCAAGTGCCACAGCTCCATGACCCTGCAGGTGGCCTAAATTTATCACCAAAACCAAGAGAAGCCGAGGACGTTGATGCAGACAGTAAAGTTTTATCAACAGAGTTCTGAACAGGGGACGCAAATCCTAAAAACAAGAAAAGGATAAATGTATCCAAGAAGCAATGACTTTCAAAACTTAACATGAAGAGAGAAAAAAAAATTATTCAGGAAAAGCAAATCTTACCAGGTCCCTTAAGTATGTCCAATACACTGCCCTGTTTTAAGACCTTGGCTGGTTTGAAGGGTCCTTCAAACTCCTTTTCTTCACTGGTCACTGATTTGACTGCAAAACATGCAGTAAAGAAATAAATACAACAGCATAACTTTGAATGAAAATATGTCTACTTTGTAAATCAAAACTTACCTGGTGCTACTGTTGGAACAATTTTCCCATTGGAGTAAGAGGGGCCTGTTTTCATAGTAGGCGCACTGAAGGTGAATCCAGACTGCAAGGAAGAATCTTTATTATTACAGATGCTTGCGCTGTATTAAACGTAAAGTGTAAGAGAATATAGGAGACCTACTGATGGAGAGAAAGATGGAGGACTAGCAGCTGTTGCCTTGACGATAGGTGAAGAGAACGTGAAGGGAACAGATGGTGGTGTGGATGGTGCAGCTGGCTCCTGATTAAACAAATAAAAATGATGTGTTACAAATACTCGTCCACCATAACTGCTATGAAACTGTGATGAAGTCAAGACTACATCAGACAAAACGCACAATTCTAAAGGGGTCAGAGGGGAGGTAATACCTTATTTGCTGCCGGTTCCACCGAGACAGTTATAAGTGGTGTTGTGCTGGAGGTGAACGAAGAGGATGGGGGAGGAGAGGAGAAATTAAATGTTGGCAAAGTGAAATTGTTGGGAAGAGAGGCAGGCGGCAGGTCTGGTTCCTCGGTAACCTGAAAGGAGAACAACTTATATGAGCATCAAACCAACCCGTTAGACAGCTTCAAAACAAGTTCTACTCAAAAGCATATAACCAGCAATTTCTCTGACCTCATCGTCAGGTCTTTTGGATGAAGGTCTAATGGCCCTTTCCCTCTTCATTTTGCCCCCTCCTGAACCAGCACTGCTGGTCGCTGGGGTGCTGGACAAGGGGTAGGACAAACTGCTTGTGCTGAGACAAAGGAATTGATGGACTAAGTACATATGCAAGTGAAGTCACTAACAGTTCCTTGTCCAATCCAACAAGAAAAGAAGATTCTAAAACTATCACAAATTATTCACTCTTACCTGGGAGAGGGAGCCTGGGTACGATCAGAAATGGGAGGGGATTGTCTTACCGGCTAAAAAACACAGAAAACAAAAGTTAGTTCTCTGGAAGAGCTCAGAACACAGACTCCATTGCTATAATCCACTTAATTTTAAGGCTTGCCATTTTTGCAGACAGTTTCAGTCTTAGATGGACAATGTACATAACATTTCAAAAGTTTGGGGCAAGTGAGATTTCAATTATTTTTGAAAGAAGTGTCTTCATGCTCACCAAGGCTGAATTTATTTTATCAAACAATTAAAATAACAAATTTTCATACATTTTAAATTGTAATTTATTCCAGTAACATTAAAGCTAAATATTCAGCAACCATCACTCCGGTCCTCAGTGTTGGTGTTCAAGAAACATAACAGGAGAAAATGATGCTAAATACTTGTGGAAACTGTGTATAATTTTTCCCAGGATTAATTAGTGAATAAATATATTTTCTAGATAAAAAAAAGAAAAAAAAAAAGAATAGTAAATAAATGTATTTACTGTCACTTTTGATCAATTTATAGCTTCTTTGTTGAATGAAGTTTTTTTTTTTTTTTTTGTAAAGAAATTGAAACATTTATTCTACACAATTGCAAGCACTGGCAGTTCCTTAATTTCTTTAATTTTTTTTAATTTTTGAAAACTATTTATTACAACCAATTAAAAGGTGTCCAAATATGCCCCTCTTTTCAGTTGTTTTACAGTTATATGGTGAATTCTAATGTAGGATGCATTGTGAAATATTGAACTCACAGTCTCCTTGTTGCTTTTCTCCACTCCTCTGTTCACTCCACCTGGAGTGAGTGACGGTCTAAAGGATATCGAGCGGTTACCAGACACTGCAGCAGCTGCAGGTACCACCAGCTTCTGCACAGGAGGGACTGATGGCTCCAGCTGTGTGTCAATGTAACAATATTACAAATACAGCAGACAGTTCAACAGTTCCCTACACCACTGCACAAAGGATATAAGGCTATCCATTTTCTTTTTTATATTGCTCAGAAATAGTAACTACTCATATAGGGATTTTACAATTCTCAGTCAATAACTTCAAGACCTGAATGGATACCCTGGATATTTTGGACTATGTACATCCGCCACAAACGGTTATTACAGGCTTTAGGTTTCTGGTGCTGGATGAATAGGCACATTGATTGGGATTAGTAGCCAGCTGCCACAGTTGTTAACAGTTAAACAAGCAGCAGAAGCAAAGTGAAAGTTGACAATTTTACAAGACGCATTAAGGTACTGTAGTAAATGGCTTCTATACATGAAAACCACGTATAGATTTCTCACCCCATTTTATCTGACACTTTAAAAATCTTAAAGAGCTGTGTGTATTAATGCACAAGACTTACCCGTTTCCTCTTTGCCTGGAAATTTGAAATGTCAAGGTCTGTGTGATTCAGTGACTAAAAATAAGGGAAAGTTTAAAGATTGTATGAACTGAAAACTCAATTGAAGTGAATTTCAAAGTGTTGTAAAGTAAAACTACTATGACACAATACTTACAGCTGACAGAGGTGATGAAACTGTAGACGGAATTCTTTTTGCATCCTACAAAGTTACAAAAACTTGTTTTATGAAATGCTTATTGTTTTTCCAAAATGTAAGGGAAGCATGTTTATTAACTGCTTAATTTACAGAAACATTTGGTCGATTTTAAACTCTTTATTCTAGAGGCTTATTCTACAGTCATAGCTCCATATACCACAGCTCAGACAGTAAACTCACAGCAAGAGGACTGGACATGCGCTCCAGGGACTGTAGGATGCGTCTCGCTGTGGCACTGGTAACTCCACAGGGTTGAGCTCCAGCTGGCTTTGCCTTTATCTGTCTTCTAACGGGAGGCTGTGGAACAACAGACCAGAATTCCAGACGATTCAAAAATGAACAAAAAGACCAAAAAACAGCATTTCAGTTTAAAATTTAATATCAAACAACAGTACTGGCCAATGAAACTAGAGTCGATCGTTGGCATGATTGTTCAGACCTGGTAAGGTGTAGCCGGGCGTGAACGAGCTGATCTCATCGCAGCAGCTCCTCCATACGTGGTCTTCCCTGGGTAGAAGGGTGAATTCCCCAACTGACTGGAGTTCAATACTGAACTGTTCAACACTGACTGTAAGAGAACAAACATGCCTAACATTAATCTCATCTCAGTAAAACGGTCTCATATTGTGACAAGTCAAGGAGGACATTCAATTTCTCATTGTTCATTTTTTAAATTATGCACTACTGTGAGACTGTAAATAGATATATATTTAATGTTTTTGAGTCTCTTATGCTCAACAAACCTGTATTCATTTTAACAAAAAGTAAAACCAGTAAATCAATATTATAATTTACAGTAGGGCTGCACGATATTGGAAAGTAAACTCACATTGTGATATTTTGTATTTCTGTGATATGAAAAAAAAAAAAAAAAAACAGATGACTTGAAAAGCTCCATTTGGGAATTTTTTTGTTTTTAAATTCAATGATTGGACTGATTTTGTAGGTGAATAAATCAACATAGAAAAATAAATTACAAACACATAAATATAATAAAGATATAAATTAAATAAACACGCTTTATATTTTTGCGTTAAGTCTAACAGTATTCAGGTAAACTGGTTGAATAATTAAATGTAAAATAACACTGCATAGTCTTCACTGTATAAATGAAATCTAATAAATCTACAAAAGGGATTTTGTTGTTTGATTAACATTCATGACACAGAAAGCCTTAGGAACATTAAACTGCTGTGAACCAATATACTATCCATTTTCTTTCTCAATTGTTTAGGCCTACCTTCACCTAAGCCATAAGCAACTGTGTTTACAAGGATACTTGCGTGTACGTGTCATTTCAGGCACAAACAGACACGGGAGTGAACGGAATTCAGTGTTCACGTGCATCTGCGTGGCTCTCACCGGGTCTACACCGGACACAAGCAGCATAATACAAAATACAATAGAACCCATTACAATCAGTGATGCTGTCTACACTGGATGCGGCGCGACACAGCAAATCTCTCGTTCTTTTTATGACTTACTGACAAAGTTCAAAGGATTTGCAACGGTCGCTTTGTCGTGTCCAGTGTAGACAGAGCAGGGCGGCGATCAGTATAGATAGAACGATCAGTATACTAAAAAAAAAAAAAAAAAAAAAAAAAAAAAAAAGAAGCACATCCTGCGATGTGACTATCGCAGATGTGCACATCGTGATATCGATGCTGAAACGATATATCGTGCAGCCCTAATTTACAATAATATTACCAGTTTTCAATTTCACGTGACCCCTCATAAATCATTCCAATAATATGCTGATTGGTGCATTTCTAATCAAAGCTGAAAACAGCTGTGCTGCTTAATATTTTTGTAATTTAATATTACATAACACTTACAACCAATTTAATGCATACTTGTGATAGTAACTTAAGTCAAGGTTGATGGGTCAGTAAGATTTTTTTTAAGTTCCCAGGAAAATATGAATTACTTACTGATGAGGAAGTGCCAAAAACTGAGAGGTTGAAGGCTGGTTTCTTGAGACCAGAGTGGGCTGTCTGTGATCCAGAATGGGTGCGTTCCGTCTCTGGGGACCAGAGGAGTGGCACAGTCTTTGACGTGGGAACATCTGGAAGAAGATTAAGCCCTGCTCTTATTTCTGGCTATACCTAGCCTAGATTGCTCTAAACAACTTGACAAATCAAATTCCTAGCATCAAGACTTATAAATTGGTTTCTCTTTAGAAATGTGGTTGCTCACCTTTATCAGATGCACGTGATGAAAAGCCACTGGTAGTCGAGATGTTGTCATCCTCATGCTGAGAGCTGGAGTCCTTAATCTCTTTCACCAGGGAGAAGTTGGAGGCTACAGCGAAAGGGCTCCCTGAGAAGGGCGCTGTAGACGTGGAGGGCTGGGAGAAGAGGGAGCTTGTGCCACCTAATGCAGGGGAACCATCCAGGGAGGGGAAGTGCAGGTGGGTCCGATTGAGCGGGGGTCTCGACAGCGCTTCCTGGAAGTTCAGCGACGCTTTGCTTGTAGATGGTTCTGAAAAAGGTATTCAGCATTTCATGTCAAGAACGCAGGCAGCTTCTAAAGCAGCCAACTACATAGTTCTCTAGGTTTCAAAATAGCAACTATGCGTATCTGCTGGACAGCAACAACTCATCATACCTGTGTTACTTGTGCTCGGCTCTGGAGAGTCTCGTCCATCTGGGAGCGGGGTGACTTCGTCGTTGCCGTTGGGGGGAGGAGCCACGTTGTTCCGGTCCACCCCTACAGCCCCGGTATCACCCTCTGGAACTTCTCCATTTTTGAAGTATTTCTGCAGCCAGGAGGGGACTATGCTCTTCACTGTATCTGTCACTCGACTGATCAGGCCAGGCTGCTGCAGGGGCCAATGGAACAAAATTAGCATATCCAGTAGCAATAAAAGACTAAGAGCAATACCTTGAAACTCATTAATAAAAACAAATCCACTACTAAGGCTTTTAAACTTTAAACCATTGTTTCTGGCCTAAATAAATATATACATAAAAGCTATAATACTGCTCTATCCCATATAAGATATAAAAAGTCCACCCCATGTCATATTTGACTGTTTTCACTTGTAAATGGTTGATCTGGGCATATTTCTGTCTTAATTCAGACAAAATAACTTTCACTGGAGACAGCAATGTTTTGGATACAGGGCTCGTATTTTAGCCTCAATAAATGGTTTGGAGTTAAAGACATCTTGATGGATTTGTTTACTAAACAGCTTTAAGTTGTGTATTATTGTGATGTTTTTAATTTGCTGTTTGAACTCTCATTCTGATGGCACCCATTCACTACAGTGATGCAATTTCTCCAAATCTGTTCTGATGAAGAAAACTCATCTACATCTTGGATGGCCTGAAGGAGAGTACATTTTCAAAAAAAAAATATTTTTGGGGGGGTGAACTATTCCTTTAAGATTCCAGACTTATTTGGGACAATTTGATATCAACTTTTTCTGCCTTAACCAGTTGCTCATTACAATGAAAAATCAAAAGGTAATTCTTAGTCTTAGTAAACCTAAACCTTTTGGATTTAGGTTAGCACTGAACAGCTGACAAAAGTTAAGAGCTTAAGCACTTCTGTCCAAGTTTTCCATGTTCATGTGGCCTACAACTCATCTACTATGCGTGAAGCCAGGCTGTAAGAAAAAACATCCTAAATTTTGATTATGATGTTAACAGAAGGACACGTTTCCCCTATTTATCATACTGCAGAAGCAGTGTGGCCCCCAAGGCTGGAGAGAGCCTGGATTTGAGAGCTTCAGTTGTCGTCTAAAAGGGGCCCTGGGGACCAAATCACTGTGCAAGCTCTACAGGCTTATTGTTCTCTAACAGAGCTCCAGGGTTTGGACACAGCAACACCACAAACCAGCCCTTTGGCTGAACGCTGTAAGCATGTGACCCACAGGCAGGTGGGAAAGCTAAATAGTCCATTTAGCCTCAGCAGAAGAGCCAGGAGAGATTGCGCAATCAAAATGGAAGGCCTTTAAAGCTTATAGATACTTGTGATTTAAATATAGGCCAGAGCAAGAGCGTAATTCATCTTCCTGCCTCACTCTGAGATCAAGAAGACTACATAAGAAAGGATAAACAACATGAACGTGCTGCATGCACTCAGCATATGAAACCAGCTGTGCGTACGGCTGGGGCCTCACGCATGAGCTCAGGGTTGCAACATAAGTCACTTCCTGTCAACAGTGTGCACATGGCACCATCCAAGGTCAGCATGGCCAATCAATGTAATGTTAGGCAAGTTACTTCCAAAATGTAATACATTATATATTACTAGTTACTTTCATTTGAAAGTAATTAGTTAAATTACAATATTACTGTCTCTGAAATTTTTGAGTTACTTTCACCCAAATAACTACAGAAGTATGACTTGGTGCTTATGGAAGAGCAGCAATATGGCGTTTCCTGGGTTACCCCAGTAAACAAACCAGCGCTGCTACTTTAATATGCATTATACAGAGGCAAGTCGAAATAAAATAGCATCTAAATTTTGCTGAAGACAGTGAGTTCCCCTCAGAGACAGATTCATATAAACCCCCATCCCCAAATGTATCGCAATGCATTTAACATCACAACCGACTTGAATCTTCACATATTTTTATCCATTTTCAACCGGCTTGTGGTTCATTACCATTACGAACCAGTCAGCAACGTTAGCTTACCTTGTCACTGCTGTTGTTGACGTGGATTTTGCTGGCAAGCTTTCTAAAAGCTGGCAATTCTACTGTTAACAGAAGCTACATATCTTCCCAACATACTCGGCCACGAGTCTCTTCACTTCTCTGGGTTCAAGCGGCAGGGCAGACAGAGATAAGTTTAATTTCTGTTGCTTAATCTTGCCTGCACTCTCGTCCACCACATTCGTTCTCTTCTCTCACATGTATTGCAGCACCAGAAAACAAACATACTATTTTACCCATTGATTTTTTTCTCTGGTCCTGCTGGAATATCTCGCGGTACTGGTAAGTTCGTAAAAAAAAAGAAAAGGAAAAAAGTTGTAACATGCATTACTAAAATTGTAACGGGTATAATACTACCAAAATGTTTTTAGTAATGCATTATATTACTGCATTACAGCAAAAAGTAATAGATTACTGTAATGGCATTACTTTTGTAATGCGTTACTCCCTACGCTGCCTATCTATACAACCAAAAATGCGTGGACGAGCAACCTTTCATAAAGTGCAGAGGAAAAACACTGTCTTAAGTTTAATTACAATTTATACTGCCATTATATGATGTCATCTAATCAAAACACCAGCCAGCTCCACTCTCCCTGCAGTGTTAAAAAAATGCACATGTGTAGCTGACATGACACTTTGGGAAAGATGTTCTGCAGGGAGTTGTGCTCTAAAACAGCATTTTTTAATCAGTAAAACACATGCAGTTTTATTAACTATTAAGTGAGGTGCAGCATAGAAGATTTGCACATTTAAAAATGTCACATCACAGGACCACTTAAAATGTAAGGTGAAACAAATCAGAAAGAAAATCAAACACAGCATCTAAAATATACACTTTCCCTTATACAATTTAACTAATGTTTGGAGGAAAAATGTCTAGTCAAGTGTGTGCAGTTTCTGCAACAAAACAAGGTGCAACGATGCACAAAGTGCCAACAGAAAAGATAGGTATTTCCATGGTTTAAGTTGCATTGGGTAAAAAAAATCAGCTATTATAAGATTTAAAATGTAAATGCAACATGAAGAGATATCCTGTTCTTTCCTAGTTCTAATTACTACGCCAGAATAATTTTAAATCACTACATGAGATCAGAAGAGACAAATACATTTTTGCAACATTTCAGCTCAGACAACTCAAAACAATGGTTTAGATTTAGAGATCGACCAATATTTTTACATGTCAATACAAATTAGTATGTTTGTGTATTAACCAGCATGCAGAAGAAATAAAATATATGCATAAACATACATTTTAACAAATTATGATTAACCATTTGCAAATAAATATTGTATTTAAGTCAAATCAAATAAATGCTGTACCTCTTCAACTTAGTTTCTCTAATGCTCAAGCCTTATACTTCTATCACGAAAACATGCAACGTGATGTAAATAAATGCAAAGTTCACGTTGCTAAAGTTATAAGCAAAATATAACAACATTTGTTTAAAGTTACTAAAAGGCTAATTAAGATGTCTGTTCATAGAACCACATTAATCTATGAACATGCGTCAGACGCTGCACTATTTCTCTTTTCAAAAAGCAGCATGCGAGTGTTTCCAGTGAGCTAACGTTACAGATCCCTCTGAAAACACGCCACGACACGCACTCATCCCGCCTTTCTTCATGATGACAAACCTATTGCATTAACTACCTGTGCTTTCCGTATTTATGCCAAAACATGTACCAGACTCGCAAGTATCCAACTGATATCTACCCAAGTTCAAGACTCGCACATGAAATATAAGTAAAGAAAATATGGACAAGTGTTGTGAAGCTCAGGTTCCCCACATGTAGACCTTCTGAGCGGCACAAAAGAGGGGAGACGTGAATTTCGGTGTATAAACAGCATTTTATTTAAAGGGCAAGGACATTAAAATACTGTTTAAATGTTGTTAGATTTGTTAACATTTAAAAATTCTTGTTTGACGCCGGTGCGAGCCGCAGCTAACGGCTAACGGATTGTATTTTGAAACGCGCTCACGCGGCTGTCTAAAATTATTGAAATACATTCAAATTTCACCTCTCTAACGCCATATTTAGAGCATTCTCCTCACTGAACGGCTATGTCTCTTCAGTCAAATGAGTTAGCCGTATTGCGGTGACAGTGTTGAGACCGTGTGCTGGAGGAACGTGAACAGGCCTGAAACAGGCCTCAAAATGTCTCCTGTTTTACAAATACAAAACCCGCCGCCAAAACACCGGTGCGGCTCATGCTAATAACCGCTAAAATCCTTGCCGTGGAGACTAGGGTTTCGTTTTATTTACCTGTTTGCCTTTGGCATAAGGTTTTGAAGCGATGTGGTATCTTCTTGATCTGATTTTCCCTCCTCCTGTCGCCGCCATGGCTAACTAGATTGAGTCTGCTCAGTAGCGCTTCGCCGGATAGAGCTCCGCTGTCACAGCGCAGCTCTCCAATATACCATCAGCCACTTCGACGCTGAGGTTTATGGGAAATGGAGTTTAGATGGACTCATGCGTTCGGTATTGACTTCAGTTTGTAGACCAACCGGCCGTGGATTCCCTAGGGAGTTTCTGGGGTTTTCAGATCGGTGGTTATGAGTGAAATGAGGTCTGTGGCAAACATTTCGTGAAGAGAATTTAATGTTGTGTTGTAGAAGATAAACTACACAGTCATTAGCTCAAACATGATTTCTGAATTTAATCACAAACCTTATTTTCTCATAAATAGTAGGCTAATAACAATAAAAATAACTTTAATTACACATATTTCTTTAATGGCATGTTGAATAAATTATAAAGGAGGGAGCTGTATATATCAAAAGTTTATACTGTATCAGATTCATGATTAAATTAATCTGATACAGGGTCCGGGCCCCGGAACAAGCAATGAGAAACTTTAGTTTACAGCAAGGTAAACAAACCAAAATCACTGTATTTTGATTTTTTTTTTTTTTTTTTAAACATATACAAGAATACATTCTCCCAGGAACTCAAACAATTGTACTACAATTACTAAGAAAGAGACTTCAATTTATATTTTATTCAAAATTTTTACTCAACAATACAGTATAAGTGTGTTAAGAAAGTGAAAAGAACATCCCCTTGAGGAGGTTCACGTCTGTGAGAAGTTTAACCATTCATTCATACACTGATAAAAATCTCAAAGAGAATGGTCACATCTCATTGCTCCTGATTATCACATTAAAGTATAAGACATAATTAGATATTACAACACTGCTGTGGCAGATTCAAGTTTGACATCGCATTTTATGCATTTGCTTTGGTCACCTTCAGAACTGCAGATCCATACAAAATTCATGACTACTTTAACAGCTATTTTAGGTTTTGATGTTTGTGTTTTTTTTCCCCAGGAAAAAATATTAAATTCTGTATAACTAACAGCTTGGGTATTGCTCAACAATTTGGTCCATGAAAAATAGAATGTAAAAAACCAATTAAATAAGACAAAAAAGTGATAGTACCTTAATATAAGCATATGCTACCATTTAGTATTAATAACCCATGGGGGAAAAAAATATTCCTGCCTAAAAAAAAACAGCACAAAATCGTAAATGCAGGTTTTGCAAATATTACAACGATTTCAAAAAATTGCATGTAGAAATGCATAGTCATTTAAAGGCCTCAGACAGAAAATATTATTAGTCTAAAATCATGTATGCACATGCCCACACATACTCACACAGGAATAAATCTTACCACAAAAGTTAACATACAAAGCAAAAACAATAAAAGTACAGAAAAAAATGACAACATACAGATTATGTCATCATTACCAAACCACCTTTACATGTTGCCAAAAAAACTGAATCATATTACATTTAAGTAAATCAACAGCTCTTGATGCAAAAGGTCTTGACCTGCCTCTCCTTCAACCACTCTGCAGTTTTAAATAATAGCAAGACTGAAAATACTGAAAGAAGACTGAAAAACGGTTGTGATAATAGAACACTGGTGATAATAGAACACTAAGTTCTTAAATGTTTTTCACGAATGTAGAGCTTGTTTTTATGCTCACAATGAATTGTTGCATAAAATGTCTTACCCTGATCAATGCATAGGTATGTGTCAACAAAACAATCACTGATTACAGGTCAAATGGAGAACTGTATGCAATATTTGAGAGGGCTTGGTCTGCATTAACAATACTGGTAATAAGAAATAATCAGAATTGAATAATGCTCCCCTAACGTTTTACAGAAAGACTGGCAGCATTGAGCTCCTTTCATTAAGAGGGCCATCACAAAACATTCACTGGCTCAGATGCTTCCGACATATAAAAGCCACATCAGTGCCACTGGAAAGTGTCCATTGTGTCATTTCCCAGAATTCTGGCATACCACAAATCATTTGTTCCTTCCAAGTGCTATGAAAATGAAAACTAGTGTACAACAGTACATTGCAAAGACAGAGGCTTGTGGTTGGAATGTGTCCTCTGTTTATAGAAACCTTCTTGTGTCTGCACACTATCACCCAGCTAACCGCTTTACCTCTCTTCAACCGTTTATGACAGATTCTTTCTTTCAACCCCTTGTGGCCCATTGAGAGAGCATCGGTCTCTAGCTGTGGTCACTTCTTGCTGCTTGTTCCATTGATTGTTTTGTTTTTTCCAGAGCCTCCTTTTCTTCTCCGTGATGAATTGGAATTACTACTGGAGTTTCTCTCTGCTAATAGTAGTAATAATGTAAATACATATAAGTGTTAAATAAAACCATTCAGATATTCGAAGGGTAAATAAATCTCAAATGTTCCTTAAAATGTTCTTCATATCATAATACAATTTTCTTTTTAATTAATTCTTAATCTGTAGGGTAAAAAATGAAGTAATGAAAGGAAATTCCATGTCACAAATCTGAGCGTGATGTGAAAAATCTCATTAAAATGGTCAGTTTCTGGGTACTTAGTGTCATTTGAGAAACCCTCTAAAACAAATCAGATTGTGTGTTACCTTTGGCAGTTTCAGGAATGTAGTCATACGGGTCAGTAAGAATGCTGTCGTCACAATCTGCAATGTACTGTTAAAGAGATTTATTGGTTTATCAACATTTGATAGGCAAGCTCAAACTAGGAAAATAAAGCAAGACACACTAAAACCCAGAGCAAATTAGCTTTAACATATCATTGTGACTCTTTGTGTGCTCTCTGCTGGGGATGTTTCTAATATAAATATCGTCAATTGTGAAAGACCAGTGGACAGCACTAGATTATATTCTAGTTGAAGAATTCACTGGATTAGTATCTGTCAGTAAATCATGTTATGGTAACAGATGAATAAATACAGTCATTTACCTTCAGCCTCTTCCCATAATTCTGCTCGTACCAAACCATACCATATAGACAGAGAAAAGTAATGAAAGCCTGGAAGGTGGCAAGAAAGAGAGAGAGAAAGTGTATATGAGACTTCTCCAATACAGTGGGATTCAAAACTCTGAGAAAATGTATTACTACTAATCATATATTATTAGAAGAATAGTTTCAGCAATGAATATGAATTTCACAATGTCTATTTAGTTCCACTTGCACATTATTAAATAATTTGCTTTTTTCGTTAGTGAATAAAAAAAAATAGTGAAGATTTTTAAATGCCATACAATATTTCTGTACTTTTGAATATTTTGAATTTTTTTTTTCAGTGTGGTCTCAGACTCAGACCCACTGTATATAGTTTATAGAAACACACAAGGTTCGATCTGTAAACATTCAGTGTAAACTACAGATGTGTAATTGGACAGAATAAACCGTTGCAACATATCAAAGTCGTAGTACAACAACATACAATATTTGTTAAGGTTTCAGTATCTGTTATTGAAAACAATAAACAGATCTCTAAAACAAAAATTCATTTTAAATGATAACAATGTAAAAATACAGATACATAATAATAAATATTTATGTATTAGTATATAAATAGAGTTTTTAAATGAGAATATTTATAAATAAAAGACATTTCAACCAAAACACTCACCAAACACAAAAGCCAAAGGACAACATAAAGAACCTGTGTTTTAGAGAACAAGTCTTGTCCAAATTTGATACAAGCCAGGGCCTCAAGGAAAGCAATGGCCCTACAGAACAAAACACATACTCATGTATGTTGCATTATATAACAACATATCAAAGTGTCATTTGTTTATATAAATATGCAATATATTGCTCTTTTAAACTTTATATTCATCAAATAATCCTTAAAAAAAGATATGAATCATGTTTTCAACGTTGAGAGTTTTTTGAGCAGCAAATCAGCATATTAGAATGATTTCTGAAGGATCATGTGACACTGAAGAATGGAGTAATGATGCTGAAAATTCAGCTTTGCTCAGGAATACATTATATTTTAAAATGTATTAAATAGAAAACCGTTATTTTTTATATATTATTATTATTATTATTATTATTATTATTATATAATCACAGAGAAAGACAGGTTTATATAACAAACTTTCCAGCACAATTTTTTTTTAAATAAATATTTAAATGCCAATTTCAACATATATATACTGTTGAAAATTCTGATAAAAAATGAGATGCCATGATTGGTTTGATATTTAGTTATTTCAGATATTTTGAAGAATACGGCTGAAGAGTCAATGGGGTTCAAAAATAGTAGACCACATTTACTTTTATTGTGTAACATAAAAACACAACTCAAAATATTACCTTTTCTTGTTCAACATGAGGGTAAGTAAATGACCGAATTGTAATTTTCAGTTAAACTTTTTCTTTGTTAAGTGTTAAACAATAATAACAACTTTTAATAATACCCAAATAACTTTTTGTGTTTAATGCGCAATGGCAAATCTCTTATGAGCATTTCAGACTTGTACTTACAAATACAAAAGTGTGGTTTGTTAAGTCACCAGACTATGTAGGAGTAATCTGGCAGACCTGGAGCTTTACAAAGCCAAGAGAAAAAGCCTCCATTGTTTAGAATCGAATGGAAAAAGTGAGATTGTCGGTAAACAGAACACAAATCACCTGATTCTGACAAAAACAGCTGTGGTGAGATGGAACTAAACCTATGTATTAAATCTCTCTGTATCTATACCACTGTAAGAACTGTGCTTTTCTGAATTTCCAAAATAAGTTCCAAATTAAACAGACAGAATCATTTTATGACACAGTCTTTATCAAAGGGATAGTGTACCCAAAAATGAAAACCATCATGTCGCTCCAAACCTGTGTGACTTTATTTATGCCTTGGAACACAAAAGAAAATATTTTCAACTGTGTTTGTTTATAAATTCAAAGTCAGAGGGGTCCAAAACAATATTGGACCCCAATGACTTTCATTGTCAATGTAAACTGCTCAAAATGTGCTCCACAAATGTGTTCTTTTATGTACCACACAAGTCATACAGGTTTGATTTTTGATGAACTAGCCCTATAAGTCATCATCTGTTGCTGATTGTAAGAACCAAATCATCCAAACTGGAAAAACCACTGGCTGAACTGTGAACATGATTTTTTTTTAACTTATTTTGACAGGTATTACATAGAACTTTTGCATTAAATAAATAAGTGTGTACTTACCCAAACACCCAACACTGTGTTCCAACTCTTTTGCACTGGGTGTCTGTTAGATATGCGTAGTATTGCCTAAATGCAAACGATAGGTAATGAGTCATTCAACACCTCTGGAATCAAACAGCACAATGGGTGTATACACACCTGCCAAACGTCATTATCCAAAATAAATGTATTTATTTAGAATGATTATATGGCCGAAAGAATGGAATAATAGCATTACTGTGTTGATGTTTATGGATCATCGGTTCATGCTCCACACTAAATAAATAAATAATTTCAATAAATAAAATAACTGGCTTTTGAAGACATGGCAGTCTCATGTTTCTCAGTTCTTGTGGATCTCACGTTCTGCCTTTCCAGGAAAAGCTTTTGTTTTAGTACATCAGATTTTGGAGAGATAATGATCCTGATCTCTAGAGAAGGAAAACGAGGCCAGAGCAAAAACTCTGATGAAATAAAGTGAAATGTCTTAATGTTGTTTGGTTGGATGAGAAGTGCCAGTACAAAGAAAGGTTCATTTCAAGGGATTACGCTGGAACACAGAAGAAGGTAATTGGACATTACCGCACTGTGGGGGCAGTGATGATCCCAATGAAGAGGATACGGCACCAGCTGAGAGGATGAGAGGCCTGGAATACGAAGATATGCTTCAAGAAAAATGTGTTCAATTCTGTGAGCTGTTGAGAGAGCAAAGAAACGGGACAAAAGTGAGTGAAAACCCAAAGAAAGTCTAAATCTGTGGTCTACTACTGTTTGGTTAAGCTCTTCTGAATGTACTGACCTATTTCATATTTCATGCTCTGCTTTTCAATTAAACAGAACACTTTTTAGGTCAAAGGGTACATTAGGTGTGTAGCTGATGCTTTATCGACTATACTAGTGTTCAAAAGTTCGGGGTCAGTAAGATTTTTTTTTTTATTATTATTAATAGTTTTATTTAGCAAGGATGCATTAAATTAATCAAAAGTGACAGTAAAAATTTTTACATTGTTACAAAAGATTCCTATTTAAAATATTGCTCTTTTAAACTTTATATTCATCAAATAATCCTTAAAAAAGATATGAATCATGTTTTCAACGTTGAGAGTTTTTTGAGCAGCAAATCAGCATATTTGAATGATTTCTGAAGGATCATGTGACGCTGAAGACTGGAGTAATGATACTGAAAATTCAGCTTTGCTCAGGAATACATTATATTTTAAAATATATTAATAGAAAACCGTTATTTTATATATATTATTATTATTATATAAAATCACACAGAAAGAAGGGATATGTAGTTTTGCCATCATAATCTGGCTAAACAAGTATTTTCTGTCAAGCTACATTATTAAGGTTCTCATTAAAGCATTTCTCATTTAAAGTACAAAAACTGTGTATAAATAAATTGTACGCTCATAAATCATAATGAAATCTTAATCATCATCAATACTTATTTTTTTCCACTGTGACTTGGAAAGTCATGGCTAAAGTAAAGTTTGTGGGACAGAGTTCTGTCTATAAACGGCAAGCTTGAACGTAGCATAAACTGAAAGGCTTTCCATACTATTTATGTTTTAGATCACACACCTGCCATACTATCATGAAGAGGTAGATTCCAGCCACTCTCTGAAAAGAGGATTTGGGGTCAAACCAGCGCACATACGTCCAGCTGGCCGGAGTGAACTGCAAAACAGCCCGTTTCAGCTTGCCTGTGGTTGTGTGGATATCCCTGAACATATACAAAACAAACCATCAACCTGTTTAAAATCATTTTAAATGCATGAACATCACTGTGCACTATCCCAGTGACCTAAAAACTGGATCAGATGATCCAACAAGAATGTAGTGCAAAACATGTTTGGAGTTAACACAGATAACTCATCTCTGCATACATATCTCCCAAACACAATACAATCACAGAGAGTATGAATGGTGGAGAACTACTGCTACTGCTGCTTGTTCATTTCTGCAACATTATGTATTTTTCAATTACAAATGCTGGTTTCATAGGGAACAGCCACAGATTAATCATGAAAAGAGCTTACTTGATACTGGCCCAGTGGTAGGTACGCATCTCTAAAAAGTGACACACAGTCATGCCAAGCCAAATGCCCCCTCCGTTACACAACAGGATGTCAAGAATGACTTGATCCCACCAGCACTCTGCAAAGTTTGGCAGGAGGTGCATGAAGAACAACTGAATGAGGAAGGAAGATAGAGACGAGAGACATATAAAGCAACAAGTGGTGGTATGCCCTATATAACAAACCAGGCCGTTTTCACTGCACAATACTGCTTCAGACAGTATTGTGAATTAGTGATAGTCTGCAAATCTAGTATCAACTCCTATGTATCTGGTATTAAAAGTAATAATAATAGCCATGCCTCATACAATCATACATAAAAATTGTATTCCACAAGATATTATCAGGGTTTACCTCAAACTGAGGTTTTGTGTTTTATTTGCTTATTTGCTTATTTTTACAGATGATTAAGTTTCTGGTTATGAGGAAGTTGCATAATCAATACTATGGAATGAGCAACTACTTACTTTCAAACGTATTTGATTGGGAAAGACACCCACTCACTCATGGTGTCAAATTTGTAATAATTGTAATGTTTCAATATTGCTGGATTTACTGTATTTATTTATTTTTTATCAAATCAGCAGCCTCGGTAAGCATAAGAGACTTCTTTCAAAAAAAAAAAAAAAGAAGTTTGACATTTAAACAGTATAAATATATAAAATGCATTACCTCTGTGAGCTCCCATGTGATGCTGATAGACCAGCAGAGGCCGTAGCTGCGGATGAGTAGCGCTTTCATTGCCCAACCCCAAAAATGACCAAAGGCAAAAATGTCAAAGTGACTCAGGATGCGTTCCCATGTGATTACGTGACAGTTTACTGCATACTCCTGTAAAAATTGGGATAAAATTAAACAAATAAAACAAAATGATATTGAAAAATTAATAAATAAAAACTACGGTAAGTAAATTTAAAATTATGTAAATTGTATGGAAAACTTCGGGATTATTTACACTATAGAATATGTTATTGGCTAATATATCAAAGCTGTATAATTAATTTGTTTCAAGAAACAATTTCACTAATTTTACAAATGAGTGGAACCTTAAAACTAAAAAAAGTAGGGCACAGTGCAAATTAGATACAGTGAGCGACATGGAGCCTGATATCAATGGACAGAGATTCAAAGAATCCTATTGGCTGAACGTCCGCAGTCAGGCCGTCCTCTGATCTACATGGAAACCTCTTACAGAAAGCTGGCATTATCTCTTTACAGTAATTAACTAATTAATTCACTGGATTAGAAACACACACACACTAAAGGGAGGGTTTCAAACTCCACAGCTCAGACATAATCTATGGCACTAGTCTGCTGCGACCATGATCGCCTATAAAAATTTCATAAGATTGACATGCAGCCATAGAAAAAGATGACATTATGCAGGAAATCACAGATTATATAAAACTGAATGCACTCTTTTATTTATTTATTTATTTTTCACAGCAACAGTCTCTGTTTATACTGGTATGTAAATGGAGTAATTAAAAAAATTAATAGGACTCAAATGAAAGCCAAGGATCCATGGTGGAAAATAATAATAATAAGATCAGAGATCTTAGAAAACATAACATAGACCAAAACACAGAGTTGAGAAGTGAGAAAATCTTAGGTGTTCACAGCTCAATGTGAATGAATATTGACTTGAGTTGCCAGTACAGGGGCCTGTTTCATAAAACAAGTTTACCAAATAAGCCAGGCTTATTTCAGTTTGACTTATTTTGAACCAAATCAACTGACAATAAGTCAGACTAACTGAAATAAACCTGGTTTATTTGGTAAACATGTTTAAGGTTTGTTATCATTTATATAAACATAGCAAGTATAAGAGTATAAGACATGATGGCTGGCTTCTAGCTTCTCATGCAAGAATGAATTTAGTTCTTGTCCTGGGATATCATATTGCTCACCATGACATCTGCTTCTCGTGTAGCATAACGTAGATTGGGGTCCAGCCAATACAACAGCGCCTTCACCTGATCCCAGTTCAGGAAGATGAGCAACACCAGGAATAGGAAGTAAAGGACACTGAGACCTGCAAAGAGTCAATAAATCACTGTGTTGGAGGTTGAGTCAACATAGCCACTGATAAGTAAACACACAAGAAAAGACTGTTAACAGTCACTCACCAAAAACCATTCGCCATATAACGGGATGTGGTCTCGTGAAAGGACCTAAAAGTGTTTTTTTAATCCAATGAGAAAAAAAAAATTAGTTTGTTTTCATGTCATTCCTATTTGTGTGATTTACTTGGAGAGGTTTAGCCAAATGCCTGAGGTTTTATTATATTAAAAGAGCAGCTTGGAAATCCTGCTATACACATATTTGTGTTCCGTGGAAGAAAAGACATGAGGGTGAGTAAATAATGACAGAATTTTCCTGCAATGAAAGCAATCAGCAAAAGTCAATTTGCATCCAGTTAAAGTTTGTTTCTACTGAGAGGCAAATGAACAATGACTGTACCGTTGGGGAAGGCAAGAACACTGATAACAAGAAAGAAAGAGCCGACCAGCAGCAGACCCACACGAAGGTTATTATCACAATCACCATCATCCCTGCCATAATAAAAACACGAAGTGTAGATAACATGTCAGAGCCATGATTACGTCATAGAACTATAACCTTTCACCATCTCACCAGACTGTTTGGCGTGGGTGTGGCAAATCAATGGAGAACAAGACAGACCAGTGTTTAGTATCACTGAGATACTACTGTCAGATTTACTAATATTTTAAATTTTTTTATAGTTTTTTATTTTTATTTTAGTTGAAGTTTTAGTCATTTTGCACTGCAGTTTTATGCCATTTTTATTTATTGTTTTAAACATCCTTTGTTTTTTTTATTAATGTTTATTTCAGCTTTCGTTTAGTTTTTAGAACATAAAGTTGAATTAGATAAAAATGTGAAATGTTGCCTTGACAACTAGCTATTTTTAATTTAATTTCAGTTAAGGTTTATTTTATTTCAAGGAACGATTTATTATGGTTTTAGTTTTAGTTAATAATAACCCTGACATAGGTAAGTGAATATATCACATTAACAGTCATTCAAAAATACTTTGAAAATGCAATCTTAAAATCTTTAAATAAATAAGCAGTTTAAAAACATTAGGCTATTATCAACACAATCAAAAATTTAATTTGTGGCCCCAGGTTGTGTGTAAACAATGTTATTATCATAGATTCAAGTGACATTGACAAACTAGTTTAATTTTTAATTGAACACAGTGTAATATTTAGCCTAGGTTTTTCAAATATTATCAAGCAGTTGTTAACCTGATCTGCGCTGGCAACACTAACAAATCATCTTCAAACCATTTAAACAGTTTAAGTTAAAACTGAATAAAGTAGTCGTCTTGACTGAGCCCTCTGTCACGCGCTGAGTTGCCGTTGCCATGCTGACAGACAGGTGTGTTCTGTCGTAAACCTCCTGTTTACTTACCTCGTAAACGCAAAGTACATTATGCTAACGACGGTGAACGTCAGTAAAGTAATGGTGTGCGGTTTGTAGAAGAAGTCAACGGTGATATCCTCCACTTGTTGCTCGTTTATCATCCGAAAGTGAAGTTTATAATTCGCATCATCTTTACTGAGCATCCTGGAACCCTGACTGGGCGCCATGGTTGGTCTCATCCAAACTGTCAACAGGACCAGAAGACACTCCACTCCACCAGCGCCGAGTTTCTCTGACAGAACTTCACTGAAGTTGAGTGGGTCGAGATGTTCTCACCGCCCTATTTCAGGCGACTTCATTGGCTGGGTAAAGGCAGGAGGCTATAAGAGCTTCTCCCATTTGCAGGGCTCTGTTTCAGGCGGGGTTGTTCAGGGTTCGTGGGTGTTGACTGGAGGAAAGATGAGCGATACTACCATCTTCTGGCCTGACTGCGCGCTGGCGAAAAGAGCATCTGCTCTTACTGATTTGTGATGTGACGGACATCTACTTGGGGAAGTTCAGAAGTTCAGGCTGGAAATGTTCTCCGTCGTTCTTCATCTAATTCAGTCCCATCTAAAATCAGTTTAATCTAATCTGAATGTAAAACCAAATCTATTTAGTCTAATTTAATTTAGGACTCAAGAAGCTGTATAGGCACGATTATAAGCCTCCTCTTTCTTGCTTTCTTTCTATGTAATGGTTAGGCCTACTGTCAGATGTTACTCCTCGAGATAAATATACAAGCTAAAAGATCCTTTGTTCCCTAATACTTTTTTGTTTAGAATATATATATTTTAAATATATTTTATATTAAATTGATTATTATATTTTTGCATATAATTTATTAAAGGCTATATATATATTTATATCTGCACAGTTTTCTTTGGGAGTGTTTATATGTATGAATAAATTTTTCATCGAATCTAGATATTCACTCAAATACATATAATTTTATTACATCTTATATGAGCGCTGGTAATTATCCACTTAGTATGATTAGTCAACCAACAAAAGTACTTTTTAGTGAAAGTGAAAGTGACGTGACATGTGGCCAAGTATGGTGACCCATACTCTGAATTTGTGCTTTGCATTTATCCCATCCAAAGTGCACACACACAGCAGTGAACACACACACACTGTGAACACATACCTGGAGCAGTGGGCAGCCATTTATTCTGCGGCGCCCGGGGAGCAGTTGGGGGTGTCAGACCTATAATTAGGGAGTCAGACCTATAATTGTGCCACTTGGTGGGCTGGGGATCTTTGCGGTTGTAGTTGAGGAAAGGTGTCTAGGTGACATATAATGTGTACTAGATCTGTCAAGCCATGGCCAATTGTTTTATGACAGGTATGTCATTAGAACACAGGCCGTTTTCAGTAAATGTAGCTGACTCATCATCATTTTGAAGAAAGACATCAATAAGAGTAGACAAAAAAAAACAAAAAATGCCAAAATTAGCTTGATTTGTTGATTTAATTTATTAAAAGCTTAAAGAACAGCTACAATCACTCAGGATAAGACTCTACAAGTGTGATTTTGAAAAGGGTTCTGTGGTTACCATCTTTATAGTAACTTTACAGTTACAACTTTACAGTCCAAGACCATGTGAAGGCCATTTAACGAGGCAAATAAAAAGGAAATAAAAACACTGCCTGCATGTGAGCTGTATGTCCATTGGGATTATTATGGTCCATTATGTGGCACAATTACATTTAATTGGTTCCCAGGCTGCCTAAAAAATACTGACCACAGGGAAACTGATTAGGCTTGATATGTAAACAAATATAATTTTTTAATCTCTGTGTTGGAAACATTTAACCACAGAGAAACCATACATTTAGCTACTTTTATATAGACAGATTTTTATTGTTTTGACACTTGCCCCATCCATAACAATTTTGCCACTAATAAAGTAAAACAAATAAATAAATAACAATATATAAATAAAATAAAAAGTTGGGTTGCCAATAGTAAGAAAACAGTATTTGTTTAAAGATATTTATTAATTTATTGAATCCTAATGAAGTAAACCAGTGACTAATAATTAATTGGTGATGCCACTTTTCTAACAATCAATTACCAGAATAAACCCGTGTTTTATTTTTGACAATCCTAGAGCCAAGGCAACATAACAGGTTACGTGACCTCTGGAACGGGGTCAGATTTATTGTAGCAACGAATCATAGCAACGCACAGAGTCCATGACGACGATGGTCTCGAGATCTTGGATCATGTGTTGGAATGCGACAGTGTTTAAGAACTTCGCACAGATCAAATAGTTTCGGAGCCGCATTGAAAGCGCGCGCTGTCCTGAGCGATAAACATGGGATGTGGGAGCTCCAAAATCACGGTGGTCGAACCCGTAAAACCAAGCGTTATGAACGGAAATGAGGTAAGATGTAATCTTTTTTGTTATTCGATTTAGAATGATTTCAAAGTTGAATTAACAAACGGAACATTAGTGAGTCGGAAGTGGTTATAGTACGTTGAAACATATGAGGGAACTGATGAAGAGATCTGTTGTTCTCACAACTGTGATATTTAATAGTCTATATTAGGTGAATTAGATGAATAATTAAACAAAATTAAATGCTTCAACCAACCAAAGCTGGTTTTAGCTGATTTTAACGGGTTTCTCAGTCTCAAATCCCTTTAAAACCAGCCAACAGACCAGGTAAACTTCACCTTACAAGACCAACAAACAATTCCAGGGGTCACCAAACTTGATCCTGGAGGGCCTGTGTCCTGCAGAGTTTAGCTCCAACTTGTCCTTATACCTAGTAAGACGTTGATTAGCTGCTTCAAGTGTGTTTGATTAGGGTTGGAGCTAAACTCTGCAGGACACCGGCCCTCCAGGAGGACCGTGTCTGGTGACCCCTGATTTAGGCTGTCAGTGTTTTGTTATATGCAGACTTATGTCTGACTTACTTTGCTTTTATTTTGTAGACTGAGACTCTGGGGTTTGTTGTTCAGGGAGGCTCTCGCGGTGACTCTGCCGTGTCCAAAATGACCACAGACAGTGGGGTCAGTCTGGACGCAGCGGAGCCAACAGTTCTACCTGGATCTGTACCTAGAATGCTGCCACCGCTACAAGGTTAGATAGAAACTCTAAGAAAACTTGATGTTATTTCTCTTTAAAGGAGCTAAAAACTGCTGGCCAGCTTTGAGGCCTTTCATCAGAGATACAGGAAAGCTGAAATGGAATAATAATATAAAATAGAATGTAGGAAATTAACTAAATATATTAATTGTTTTGACCTACACATCGTGTGAAATCTAGCCCAGAGTCCTGGACTGGCCCAGCAAAGTGAAGAGAGGCCTGAGTCCAGTGAGATCCTGGAGCAGCTGCTTGTTCAGGGAATCATTCCAGCTCAACCAAGGCATGGAGGAAGTGGGGAAGCCTACAACATCATGGTGAGGGCTGTTGTCAATGTTGAAATATAAAAAGTGTTATGATTTCTCAAATATTACCTTTTCTCACATTAAAAATCAACACTCTGTATTGTGGAAATGTCCAAAATTGAGTTCTTATACAGTGAATAAGAATTTCATACACTCATACTAGAATTTCATACTAGAATAGTATTTATTATTATAAGACTCTGTAGAATACTTGAATCTGATTGGTCAGACTCAGTCGTGACTTTCTGCAGTAAAATATTTTTGTGTATTATGCTCTAAACCTGGGGTGTATTCCAGAAAGCATGGTTAACTTACCGTCAGATAAACCTTGAACTTTCGGTTGATTAACCCCAAACCTGGCTTACTCGAGGTATGTGGTTCCAAAAACGCGTCCGGGAGTAAGTTCATTCAACTCAGAGTATGTTCCTGGTTAAGACTCAAGACATTCTCAACAGAGCGACGAATCGACGAGTCACTATGGAAACGGACGCTAAGAATAAGCGCGCCATGCTGCTTCTTTCTTCTTCTGTTCAAAGGTCATGTAGGTCTTATGCTTAGTGCATATTGCCACCTAATTGATGGTTTTGAAATAATTTTTATTTTTTTTTCCGTTTAATTTTTAATCCTTGAGAATAAGAATTATATTGTTTGTTTGATGCTAATTATATATTAAGTCATATCAGATATGTATTTTTATTATAGAAATACATTATAGAAAATGCCGATCCATGTGTGAGATGATAATATAAAATGTAATAAATATATATATATATATATATATATATATATATATATATATATATATATATATATATATATATATATATATATATATATATATATATATAGGCTAATATAATAAATTAAACATTACATTTACATAATAGTGTTTTATAATTTATACAGATAACGGTTATATATGCCAATATAATAACCATATTAGAGGAATATATAGGCTAACCTTATTTATTACTTATATTAGCGCTTTATCATTAAAATAGCATACAACTATATATATATATATATATATATATATATATATATATATATATATATACATATATACATATACATGACTGTATTGTAATAATATATAATATTGTGCGCTATCTGTCACGCCCACTGAAGGCTCGTCAGTAGACCATACATGCTTTGATAGCGCTGAAGTGAACTAACCCTGGAACATAACCTGCTCCGGAGCAGGTTATCTTCAGAGAGCAAGTTGCTATGGTTACTTACATACCCTGAAAGTAACCTTTGATTTTGGAACCGAAAGCTGAGGTTATCCTCTCACTTATCCTCAAACATATCCGGGTATGTCACATAACCTGCTTTCTGGAATACACCCCAGGGGTGTCAAACTCAGTTCCTGGAGGGCCACAGCCCTGCAGAGTTTTGTTCCAACACACAAACCATGTATTTTTCAAATAAGCCTGAAGGACGTGATTAGCTGGATCAGGTGTGTTTTAATTAGGGTTGGAGCTAAACTCTGCAGGGCTGTGGTCCTCCAGGAATTGAGTTTAACACCCCTGCTCTAAACTTGTCCCAATCTCTTATACTAGTCCAATGTCTTATTTAGGCCACTAGGCCACGGGGAAGTCGTGGCCTAATGGTTAGAGAGTTGGACTCGTAATCCAAAGGTTGCGAGTTCGAGTCTCAGGCCGGCAGGAATTGAAGGTGGGGGGAGTGAAAGTACAGCTCTCTCTCCACCTCAATACCACGACTGAGGTGCCCTTGAGCAAGGCACCGAACCCCCAACTGCTCCCCGGGCGCCGCAGCATAAATGGCTGCCCACTGCTCCGGGTGTGTGTTCACGGTGTGTGTGTGTTCACTGCTGTGTGTGTGCACGTTGGATGGGTTAAATGCAGAGCACAAATTCTGAGTATGGGTCACCATACTTGGCTGTATGTCACGTCACTTTCACTTTCACTTTATTTTTCTCACATAATAAAATAAATTATTTTTAAAAAATAAATTTTATAAAATAAAAATAACTTAATAAAACAATAACAAAAATAAAATTAATAATAACTCCATAAAAATAACTTAATAATAAAAAAGTAAATAAATTAAAATAAAAATTTGGCAGGAATGAAGATGAGGCTGTACAGTGCTTTCAATGGATTGTACTGTTTATCAATACTGTTTGTTCAGCTGGTAAACTGTCTTTCTGAGAGAGAGAAAAAATGAAAATTACATGATCTAGGACGTTCATGCAGTGTATGCCATTGAAAAGACTGGGTCTATTCCTTACAGCCTCATTAAATTCAATATAGTGTCTAACCTGCTTAAGATCTATATACACCACTAGCCAAAGTTTTTGAACAGTAAGATGTTTTTTAAAGAGTCTCTTCTGCTCACCAAGCCTGCATTTATTTGATCCAAAGTACAGCAAAAACAGTAAAGTTTTTAAATATTTTTACTATTTAAATTTTATTTATTCCTTGTGATTTCAAATCTGTATTTTAGCATCATTACTCCAGTCACATGATCCATCAGAAATCATTTTAATATTCTGATTTGCTGCTCAAAAAACATTTATTATTATTGTTGAAAACGGCTGAGTAGATTTTTTTTTTTTTTGTCAGGTTTCTTTGATGAATAGAAAGTTCAGAAGAACAGCACTTATCTGAAATAGAAATCTTTAGTAACATTACAAATGTCTTTATCATCACTTTTGATCAATTTAAAGCATCCTTGCTAAATAAAAGTATTAATTTATATACCCCCCCCCCCCCCCCCCCCAAAAAAAGTAAATTAATTAATTAATTATACTGACTCCAAGCTTTTGAATGTGTATAATGTTACAAAAGCTTTTTATTTCAGATAAATGATTATCTTTGGATCTTTCTATTCATCAAAGAATTCTGAAAAAATTGCACTCAACTGTTGTAAATATTGATAATAATAATAATAAATGTTTATCAGTATATTAGAATGATTTCTGAAGGATCATGTGACACTGAAGACTAGAGTAATGATGCTGAAAATTTAGATTTGATCACAAGAATAAATTACATTTTTAAAATATATTCAAATAGAAAGCAGTTATTTTAAATAGTAAAAATATTTCACAATATTACTGTTTTTGCTGTATTTTGGATCAAATAAATGCAGGCTTGGTGAGCAGAAGAAACTTCTTAAAAAAAAAAAAACATTAAAAAATCTTACTGTTCAAAACCTTTTGACTAGTAGTGTTTAATGTAGGCTATATTTATTTAGTAAGCTGCATTGCACTATGTGTGATCATATGTTTGGCCAATAATTATTCTAAAATAAACCCCTTGATACAAGACTCATTCATATTTTGTCAGGGTCCTGATCACCCTTTTTGGAGTTTACTTAGTCTTTAAAAAATCTGTACTTTAACTTTCATTTTGTGTGTGTGTATACATAATCATTTCTGTTCCACTGGGACAAACATTTATAATGTATGTTAGATGGATGATGCTGAGAAGCCAAAGAGAAGACCTCCCGCTCGGCTAGAGTCACTGAAAGTTCGCAAAGAACAAGAAGTCACCAGAAAGGAAGACATTGAGATGAAGATGAGACAGGTGGAGGAGAGGAGAAAGGTGAAGCAGAACCAAATGGCATTTATCATTCGTTCAGTTTTAATGCATTTAAAATCTCTTAGCTAATATTCAGTGTTGTATTTGATCTTGGAGTTTTTTTGCATTTTAGTTAACGTGTATTAGCATTAGCATGTGGCGCAACATTATGATATATGGTTAAATCATCTGTTTTAGGAGAAGGAGGAAGACCTGAAACGCAAGTTGAGGATTAAATCAGCACGGCCGCGTGTCGCTGCCCCAGTGACCGCAGACGGGGAGCTCGACCCCTTGGAACTGCTCCATTCCGAACAGCTTCCTGTCCTAACCAGAACCAAACAGCTACAATCAATGGAGCCAGTCAATGGAGAGTCTGAGGACCAAAGACTTGATTCCCCAGAACTGGAAAATGACTCCACCTTCCAACAGACTGAAGACACAGATGAGGGATTTTAGACCTGCTGCTTGTGTGTGTTGTGTGTGTGTGTGTGTGTGTGTGTGTGTGTGTGTGTGTGTCAGAATGAAACTACATACAGAAGCAGCTTGATCTAGCGATATTTCCTAATGTACATTCTTAGAGTTGCACATGCACTTTACATGTTATTCACATTATTAATTTTGTTTATTTTAATGCAGGGTATGGCTCAGATCAAATTCTGACCTTGGGTTTTTGCATTATCATGGAAATATGTGCCTAATAAGTGTAAACAGGTTGATGCAGTCATTATGTATGTAGCAGAACAAATGATTAGAAGGGTTAAAAATTCAGAATGATATATGTAAGTTGCCAATGAGATATTTCTTTAATACTGCTCAAGTCTTGATTCTTAAGAGCATTATACTTTCTCAAAAGTTTGGGGCCAGTAAGATTTTAAAATGTTTTGTATAAGAGTCTCTTGTGCTCAGCAAGGCTGCATTTATTTGATCAAAATTACAGTAAAATATTGTTTAGAAATAATTATTTTAAATAACTGTTTAAGTGTAATTAATTCCTGTGATGACAGAACAAAATTTTATCAGCCATTACTCAAACCTTCAGTGTCACATAATCCTTGAAATATTCGAATGTGCTGAATTTTTAATTTTTGGCTAAACTAACATTTCCTATTATTATTATTATTATTATCCACATTGCTTAATCTTTTTGTGGAAGTCATGATAATACATTTTCCCTAGGATTTTTTAGATGAATAGAGAGTTCAAAAGAACATCATTTACTTGAAATAGAAATCTTTTATAACATTATAAATGTCAATACAGTGTAATTTTTAATCAATTTAATGCATCCTTGCTGAATGAAAGTATTAATTTCTTACTAACCCCAAACTTCTTATGTACAGTTTATCATATAAACTACTTTTATATGCAATCAATTATGACAATAATCTGGGAGATATTTTGTCTAAAAATCAATATATTCTTTTAAACTCAGTTGCAGTTGTGTACCTTCCACTGAAGGGAATGGCTGTCCACAAGGTGGCGATACTTAGCTAATGTAGTTAGGCTGAAACAGGGAATTGTTTTGTCTTGGGGACAGTGGAAATCCGAGATGGCTCTCTGGTGTTTTCCTTGCATGTTAGTATGTCTCTTTGTAATTATGATGGTGTAACTATCCTAAGTAACTAGGCCTCTTGCAGTTAGCTAATTATATAAAACTAGATCACTTTAAAAACGTGTTGTGTGTGCGTGTGTGTGTGTGTGTGCGTGCGTGCGTGCGTGCGTGCATGTCTGTCTCTGTGTGTGTGTGTGTGTGTTTGTACTTGTGTGTGCTGTTACAGCTGCCAGTGATTTGTCTGCCTGCACTGACATTCCGACAGGTCCCACCTGTTACATTTGAAAATGCCCCCTCTATCAAAGCAGTAATGCCTCACCATTCAAGCTGGCTCTTGTCAGACAGGCTTTTATGATACCATATGAAAATTAGCGTCACAGACTAAAACATTAAAACCTATGTACCACACAACTAGATTACACCTGACTTTATCCAAATAAACGAAGCATACGGTTAAAGAGTTTTCGACCCTAACCTTTTATGACTTGAATGTGTGGCTTTCAAAACTGTTCAGCTGTTCGCTAGAACCAGTGACCTCTAAAGGCCGTAAATGTGTGTTTGTGTGAGTGAGTGACTGTGTTTGACAGGTGGATTGTTTTGAGGGCTCTCCAAAATCTCTTGTTCTCTTTGTTTGCCCTACAAAAAGAGCGTTAGGTCTATTATAAACTATTCCCTCTATAGTGTAAGCCCAACTTGAAAAGAAGAAGAACTAACAAGACAGGTTATATCCATTAACTTTATGAAATATTCTGGGTTCAAGAATAAGGGTTCAAGTTAAGCTCAATCAACAATACTTTTTGGTGTAAAAAAAAAAAATGGAAGTGAATACATAAATGTAAATTTTTCAACAGTATAACCACAAGACGTAAACAATATGTGTGTTAACCAGGGTTATTATAGTAAACCTAAACTATTAAAAACATTTTCATTACTTAAAATAAATGTTAACTGAAATAAAATAAAAAACTTGAACTTGTTTTATTTCAGCTAGTTTACAAGAACAACATTTCTTATTTAAGATAATGTACTAAAATAACTAAACTAAAACTGAAACAAATATTAATAAAAACCTATTTAGACATATGTGACCCTGGACCACAAAACAATAGCCAAAAATACACTGTATGGGTCAAAATTATAGATTTTTCTTTTATGCCAAAAATCATTAGTATATTAAGTAAAGATCATATTCCATGAAGATATTTTGTAAATTTACTACTGTAAATATATCAAAACGTCGTTTTTGATTAGTAATATGCATTGCTAAGAATTCATGTGGACAACTTTAAAGGCAATTTTCTCAATATTTAGATTTTTTTGCACCCTCAGATTCCAGATTTTCAGTAGTATTTCAGCCAAATATTGTCCGATCCTAACAAACCATACATCAATGGAAAGCTTATTTATTCAGCTTTCAGATGATGTATAAATATCAATTTCGAAAAATGGACACTTCAGACTGGTTTTGTGGTCCAGGGTCACATATTTGAAAAGAACAAAATTTAATAAAAATGACAAAAAACAACAAAATTACTCAAACTTTTAATTGAAATGAACATGAAAGCAGAAAATAAAAACAAAATCTAACCTAAAACACTAAAATAACTGTAAAAATGACAATACCAACTTTACAGTTTAAAGTTTTAACATAAAAAAGAATGTAGGGAAAAAAGGCATGAGTCAAAATTATTTTGGTGGTAATCATAATTATCTCACAAATGCTGTCAGTTGAGCTTTGTCAATTGAACCCAGACTATTCCTTTCATTGGAAAGTTTATGAAATTGATTGCCAATCAAGTTATGCAGTGGGTGCCCATAAAACTGTAGCCTACGGGAAAAAAAGATCAAGTCAATGTCTTGTAGGTAAACGTAGACAGCTCCTGAAAGAAGATAGGCCTTCTTTTGTAACTGTCCTGAAACACAAAGCCATCTCCCTCACTGCGCCTCCACTCGGAGCTTAATGAGCGTGTGGCCCGGCATGAATAAATTAGTTGATTCATGGATGCTCTCGATCGAGTTCCTACCTGACATTTTTTATATAAAGCCTCAATTATCCATCTACGGGCGTCAGGATCTCCACATGGCTTGGCGGGTCACACCACACAGGCTAGTTCTCAGGTTGCAAGCTTCCACAAAAACTCCATCACCCGAGTGCTTTGGAAGTTGTATGGTCTAAATGAGAAGGCTGTTTAATAATTTACCTGGTGACATATCACGTTCCTCCCAATTATATGGAGACCTAGAAAATTGTCTGTTCTTTTTGTCCTAAAGGAGATTGGGATGGTCTGACGTTAGGAGTTGCAATTGTTGTAAAGATGTGCCTTTCACATATGTCAAAGAAATGTTAGAATGCTATACTATACTTGTAATTAATTATGAATTGATTTTAATTTGATTTTGCAATAAATGCCAGTAGTGTCCTGAAGTATGAAGTAGAGACTTATAGGCATATTTCTACAAATTCATGTTACAAAAAAGCTAAAAAGTTATTAAAGATGGTGAAAATAAGTTTAATCAAATGGTGACTGAACACAAAATAGAAAAATATACAATATTACATTTTTTTCTATATTTATAAAAATGGTAATCAAAAATGTGCAAAAAAAAAAAGTGTGAAAAAAATGAAAGGTGTTGACTACACAAAATGAGTGCCTTTATGCTGCAAATATTCATTGAGGGACGCAGGAAACATGCCCAGACGCTCACTCTGTTTTTAGTTTCAATGAAACAGCATTTGAAACGCGTCCATTCTCCAGAACATCTGTGTATGTTCTTCACCTGAACAACTCTTTTACCTCTCTTACCTACCACCTGCCAAGTTGTGCTAACGGACAAGATCAGCCTGATAAGATATGCTGGGTTAGCTTCTGTGCTTATCTTCAGATAGCCATGTCTATTATTAGTGACCAAGCGTCAAAGCTGTTTGTTGAAAACATTTTGTTTTTGTTATTTTGCAACATTTTAAATTCTTTGCTCTAAAGTCATGAAATTGCATTAAATTCCATGGGCCATACTAAATTTTCGATTCAGCCATATTGTCTATTTGCCATTTTGACATAAAAAGCTATATGTTATCAAATGCAATAATATATATATATATATATATATATATATATATATATATATATCAGAATAAATAAATTACAAATGCTTTCATTTTTCAAAAAATTTTGTAAGTCATTCTTTCGATGTTTTCTTATGCACTGGGTCATATAGAGTGCAGTGTTAACCCAATTTGTGTCAGCCATTACAGCCATTGCCTTTTTGAATTTAGCAATTAAGTTTAGGCTATTTGTAACAGATCTGGCACTGTCATGCTTAGTTATTGCCTGAAGCCATATATTTGTAAGATCTCAAAACTGCCAATGTTTCCTGCTGGGGGAAAACATCTTAAACAAGCATAAGCTGGTTTAATCAAGCACAGTTTGCTTGTTTCCCAGCCTGGCCTGTAGGCTGGTTTCATAAGGTTTTCAGACAGTATTCAGCTGGTCTTATAGAGTTATAGGAGATTTTTCAGCTGGTTTTGTTGGGAGACCAGCTTGGCAAGGCTGGGAGACCAGTTAAATCTATATTGTTGGTTTAATCTGATTTTTAAAGCAAGGTTAGAACAGCAACTGTTAGAAAAATGTGGCGTTTGGAGTATTTTTTTTTTCCTGTCACACACAAATTTCCATGCATTTACTGAAACAACAACTGTATGAAATGTCTACAGTTCTTGAACAAAGGCACACAGATGCCCGTTGTGCGCCGTCCAGCTGTTGTTCAAGCGCGTGTAGTGGGCGTGGGGTCAAGCGTGCTCGTACCTCCCTCAAAGTGATCTGGGTGTGGTTTAAGCGGGTGCTTTTAGGAATGGGTCACACGCACTTTTTAGAAGTCACGTCAGTTTGGAAGAGGAGTTCGACCCACCTGATGATCCTTGGCTCAATCCGCTCCACATTACTTACCACATTAATCTACCTCTGACATTAAACCCATCTGCGCGCGTGCGTTTTATATTTCTCATCAATCGCTTTTTGTAACGTCTAGTGAATATTTTAACGGAATATTAAAGGAGTGGTACGGTCATTATCAGTCCTAAATTGCACTATCGTCTTTCCCTTTTTTATTTTTTGCACTTGAGCATTTTTTTGTGAGGATGCATACCACCCAAAAGGACACCACTTATACCAAGATATTTGTCGGTGGTCTTCCGTATCATACGACGGATTCCAGTCTAAGGAAATATTTTGAAGTGTTTGGTGAAATAGAAGAAGCTGTGGTGATTACCGACAGACAGACTGGGAAGTCCAGGGGTTATGGATTTGTAAGTATTCCCACTATGACTGTCAAACGCAAACTTTGAAACAAACATTTTGCCCCACTGTTGTGTGACAGCATGACACAACACATTTAAATGGCAACTCACTAGTTGTTTTATAATCAAACGCACTGAGTTTGTGCGGGACGCGCGTGCTTGATGGCTAAAATATCCTACTTTTATTTCTTTAGTAAGTGGCGCTAAAAGTTGTAAACTTTTACAATTTTGTTGTTCTATCTGCATGCATTTATTTTACAGACTGATATTGAAACCTGTGTTATAAAAGGGACAGTTCACCACACTCATTTACTCACCCTCATGTTGTTGTGGCGAATACGAAACTTGAATAACCCAGTCCCCGTTTACTTTCATTTTATGTAAAAAAAATGTATATAATGAAAGCGAACTGTGACTGAGACTGTCATTTTTCCTAAAATATCCCTTTTATCCCAAAAAAAAGTCATACAAGTTTGGAGTACCATCATTTTTGATTGCACGGCCCCTTTAAATCTAAAATACTCGAAGTGTAAATTCAAGCTGCATGTTAATAGTCAGAATAGTAATAATTCCTGACCGAACAAAGTGCGCAATTGAAGTCTAAAACAGGCCCTTGTTGGCTCAGCTGTCGAGTTTGACTAGAAGCACCCTGATAAGAGTTCCTCAGCGACTGAGTAAACAAGCCAACTTGTAAAGTTTTGACAGTCCACACAGCAGAAGTTAAGAGACCCTAGTGGATTTCACAACAAACCTGTTGCCTGCTTCACAAGGATATCCAAAATAAGGCGTAGAGTGAGTAGCCTTGAGTGACCTATGTCTTTAATGATTTTGTTAGCCAGGCATCCTAAAAATAAACACCATATAACACACACCATCTTGTGTTTAAAGCCTCATTTGGGGCAGAGGTCACAAGGGTTTGTTTAAAGGAGTTAAGTGAAGTCTGCAATGGCTTTCTCTGGCGATTCAGTACCAAATAGGGCCATGGAAGCTTGGTTTTTGTATTTATGATACCAGAATTAATATATCCCTTTAGTTTTTAGATCATTTGTTGCTCTAATGTGTATCTCTCATGCACCACGCTTCTTTATTTGTTGTGTTTCAAACTAGGTGACTATGGCAGACCGCTCTGCTGCAGACAGAGCCTGTAAGGACCCCAACCCCATCATCGACGGCAGGAAAGCCAACGTTAACCTGGCTTATCTCGGAGCCAAGCCACGGGTGATGCAGCCAGGTGAGGCTTCTGTGTGTTGCTATGAAGAGCAAAGACATAAAGAAGAAGCAATTGTTTACCAACTGCATCACTCTTTTATTGACACAATGACTCCCAATAAACCCTACAAGGATTGACTGACAAAGCGCAGATACATTTATGTTCTAACAAAAGCATAGGCATTATTCAGTTGTGTAGTTTCTTTGTTTGTAAATGCGCTGATGTTTACCTAAGGTTTTCAGGTCTTAATTAATGGTAAACGGTGACTGTAAAGGAGATTAGAGATGTAATGATGTGATTAACTGTAAGCTATTGTACTTCATGTATACAGTTGACTTGGCAAACTTTGACGAAACAGTAGTTCCACCAATGTTTAACTTCATCTGCACTCATCTTTAGCAGGTTTAGTTGGGATTGTAACATTAGTAATTTTGCAAAAATGCTCAAAGCCTTGTTAATTTGCTTTTTAATTTTTTTGTGTGCAGGTTTTACCTTCGGTGTCCCTCAGATTCACCCTGCTTACATCCAAAGACCATATGGGTGAGTAACAGCAAAAATAGATTATGTATGTGTACAGTGGTAGTTTTAAACATCAAACCAGTTTTAGGACCAGATTATGAACCTCACAGAGGCGTCATGAACACATGTATTTTTATACATTGATAATAGGGAAGACATGATGTTCAATGCTTATTCATAATTACTGAAGCTTATTTAATACTCTGATATAATTAGATTGATGTTGAGAGTGTGTATATGTGTGTGCGTGTATGTGAGTAAGAAGATCTTTTACACTGGACACTATAGCCTGACTCAATGTTGTCTATCTTTCTCTGGTCCGACAGGCTCGATTTGGGTTAAGATAACTGGTGGTTTGAGGAATAGCTCTGAGAGCTTTGTGCAGATCTGTAGCTACAGTACCTGTAGACTCAAACACACACAAACAAGCTCGAAAATGGTGATTACAGATGCATGTATGTTGGTTTTATTTTGGTTTGGACTTTCACTTTTAATAGTACATAGAGCTGTGTGTGCCTTTTTACCGTTATGAAGTGGTGTTGATAGCTTAACTGTGTGCTTTTTTTAATTTAATGGAAAAAAGGCTGGTTTTGGGGTGCTGAATTTCCGTGTTGTGGAGGAGTGATAACTTTGCCACGGAGCAAAGTGTGATTTTTACTTTGCTTCCTTTTATTTTCTTCACGTTTTTTATTGCTGGAGCTTGTGTTTTTTATTTATTTTGTTATTTCTTTTCACTTTTTTGTGTTTTCTGGTGTCTTGTTGTTGGAGTGAGTGCCATTTTGTTTTGTGTGCCATTGTTGATCCCTCTTCACGCCAACCCTACAGCCCGACTACAAACTTGCACGTTGCGGTTTTATTTTGCTCACTGATTGGGAGTCCTGTCACACTCACAACACAGAGACTATGACACATACTCACCCTTTACCGTTCTCTCCCATCTCCATTGTGTCTGTTCATTTCTCCTCCTTTTCCAGCTCTCTCTCTCTCTCTCTCTCTCTCTCTCTCTCTCTCTCTCTCTCTCTCTCTCTCTCTCTCTCTCTCTCTCTCTCCTCTGTCGTCTCTTTACTCTAGCCCTATAAGGCATCCTGCAGTGGATCCAGAGTCTCTAGAGTCCTGCCATTTCTCTTTCAGTGATGATCTCCTTGTAAATTCCCTGTTGACCATTTCTGTAGGAAAACGAAACCAACCAGAAAGTTTAAAGGGGTAGTTTACCCAAACAAAAATTAAAAATATACAAATTTACTCAGCCACTTATTGTTCCTGTATATTTTTTTTTTCATCAGTAAAATGCAAAAAGAGCTGGAAAACAGCATGTCTGAGATGTTCTTTTCCATACAGCAAAAGTGGATAATTTTTATATTGCCAAACTCCAAAAAGGACAAAAAAGTGCTATAAAAGCATCACAACGATTGCACTATATTCCAAGTCTTGTGAAGCCATACGATGGCTTTGTGTGATGAAAAGACAGACATTTAAGTAGTTAATAGCTATAAGTGAACTGTAAAAATGGCACATTTTAACGTTGACACCGAATACAGTGGGATCTTTTGTGTCTTTTCGGTGTATAACTTAAATTCTGGTCTGTTCCTCACACAGAATTATTGAATAGGTTCCGAAGATTTGAAGTGTAGAGTACATGTCAGTTTTATGATATTTTTATAGTGCTGCTTTTTACTATATGGAAATGAACCACTCTGATCTCACATCTTATTTTATGTCTCAGGAAAGAAAATACAGGTATGGAATAACATGAGGGTGAGTAAATGATGATAGAATTTTTATTATTTATGGGTTTATTATTTTTTTATTTTTTATTTTTATTTTTTTTAACTGTCCTGACTACGTACGTACTGACTACGTAAGTTTGCTGTTCAGAAGTTTGAGGTTGGTCATTTTTTGAATGTTTTGATAGAGGTCTCTTAAGATCACCGAGGCTGCATTTATTTGACCAAATTTCATAATATTACTGTATTTATTATTTTAAACTAACTGTTTTCTTATTATTATGTTTAATTTTATTATTTGAATTTTCAGCATCCATTACTCCAGTCTTCAGTGTCTCATAATCCTTCAGAAATCATTCTAATATACTGATTAGCTGCTCAAGAAATATTTCTTATTATTATTAATGTTCAAAATAGTTGTGCTGCTTAGTATTTTTGTAAAAAACCATGATATATGTTTTTAGGATTTTTTTTGTATAGAAAGTAAAAAAAGACAAAAAAAACACAACATTATAAATGTATTTACTCACTTTTTTTTTTTTTTTTTAATTTAATGCATCCCTGCTGAAAAATATTAATTTCTTATTCATTTATTAATTTAACCGACCCCTAACTTTTGAACAGTAGTGTATATCATGACAAAGAAACATCAGTTTACAGAGGCAACTTGACAATTTACCGTAAGATCAGCAGTGCATATGAAAAAAACTGGCAGGCGTTCAGTGTCATCGTTTAATCTGTGGAGGATTCCACTGCGTGTGCGTATGCGTGTGGGTGAGCGTGTGTCTGTTTGTGACATGCATGCATGTGTTTGTAGTGTTGTGAGCCCTCTGCTGTGACAAACAAATGTCTGGATGCCACAGCCCCCTGAGTGAGCCTTCGTCACATGGCCCTGTGCGGCGTTAAGGAAAACAAGCTTCACCATTGTTTTGCACAAAGGCTGTAGTGCTGACACTGCAGTCGCATGAAGCTTTCTCTCGCTCTAACACTCTGTCTTTCTCTTTCTCCCTCTCTCTCTCTCGCTCCGGTCACTGTCACAACTCGTTCTCAGCTTGGGGGGTTGGGCCGCTCCTGACATTTAGCTTCGAGATAAACTCAACAAGGCCCAACATGTGCCACTTTGCCGCTGAGATGGCACCTCTCGTCTAGCACCAGTGCATTGTGTTAAGGCATTTTTTGACTGTGTTGTCAGGAAGCTGCTTGTCAAATGAACAGTGGCATCATTCTTTAACCTTGAAGCGGTTGGAAAAGGTTGCTCAGGAGCCAAAACGCAACCAAACGGTGTTGGTAGTCAAATTGGGACTGTGTAATAAATGGGTCAGGATTGAAATTTGCAAAGTCATGCCTGTTCTGCAACTTTCTTTGTAGAGTTTCTCATGAGCTCAGCGTTAAATATGCCATTATCACACACAGTGTGTAAAAACAGCCTAACCAGATCATGAAGGCTAATTTGTCCAAATTGTGTAGAATATGTATGTCTAGTTCTCGTCTCCCTGATCTTAGTTGCCCAACTGAGATCTTCACAGGTGACAACAGCTGTCTAGATCTGTGAAACTCTAGTCTGAAGTTGATCTTTATTTAGACACAAACCTCAAGGTTCTTGGCCTGCAGTGCTCCTAGATGGGTAAATTTATGTGCACTGTTGAGCGGCACAGTAACAACAGTTATTTTAATCTCTATTTGAAACAACCTGATAGTTAGTTTTCAATGGGAGTAGGTGCTTTGTAAAAATCATTGATTATTTGGGCTCATAATCACATGACAAAAGGCTGATCAGATGCGTAGTATTTTCTAAAGTGCTCACTAGACAAATAGATAAAGATGTAGAAGGTAAAATCTTCTTGCACTTAGAAAATGGCACTCTAGTGTGGAATGACCGAGGAAGCAGAAAATAGCGTCCAGCCCTCCCTGTCACTCACGCTAAAAGAGGCTGCACTGACTGTGGTCTTGAGTCAGCTGCATTTTATTTAACTCAAAAGTGGTTGCGCAAAGTTTCTGTCTTTTCTCTGACAACGTGTTCTGTAGTATGAATCGCAATGTACTAACAACTAACAGGCCAACCTAATATTAGACCATGTTGTGATAGACATGCACTGAGCAAGAGTATTGCATTTACCTTAATTTTGTTTTTTTAAGATGTGCTTAGCTACGTCCGTTAAGTGTTAGAAGGTTTATTGCACTTATTTGTTTGCTACTAACTTTACTGCTTAAGCTATTTTTTATGCAATCTAGAGTCAAAAACATTTTGTTTACCAGCCACAGTACTTTAGCAAACCGCATAGAAATCCCCTAACAACTACCCATTGTGACTTTTGTATGGGCAAACTCTATATTTTGTAGACCTATTTTGGTGATATTTTAAAATTTAATAAATTTTGTTTGGTAACATTCTCATATCTAATTACTTTATTTACTAATTATATTAATTTATTAAATTGAAACTGTGCCCCCATAAATGTAAAAAGAAATGCTCATAAGATTCAGGGCAAATATTGTCCCTTAATTGATCATTTTTAAGTTTTACCAATAATTTGTTCATTTCTCACACTGATACTCGTTTCAAATGAGTGAAGAGTCACCTGTGTGTGTGGTGATGTTTTTGTTGTGGTGCTTGTGCAGGTTGAATGTGAACTTCTCAATGTTTGAAGCTGAGTGTATTTTCACTGTGTTTGACTCTTATGGTAGTATATATTAACACAAACCCTGCTGTCACCTCAGGCTGGCAAGGCATCTATGAAAGATTTCATAGGAGCATCTTTGCCCTTTGACCTGAGTGAGGAAAAAGGAAGGTTTTGTTTCATTCCTCTCATTTATGGCATTATGTGAGTGGTTGTGTGTTTTGAGTTGATGTTGGTAATACGTACTGTTGCCCTGTTTATTTGTTATTTTTTTTTATTTTTCTTGACGCCTGTGGTATGCTTATTTCTTTCATTTGGGGCAGAGGTTTTTGAGTTTGATTCTGGGGGTGGTCAGGGGTTGAGGTTTGATTGTTATAATGGTGTGCTACAAATAGGGTTGCCATGATAGAACCATTCTCTCACTTTCTTGAATCATCATAACCAACTCAAATTCTAGTCATAAAAACCATCTAATCTAAAAAGCCTCATTGTGGAAATTCCTATTCTACTTGTGCAGGTCAAAGTCGATGTTGCTTCCCAACAGCCATGGATCCCGGTTTCTTTAAAGTCAAATTTCATTATAAACTCAGTTCAGTTTTTCATGAGAGTCTCCGACCCTAAGCTCTCAGATGTCACGGTCTTTTGCAATATAGTTGTATTCCCTTATTAAATCATATTTAGTGCATCAGGCATTTCAATGCATTCTGTCATCCCTGAACTAATTTAAAAAGTTCTCACCCGTCTGTTTAGTGCAGACAGTAAATGTGAAAAGCGCTCTGAAAGTGCAACGGGGTACGTAATGAAAGGCAGAATGGGCTCATTGTTCCTGATTGCTTATTTAATCAAAACTCCCCTCTGTGTGTGCTGTCCAGCCTGAGGCTCATTGTCTAAGTGCGGAGGGGGAAACAGCCAGCAACGTCCCTTTTTGAAAACTGTCCAGCTGTCAAAGTAGCCCTGACATATTCACAATGCTCCCCTCATCTCCTCTTCGCCTCTCCTGGGTCCTGCCTTCCCCCATTTCATAGGACGATCACAGGGGTGTTGGACGCATGTGACTTCTAACAGATTTTAAGTATTAAAAGGATGTTAAATTATTTTCTCCGGTCCCAAGTTAGAGTTCAGACAACTTTAAGACAATTGTATGTTGTAAAGTGTAAACAATGAGGGCCTATCAAAACATTGCTCTTTTGTTTGAGAATCCCGACCAGCCTGACATAGCAACAGTGGCTCAGCCAATGGCATGACCTTGGGGGCGGTGCATCTGATTGTTTGACCAATAGCTGATGGAATAATGTTCAGTTGCGTTGAATTTGGCTTTTTAACTATCAAAAGGTTTTTTTGGTTTAAATTAAAATATCTGTCTGTCTCAGTTTATTTTATTTTATTTTTTAAATCTCAAAAATATAAGCACTGGCTATCAAAGTATTGCTCTGTTGAAGTGTCTCAACCAGTTTAATTTAGCAACCATAGAAATGTATAGGTAGATGCCCTATTAGTGGCTGTTTCTATGGGCCAGTAAGCTGTCTGCCATATTGGAACGGTCAAAGATAGTCTGTGAACACTCAAGAGCAAGTTGCCTGCATGTCTGCAACTGTAGTTATACACATGTATCAGTATTTATATCTGCAATGGACTTCAGCAGATGATTTTGCTAAACTACCACAACAAAAGACGAAGCTGTTGGCTAACATAACATTTAAAAGGTACCATAGTTTAAAAACCTGTATTATTGAGTTAATAGGTATTAAAACACAAACCAACACATTCTCACTTGTGAAAATGTATCCAATTTCTTCAAGAATTAAAAGATTTCAGTGGTTTTCACAATCGGAGGCTACGCAATGTCGTGGCATCTTGAAACTCAATGATTTTTATTGTGACTAGTGATACATTGACCGTTCCAAGATGGCAGACATGTTGAAGAGTCTGGAGCAGTCGAATATGGCATCTAAATATACATATCTATGATAGCAACAGTGGCTTAGCCGATGGCATGAGTTTGGGGTGGTTGTTTGACCAATCACTGATGGGAAATGTTCAGTTGGATTTAAATTGACCTTTTAAATATTAGAGGGTGATTTATTTGTTATTTTTATGCTAAAATACTTTTCACCCTTAGACATGTAAACACTAGCTTAGATTGCTCTGTTTGTTTGAGCGTCTTGATAAGCCCAACATGGCTTTGGGGGGTGGGGCATCCGCTTGTTTAGCCAATGACATGGGTGAATTTTGGAAAAACCTGTCTGATGACAGTAATTATTTGAAACCGCAAATAGCACAGAAACTACAATTGTACAGAGAGATGTCTATTTTGGCAACCTTATATTTCTAATAATCACTAGCAGGCATTTCCTTGGTGTTACTGAATTGTGAATATGGGGTGCTTGGCCGCGCTATGGTTGTGGTTCTGTATTTGATGTGTCCATAATGCATTGCTAACATGCTGTTGTGTTTGTCTCTCACAGGATCCCCACTCACTATGTGTACCCGCAGGCCTTCATGCAGCCCAGTGTGGTCATCCCTCACATCCAGCCAGCGGCGGCCTCCGCCACCGCGTCCTCACCTTACATCGACTACACAGGTGCAGCCTACGCACAGTACGCCAGCGCCGCAACTGCTGCGGCCGCCGCAGCCTACGAGCAGTACCCGTACGCTGCCTCTCCTGCCGCAACCGGCTACGTAGCTACCGCCGGCTACGGCTACGCCATGCAGCAGCCACTGGCCACCGCCGCGCCGGGGTCTGCAGCTGCGGCTGCGGCCTTCGGTCAATACCAGCCCCAGCAGCTGCAAGCCGAACGGATGCAATAGCAACCAAAGAGACGGACGGGAGACACGCAGGGAATCGATGCCCAGCGACTGCTACTAGATGATGAAGAGATTGGTGACGAAAATAGTTGCTGGTTGTGGGTTGATTGCAAGAGGAGGAAGACGAGGAGCATACAGGAGGGGGATAGTAATTGATAGAGAGATTATTAGTGAGATGGGAACTCCATTGCTTTCCAACTTGCTGTGATTTAAAGAAAAAAAACAACAAAACCAAACAAACAAAAAAAAAAAAGATCGCAGAAAAGGACGGAATCTAGCTTGTTACTATTATCATTATTATGTTATCTTTATTACTATAATTAATATTAGAGTAGAATATTTATTGCGAAAGGAGGTATGCAGCGACTAATCACTGTGGTATAGGTGCGTTGTAGACGAAACCTTAAGTCCCGATGCTGTCATTTAATGTAGGCGACCGTTTTTCCGAAGGACACTTGGAAATGTCCCACATTGTTTTGATTCTAGGGCCCCTTACCTTTATATTTATTCTCATTTTTGAGGGCTCTTTTTTGTTCTGTCGTCTTCTCAAGTGCATTTTTTTTTTTTTTTTGATCATCAGGGAATGGAGCATTTTTCAGCGAATTAGAAACGACAAACTCTGCCAATCAGGGATAGTAGACCTAACTGTGGCGAAATGGAGAAAGATCCAGTGTTAGCATGTTTTATGTGTTGTGAACTACCTTTTTATCTATCTGATGCTGAATGTCCCCCTTTCTCTGACTCCTGTATTGACCTCCTGACCTATGCAAAGCAAACAGGCCGCCAGGGGACAAAACAAAGTGCAGGAACAGGAGAGATTTTCTTTTGCTCCCCCATAATGGGCATCGAACAATTTGAAGGCACTCTCGAAAAGACAAAAAGACTGAGACGTATTGTATTATATGCTTACAAAACACACGGACTAACAATGTACACCGTTACACACAAATTTAAGTGTTAATGTCTGTCTGTGGGCGAGGGAGGACGCGTAAACAAACATACATGCATACATGCATACATACACATACACAAACAAAGATGACTACGTAGGGGAAAAAAAGCATGGTGCAATGCTCAGTACTTGTATAGAATCAGAGAGCAATTGCTGTGTTGGAAGGAACAGGCACTGATACACACATACACAGTCGGATTGCTCTGGAAAGATCACTGGTGCTCGTTTATTGAGCTGTCACAATTTCATCCCTGGACCCCGGTCCTGTTCCGGGTCTGTCAACTCTTCTTATCCTCCTTAGAGAGGGTCCAGAAGCTTGAGGACAGACCTGTGCATCCTCCCGATATCAGCGACGGATCTTTATCTGGAACACGACGAGGATCCGAGATAAGGGAGGGGGTTCCCGCAAGCTTTTCACCCTATACCAATGAACCGCTTTTGGCCTGGTCTTTATATGTTCACTAAGAAATATGTCTGAGCACCAGCACACGTAATAAGGTCTATGTATTTCAATGAGCAACTCTTTACAGAACAGCACTATAGTGAAAGGATCCGAATCCATGCGTTCGAGGGTTCTTTGTGTGCCTTACATTTGTAATGCTATTTAAAGACATCTGCTATTTAAGATATTTATTTTGAGTTGACTTATGTTGCGCTCTAAGATCACTGATTTAGAAGCGGTACTGTATGGATAATAATGTATTCATCTCATGGCATATTATTATAAGTTATTGAGTAGGCTTAGTTGTAGTATTATTAACATACTCAACCAAAAATGTTGGTGTAGGACTTATTTAAGATACAATTCTGTATGTGCACTGTACAATTCTCTTTTTTTTTTCTTTTTTTTTTTTCTTTATACATTTGGAATTTTAGAACATGACATTAAATATCGGCTAGTGTAATGCCTATCGTATGACATTTATTTTATTGCAAGCCTGTTGTTTCAGGCATGTTATCTCCATTTGTCATATCCAGAACTGTTTAAAAGACTTTAAAAAAAGGACAAAAAAAAGACCTGGCGAAACCTAAGGGACATGCTGCTTCATACACTAGAATGTATTGTCAATGTCGAGGATGGATGCTGTGCTTCTATTGCTTTAAATATGCATCAGATGGGCTATTTTACACTGTTGAGAATTTTTATACTTGAACTCTTTCTTACAAGGGAAAATATGAAAAAAGAAGAATAACAACACACAAAAACCAAGGACTTTTTTCATTGTCACTGGATTTGGGCATGTAAAGTGTTAATGACTATTTAAATACGAACGTTCTGTAGGTATTTAAGCCTTATTTCAGATTTTCAACACTATTTACTCTAAATGGAAATAAAAGGTTCTATATTTAAACCTCAAATGCTTTGTTCATTGCACAGGCCTGATTTTTGTCACTGTTTCCATTGGGAAACAGCTTTTGCTTTTCATTGGGTGCCTGGATGGTGCGCTCATGGTTTGGGATTGTTATATTGTGTAACTTATTCATTGTATTTCAAAAGCACACATTCTAGGTCATTGCTACATCGAGTCATCCTGGTTCAAACTTATTGTATGGTGAATTGCAAAATATTTCAATGGCTTAAAGTGCTCATGTTTTGTTTCTTATGGTCTTTGTTTAGACAGGCAGTAGCTTTACCATTGCAGTAACGAAGAACAAGCTGTTGTGTGTTTCTCGTGGATGAAGGTGTTGTGAGAAAGAAGCAGATATTCTCAGCAAGCCAACAGTATAAACACACAGGCTGTCACTTCTCCTTGCCACACACAGAGATGCTTATTTATGAGCTTGTTTATGCTGGTTTGTGAGGTGACAAATTTAACTGACCCCATCTCTGCCTGTCCAGACATTGCTTAATAATGGAGCTGTTAGAGGAATATTCTGGGTTTGTTACAAGTTAAGCTCAATCGACAGTTTTTGTGACTGTTAATATTGATTAGCACAAAAAAATAATTTGGACTCAGAAAAAAAGGTTGCGTTGAGGCACTTACAATGGAAGTGAATTAGAGGTTGATTTAAAAGCAGAAATGTAAAACTTATTTTATAATCGCAATGATTTATTCTGTTAAAACAGACAGCATTTGTGGAATAATGTGGATTACCACTCTTTGCCCATTGTTAACACACACACACACACACACGTGCACAAAGTTTCTAACAGTGGAAGTAAACGTGGCCAGTTTTTGAAAGCAGAAATTTGAAACTTAAAATTCCATAATATTGACTGCAATCAATCAATAAATAACTCAACCTTTTTTCTTTCTTTTTTTTGAAAATCAAGGATACGGTGAGATACTTAACATGGAACTGAATAGGGCCATTTTTGGAGGATAATATTTATTAAATAACAAAAGCACTTACATAAATTCTTCTGTTAAAACTTGTGTATTATTTGATCAGTAAAGATGTCCAAAACATTTTTTACAGTTGTTTTGGAGTTTTAGAGGTTTTGGAAAAACTCACTTCCATTGTAAGTGCACTACTGTAAACTCAGTTTTTGCAAAAGAAAATGAGAGGCGAGTTAAAAAAGGCTGAGTAAATGTGGTAATCGACATAACCCCACAAGTACTGTCGATTGAGCTTAATTCGTTCTGAACTGCAAGTATTCCTTTAGAGATAGTTCTGTTTACTTCATCTGTGAAATTTATTCTGCAATTTATTTATTTTGCACCATTGCAAAACGATTCAAACTAACCCTGAATGTTTAAACGAGAGAAGGGAGACATGTTGAATAAACATACATGATTAAGTGTTGATTTCAGATGGCTGTTAAATAATGAATGTGTTTGTGTAAACACATGTTGCCAGAATCACTAAATATAATTCAATATGACTAGTCAGGTGATGGTATTAGCAAATTTGTGTATATGTGTTGTTTGTGAACCTCATACTGGATAGACTGATTGAGCAATGTTTTGAGTGTCATGGATCTGAGATCCACCATGTTGACCTAGTTGTACCCAGTCTTCTAATGTTCAGGACAGAGCACTTTGGGTAATGACCATAAACCGGCCCTTAATTCCAATCCAGGCTGGCATCCCATGTAACTCAACCCTACATTTAAATATAACCCTCACGCATGTTTTATCTGTACTTAAAACCAACCCAACCCAACACCTGTATTCCTTTCAACGCTTTTTCGCATATTGGAGACCCGCAGTGGCTCAGTGAATTATTTAGGGCCTTTCTTATCAATAAGAAATGCCAAAGGGCCACATCTGTGCACTTGGTACTTCTCGAGGATGTTCTATTTCTGCCCGCCGTGTAACCTGACGCTAGCTCGTGTTTCAGTACCACTGTGACACAGCAGCGGCGGAAACTTTCCACCACACCATCACCAGGGATGCCTGTCTAACGTCGGCCATGATAGCAGAGGGCCGCGGGAAGAAAACGCCACCGGGAACTGATGCAGAATAAAGGCACTGATACCGGCTGACAGGCAGATTACTTCATAATCTCTTGTAGGGTCAAAAGTGCAGTGAAGCAGATGTGGAGTGTAGATAATTAGTTGCTCAATATGTAATGGAAATTGAATAAACTAATAAACAAAGTAACAAAATGATCATCAGTGCGATTTATGTATGCATGTTTATTTATTTATTGTTCTATGGTGCAATAGTATTCTCTGACAAATATGGATGTCTGAGATGATAAACGGTAAATCTTTTAAAAGTCTATACAGCTCAAACCATGTAACAAGTTCTTACAAATGTTTGTTATCCTTGTATTCATATTGGCTTCATTAATTTATGTTTCAACAGTATTTATATTAATATTTTGATATTTAGTATTTGCATATTTTGATATTCAATGATATTTTTGATATTTCATATTTTCTATAAAAATTTGATTTAATGACTCTAGTAAATGTTAGTAAAACACTAACATTCTTGCACCTTGAAAACGGCAAGCATAAACAATCACTATTAAAAACAAACAAACAAACAAACAGAAAAAAATAATAATCTGCTGTCTGACCTAATATGGTGACGTTTAGAGTTTAGTTTTGTGTGTGTGTGTGTGTGTGTGTGTGTGTGTGTGTGTGTGTGATTAGTGGCTTGAACACTGACTTTTTGGCGCACAAAAGTATATTATTAATAAGTTTATGCTAATAATATGTGTTTTATAAATTGATTACGCCAATCTTTTATTTTTCCAAGAATTTTATGACACTTGTAATAAAACTATTCACGTATAGATAGAAAGACACCTTCTCAAATTCATTTAGCGTCATTTTAGTCTCATATTTTCGTATTTAATGAATAGGTGGTTGCTATTCGTTCAATATATTATCGCCGTTCATGATGGCACCATCAAGATTCAAGATATCCTTAGAAACCTTCTCAGTCTATCTGTCTCACTGCTCTATCTAGGCATCTTGATGTAACCTTTCTCTGATTCATCCTTCCCAAATACGGAAGTCCCGGAAGCGGCTGGCCGAGGCTCAGTTGAGTGACAGCAGGAGAGCGCCGGGGACGCCAGGACCAGACCTCCATAGCCGAAACACATCTCGCTTTTTCTTAAGAAAACGTGAGAGTAAACCCCGGATCCCTTGTCAGAGGTAATATTTGGGTAAGAATGACTCTGTCTCTGTCATGTTATGATTGCAGGTCGTCAGCGGGGCGTTTTGGGTCGTGCTCTGAGCGGGTGGGAGGTTCTCATGGAAACGTGCGTGTTTTTGTGTTTGGAGACACGCGCACTCGCGGTGCTGGCAGGGATTTGGTTTGAACTAGCACGATTTTTAGGTTGCAGCAGTAGCGTGTTGGTGGCAGAGGGCAGGGTGCCTTATCTTTTCACTAATTGCAGGATCTGTCAGTTGTCATATCAGCGCGTGCAGACGTCTGCTGCCTGTGGGATAGAGATGACGAGACAGGCTAGTTACTTTAGCTCTGTTAGACATGCGCTACATTTCAAGTGATGCTGTCTAGTAGCAATTCTTATATGTTAATACTATCATAAATCAATAGGGTGACATAGCCTACTCCCCTTGTGGGCTTGTAGCTATATTGGCTAGATTTCAGAACAATTAATATTCCCTTAATAAATATATTCCTTTAATAAATATATTCCTTTATAAAGTGTTTTCATAATTTTGAGTAGTATTTTATAGGCTATATATATATATATGTGTGTGTGTGTGTGTATATGTGTATATGTGTGTGACCCTGGTCCACAAAACCAGTCATAAGTAGCTTGGTGAGGCAATATTTGTAGCAACAGCCAACAATACGTTGTATGGGTCAAAATGATCGATTTTTCTTTTATGCCAAAAATCATTAGGATATTAAGTAAAGATCATGTTCCATGAAGATATTTTGTAAATTTTCTGCTGTAAATATATCAAAACTTAGTTTTTGATTATAATATGCATTGCTAAGAACTTCATTTGGACAACTTTAAAACTTTATTTATTTAATTTTTTTTGCACCCTCAGATTCCAGATTTTCAAATATTTGTATCTCAGTCAAATATTGTCCTATCCTAAAAATCCATACATCAATGGAAACCTTATTTATTGGGAAAATGGTCCCTTATTAGCTAAATTTCAGAGCTTTGTTTCAAGAAAGCATTTGTGCAATTGTATTATTTATTACAAAATATCAATTATGTAAAAATATGATAAAATATAAAAATATGCAGTATATTAAATATGTATAGAAGTTATTTTTAATATAAATAGTAGATGCATTGGGGTCATGTTGTGATGATTTTGTTTAAACCAGAATCAGAACCAGAATAAGATTTATTGCCGTGTATGTTTACTTAAACACGCAAGGAATTTTGGAGATTTATGCAGAAAAATTAAATAGCCAAAATTATGCATGTATAATCTATATACAGATACAATTATGCAAGGGAATGTTAATAACAAAGATAAAATTCAGTAGTAGTTTTCACCAGGATGTCGCAACTCCCACTTTTTGGGAGATAGTCATTACATTTTGTCCCCCCCTCTTTATAAAACATTCCTATACCCCTGGTTATTCAAACATGGTAAGTAATGTAAATGACGTAGATGCACAAACCGTATTTCTTCAGAATATCCTCCAGACAGCCCATGAAAAGATTATTAGTATCTGTATTGTCCCTATATTATGTCTTGAGAAGTTACAGATGTCCATATATATATATTTTTTTAAATTCAGTATACAATCAGGGTGTTATTGAAAGGAAGTCACACTGGCATTCAAGGCGTATGCTTTGAAATGTTTATTTGCACGAGCTCAGACCCTCAGTCACCTTCTCTCCCCTGTATCTGGGTAAAGCATTGCTCTACATTTAGAGTCTGAGAATAGACATTCAGAAATAGATAAGAGTGCCTAGTAACTGCATCACTCCTGAAATATTAGTTCAACATTTATCATGTTTAATGGCAGACTAACCTTAACCACATAGGCCACCAGGTTGAAACAATAGTATTTGATTTGACAAAGGCCTACTTGATATTTAGAGTAATTATTTAGCCTATAATGCCCAGCACTGTGCTGTCATGTAGCCACTGGTTAGATGATCTCTACTTAAACTGGAGGTTGGTGCCATGTGTTTTAGAAACGATTCTGTATGTGTCACAAGCTCAGGGCTTATTCTTCCTCTCTGAAAAGCCCAGCTGAGGCCCAGGTCAGGCATTTGGCAGGGCCTAGAGAATTCTCTAGAGAGATAACAAGATGACGTGAGCGTTTCCACACTGGGTCACTATTAATTACTGCTGACGTGTGTCACAGAGAGAGTGGCTCTTTTTGAAGCTGTATGTTAAATGCAGCAAATACAGCTCTTTTGTTGTCTATTCTCTCTTTAATGTGCAGGTGAATGAATCAGTGTGGTGTGCTGTTAGCTCCTCACTGCTATTGTATGATGACTGATTGTGTGAAGGTGTTCAGGTTATAAGCTGATGATATTGTTTGCCAGATTGTGCTCGTTTGCATGTTTGATTTCTGTTATATCAGACTTTTCTTCCACTCCACTGTTTTTTGTAACAGACACATAACTTCTCAGTTGAATCAAACTGATTGTTTAAATGTGTGTACATAAAGGGAATCTACAATATACTCCTTCACATATTCACATTATAGATTCTTATTTGCTCTGTTTCACTTCTTGTAAACCCACCAATGCATTCACAATGGTAATACTAAAAAACAGTATTGAGTATGATAGTAAAGTTTGCTCTCTTAATAGGTAACAGAGATCACAAAGAAGTTACTGACAAATGTGATTATTATTGTTCAGTGATATGAACAAGATTGGATGATCAAATGCCAGTTATTTCCTCTAATAAAAATGATGATGATGACAAGCTTTTTATACCAGCATGAGATTTCATTTCTGCCAAATTTGATTTCATCTATTTAATTTCATATATGCAGATATGCAGGTTTGAAATAGTGAAATGTATACTGTATATACACACACACACACACACACACACACACACACACACACACACACACACACACACACACACATACACATACACTCACTCACTCACTTTAATTCAGTTAAATGACTAAAGGTCAGAAATGAAAGATGAATGAAGCAGGTCTAATGACTGATTTTATGTTTTTTTTTTTTTTTTTTATTAATAATGACTAAATGACTAATAATGACTAAAACATTTCAAATATAGAACAGAATTTGTATTTGCTGATCAGGTGCTCAGATGGAGGATGATACGTCAAGATAGCAACGATATTTATGGTTGAGTTCTTTTTAAAAAGGTTTTAATTTGGGGGTAATAAACATGTAATGTAGTGAAATAGTTTGATAAACTGCTGATTTTGCACTGTTGACAGCACAGTTCGTGGCCTCCTCTTGACGCTGTCATAACTGAATTGACTGTTATTCCTGTTAGCAGATGAGTATTGAGGTGTGGTCATGTGGACAGCTGCCAGTGAACTCTCCACGCCTTCATGTACTCACAGAGTGTGTGTGTGTGTGTGTGTGTGTGTGTGTGTGTGTGTGTGTGTGTGTGTGTGTGTGTGTGTGTGTGTGCGCGCTAGATTTGCACAAAGCCAATATTAGCTACTTTATCATTTATTATAATATATTAATTGTATTGTAATAATACTATTTTTTATATTTTTGATAGTGGATGTTATGATGGCAGTGTCTGGCATCACTGGCAGACTCCAAGAAAGTCAATAAAACATTCCTCATAATTATTTTTGTCATGTTTCTCTGGGATACGTGCTGTCGTTTGACCGTTCCAGGGAGCGGACAGTGTTTTACTGAACAGACTGGTACTCAGGTCATGAAGTCCCAACAAATCAAACAGCTTTCATAGGCCATAACGGCCATTTAGCACAGACCAAGAGTTTGCTCTGTTTCTCCAGGACTGTTGACATGGAAGCACTGGTTGAGCGTCTGGAGCAGGCAGTAATTCGTCTGGAGGCGGTGGCGGTTAAACTGCAGAACTGTCCTGGGGGTTTGGTCAACGGAGACATCAGCAGCATTATCAACGGAGGTACCATAAGTACAGCAGATCCCGACAGCAGTTCTGAATTATTCAATATATTAATAGTTTTTATTTATAAAGCATAAAATGCTGTTGTGGTCTGTTTTGATGAGTCCACAGGGCATTGTCTGTACAGATTATCTTAAGGAGAAGACCTCTGACTTTTAGGGGATTTTTTTTCTGCATGGGAAAAATATTCTCATAGGAACAGAGTGGCATTAGCCTTGGCAAACTGCACATTGACAAAGTCTGAAATATATAATGGATATGGATGCCAGTGAATGGGATTTCTGAACTCTCTCTTCTGTTTCCTCCAGTCTCAAGTTTGTGTGTGCAATTCAATGTTTTCACAGTGTCTTTTTTTAGTTTGACCAAATTTTTTTATTGGTGATGTAAATAGTGGCATTATTACTAATAACAACAATAACATTAATACTAATAATAACAACGATAATAATTTTAATATCAATTCTTATTTTCAGCAATACGACTTTTGTTGGAGTTATTTTATTTTAGTCATTTTTTGTGTCATCTTAAAAACAACAAATAAATTCTACACATTATATGCAGGAGTCTAAATTGGATTTGCATATCATGTATTAAATTGAAACACATCTGCTTGTCTTAAAAAAGAATATAGTTGAACTTTGAATGTATTTCGAAGCATCTTCCGTCAGATGTTTTGCTCGTTCTGTTTATTTTGTTGAATTAATGTTGTTTATTAGATTCTGTTTATTCTGTTGAATAAATTCTGTTTTGTTGATGTCTCTCTTTGATTTTTAAGGTGAATCCGAAAGCATGGAGGCGTTCGACCATTTGCTGAGTGGTACAGTGTCTGAATATCTGAAGACCAGCGCAGCTATTGGTGGAGACGTGGCTAAGCATGTAAGTGCAAGCATTTGTGAATGTCAATGCAGATTTTACAGAGAGACAGCCAGGAATTCTGACAGAAGATGAGCCGAGGTAGATAATATAAGAGTGAAGTCATTCTGCTAAGAGCTCTTAGTTTATAGTACCAAATGACTGCACAGACTCACAGACGTCCAACCGTCAGCCCAACAGTACAGCTGCTGAGGGAGCTCACAGCTGTTGCTTTCCAGGTTCACATAACTCTGCTATATATGACAATTGGCTTTGTGCTCTTCTGTTTCTCTGCAGCCTTGTTAAATCCATTTGCATCATAACAAATGGAAAATGTTTTATTATAATCTGAAAGCAGGTGTTTGAAAAATGGAAAAAGTGAAGGAAGAACAGCATTTGTTTGTCTAAAGCTTATTTACAGAGGCGACTCAGCTTGTTTAAACTGCTTCTTATTTTTGCTGCAGCAATGAAGTGCTGTATTAATGTCTTGCTTTACTGGAAAATTACTGTTTTGCTGTGTTGTTTTATTAAGAGAGGTTATATTAACTACTGGATTGTTATTAAATTATATAAAATATTTCAAAAACATGTAAGAGTAATAAAAAACAATGTATTTTTCTAAATACAGTATTGTTTAGAAGTTTAGGTTGGTAATATTTATATGTTGATCAAGGGTGTTGACCAAAAATACAGTAAAAATAATATTGTGAAATATTATTACAATTTAAAGTAATCATTTTATAGTGTAATATTTTTAAAAATGTTTTTTATTTCTGTGATTCATTCTAATATGCTGCTTTGGAGCTCAAGAAAGGTGTCTTCTTATTGTCAATGCTGAAAACATTAAAATATTAATAGTAATTAATAATTTGATAAACAGAAAGTTCAAAAGAACAGCATTTATAAATAATCTTTTGTACCATTATAAATGTCTTTTATTGTGACTTTTCATTTATTTAATGCATCCCTGCTGAATAAAAGTATCCTTTTTTTTCTCACGGTAATAGTTTCTTTCAGATACCGAAACTTTTAAACTGTGTCTTAAAGGTCACTCTTTTTGCTTAGATGTCACAAAATCTGCAATCAAGTCAAAGATTTCAAAATGAACTAAAAAATTCTCATCAGTCTCTTGACCGATAATTTTATAATAAGATAAACATTTAACTGAAATGTCCTGGTCATTATCTTCATCAGAATTAATGTGCATTTGCTCCATAAGAGCCCTTACCATCAATCATTTGTCAGCAAGTGCTTCTGTCCCATCTGTCCTAACACAAGGTACTTTTCAAGCTGACGGCCTGCAAACAATAACTGAAATGTTAGGGCTTTTTTTTTACTGACAGTACATAACGGTCTATATGGCTTACATTTCATGTCCAGTCGCTACCGATTGGTAACTAAAGAGCTGCTTGAGAAATGAGGCGCTGGACAATGTACTTAGTGTACACAGAAGCACAGTGGCTCATTCTAGTGATGGAATGTAATATTATGAGAAGAGGGAGAGAGGACGGGTGAAAAGAGCAGAAAGAAAGTGGGAGAAGGATGTATGTGTCCTCTTTGTTAACACTGGAATTCTCCTCAAGCTCAACTCAGAGTGGAAATATTTCTCTTTTGGTCTAATAAGAGATGACAAATGGCTATTTGACCATGTGTGTGAGTGTGTGTGCGGGATCTTTCGCTCAGTGAAAAAACTTATCATGGGAACTTATCATGTTCTGTAGGTCTGTGTGGAAGTGGTCTTTTGGGGGGTTTTTAACGCCAATAACGTTCAGATATGATGATCCCCTAAGGACTCTCTTCCTAAAATATAAAGGCAGCTGTATATTTTCACGTATACAAACCCATTTATAGTGTGTAAAATAGTAAGTTTAGTGTAAATTAAGACAACATGTCATTTTCAAATATAAATAATTGGCTTTTTTTCTTTTTTTTAATGTTTTACACTATAATATGGAAAATATTATATTTTCTATATCTCTTTAAATAATCCTATATAATATAATATTTCTTTGAATAACATGCAGTATAAATCACTACTGTTCAAAAGTCAGGGGTCAGTAAGATTTGTTTTCATTGTTCCAAGAAATTTCAAATAAATGGTTACCATAAAAATATTAAACAGCAGTGTTGTCAAAATGATTATAATAACAAATTTTTCTTGAGCACAGAATGATTTCTGAAGGATCATGTGACACTGAAGACTGGAGTAATGACTGCTGAAAATTCAGCTTTGCATCACAGGTGGAATTAAAGTAGAATTAAATTGTAATAATATTTCACAATATTACTGTCATTACTTTATTTTTGGTCAAATAAGTGTAGCGAGAGCATAAGAGACTTCTGTCAAAAACATAAAAAAATTTTTTCCAAACCTCTGAAAGATGTACATAATACTACCTATTATAATACTTAATAAATAAATTAAAAAAAATAATTCTTTACCCAATATTAGAATCTTAGAGGAACGTCTTCAATTTAATTTATGCCTTTGTATTGAAAATGCGCAATCAAAACAAGACATGTTTATATATGTGAAACTTTAATAAACTATATTATGATTGCACAGTTATCGTGTTTCAATTCAGTTAAGATCGGCATCAAACTTCTTAAAAGAGTTCTAGAAAGAGATTGCATACAATATCCCTTTCTCCTCTGCCACACACTGCTGGTCTGAACCACAGCCTGATTGCCTTGATTTAACCGGGAGTCATGCAGAGGTGACCTTTTGAACCTGAAAGTGTGGGAATTACTGATGATAAATCCCGTGAAGTGTCTTTACCTCGAAAGGCAACATTCACCAATCTAAGTTTCTCATCAGTGCTGAAAGAGATGGGCTGGGAGAGGGTTTTATCTCCTATAGTCAGCTCCTTTTAAGGTAAAACAGACCTCTGGCTTTCCCCATGTTCTGCAAGAGAAAGTCTTTTCCTAAATGTAGGATTTGCCTCAATTTGTGTGTGTGTGTGTGTGTGCAGCAGAGGGTTCAGTTCTATCCAATTAGGTTTTACTTCATTTAGGCGCTTCTCTAACTTTGGTACTTTATGTCCCCAAGGTTGATTTTTATATAACAGAACTTTTTTATTATATAAAGGTCACATTAAAACTTTCTTCGAGTCTTTCTATACCTTGCTTTCATACTTCATTTTTGCTGCTTCTCAGATGCCCTTTATGGAAGTTGTATTATCATTGTCCTAGAACCAGACTTTAACTCTTAAAATCCATCATAAAAATATTTTCACATTCTAAATAATATAATTAATAATATGGTTAATATGAAAACAGAGTGAAATATTATTATTATTTTTTTAAATGATCGAATTTAACTGAATTTCAAAATGTTTTGTGTGAACATTATATTAAAGAAAGCAAAAAAAGGTAAATGTTACTTTTGAACAGAATATATTTATATATTTACATTAATATGTTTTATACATTTATTACTTACATTTCACATATTTATTAAAAGAATGTTATTGCGAGCTTTTCAATTCAAAAAATCCTTTGTAAAATTATGCAAAATCATAATTTAATTGTGCGTATACATACGTTTTATTCCAAAAACATTAATAATATAGTTGCACCACAAAATGCTATCAAGTACAATACTATTACAAATATATAATAAATAAATTTGTTGTTGCTTGAATTTTTTATCCAACAGGCAGAGATGGTGAGCAATGCCCTTCAGGTCCAGCGTGCTTTCCTCAAAATGGCCATGGCGCATAAGGAGCCGGCAAAGGTATAACCAAACCAATATATCTGCACATGATTTCATACATTTAAAGTAGATGTAACCTTATGACGTGACATTTCACAGTTTTTATAGTCATGAAGTAAGGGATACCCAATCCTGCTCTTAGAGGGCCACCGTCCAAACTCAATTAAACAGACCTGAAGCAGCTAATCAAGGTCTTCCTATGCACACTAGAAACTTCCAGATAAGTGTGTTGAGGCAAGTTGGAGCTAAACTCTGCAGGACAGTGGCCCTCTAGGACCGAGTTTGGACACCCCTGAAGTAACCACTTGCATTGAAGCACTGTTAGCACATCTCACACTACAGAGTTTGTCATATTTAATGCACCATAATAACAATGTTTAGCCTGCTGGGAGAGTCTCTTCAGCAAATGACCCATATGACTCTTGAGTCTGTGCAGTCTCAACAGATGTCTACCTGCAATTTAAAGTTGCGACGAAACGGATGTCTGAACAGATCTTTTCTTCTGTATTGTGACATTAGTTTGAGTGAAACATAAGTAACAATATAGAAGAAAAGTGGGGTGGTGGACTTGCTTTTATTTGCTGGTTGTTGACTAAATGGAGGCAAATTTGTTAAAGCCTAAAGAATGCTTCTGTTTTAACATAAACGCAGACTAAATGACTGAAGAGGTTTAGCACATACATCACTAGAGACTAGAGAAACGTCTGTCATTTCTCTGTAAGACTGACTTATGGCATTTTGATCAAGAAGTACAAAAACAAACCTGAATGAGATCAATGTATTGAATGTATTTAGAAAATGGTTAGGGTGCATTTTCATTTCATGTCGACTGTAAAGATCACCAAAAGTGGGTATTTACTCACCCTCATGTTTCAGATTTAAATCTGAATTCTTATGAGGAAAATGAAAACAAGTCTTTTTTTTCCAGGTAGAGATTTTCCAAACAGATGGAATAATGATAATGTTTCTTTACTGCATAAATAATAACAGAATTTTTTTTTTTTTGGGTGAACTGTCCCTTTAAATGAATAATTCTGAACATTAGCTGAACATTTACTCACCCTCGGGCCGTCCAAGATGTAGATGAGTTTGTTTCTTCATCAGAAAAAATTTGGAGAAATTTTGTATCACATCGCTTACTCACCAATGGATCCTCTGCAGTGAATGGGTGCCGTCAGAATAACACAGTAATCCACATGACTCTAGTCCATCAATGAATGTCTTGTGAAGCAAAAAGCTGTGTTTAAAAATCAATTCATTTAAACATTTTAACATTTAAAATGTCTACAATCCATAATAATGCTTCCTCCAATGAAAAAGTCAATCATCTGTTGTCCTCTATCATCAGTATCCACCAACATATTTGTTTAAAACTGTTTTTGAGTGTTTCACTTGTTAGCAACTTCTGAATCAGACAACTTTAGAGGACTCTTATTTTAGCCAGAAGCAATGGTTTTAAGTTAAAACGTCTTAATGATGATATTGTTTATTACAAACCAGCAGATTTTCGGTGCATGAGGTTAGTGTGATGTTTTTATTAGTTGTTTGGAATCTCGTTCTGACGGCACCCATTCACTGCAGAGGATCCATTGGTGAGCAATTAATGCAATGCAAAACAAACTCATCTACATCTTGAATGTCCTGAGGGTGAGTAAATTTACACAAGATTTTAATTTTGGGGTGAACTGTTCCTTTAATGGTGATATAAATTCAGTGCTTTTCAACTTAAAAGCTCTGTTCTGCTATAAAGCCGACCTCTTACTCTTCTCCATACTATTCTGAGCGATGTGGTCAGCCATGCGACTACGGTTTCTGTTCACATAGGGATTACCTCTCCCGTTTCAAAAAATGCCAATGCGACACATTCCCAATGCATTCACACACTAGCCAGGGGGAAGTGCAGGGGGCCAGCGTGATGTCATGTCATCGGACTTTGGTTCACGTTGCCCAAACAGGAAGAAGATCTCAGGCCAAAGGCTATTGGACGAAAGTAGGATGGAGAATCAATCACTGGATAATAAACACACAAGTGGTAGGAAAAGCGCTGTAGCAGGACTGTTTGTGATATTAGTGTTTTTCAGTTTTTTATTTTTTTTTATTTCAATTTTAAAAGTGATTCCTGTTTAATTTGAACACAGATTCAGTATTTATTGCACTCAATGTGATTTACACAACTGAGGGCCAGATCTCTTATCTGTATGTGACAAACTAATGGCCACTGGCAGAAAATCCCATGAGATGAGATGTGCAATGTCTTGCACCGTTTGCGCAACAGATATAAATTATACCTTAAATCATGCGGTTTATGGAGAATTGTGCTATTCCTTTTCTAAGTAGACCTAATGCTTATTAAAATGATCCTATAAAATATTCCTATAGACTTGCATTGAGGAATAACAACCTATAGCAGTAACAATCTCGCATTGCAGTGGTTATGACCAGAGCTGGGTAGACTACTAACAAATTGTAATCTGTTACTGATTCCAGATTACATGACAGAAATTGTAGTCAGTAACGTAACCCGTTACATTTTAGGTAATATAATCAGATTACTTTTAGATTACTTTTGATTTAACTCATTTATCACATTGATTTAAATAGCATTATCTTGTACCATAAGGATGTACAAAATGCAAAGAGTGAGAACTTGTTCCATTCATTGTAATTTGCAACATGAAGTGCATTAAACATATTACATCAAGGTTTCCCAAACTAGGGTTCGTAAAGGAACTGCAGAGGGGTTGTGAGTTTAATGAAAAGCTGACAATTAATTAAATCATAAAAAAATTTAAGTGAAAATAAATCATTTTAAAACAAACTCCCTTTCTTTTTTTCTTTTTCTTTTTAATATTTTTTTTTTTTTTGAACTCCCTTTCGAGGAAAGTCTCTTAATGAATGGGGGAATCCTGAAATCTCAAAAACTGCTGGCTGAACTCACAATTAAATTACATATGTCAAATCAGCAACACAAATCTGAAATTAATTGCCCCATGAATGTTATTTCTTATGCTCAAATAGCGTTTAAAAGGCTTATTTTTCAGGCTAGACCAGGCAATGCACATGTGGAGTCATAACGTGCTTTTGGCTATTGACTGGTCTAGTCAGGTTTCTATGGAAAATTTGTCTCTTTCATTTAGAAGGTGGGACTATTCCTCCATATTGCGCGTTGCAGTTTCTCCCATTCATAAATATAGGAGAGAACCGTCTTTGCATTTCTATAGTCTTTGTTTTAAATAAAACGCTTACTAAAAAAGGTGAAATATTTTTATTTACCTGCATGCAGTGTGATCATTAATCAACATCAAAGAAACCGTGAGCATGCAAATGTGATACTTAATTATTGAAATATTTATTTTAAAATCTAAGGGTTACTTAAAGCAAATATATTTGGTGAATAAGGCTTAGATGACAAAAAGTTTTGGAATGCCTGCATTACATGTGACTAAGGAATAATGTGAATATGTGCATTTTAATTAGTTATAATTAATAATGCAAGGTTAAAACAACCTACAGAGTAATAATTCAAATAAAAATGAATGTGATTTGTGAATGTGAATGAATGAATGTCAAATAAAAAAGTAACTGTAGTCTGATTACGAGTATTTTAAAATGTAACTTACTCTGATTACAAGTACTTCATTTTTGGAATCTGATTACGTAATCCAGATTACATGTAATCAGTTACTACCCAGCTCTGGTTATGACTAACAATTAAATAAAAACAAATAGCCACAACTGCATCGGTCAAATGCATTGGTGAGGGGAGGAGGGTATTTCTGCATATGGATTCCCACAAATCTGAATGGAAAAACACTCAACCTGTATTAGATATGCTAAGAAAAGACTGTGACTATCTCTGTAGTACTCTACTGTACACGCATTCGCACCAGCTCAGATTCATAATAATTCTCAAATACGTTTTTTTCTGTTCATGCATATATAAATATATCCTTCAAACATTCTCTCACTCACACACACTATGTTTAGCCATTGTTCCTCTCCATCAGTAGTGTGAAGTGCATGTAGCTCCCAGGAGGGATGCTGGACAGTTGCCCTAAACCTCTGGCTTTTCTCTCTCTCTCTGTATATGTGTGTGTGGGACTGCGCTTGCATTCTGTGGCTTTTTATGGGCATGTTCTATATTTGAGCCGGTGTGTGTCTGTGGCCCAGGTCACGTGACAGGCCTGTCGCTCGGTGAGGAGTGTTTGTGTGGCCTGTAGACCGCAGCTGTTTCTCTCTAATTCCTCTTATAACAGAGTTGTTCACAGTCAAAATGCATCGCACTGTGACTGACCAAGATGTCTGTTCAGAGGATATTTATCCATATCTTAAATTCTGGTCATTTTAAGTGAATTGTAACTTCCATAGTTCATAAAGTAAATATGTGTCAAATTATTTATCTAGAATTTAATTTAATTTAATTATAATTATTTAATTTAAATTAGAGTGTATTGTGTAGTTTAAATATTTGATTTTTTTTTTTTTTTCTCCAGAGTTATACAACTAATATTTATCCAATTATATATCTGGAGTTATTTTATTTTATTACTTTATTTAAATTAAATTTTATATTATTTAAATACATTCAGATATATTTTAAAAATACTTTTATACATATATTTAAAGTAAATTAAACCTACATACATGCATACAAATACACACACATACACATATAGTGTATTTCAGTGAGAAGCAGTGCTTTTTTGCCGTGAAAGATCTTAGCTCTGGCTCCATTCATAGCTCAGAGATAGGCAGGCTATTTCTGTCCTTCTCTGTGGCTAAGCATGATGGGAAGGGAAGTTCAGAATGATGCTGGAAAGGTACTTGCACTTCGGACAGCGCCTTAACAAGGGCTGTAATGTCCGATTATGGATGAAAGAGGCGCCTTTGTTCACAGAAATGAAAATCATGCGCATGTTGTTATGGGAGGAATTTATGTAAATACGGTTTTGTTCTTTCTTTCGCCCCCCCTCACTCTTTATCGCTTTCTGTCACACTCACACATACACAAACCGAAGTCACAACAACCCTCGACAGTTCGACCTTGTTGACACCAAAAACCAATGATGAGTCACATTCAGCCACAAAATGTGTAAATATAGATGAATAAATACACAGTGTGCCAACATACACTGTCTAAACACACACCGTCTGCCTTGTTTGTTTATCTCTCACTTATTTGATGAGGTTGAAGTCAGGTCAACTGTGATTTCTTGTGATTTGCACATGAACACAAATTCAGCCTGAGCTGATGAGTCTGACTGAAAACAAGAAGCGGTATTTTTAGTCCAGAAAAGTCAGTCGTCCTCATTCTCCCACCGAGTTCTTGTGAAATGAACTGAAATGGTGGACATGGCAACTGATTGAACACAAGCATAAATATAAAAACGTTCATTTAACAAAAGGAAACAGTGTGTTCCCTCTCCCCCTTGTTCAGAGGTAAACTATAAACATCAGTACAGGACAGGGCCTTACAAGGCGAGGGGGATCTCCCCATCACGGGCTGGAATGCTGAGTGGGAGGGAGGTGAAGCTCGCTGGACGTTTCATTGGAAAAAACGGTCCCACTATTAAAAGTCCGCTTGGGTGCCTCAGGCTCTGTGTTTTTCTCTGTGCTTGCAGAAAAGGCCCAATGAAATCAAAATTGGAGTTACTGTGGAGTAGCTTTTTCTCTGTTTGTTTAGTTTTAAGATACACTGTATGCTAATAGATGTACACAGATGTACAATGTCTTTAGGTACGGTCACATTTACCCTCGTTAGGCACATTTTTTGGGGGGAAATCTAGTATTTTCAGTAGGAAACTACACGATTGGGAGTTGGCCATGCAGCAAACGATCATCAGAAAGGTGTTTGATTTGTCACTTCTTTCCCTTTAGACTTGAGCGACAGTTCACAGTGTTGCATACATTGCTACACTACTGCCAAAAGACAATAGTGCCCATGAAATTTTGATGATTCAGGTTGGCCCATACAGATTTTACAATCAGATGCTCTCTAGAATGAAAACTGTTCCTATTCCAATACCACATGCAGCTGACTAGCATGCTAGTATACTGCTTTTACTGTTTCTGCAATGCCATGGTCATATTCCACATACAACACTTCAATATGTGCAGTGATATTTTAGTATTTTTATATACTATGATAGTGTTCATTAATATTTTGAATTAGCGTTTATTTTTATATTTTTATTTTTAATTTGTTTTAGTTTTTATCTATCTGTCTGTCTATCTATCTACTTTTAATTTTAATTTGTTTTATTTTACAGACACACACACACACACGTTTGTTTTTGTTTTTGTCCCATAGGCGTAATGGTTTTTCTACTGTACAAACTGTATGTGCTATTGCCCTACACCAACCCTACACCTAAACCTACCCCTTACAGGAAACTTTGTGCTATTTCCGTTCTGTGTGATTTATAAGCGTTTTGAAAAGTGGGGACATGGGGTAATGTCCTGAAAAGTCACCTTCTCCTTGTAATACCAATGTCATACCCTTGTCATTATACAAATTTATGTCCTCATTTGTCACAAAAACGCTCACACACACGCGCACACACACACACACACACGCACGCACGCACACACACTCTTTAGAGTTGCTGCCCAACTCTCAATAGGAAATACATCCAAACAAGGAGGAAATGTATGCAGACATCCTTTCAGAGTCTTTAATAGAAGAGGTTGAAACTCTACAGTGGTATACAGTGGTATCTTTGAAATATATTATGAAGGCTGGGCTCAGAGTTAATTGAATTATTAAGTTGATTGAATTATAAAAGTAAAGGATAGATATTTTATGAATGGATGTGTTCTCATAGTTGATGTTGTTTTAAATGAAATTACTAAAATGGGAAATTACTGTAATTGAATGGTTTATTAGAGCCTGCAAGACAATTATCACTATTACTATTGCTCACACATCTTAAGAAGTTCTAACCGTAAGTACATTTTTGAATGAATGTGTTTTATGCACAACTCAGGCTGTTTGATGTTTCACAAATGAAGCTTAACTTTTGATTGATGGCTTTCCTGCTTTTATTCCCAATCAGACAGAGATGGCTGACCTCCTCAGACCCCTCTCTGACCAGATCCAGGAGGTCCAGAATTTCCGGGAGAAGAACCGCGGCAGCAACCTGTTCAACCACCTGTCTGCCGTGAGCGAGAGCATCCCCGCTCTGGGCTGGGTGGCTGTGGTGAGCACTTCTCTCTGTCTCACTCCTCCAGTGAGCACCGTGGTGCAGTCTAGTCACCAACTTCCTTTATACAAATACCTGGTTTGGCTCGTGCATCTTATGCATTTGAGTCGCATACTGTTAAGACTGCACATTCAGAAACAGTCATGGCTTGATGCTAGTGATGAAAGCCCACCAAATATACGTCAAACAATATCACATCCATCCATTAGGCATATTTTCTTTGATTGAGACAACCGGACGACCTCACACAAACCATCTGAGTAATCGCTGAGAGGACCACCAAACTGATATTTGAATTTTGTATTTATTTTCTATTATGTAAACTCTTCTGATGTCTTAATGCTGTGGATGGCTGTATCTAATCACTGCAGTGTGAATCTGGATTCTATCATTTTCTGCTTTAAACTACCACTGATGTTTACAACAAAGGTTCAAAGCCTCAGTTTTAGTGCTTTCCTTGAAACTGACCCTTTTTTCTATGCTTATTATTTATTTGACCATCTTTTGACCCTTTGTTGTCTTGCTCTGTCACAGTGTCAGAAACCAGCTCCGTATGTGAAGGAGATGAACGATGCTGCAATGTTCTACACAAACAGAGTCCTGAAAGATTACAAAGACACGTTAGTGCATTAGGTTTTTTAATTAATTAATTTACTTCATATCAGGTCAGTTTATGTTAATGTGAAACCCTTACACGGCAATGCTATTTATCTGCTACTTGAAGCATCTTTAAGTCATACCAGTTTGGTACTTTTTGTTAATGTACTTACACACATGGTAAATTTCCCTTACAATAATGTTGTACATGAATATTTAAAAAAAATATGATTTATTTGTTCACAACAATGCCATTGAAGGTTTTTTTTGTGTCTCTGCTGACCCCAGTGACCCCCGTCATGTTGAGTGGGTTCGTTCCTATCTGAGCATCTGGACTGAACTTCAGACCTACATAAAAGAGCACCACTCCACTGGACTCGTCTGGAACAAGACTGTAAGTGAGACTTTCAATTGGAAAATGACAAAAAATTTTATACATTCAAGAAGTATGAATGTGAATATTCATTTTCAGATTGTACAATTAGAACAGCTGACGTTGGTAATCAAAACTCTACATTAATAAGGAAATCTGTCATTTTCAAAGACGTAAACACATCTGCAGTGCTAGATATTTTTTTTCTATTTCAAATTTGGAAAAATTGAAATTGCAATACAGAAAAGTATATTTTCCATTTTTAGTCATACAGAGGCTGGTTGAATGCAGATTAATTTCAGATGATTAACAGCTATACTGTGTACATCTATCTAGATAACTAGTACAGTTATGTTTATGATTGCCAGCTTTGGAAATTCATCTCTTCCAGCTAGGGATGAATAGTATATTAGTACTACATGGCTTATTGCCATACCGAAGTTAGAGAATTTTTTTATTTATCAGTATCAGTCGATATTGCATATTTAATTGTTCATGCTAATTTCCCCAATAATTTTACATTTAGATAACCTTTTCTGTCAGTTAATCTTTAAAAACACGAGTAATTTAATAACACTGTTAAACATTATAAATAACATTATAATGTTGTGATGCCTAAATTAAAAACAGTAAAGATATTTATGTTACAAAAGATTTTTGAACTTTATATTCATCAAAGGAGAACCCTTCAAAAATGTATTATGTATTCCACAAAAATATTAAGCAGCGCAGCTGTTTTCTACATTGATCAGCCTTGGCATCTCAGGAATAAATTACAGTTATTTTAACATGATCATATTTCAAAATATTACTGTTTTTACAGTTTTGTGATCAAATATATGCAGCCTTGTTGCATAAGAGACATCTTTCGGAAACATAAAAAAAAAAATCTTACCAACCCCAAACATTTGAGCAATTTTTTTCTTTTACTGGCTTCAACTTGACTGATAATATGCAGCAATGTGTCAGGTTACAACGTTTTTTTTTGTTTTTTTTTTTACTTTCATAAAACAGCTTCATAGTAGGTTTATGCCTTTTAAAGAATACACAGTTATCCCTTTAAGCAGTTGTGGGACTTTTGGAGATGTTAATTCTTGTAAATAGTGTGTGTGTCAAACAGAAACCTGAGCGCTTTCAGTGACTGTGTGTCAGCTGTCCCTCCTGCCGTGAGGGCTCTGAGTGTATGTGGAGGACTGTATGGTGTGGACAGGTGGTCATCTGGGTCTTTTTGCATGGGGGGTTTACCATAGAAATGCCCCCAACAAAAGCCTAGTGTGTCTCTGGCTTACACACCTGCTCTCACACACACTCCTCGTAATTCAACCTCGCTTCTCATGTATTCCACATTATACCTCTCCTTTGAATTCATTTACTTCTGTATGTCCTCACACATCAGACACAATCAAACTCCCGCATCTCTTTGTATTTTTCTGCCGCGCTTCTCCACTTCCTCTAACAGTTTAAGTACCTTTACCTTTTCACCTCTTCATGAGGCAATGACCTTTAGGGTCAGAGGTTGGGTTGCCCAACTGTTTAACCTATGGTGAACATCAGCACAAGTATTGGGATTAGAAGTGTGTGTGTTTGTACAAGACGGGAAAAGATGAGTGTGCAACAGTTGTTTAAGCCAGTTTAAGTGTTGAAGTGGAAACCGTGTGCAACTGTCAATGGCAGCTGTGCTGACAATATAAAACAGGCGTAAGTGTGCCGTCAGGGTCACACAATAGCCAACTGTGCCACACTGATCTGTTCTTTTACTTTAAATGTTGTTAAATAAGATTATCCCAGTTGTGCTAGAAACACATGGACTGATATGAACTGCTTTCAAAAGATTATTGCATTGACCATATAGCAATATATTTTCCTAAAGAGACATTTGGTACCACTTTACAATAAGGTGTCATTTGTTAACATTAGTTAATGTGTTAACTAACATGAACGAACAATGAACAATACATTTATTACACTTTTTAGTAATCTTAAAAGTCTACAGTCGTTCATTGTTTATTGTCTAATGTTAACAAACACAACTTGTGATTTTAATAATGGATGCTGAAATTAACATGAACTAGATTAATAAATCCTGTAGAAGTATTGTTCTTTCTTAGTTCATGTTAACTAATGAACCTTTCACTGCATATTTTGATTTATATAATTTTTGTAGAATTTAATATTATAGTGTTATAAATGTATAATTTTTGTGGATAAAGATTTGAACACACCTACTCATTATTACTCAGTTTCTCATTTTTCTTATAGTTGTAATAATCATAATTGTATATATATGTAGTAAAATAATAATAATAATATATTAAATTATACACCTCAACAAACTAATATCATGCATTTACACCTTTAGAATAAAGTCTTTAATATCATGAGAAATATTGATTTAATGAAGTGAATCAATGATTTGTGCCATTTAAACTCTTTAAAGCTTAAAAAAATTCAGACTCCTTTTCAAGTGATGCTCTACAAACTTTTCTTTTAATAAATTGTATGCATTATAAATATGAAATATAAATATACCCGATTTTTTATATTTTATGGAGGTCACCTTGGTTTTTGAACTTTTAATCACCAAACCCTACAGACTCAATCCATTGCCACTTACGCCCCCCACTGGATAGAACGACCATTGCAGTGAATTCATCAACATCACGGTTAAAATGTTTTTAACCATTTTATAAAGGTGTTATTTGAGGCTTTGAATTTACAGCCATACTGTGAATTCTATCATATGAATATTGTGTTTTAGTTTTGTTTTTAATGCTTTTCTCATTCTTGGAATGAGAATATTAGTTTGCAGCTTCTCAGGGACTAACTCTGATGTTCTTAACAGGGTCCTGTAGCCACTCCCTCAATGTTCAGTGATGGTCCATGCCCTCCTCCTCCTCCTCCTCCTCCTCCACCACCAGGTCCTCCTCCGATGTTCATGGATGACAGCCCCAAACCCGAGGACACAGCAGCCCAGCACTCGGCTCTGTTTGCACAGCTCAACCAGGGAGAGGCCATCACTAAAGGTGGGCAGGAGAGCACCGTCAGACAACAAATACTATACCGCCTTCAAAACTGACATCAGGCGATGTGTTCTGCCTCCAGGTCTGAAGCATGTGTCTGACGAGCAGCAGACCCATAAGAACCCCAACTTGCGCTCTCAGGGAGGGAGGACACATCCGGGATCTCCCACCAAAAGTCAGAACCCCAGCTCGTCTTCCTGTGCACCTGCCAAAAAACATTCCCCCGTGCTGGAGCTGGAAGGAAAGAAGTGGAGGGTGGTAGGTGCCCACGCCACATCGTCTGAATGTGCCCAGCGTTAAATCATACTGCTTGTAATTATTCTGCTACATTTGCCAAAATTTAAAAAAAAAAAAAAAAAAAATGCATGCAATGAACTTTATATATTTTTAAGTCAATGTCATTAACTAAGGCATTTAGTTATATCTTAGAAATAAAAAATCACATTAACAACTTGGCAAATAAATTTAACATGTTATGATGTTATCATTTTTTTCAGTTTACTTGTAAAATAACTTAAAATTAAAAATCATTTTTTATTTTCAAAACTAAATGCTGCTCGCTAAATGAAATATGCAATATGTTGAGGCTGTGTGACAATAATGTAGACCACCACTGTTCATACTGTAGCATACTAGAGTTTTTATTGATTTACATGCTATTTTTAAAGCATTGAAGGCAGTATACAGCACATTAAGCAGTACAACTAGTGAATTAAATCATTTTTATCAAAAGGAAGCCAAGAAAGTTGTGTTAAACACAAAAAAGATGATTTATATATAATAAGGTCTGATGCAATGAGAAAATATTACATTATTCTTATTGCATAGCTCCAAGCAATAGATTCACATTGGTCAATTGTGTCATTCTGCTAATGTGTGTGTGTGTGTGTGTGTGTATATATATATATATATATATATATACACATTTCTTATTATTATTATTTAAACAAAATAACATTGTGATTATTATTATTATTATTATCATTATTATACAATTTTCTCAATAGAAATACATTTAGTGGAGCCTAAAAATTATATATAAATAATCATTCTCAAGTGGCATAGAAATTATTTAAAAATGGAAGAGATTCATTAAGCTAATTATTTTATTTTATTATTAAGCATAATTAGCATAGTGGCCATTTTTATATTATATTATATTATATTATATTGTTAATACTATATTTGTATATAATGCATATACAGTCAGGTCCATAAATATTGGGACATTGACACAATTCTAACATTTTTGGCCCTATACACCACCACAATGGATTTCAAATGAAACAAACAAGATGTGCTTTAACTGCAGACTGTCATCTTTAATTTGAGGGTATTTACATCCAAATCAGGTGAACGGTGTGGGAATTACAACAGTTTGCATATGTGCCTCCCACTTGTTAAGGGACCAAAAGTAATGGGACAATTGGCTTCTCAGCTGTTCCATAGCCAGGTGTGTGTTATTCCCTCATTATCCCAATTACAATGAGCAGATTAAAGGTCCAGAGTTCATTTCAAGTGTGCTATTTGCATTTGGAATCTGTTGCTGTCAACTGTCAAGATGAGATCCAAAGAGCTGTCACTATCAGTGAAGCAAGCCATCATTAGGCTGAAAAAACAAAACAAACCCATCAGAGAGATAGCAAAAACATTAGGCGTGGCCAAAACAACTGTTTGGAACATTCTTAAAAAGAAGGAATGCACCGCTGAGCTCAGCAACACCAAAAGACCCGGAAGACCACGGAAAACAACTGTGGTGGATGACCGAAGAATTCTTTCCCTGGTGAAGAAAACACCCTTCACAACAGTTGGCCAGATCAAGAACACTCTCCAGGAGGTAGGTGTATGTGTGTCAAAGTCAACAATCAAGAGAAGACTTCACCAGAGTGAATACAGAGGGTTCACCACAAGATGTAAACCATTGGTGAGGAAGGCCAGATTAGAGCTTGCCAAACGACATCTAAAAAAGCCTTCACAGTTCTGGAACAACATCCTATGAACAGATCAACTTGTACCAGTGTGATGGGAAGAGAAGAGTATGGAGAAGGAAAGGAACTGCTCATGATCCTAAGCATACCACCTCATCAGTGAAGATGGTGGTGGTAGTGTCATGGCGTGGGCATGTATGGCTGCCAGTGGAACTGGTTCTCTTGTATTTATTGATGATGTGACTGCTGATAAAAGCAGCAGGATGAATTCTGAAGTGTTTCGGGCAATATTATCTGCTCATATTCAGCCAAATGCTTCAGAACTCATTGGACAGCGCTTCACAGTGCAGATGGACAATGACCCAAAGCATACTGCAAAAGCAACCAAACAGTTTTTGAAGGGAAAGAAGTGGACTGTTATGCAATGGCCAAGTCAATCACCTGACCTGAATCCGATTGAGCATGCATTTCACTTGCTGAAGACAAAACTGAAGGGAAAATGCCCCAAGAACAAGCAGGAACTGAAGACGGTTGCAGTAGAGGCCTGGCAGAGCATCACCAGGGATGAAACCCAGCGTCTGGTGATGTCTATGCGTTCCAGACTTCAGGCTGTAATTGACTGCAAAGGATTTGCAACCAAGTATTAAAAAGTGAAAGTTTGATTTATGATTTATTATTCTGTCCCATTACTTTTGGTCCCTTAACAAGTGGGAGGCACATATGCAAACTGTTGTAATTCCCACACCGTTCACCTGATTTGGATGTAAATACCCTCAAATTAAAGCTGACAGTCTGCAGTTAAAGCACATCTTGTTCGTTTAATTTGAAATCCATTGTGGTGGTGTATAGAGCCAAAAATGTTAGAATTGTGTCTATGTCCCAATATTTATGGACCTGACTGTATAATACAAAATATATAATAAATGCTGCTACTACTAATAATACTTTGCATAGTGGTTATTTTTATTATATAATTTTTATTAATATTATACCATCAGAGCCTATATGTTTTATATAAAATAATCATTCTCGAAAGTGGAAGAGATTCATTAAGGCAGGGATCATCAAAATATAATCATTATCTGCCAAAATGTGATTTGGATGAATGTAGATATGTATTAAAATGTTTACACTCGCCACACACTTACCGTACCCTGCACTTGTAGCGAGACTCTATTGATTTGCCGTGCCTACAACATGTGTTTAGTGGATCTATTGTGTGTATTTGTCTTGTAGGAGCACCAGGAGAAGTCTCGTGACCTGGTGATAGAGGAGACCGAGCTCAGACAGGTGGTTTATGTCTTTAGCTGCAGCAACTCCACACTCCAGATCAAAGGCAAAGTCAACTCCATCATAGTGGGTAAGAGGAGCTCCTCATAACACCAGCTGCTCTTATTCAGTAACGTTATCTCCTGCTCTATCGCGGCACCACACACCACGCCTGGCTAATGTCTGCCTCTCTCCTCACAGATAACTGTAAGAAGCTCGGACTCGTGTTTGACAGTGTGGTGGGCATCGTTGAGATCATCAACTCCAGAGACATTCAGCTGCAGGTTAGATGTAAATGTTTGTGCATAACAAGTTGTAGACTGAAGTGTTTTAATCTGTGATTGATCTGTACTCAGGGTTGTTATTGTAAAAGAGAATGTGTTAGTACAATGTATGCGCATGAATTATGGTCATAACTGCCAGAATCAATAAAGAATATCCAAATCAACACAACTACGAATGTTAAATAACATTGTGGTTGCATCTGTTGACACTGAAGAGATGTTAACGGACATAAATTACACAGACATACATCAAACTTCAGTTTTGTAGCTGCTACATGCTTGTATAGAAAGAATTACTAATAAGTTACTACGTAATATTGTCAAATACATCAACCACATATAGCATTGTTCAAAAAAATTTTTTTAAAAGAAATTAATATTTTTGTTTAGCCAAGGAGGCATTAAATGAACAACATTGACAGTAAAACATTTGTTATAAAAATATTTTTTAAATAAATGCCGAATGATTTCTAAGGATCATGTGACGCTGCAGACTGGAGTAATAGCTCCAGAAATAAATTACATTTTAAAATATATTCAAACAGAAAATGGTTATTTTAAATTGTAATAATATTTCGCAATTTTACTGTTTTTACTGAATTTGATCAAATAAATGCAGCAGCCTTGTTGAGCATAATAGACTTTTAGAGCTTGTTTTCTCCAAGTAGGAACTCATGGCTCAACAATACTAATTCTTTTAAGCTAATTTTATTGTTTTGTCACCCTTATGTATTTTATTGCCTGTGAACAACACGAGTTGTTTTTGGTCTTTCAGGTAATGGGAAAAGTTCCTACTATTTCCATTAACAAGACTGAGGGGTGCCATGTCTACTTGAGCAAGGATTCACTTGAATGTGAGATTGTCAGTGCCAAGAGCTCTGAGATGAACGTCCTCATTCCTGAGGGAGAAGATGATTATGTAAGTTTATTTACACTGGAAATATTTACCAATCGAGCTAGCATAACATGTCATTTGAACAAATAACTTTCTTGATACATTATGTCATGTACCAAAGCATCAGTGTTCTATTCCAGAGATTTAACCTGGTTTACGTTCAAATATGAGAGAAAATCCGTCATCAGCCTTAAAGGTTGAGGCATTGTTTATACATTATTTGACTTATATCTTCTTGTGTATTCAACAGAGGGAGTTTCCAATCCCAGAGCAGTTTAAAACAGTTTGGGACGGCTCCAGCCTGGTGACAGAGCCCACAAAGATTGCTGGTTGATTCCTTTTCCAGCTCGTCATCGCTTTCCTCCTACCCAGAATTCTTCATGCACTTTCACTCTATCACACTGTTAGCAGAGACGGAAGAATTCATACATTGTGGTTGTGAGAGTTGTAGAGCAAATTAAGAGCAAAATCTTAGTTCCATTTCCACAAAGCAATTATGAAACATTTCAACAGATGAAGATGGAGATGTTTCTCCTTAATTAAAACTACATAATATACATATATTAATTATTATACAGTAAAAGTAATTACACATGATGGCACCATTATGTGTGAATATGGGAATTTGTTAGTCAGCAACTCAAAGTACTGAGTTAAAATAATGAATCAGTAAGCAATCAAATTTTTACTTATTCCTATGACAATATATAATTTACTTAAAAATTTCATTAATTTATTAAAGAATGAATTTTGTTTGTTTGTTTGTTTTTGTCCTTTTTGACATTATCAAGTACTTTGTGTTGATTTCATAAATTCTCATGTTAAATACATTTTGGTTCTGTGTAGAAATATAATACATTTTCATAATATTATGACTATATTTAGCTGAACTTGTTTCTATAGAGAAGCCAGTTCTTTATGTTTTGTGCAGTCACGTTTTACATTTCCTACAGATTACAGGTCCCAGTTTCAGTTCACAACATCTTCTTCTGCACAAAAAAAACAAAACAAACGTTTATTTGGCAAGGTAAACTTGTATCTTCAGGCTTAGGATGCAGAGGAGAAAAATCAACGGCTATTTTACAATCAAACCTCTCTGAGTGTAATAAATGGTCTTTGTTCTGCGAATGAATGAGTGCCTTTGGGGGTATTTTGATAAGATTTTATATTATTTTAATAGTTCAAATATTGCTTAATTTTATCACTCTATATTTCATTTATAATCTCAGACTACTCATTTCTGAGTTTAACTTGGATAGTCAGATGTTTGTATTGACAGGCACCACGTCATTCAACACCATCAGGACAGTAGTGACATGTTCTGTGTTATAACATCAAGTAAATATCATAGTTGATGTCCAAAATAGTTTCCTAGATGTTCTCACTTTGCACTCATATATTTATATTGCTTGTAAATTTACGTGCTTTAAATGTTTCTTCAACAGGAAGGTCTTGAACACTTCAGCTCATTTTGAATGTATGCCAACATGTGTTAATATGTAGCATTCTTAAGTCCATAAAAGGGAATCATGTTACATTTGCTTGGTCAGTAAACAGTTGACATTTAACTAAACAATATTATGCACATTTATAAATGATGCTTCAACAAAGTAGAACGTGTACACTGTATTAAATCACACACACCTTAAATTGTAATTTACCAAAGTATTTTCACAGTACCATATCCATTTAATCAAATAAAGTAATTGTGAACTCACTACACTTATTTGTATTATTATTGTTTTTGGCCTTTTTACCATCTTCTGATTAAGCTTTATAAAGTTTAGTTGTTCAAAAATTAGAGCTGTCAAAGTTAAAATGTGCACTTAAAATATTAATTACATTTAGCATAATTTTATTTTTATTTTACAATTTCTTTCTAAAGAACAATCAGGAATCAGATTATATTTATTGTACTGACAATACTAGTTTAACAGAAACAAAAAACTAATCTGCAAAAAAAAACAAAAACAAAAAACCTGTTGTTTAAATTTTGCTTTAGAACAAGAAAAATATAAGCTACAGTTAATTCACTATAAAAATGGTTATCTAGTTTTGTTGTACTTCTAATATCTCACTTAATATTTTTCACACACACACACACAGTATAAATGGGTTTTTATACATGAAACTGCCTTTATATTTTAGGAAGGGGTCCCTTACAAGGGGATCATTACATTTATTATAAATGCATGAAAAATGATTGAATTTGTCAGCACATGGCTCTTTAATGAAACTCATAGATTCTGTCCCTGACAGCAAGTTTAAACAGAGCAGCAATTGGGAACAGAATGTGAAGTATTCACCTTGAATTTAAAGCAATACAAAACATAAATTAATTTAAAGTGATAGAGCTTTTAAACTCAAATGTATTCCACATGTATAATGTTTAATGTGACATATGTCATGTCCTACTTTAAAATACACAAATTCTACAAGCACAGCTTGAGTAATTCACCAAACAGAGACAGTAAAAGCTTCATGGTGCCATCTGCTGGCAAGCAGTGAATCTTTATAAAATATTACACAACAAACATCTTTTGGGTTTATTTGTACTTGTACAAATGTTTATTTTTTAAATTGAATGTTCATTTAAATTTTCTAATATTTTAATCTTTAAAAAAATCAAGAGCTTCAAAATTTTAAAAAAGAAAATCAATTAAAAAAGACTTAAAATTCTGTGTTCTTATGGTATTGCGCATCTGTTTCTGGCTAATGCTTGATGACCATGTTTCCCTCTGAGTCTTGGGTGAAAAGCATTTCTGGCTCTAGATCTGATTCCTCCTCCTCTTTTTCTAAAGAAGCAGCAGATGGACTATTCCTGTAATCTTTGCCCACAGATAAATTGCTCTGGTCTCTCAGTTGGCTCCTTAAATGCTGGTCATGATGAGCAATCACACAGAAGCCCTCTGAGTCCTGAGTAAACAGTGTAGCAAAAGTTTCTCCAACCGTCTCTGTGTTTGCAAGTTCCTTACCTGATTTTTCTGGAGAAAAAGTGTATTTCTCCTTTAACCTGCGCTTAGCTGGACTGGAAATTAGATGGTGTTTAAAAGGCGATTTTGGAGCATTTTTAACAGGTGACGCAAGCCAACTATTCTCTTTCCCCATCCGTTTCATGGGCGATGCCTTATTTTTGTGCCAAGACTGCTCCTGATTTTTATTGGTATTCACAGAAGCACTCAATCTTTTGTGGTTTTCATTGACAGGCCTAGAAGTTAAGATAGATCCCTTAACTGAGGCCTTCTGATCTCTTAAATCGTGCTTGTCTGTGTGTTTAGGACTTGGAGACTTAAGAAAATGCTTATGTGCATCTTCAGAAGTCTTCCAGACCATCAGATCATAGTGCTCCAGGGACTCCTCATGAAAGAAAGTCTCACTTTCAGGAACTGTCTGATTTGGATATTCATTTGAAGCTTCTTTATTCCAATATTCTTGTGTCTCTAACACATTTTCTGTATAATGGACAACATGTCTCCTTTTTTCAGGCGGTTCTTCTTCCTCTGGCTCAGTTCCGCATATTAAATGGAGAAAAGACTGTTCTTTTTTGTTCTTGGGTGACAATCTTTCAAAATCTTCATCACGGTACACCTCAGAAATTTGACTGGTTGACTCTGTAGATGGCTCCAAAGTCACATCATGTTTCCGTTTGGCCCTGGTGCATGCCTCTGTGTGCACAGAACTGGACAATCCAGAATAAGCCGCTCTTGGGTTAGGGTCTGGGCAAACAAATGCCAGTCAGAAAAGGACAAAAGGTAATTACTGTTAGTTATTATTTAGATTTAACAGTTTATCATCACATTAAATATATATATATATATATATATATATATATATATATTAAAATATCACGTAATCTGAAGCAGTTACAGTATGAAACAACTCTGGAATGTCTTACCTCTGGATTTGGGTGAAAAGAAGGTTGATATAGTGCTTTGTCTAGTGACAGGCATGTTGAGTTTGGTCTGAGTGAAGCTGAGTGCGACTGCCACACTGTATCCCCCTGATCTCGCAAGTGGGTTCAGTAATTTGGAAACTGGACGGGTCAGCTGTTTCTGAAAACATGTAAAAAGCTATCTGAGATCCCTTCATCTTTCATGTAGTGTTATTTTTTTCTTACGAAGACTTGAAAAAACTATTTTCAATTCACTTCAAAGGTTAGATTTGGTCTAATATATTTCATTAGAATTCAGTTGTTGTTACCTGTTGTTTCTTTTCTTTTAACTCTTTTGTGTCGAGCCATATTCCACACTCTTCTTCTTTAGCTGATGCTGCAGGTTTCACTTTAGTGATCTTTGTGGATTTCATTGTTTACAAATCTCACACACTCGAATAACCAGCCTCTCTTTATATACGGGACGCACAATTCCCTGAAACGCTCACAGTCTCATAACAAACAAAGCTAAAAATCGATATTACATTTACAAAGTTATACTAGTTATTTAGATACAGTTTCTCGAGCTCCTCTGTTCGCTGTAGCTGTCTAGTTATTCCCGCGCGCATATTCAAAGATACTTTCGGGTTGCCAAGTACTCTTATGAATGACCGACAAATCAGTTCTGTTAGATAAATAAATAGCACTGTTTATAACAATGAAGGTGATCGCCTTACGATGATGTATAATGTACTAAATCAAACAGTTAGTATAATATAATGTAGTTATGTATTACATAAGTGAGTGAATAAAGTGCGATATAGTTATTAGTGTAGAAATATTAAAAGGACTTGGCAACCCGTCACCATGAAGCGTGTGCGTAAAAGTTACAGTTTTCTTCGAATGTTAAATTTATTAAATGATGATTCCTATTATTTGAGATTAAATAGTACATTATTTGCGTAAACAAGTTTTGTAATGAAGAATATGATAGTGGCGAAAACAGGAAGTTACGAAATCATCCGGCGACGTCACGTCAGCTTGCTACAGTGGGTGACGTCAATATAAGGGTGAGTGAATTCTTTTTCCTGGTGTGTTTTTGCTAAAAACGCCTTTAGTGTTTTAATAACATGTCATCTCATAACCATATTAACGTTATGGATGTATATAAGGTGTGAATTAATGAGAGACATCAACGTCTCTTATACTCTCACAGCGGATTCAAAGCAATATCTTAGCTAGCTAGCTATGCTAACATCGCTGTGTATTGTCAGGAAATAAACAAAACAAAATTAGCGGTTGTATTATATACTCCGTTTAGGATTCACAGTACCTAATCAGTCAGTTCGTTAAATGTGTAAAATCTAATGAGTAACACATATTGTCTGCAATTGTATTTGCTTGTCCACAATTTGTCTGTAAACAATATACTGAGATCAGATCAGTCGGTTTTGATATGGAAACACTGTGTATATCATTTATTCCACTGAGAATAGCGCTGACCCGTGACTAAACCAAACATAATGATCAGATTCTCGCTTTAATTGTTTTGTAGTTCATCATGTTTCATGTTTTGTAGTTCATCATGTTTCATGGGATACCTGCCTCTGGAGTGATGGGAGGAGGTGAGTGAGAGAACCTGCTTAATCATGAGCCTCTAAAACAATCAAAGCGTCTCGTTCTTATTTTACTCCTGCACATATTTTCAATAGTCTCATGTCTTATTTTATATGATTTGTCTTTCTGCTTTAACTTAACCAGCACCTGCCAACAAGCCAGAACTGTATGAGGTAATAATGTTATATTGTGCACATAATTTGTAATAATGGACTCATCTGTCATCATTTGTCTGTGTTTAAATTACTTTTTTTGTCTGTTACAGGAAGTGAAATTGTACAAAAATGCCAGAGAAAGAGAAAAGTGAGTTAACCAACATCATATCGTTCAGCCATGGCTGTTTTGAGTTTCCTAATTTATTTGTCTTAATGATTTATGTTACAGTAAAGATGATGCAGAATGGTGATTATGTGATTGGGTTGCAATTAATGTCATTTTATTTTGTTTTGAAAGGTATGACAACATGGCAGAGTTGTTTGCTGTGGTCAAAACACTTCAGGCCCTGGAAAAAGCCTACATTAAGGACTGTGTGACTCCAAACGAGTTAGTTACTTCATTTGTTTGTGCAAAATATTGTGATTTAGGGTGTTGTCACAGCTACAGTTTCTGAGTAAAATCCATTCATTTTAAGTTCACATGATTGGAAATTTTATATGATGTGAACTATTTCTGCAGAGTTTTCCCAACATTGGTCAAATTTCCAGTGTTGATCAGCCAGAAGCTGCTTTGTTTTAAAGTGACTTCTATCACTGATCTATAATAATAGACAATGGACCTTTCTTGCCCATAAACTGTTGCCAATGTGATCACACCCTTATTTACATCTATTCATATAATAAATATTTACTTTGTTTCTGCAGATACACAGGAGCTTGCTCAAGATTGCTTGTCCAGTACAAGGCAGCTTTCAAACAAGTCCAGGGATCAGATGTGGGCTCCATTGATGACTTTTGTCGGAAATACAGGGTATAGCTTATTTTGCTTTCATGTAACTCTAAATTATTCTATCTAATGCTCTTTTGTATCTTTGGTTAATAATTTATTAGTCCAGTGCATTGTATGCAGTTTACTTTTTAAATATTTTTTCCCCTGTGTGTTTCTGACAGCTGGACTGTCCACTGGCTATGGAAAGGATCAAAGAGGATCGACCAATCACCATTAAGGATGACAAGGGCAACCTGAATCGCTGCATTGCAGACATAGTTTCTGTATGTATCTTGAATACTTTGTATAGTGATTTTATGCAGCCTAGAATGGATAGCTTCTTGAGTTAATGCCAGAACGCCCCAGTGTGTATTGACTGAGCACAGAGGATACCTTCTTGTTCCAACAGTTCCATTAAGTAGATTTATTTAATCAGACTAGAAGAAATAATGCCATATGCAATTTTTCACAGGGCTCCATAGTAGAGTTTGTGGTGCATTTAGCAATCATAATAACTGGAAAAATCTGTTACTTTACCCTTTTTAATCTTTGTTTTCTTTCATGCAGCTCTTTATCACAGTGATGGACAAACTTCGACTTGAGATACGTGCCATGGATGAGGTACTCATTTCACAGAATACTACAATGTTATTTAGAGACAGTTTAAGTCCTCTTGATTTGAATTACTGATTAACTGTGAATATTGTTTTATAGATCCAGCCTGACTTGAGAGAGCTCATGGAGACCATGAATAGAATGAGCAACATGCCTCCAGATTCAGAGGCCAAAGACAAAGTCAGCCTCTGGTATGCCAAGTTTTACTGTTAAAAAAAAAAAAAACAGTCACAGTAAAGACATTTATAATATTGGAAAATATTACTATTTCAAATAAATGCTGTTTTTTTTGTTTTTTTTCTATTCATCGAAAAATCCTAGAAAAAATATCACAGTTCCAAAAAATTAAGCAGCGCAAATGTTTAACATTTAATAATAAGAAGAAATGTTTGTTAAGCACCAAATCGGCATATTAGAATGATTCCTGAAGAATTATGTGACACCGAAAACTGGAGTAATTTTTGTAAATCACATCTAGAATGCATTAAATAAAATATCTGCCAAAATCTAAAATCAAACCTAAATTAAACTGCCTGCCCTGAAAAACAAATTCAGTTTCCCTGCACTTCAAAAGCAATGCTCATTGTGTTGTTCTTCCTCACAGGTTAACCACACTAAGCAGCATGTCTGCATCTGATGAGCTGGATGACTCCCAGGTTCGCCAGATGCTGTTTGACCTGGAGTCTGCCTACAACGCCTTTAATCGTTTCTTACACTCTTCTTAAATGTTCCTTCCCTCTCTGAGTTCTCAGAACTCTTTGAACTCTTTTCCACCAGCTTTTTTTTTTTTAATCAAACCTTTGTTTCATTTTCCCTATTTTTCCCATGTGTCTTGTAGGAATGTAGGAACTTTAAATCCAATTAGAGTACTGCTTACTAAGCCTTATGTTGTTCAGTAATACGATCAGGATTATATTATTCACAGATTTGAAAATTAAGAGTAGTGTTTTTTTTTTGTTTTTTTTTTTAATGTAAAGAGATTTTTCTATCACATGGTAGTCTGAAAGTGTTCTCTAGAATGGCAATAGCGAATACAATAGCCAACTGAGAAGCAATGAGGGCGTTATAGGAAGGAGTATATTATAGGCAAAAGATGCTTGCCTTCTATAAATACATGTTGGATGAACATATGAATCGATAGTTTATGGATCTCATAATATCTTCTAGAACAAGGTCTTATACTGAATTACCAGTACTGCATTTTATTATAAATGGATGTTTTCCCTAGCTACACACTTTCCCTGTTTTTTTAAATAGATGTTTTCCCAGTACTTAAATGAGACGGTTAAATGCGCTCATTCATTTACAGTACTTTAACATTTGTTGGTTGATAACTTGACTTTTATAAAAGCTTAAGAACTTACTCGTTCCTTGGCATGGTGTTGGTCTAGCTCACTTTATGTAATAAGGCATATTTATTAAATGACCTATGTAAATAAAATAGTTTTGAAATAAACCACATAATACTTTGAAAAATATTTTCCCCATCTTTGTGTGATTATATGTACAAATAATTATATTAAACCCTTTCATTTGGTTGAATGGCTCAATATAATGTCTACCATCCAACAGCACACAGTAATGCATAATCCATTTCTGCACCATGTTAACAAAGAGTATAGAAGACTGAGGCGAGACGGCTACTGACAAGAGGCGAAACCTTGATGCTTTTTGGGTAACAGCCACTAGGTGGCGCTTCGGCAGCGCGGCCGCCATTTTGGAGTGAAAATTCCAACTGGACAACAGCACAGATACACAGAAATAGACCAAATAACAACGAAAAGTGGAATAAAAGAACGCAATGTTGGGCAATCCACAGCAAAGACTATCAGTGTCAGTAAAAATCTTGCCTTTCATCGTTTTCTCAAAGACCCTGACAGGTGATTATTCACAAAAGTGTAAAAATATTGTGTGTTTTGAAGTGGGACGTAACGCTATTTTATGCACCTACTAACCTTTTAGTTTTTAGTCTAGTAGTAAGGTCCTAGCCATAGAAACCATAATAATTTATATGATTTATAATGATTTATATGGATATGACACTAAGTTAGAATGAGCTCATGCAATTTTACGCATTTACGATTACTATATTAATTATTTACTATTACTCCACTAGGTCTGAATATATATTGTACGTTTTAATCCCCTGGAACACACTAAAAACATCATGATGTCTAGATAGAAAATGATGCATTGCTGTGTCTCTGTCATAATTTTTTTATTATTATTATTAATTTGGAGAAAGTGTCTATGTGTGTGTGTTTTCATAAAAAAAAAGTTCCTTTAAAGGACATTAATATAAGACAATACTGAAAAAAAGAGTTTACAGTCAAACTGTTATATTCCTGTTATATATATTGTCCAACATTCCTATTTTTTCTGTCATTAATTTAATTTCATATGTTGGTATTCATTCAGTGATTATAATGCTAACACTTGAATTTAAAATAATTTCAACCGAAACTGTAATGGTTTCTAGAGAGCAAAAGATTTGTGAAAAAAAGACTTAAACACTGTAAAATAAACTGTTAAAAGGATTTGATTATCACTAGTCTAGTGATTGTACGTTATTGTTATCATCATTCAGGTTGTATTTCAGCTTTAATGTACGGGTTTTTTTAAACAAATCAGCTGATATTTGCCATATAGCAACAGCAAGGTGGAGCGCTGCGTCGCTTTCACTCCAAAATGGCGGAAGCGAACGTTCTACAGAGTTTCACCTCTCTTTGATGTAGATGGGATTAAGGGACTTTTTTTTCTTTTCTTTTTTTCCCGGTGACTTTTTGTTGGCGAAAGATTTCCACATGCAGGTTTCACAAAGGTTATTGCAGTCAAGCCATATACTGTGCGTTATGGCGATCTTCCGCCGGTGTTTTGAGTGCCGAATATTTCTTGATTGATTTTTATTTTAATTTTTTTGTTTAACTTATACATACAAACAAGAACAGGGAAATAAGAGTAAGAGTAATAAAGATAATTAATTATACTAATTAATAAAATAATATCAGATTAACTGTGTGTAATAATAATCTCTAAAAAAAAGCATTTAAAATACGCCTGATGAAATGAAATTGTCTAAAAGTGCACTAAAAAAATGTCTAAAATAATTTATGTGGAATTACAAAATAAAAGCCCCCCAAAATCTCATATACAACCTGTTTTGCTTAGCATTTCAGGTAGCGCTAAAAAGGAAAGTCCCTGTTACCACAGACTAGTTTCACTTCAGATTGATAGTAGACCTTCTCAGGTTGTCATTCATCCAAAATCATACTTACCTGATTTTTGGTGAGCGACAACCTGAGAAGGTCTACTATCTGAAATGCTAAGTAAAACACCCTTGAGATTTTGGAGGGCTTTTATTTTGTAATTCCACATCAGTTATTTTGATATAATTTTTTTAACCTTAATTATTAAGTTATTACTTAACACTTTTAGACTATTTTATTTTATCAGGCCTATTTTTTTTTTTTTAGAGATTATTATAATAATATTACACACAGTTAATCTGATATTATTTTATTAATTAGTATAATTAATTATGTTAATATATATTACCCTTACTCGTATTACCCTGTTCTTCTTTGTATGTATAAGTCAAAAACTACAAAAAAAAAAAATGGCTGAGTGAATGCACGCGAAAGACCAGCGGAAGATCGCCGTAATGCACAGTATATGCGTGCATAGAAAACAGCGCGGCGGCTAACAAAAGCTTACTAAGCAAACGCTGCTTGTGTGTATGTAATTGACAATACACAATGGACCCTTTTCGCCAAAATTTGGCTAATGTTACGCAATTTTAGCAAACATGCGGCTCCTTTAAGAGATTGCGTCCTATGTATCGTATCCATGGCGACAAACAATTACAAACCCAAGCGATGCGTAACTTTGTACCAGGCCATCGATTCTCTATGAGCAACAACAGATATCAATGGTGAACTCCAAACGACACAAACAGTTTTTTTCAGCAGGTCGGGATTAGAATTTATATAACTCCGTTTAATTGTTTGGACGGTCAATAGTGATTAAGATCACCGCGTGATAAATTCGTGTTTAGATTTGGCATACATATCGCTTAGGAGAAGTTCACTCCTAGTTAGTGGAGTGAATTCATAAGATCTTGTTTGTAGTTTTAGTTTATTAAATCTGTTTTGTTGCAATCCTGCATTCCTCAAGCAGCCAGGATTTTATTCCTGCCATGATCAAAACACATTCAGATTCATTTTAAGTGGTAAAACAGGAAATAGACGTAATGAACATCACAGAGGTGGAAGAACACATTACCTTGAAGTATGAAATCAAGAGAAGACTTGGGAAAGGGGTAAGCTGTTCATTTACTATCATTATGTGTTTTAAAAGTGCAAAGATAAACCTTATAAAATCATAGTATTATAGTTATGTACTAACCAGACAGGGTAATGTGTTTGTGGTCGTGCGTTAGACCATCAGCCTCATTTGGACTATCCTAAATAAAATTTTAAGGGTACTAACCTTGTGATTTATGCAGTTTAACTGGGTGCAATGAAGGTCTGTTCTTTCTGTTTAATCCTTCAAATGTAAATGAAACAAAGTCACTTTTGATTAAACATATAATCTACAAAATGGAAAATCTATCATAAAATATGTATGTGCAAAGAAAAGCCACCCTTTGAATTAATAATGGCAGTAAACATCATAGGGAAACTGCTAATAATGGCAGTCAGTAAACAAAGGTTCTGTGGACTGGATGATCTCTCCTCTGTCACTCCAGTAAATAAATGGAAACTGCAGAGAGCACAAATGACTTAAATGAGGGTTTCATGGCAACCCTTCCCTGACAACTCGCCATTAAGTCATACACTGTATGTTTTCCTTCAGTCAACTATAATTTCATTACGGTGTACTTTCTAATCCGTTTCACAGGCATATGGAATCGTTTGGAAGGCTGTGGACAGAAAAACAGGAGAGACTGTTGCTGTGAAGAAAATCTTTGATGCCTTTAGGAATCGAACGGATGCTCAGGTTAGACACAAGTGAAATAGCAACAACATATACTAAATGACACTGTACTATACTATATTATTATAGTACTCTTCTACAGTATGTATGAGCAGGTAAACCAGTTATTCAGATTCAGATCAGTTATTCATTATTTTTTAAAACTGTATCAATTGCATACTTATCTGCTTTTCTGGATTTTCCCATAGAGAACCTTCAGAGAAATTATGTTCCTCCAGGTAAGAATATTGCTCTTTGACCAAACCTTGGTATCCAGCCTCGGAATATTTATGTTTCTAACCATATTTATACTACTGCTCATAAGTTTGTTGTTGGTAAGATTTTAAAATGTTTTGAAAGAATTTTTTTATGCTCACCAAGCTGAATTTATTTGATCACAGATGCAGTAAAACAGTAATATTGTTAAATATTAGGCTATTACAATTTAAAATAATTGTTTTCTCCTTTAATATATATTAAAATGTAATTTATTCCCATGTCCTTCAGAAATGATTCTAATATGCTAATTTGGTGCTCAATAAAATATATTATTCTCTGTGTTAAAAGCAGTTGCTCATATTTTGTTCTGCTTATATTCCACTTATGAGAAATAGAAATCTTTTGTAACATTATAAATTCCTTTACTGTCACTTTTGGTCAATTTAATGCTTCCTTGCTGAATAAAAGTATTAATTTCTTTTGAGAAAATAATCTACTGACCGCACACAATCGATTAAATTAAAAAGTTAATTCTGTGTTTGTTAAGGTATCAAACTTCCTTCTTTTTTTCCTTTTGCAGGAGTTTGGGGATCATCCTAACATAATTAAATTACTGAATGTCATCAGAGCCCAAAACGACAAAGACATTTACCTTGTGTTTGAATTCATGGGTAAGAGACCATTTGTGTGATCTTTCCTGGAGCCTTTTGCACTCATTAGTCAGTACTCTTCACACCATTATATTCCAATTAAGTGTAATCTATGGCAATATTTATAATTTCAAGTTACTGTTATTGACATGATGTGATTTTGTTCACAATGTCTATACTTTATTCACACCGACTTTTCATTTCAGACACAGATCTACATGCAGTAATAAAGAAAGGAAGTTTACTAAAAGACATTCATAAGCGTTATGTTATGTACCAGCTTCTTAAAGCGACAAAATACCTTCATTCAGGAAATGTCATTCATAGGGACCAAAAGGTATGTCACACCATTTAACATGACTTCAAGCTTCCAGAATTAATTTAAACCATTTCTGGTTTAAGTAATTCCTTTATTTTTATTTCCTAAAGCCATCCAACATCTTACTAGACTCAGACTGCTTTGTGAAGCTGTGTGACTTTGGCTTGGCAAGATCCCTGTACCAGATCCAAGAGGATGCTGTGAATCCTGCCTTGACAGAGTATGTGGCAACACGATGGTACAGAGCCCCTGAAATTCTCTTGGGATCCAGTAGGTGCGTGGCCCCCAAAATAGATTGTTTTAGACATTTTATAATGTGTTAATCATAATATATAGTATATTATGATAATGGATCCTATATTTCCTGCAGGTACACAAAAGGTGTGGACATGTGGAGCATAGGTTGCATTCTGGGAGAGATGCTCCTGGGCAAGCCTCTCTTCCCCGGGACATCTACCATTAATCAAATCGAAAAAATCATGAGCGTCATTCCACATCCTTCTACAGAGGGTGAGTTCGTATTTTACATGAGACTTGTTCTTTCAGGCAACAACTAAATTAACCAGCCACAAAGAAGTATGGATTATTTCATCAGTTATTAATTTATTAAAAACACAAACCAACTTTTGCTAATAGGACTGTGTATCACTTTTTGTAGATGTGTTAGCTATCAGATCAGAGTATGGGGCTTCTATGATTCAGAGAATGCTGCTTAGGTATGTAATGTTAATATTTTACAGTTTGTCTTCATTGTTCTCTCTATGGTTGTTTAGATGATCTTGAATGATGACTCTGCTGACATAATAACCATGTTTGATATGAGCGTGTGTTTAGACCGCAGGTGCCATTAGATGAAATTCTGCTGGCATCAGTGCCACCTGATGCCCTTGATTTAGTGCAGCGCCTGCTGGTTTTCAATCCAGACAAGAGACTCAGTGCAGAGGAAGCTCTGCAGCACCCTTACGTGTCCAAGTGAGTTTTGCTTTTAGTTATTTAATGTTTTTAAATAATAATGTAAGTCAACATGAAATCAAAATTGACGCTGTCTGCTTTCCTAATACACAGCACTTGACACAGTGTATTTGATCATCAGTGCACTATAGTTCACCCCAAAATGAAAATTCTGACATTAATTACTTACTCTTATGTCATCCCAAACCCATAAGACCTTCATTCATCTTCAGAGAGCTCTCTGACCCTGCATAGACAGGATGAAATGTTCCCAGACCCTGAAACGTAGTAAGGACATCGCTAAAACAGTCCATGTGACATCAGTGGTTCAACCGCAATTTTATAAATCTTTGATCATTTTTGTGCACATAGAAAACAAAAACAATGACTTTATTCAACAATTCTTCTCCTCCAAATCACGTATTCCACCATTATTAAGAGTGATTGTCCACCTCTCTAATCATATATCGATAATGATTTGGAGGAGAAGAATTGTTGAATAAAATTGTTATTTTTGTTTTCTTTTGCATACTAAAAGTATTCTCGTAGCTTCATAACATTACGGTTGAACCACTGATGTTACATGAACTATTTTAACCATGTCCATACTTTGTTTCTGGGTCTGGGAACATTTCCGTTGCTTTGCTGTCTATGCAGGGTCAGAAAGCTCTCGGATTTCATTAAAAATATCTTTATCTTTGTTATCTGAAGATGACCGAAGGTCTTACGGGTTGGGTACGACATGAGGGTGAGTAATTAATGACAGAATTTTCATTTTTGGGTGAACTATCCCTTTAGTTAATGTTAACCAGAAAGTATGATATTAATGTTAAAGCTGCAGTCTGTAGGTTTTGCCTCTTTGTCGCCATCTCTGTTTGAAAACCCGTGCTTGGGGTTGTGATCCGGTGTTCCGGCACGGCTCCAGCGCGGATGAATCTAATGTTTTGAGGTGAATGTGTGGCACTCAGTCACCGCACCGATGTGGATACTGTACTCAGGAATCACAGATTCTAGTCTACATCTTTGAATATATGACCCAAATAAGAATTTTCACCATATATTACCATCTGAACAAGTAAGTAACAAGTCTGCCATGTTTGTTCTGACTAGCTGAGGAAAAAAGAATTACAACAAATCGCGCTACCAATGGTAATTAAATCTAACGATCCATGCAAATTATTATTATTGTTATACTTTATTCTCAAATTATTAATGTAAACAACATCAGCATTGTGTGACTATGAGTATAGTGTGTTTTAGCGTGTAGATTTCAATTTCTGTACAGTCTAATATCTAATTGTCATGCCATTGGAATTTCATGTTAAGGAATCCTTTTAACCCAAAAAGCAAACTATGCTCCCTTCGCACTGGTTTTCTTTAAAATACAAATCCAGTGTAATCCCAGGCTATCTGTAATCAGAAGCACATTTAAAACTGGAATATAATTTAATGTCATTCACATGTGCTTCATATAAACACATAATCCTTTCTGGATTGCAATCCGCCTTCAAAATGATACATTTAATTATTCTAGCTGCTGTGAGAAAAGGCTATAAACGTCCGTCACCTGCATGATCCTCACATGCGATAGCCTAGTAGCCGGGACAACTTCTTTATGTTTACAGATGCTATGTTTACAGCAGTGCCATGCTCGAATTTCCCGCGGAAACCTACCCGTACCACTCAAATTAGAAAACATTATTATAAGCTAAGCGTGTGAATCGCTAAAGTAAGGCGATCGTTTTGAACACTGGCTGGTTATGTACTTGCTCAAATATTGATTTTGGATAATTTTTAACCCAAAAGAGTTATGGACTGCAGCTTTAACTAATTACTGGCTACAGTATTGACTATTGAGGCATTATTTTATGCCAGTTTTTTATTTATTTAAAAAAAAAAGTTTATTCTTTATACAAGTAATGTCATTTAACATTAATAAAAGCAGTTTAACTCTTTTATAATTATTTTATTCTGTTTCTGAGATGTATGCCATGGCACAGTTACAGTATATTAAAGGAACACTCCACTTTGTTTGGAAATAGGCTCATTCTCCAACTCCCCCAGCTACCGGGGACTACTTTCAGGCGCTGCGTAATATCACTACGCCTGCCACGGCCATGTTACGGCAGCAAAGTTCCTTGATTATTACGCCGGAATGAGAGTAGTTCCTAATCATATCAGCCTAGAAAATCGCAACTTTTCATTTTCCGCCGATCTTAGTACACGATATAACTACAGAAGAGTCAAGTTTTAAATTGGATAAATATCGAAACTCTTTGATCGTTTTTGAACGCGATGCTACTGGTCTAATTGGATTCAATGATCTATGCTAAGCTATGCTAAAAGTGCTCTCGCCAGACCCGGAGATCGGCTGAATGGATTCAAAAACGGTAAAACTCAACTTATTAACTCTGGGGGAGTTGGAGAATGAGCCTATTTCCAAAAAAAGTGGAGTGTTCCTTTAAAGGGATAGTTCACCTAAAAATGAAAATTTGGTGTTTATCTGCTTACCCCCAGGGCATCCAAGATGTAGGTGACTTTGTTTCTTCAGTAGAACACAAACAAAGATTTTTATCTCAAACCGTTGCAGTCTGTCAGTCATATAATGCCAGTCAATGGGCATAGAATCTTTGAGAGAAAAAAAACATGCACAGACAAATTCAAATTAAACCTTGCAGCTCGTGACGATACATTGATGTCCTAAGACACGAGACGATTGGTTGATGTTTATCTGGGGGTAAGCAGATAAACATCAAATTTTCATTTTTGGGTGAACTGTCCCTTTAAAAATACATCTGCACAACTCATCTTAAAAATGCAAACATTTATTTATCTGCATTTTCTTCATCAAGGTATTCAAATCAAATTCAGATTGATAAATCATGTCCTTCTCACCTTCTCATTTTTACTTGTAAATATCTCATTAAGGAAGTAAAATTGGTATTTCATGTTTACTGTAAGTCATAATGATAAATGACTAGAGCATTTGTGATTATTACATTGTTGTTATATGAATAAATGAATTGCTAATGAATTGTTTGAATAACATTCAAAAATATCCTCTTTCTTTCCATTTGTCATGCAAGATTTCACAACCCAGCCAGAGAGCCTAGTTTGGTCTATGATGTCATTTTGCCAGTGGACGATGACGTCCAACTCTCTGTCACTCAGTACAGAAACAAACTCTACGAGGTGAGTGGAAAGTTTCCATTCATTATTTTCTCATTTTTCACCGATTTGTTTTGACCTTTGTCTCGTGCTTTGCTTTGAACAGTCATAATGTTGTGAGTGTACACAGTCATATGATTTCTGTGTTATGGTAACAAATGCTGTGTCACAGTGACAGAAATCATTCCTTCTGAAAACCTATCACACAAACTGAGCATAAATAATCGTTCACTGACTTTTAAAAGTTTGGGTTCAGTATGATTTTTATTTTTAACAAAATAAACAGTAGATAGAGAGTTATTTTACATTGTAATAATATTTTGTAATATTACTGTTTTACTGTATTTTGATTAATTAAATGCAGCCTTAAATATCATTCAAATATTAGAAAAATTGTATCGACCCCAGCTTTTGAATGGTAGTATTTTTACAGTAATAATATATTAGCAAGTGCTTGAAAACAACTTTCCGATTTCTCCTGTAAAAGATGATCCTGGAAAAAAGGGCCAGTCGGCAGATGCACAAACAACCTCACGTCATAAAGAAATCAGAGGAGAAGACTGCAGAAGTGAATGGGGACAGTGGAATGGACAAAAGCAATGAAACAGGTGCTAACTCTCAAAGAGAAGGCAAGCGTGGCGTGGATGGAGACCATGACAGGAAGTCTCCTAATGACAAGAAGATCTCTAATGGAACTGGAGCAGCTGTTGCGAAACCTCTCAGTAGGCCTGAGCAAACACACTCAGCTCCTGAAAGCACCAGCCCAGCAGAGAGCCCCAGTGCGGTCAAAACCTCTTATAACCCCATCACACACATGCCTAGTGAGTTCTGTTTAATAGTGGCTGTACATTCAATTACCACACTTATACATTCAATTATGTGCAATGTGCATGTGGCTTTGGTCACTGAAGGTCCTGGTTTCAACTTTTATGATAGAATATACACTACCATAGAATAGATTGCAACTATACCACTTAGCATCTACACTAGTTTGGAGTATGTTATTTATTTTATTTTTTTGAAAGACAATAATATTTTTATTCAGGTGCATTAAACAGATCAAAAGTGACAGTAAAAACATTTATAATGTTACAATATATTTTTCATTTCAAATAGAAATGAAATGTTTTTTTGTTGTTGCAACTTTCTGGTTATCAAAGAAATCAGAGGACTTTTTCATTTAAAAATATAAGCAGCACAATGATACTTAACATTTAACAATTTTTTTTTTTACACCAAATCAGCATATTAGAATTATTTCTGAAGGATCATGTAACACTGAATAATTAGAAACAGTTATTTTAAATTCTAATAATATTTCACAACATTACTGTTTTACTGTATTTGTGATGAAATAAATGCAGCCTTGGTGAACATAAGAGACTTCTTTAAAAAAATCTTGCAGACCACAAACTTTGAAATGCCGTAAATGGTATTATCTATTTATTTTCCAGATGGTTTAGTCAAACTGCACCGCTACCCAGCTCATTTTCAGCGGATTGGGAGGGGGAATCAAGATACTGGAGGTGTGCTGCCTGCAGATGGTGCTAATGGGCCTTTGGTATGTTTCATTTTATATAAGAGCTGTTGTCTATTCAACATCTAAAGACATATTAAGTGGTAATACGGTGCAGTTTTTTTTGCTAACATCTTCAATGTCCATTTAAAATGTGTCATCTGTTCATTCCTTCCAATCAGGGTATAGACCAGCGAGGTCGCTCTGCCCCTGTGGCACGCACAAACTCTTTCTCTCTCACACTAGCACAGCCCCAAAATAATCCCCTGCTTCGCAAGGATGAACCCATTGTTTCCCCTGGGTTATGTGTCACCTCTGCTCGCTTGGTGAGTGGCCTTTTGTTTTTTGGGGGGCATCACAGCTACCATCTGTTTAACCATTAATGTTTCCAGTTTGCATAAAACCTACGTGACCCGTGTGACTCTTGTTTACTATAACATGGGAACATACAGTCTGCCAACACAATCTATTGGTTGAGGCTGTGTTTGTCACAAGATAGAAAGCAGTGTAATGTTGAGAATCCCCCACAGTTTTGACACGCATAACAGGAGGTCTTACTGCCATCTGTTCTAGTTTGTGCATTCTTCTTTTTTTATGCTTGAGTCTTTTTGTACCTTATATCACCTTCATTACTTAGTTTTTAATAAATTATATTTCTGATATGTTTTATGTTTTTCCTCATTATCTTAATATCCTACTGTACAGAACCAGCGGTCAAATTCGCATTCGCGTGATGCCAAGCTTCCTCCAAGGTTCAGCAAGAAGGTTTTCCAGAGCAATTCGAACGTTTCTGCAGCTGGCGATCCTCGCGCCAAACTAGGCAGTTATTCTCAGGCGTATGGGACTATCAGCAAAAGCGGACTGGACAATCTACGTAGGAATTGCCACTAAGGTGTAAAGTGTGAGATTAGCGGAGAAATCAAGAGGCAGTCAGACGGCCACTGGAATCTCCCAGATCAAATAGAAACTGTGGATTTCACATGACAAGATAATTACACCATCATCACATGCTCTGAAGATTATAGCCATTGTGGAAATCCCAGATTAGTGCTGCCAATAACGTTTTTTCTGATCAGTTTCAATTCAGGTGTCAACTTCTTGTTTGTAAATATGTGGTGAAAACGTTTATTAAATGTGTAGAGAACATCTTTGCAATTTGTATGTGTCTATGTTCTTGGTTTAAGAAACTGTAACAATCATTAAGACTTTACTAAAGCGTTTGTATTATATATTAGTGTTATATTATTTTAATATAACTTGATTTGAACCATTTCATCTTGTGGCCCCTTATAAGTTTGTTGAGTCCCCTAGTTAACCACTACTTTAGGGAATTTATATTTAGGGGACATATTTATTTTTCCCCAAATTTCATAATATTTCAAAAGATAACATGCTGAGCATCAAGCCTCCCATTTCCATACATCATTTGCCTGTTTTGGTGCATCATTTGAATGATGCAAACAATGAAGAACCCCTTTAAACAAATATTTCTTCAATACATTGAGCTACTACAGGACACTGAGAGGACATTGTTTAACACTAAATGAGTTGCCTAGAAAAGCATTTAACTTAATGTCATTTTTAAACCCATTTCTCACTATCAACACTGAGAAATTGGCCTTTTCTTTCTGCTCCATATATCTGTTCTATCTTTTGAATATATATTCGACTCATGTAGATATTTGTAGAACACTCTAGCAATTACGGAAAGGGAAAGTCTCTGCATTTACGTCCCATCTGTGCAGTGCGAAGATGTTTCTCTAGAGTCATGTGACTTCTCGCGAGTGTCACACGATCAGGCGCTGAGAGAGTCGCGGTGGGCGTGGCTAACGGATTCAGATCAGACAAGCTTTACTGCAGCCAACAAACACGGACTCTATTTCTGCTGTTATTTAACAAACAAACGTTGCATTTTGCTGCGCGTCTCCTAAACTGAAGGGTAAGTCTGTCTTCATTTTCAGTTTCTTCTCATTTCTAAGCAAATATTGTTGAATAACGCAGGTGGATGGACATGGCGCTCGTGTTGTCATGGTGTTGTTTGGTACGCCAGATTACGGTTCATGTTTTCACGCGAATAAATGTTTAAAGCCAGCTCTGTCAACGCGCATTTCTGTCTTTTTAGAGATATCGTTTTTTCTGCTGTGAACTTCTACGATTGACATTATGTGTTACAGCAAATGTGGCTGGTTGGTTTATATGTTAACGACGAGCGCTGCGGGCCATCCCGTTATAACAGCGACAGATTAACACAGATTTGTCGTTAGGTTAACCTACTCTTGTTTAGATTGAGCTAATACAACGGCTTACTTGTGTGTAGACTTAATTTTAGGTTTCTGAATGATTTTCCTGTCATAAATTTGTTGCTGAAAGGAGGAAAGTATGGTATTTCTAAATGTAATTTACAGTGTCCCCTATGGCTCATTAAAACGGTTTCTTTAAACCTCTTGAGTTTATGTGTTAAATCGGTAATTGGAGAAGCAAAGCCTTTGTTATGGGCACTAGTTAACCCTAATATAATAACATTGTCAGTAATTCAGTTTGAATGGATTGGTCATCGCATAATTTGTGGCAAACAGTTTTAATTTTTTCTAGTGTCTATTTTGTTACTTATTTTTAATTACTAGTAACGTTAGGTAATCCAATAGTGACAAATACTTTTTTCAGATTCATTCTTTAAATACTAGTTCTGATATTTAGATACTAGTACATGCTTGGTTAGAAATGTTAGTAGTAACAATGGAAAAGGATGCTGAGGCTAGTATCCAATAAATAAATAGGCTACTAATAGCTATTGGTAATAATACTAGTACTTACTAGTTAAACTTGTTGAAAAGCCTACTACTTATTAGTAAAACTGGTCTACGTACCAGAAGGAACTTGAATAAATAGATAATATCCACTATTGGGATAAGTGCTAGTATGTATCTAATGAACTAGTACTAAAATTTAATGAATAGTGAAATTGGGAAAAGTATAACTATTGGATTAATTGTTAGTAAGTTAAGTGCTAGTAACACAAAAATAGATTGACTATTTGTTGCAGAGGAATAATTGCTTAGACAGCTTGCCATTCACAGTCTGTAATGGTTTCTTTTTGCTAAGCAAAAGGACAGGTGCAGTCAGTCATATTCAAATCCATGTTTGGTAACATGCAGACAAAACAAAAAAACTGGAAAAACCGTCACGTGTCTGATGTGCAAGACCTTGACGTTGCATTTTATTGACATTGATCATGTGCTTATGCTTACTGGAGCATGTTATGCCTTAAGCTCAATAAGCTTTATCATAGGGAATCCTTGTAATATTTTATTTGTTTTATTTTCTCTAAAATTGATGTTCTCTCTTCGCACTATTTGCCAAGCCACCACCTACTCGTTTTCCTGGATAACATTCAGGCCTACTCATCATCCCTTTCTACCCGCTCAGCAAATTATACAGCTCAATACCCACATCCATTTCCCCAGGCTTGCTTAAATTATTATTTTTTGTTTCTTGACATTGTACATTGTGCATTGTTGTTCTGCAAATTTTATACAGTTTTTTCAAACAATAGGTGTTGGCGATATGTCTTCTGTCTTGTAGTTGAGGAGTAGGTGGCTGTTTTCTGTTGGGCACAGTGCTTGGTGCTTTTCAGCTGACTAAATACTGAAGTTTGTCATTCAGTAGATGGATAATTGCGAATATCTGCTCGGCCACTCTTCAAAGTCTTCAAGCTTATCTGATGTAGCTTGGTTCCTGTGCATTGGTTAGCTGCCAAAATATGCTCATGCATGCATGCAAATGCATCCTGTAACCAATGCAAACAGTCACGTATAAAGCTCCTGTTTATGCAGCCATGAACTGCATCAGTTTATTCCGTAAAATGCTATTTAATCTATACCATTCAGTGTAGCGTAAAAGCACATTCTCAGCACACTATTAAAAATAAAGGTGCTTCAAGATGCCATAGAAGAACCTTTTTGTCTAAATGGTTCAATAAAGGACCTTTAACATCTGAAGAATCTTTCTGTTTCACAAAAGGTTTTTTGTGGCGAAAGAAGGTTCTTCAGATTGTAAAAAGGTAAGAAAGAGATGGGTCTTTAAATGACCTTTGAGTGAATGGTTCTTTGTGGAACCAAAAATGGTTCTTCTATGGCATCGCTTGAAGAACCTTTTGAAGCACCTTTATTTTTAAGAGTGCATTATATGGGAGCAAGAGAATGATGTTACCTTCACGAGTCTTCATCCACATGGAAATAAAATGCTGAGATGGTGGTTTAAAGCTGGAATCTGCATCTTCCATGCACATTTGGAAAATGCCTTGGAGAAATATGAATGAATTTGACATAGGTCCATAGATTACAGAATGGACTAAATATCCATGGAAATTATCAAGACACGCATCTGCTCTGGAACTTTGAGGCTTTTAGGGAAAACAGAATTTGCCAGTTGACCATTTCTTAACTGGTGATTTAAAACTTTTAGTTCATACACATTTTTTCAGATAATCATGAAATATACACTACTGTTCACTTACATTTTAATAAGGATGCATTTATTTGATCATAATACAGTAAAAACAGCAATATTATGCACAGTTACAATTTAATATTTGTTTTTGAATATATTTTTAAAGCCGAATTATAATATGCTGATTTGGCTCTCAAAAAAACATTTCTTACCAATGTTTAAAACAGATGTGCTCCTTAATATTTTTGTGGAAAATGTTGTATAGTTTTTTTTTTCAGGATTCTTTAATGACACAAGTTCAAAATAACAACATTTATTAATTTGTTATAATTGTATATCTCTGCAACGTCGTAAAAGTATTTACTGTCACTTTTGATCAGTTTAATGCTCTGAATAATAGCATTCATTTCTTAACATCTTACTCTCCCTAAACTTTTGAAGGTAGTGTATGTTGAGTTTTGTATTTTTAAGAGCCACATGCATTAGAAGGCTGTGAAATAAGAAAAAAAACAGTTAGTACTCATTTTAAGCTTCACTTACAGTATATTCTAATGATTAATATTTTAGTTGTTTTTCTTCTGCATTGCTTATTTTTCATTGTTTCTCAAAATAGCCAGGTTTTAGGAAGTTAAATATGTAAACAGATTTAGGTTTAGGTATGCAACCCTGTTCACTATGCTTAGTGATTTGTGCGAACTGTGAGGTGTTTGGCTCACTGAAGCAGCGTTCCCTCCATATAATTCCCTCCGTGAGCCACTTCAGCAGTAGCCAAGTGAAGTGCCATTAAATTTCATTTATCCACCACATGTCACCTAAGAGGATTTTTCTGCTTTTGTAACCCTTCCTAGACTGAATTGAATCACCAGTTTGGACAACAGTCCTCAGAGTATGGAAGCATATGTGTAGCAAAATTCAATTTGCAATGCAATATCCAAAATGGCAATGCAATATCCAAAATGGCAATGCAATATTCAAAATGGCAATGTAATTCTGTATTTAAATTTACATTTTCCATTACCCCTTATGTGCAAAGTTTGGTGCAGAAGGAAAATGAAAATGAAATTATAGTATTTACATTTGCCATTTCCAACAGTAGTCTTAATATGTAAAGTGCATACCATTTTAACGCTTTATAAGTAGCAAAATTAAAATGAAAATATATAACCCGAATTGATTTGATGTGTAACATGTCCAAGCAGAAATGGTAGCAAAATGATCATTTAAATGTTATTTGTCCTAAATGCATTTAGACTTACAGTTAGGACACTTGCGATTGCATTTTCATCATAACGTCGTGGGATATTTGTAGCAAAATTCAATGCGGCTTTGAAAATGTATTCCGAGCTAACCACGCCCACCCTCCATCAATCATTGCGTCAAGGTGGGGATTGGCGGAAGCGTGTTACGTTTAGATCGTTCGAAACATGGCGGCTGGAGATCTGATAATATCGTTGAATTCACTGGCAGATGAAGTGGAGCGTGAACAGAGAAATAGTGGTGTTTCAGAAGATTTTTACGCATATGTAGGTGACAGAACTAGATCAATATTGGAGCGTCTTGCAGAATTGTCGGCTTTAACAGGCTTCGACACTCGTTTCGCTGCTGAACCCTTGAAGGTGGTGGAAGATCGATTATCTTCGTCTCTACCAAGGGGAGTGGGACGACCGGTGTTACGGTTTAACTGGTTTCCGTGTTATCTGGTGACCAACTTCCTGGTTCAGGTCTCCGCTCCAGATGTGATGGAACGACCGCAGCAGATTCGCCGATTCTGCAAGCTCAAACTGCCGTGATATTAAACTGTTTAATAAACGCACACTTGCTCATTACACGATTTTGGTATTCTTGTAATGATTACAAATTAATGGTATGATCGCCCGTAGCGGCTGAATTACAGAAAAAATGAAAAAAAAAAAAAAAAAAGTCTGTTTGGCACGGGTTTCGAACACGCGCTAAAAACAGTCGCACTGTGGGATGCCAGTAATGAGCGCACTGAGCTACCGAGCCGCACTGAATTAATCACGGATTTTTGAATTCAAATAGGATTTTACTCTCGCCGTGACATTGTGCAGCATGGCTGAATCAAGGAAATGTGCCCGTGTTAACTTGTGACCTCTGTTTACTTATGAAAATGAATATTATAGTAAAAGTAGATTACATTTTATGGTTTGTGATGTTAAAGTACATTTCATTGAGTCTCAGACAACTAGCCTAAATTTGGGGCTACTGTGGTTTAATTACAAACGATATAGTTAAACTATATTTACTATAGTAAAAACATGGTACATTTTCCGGGCGATCATACCATTAATTCAACGATATTATCAGATCTCCAGCCGCCATGTTTCGAACGATCTAAATGTAACACGCTTCCGCCAATCCCCACCTTGACGCAATGATTGACGGAGGGTGGGCGTGGTTAGCTCGGAATGCATTTTCAAAGCCGCATTGAATTTTGCTACAAATATCCCACGACGTTATGATGAAAATGCAATCGTAAGTGTCCTAACTGTTAGTCTAAATGCATTTTGGACAAATAACATTTAAATGATCATTTTGCTACCATTTCTGCTTGGACATGTTACACATCAAATCAATTCGGGTTATATATTTTCATTTTAATTTCGCTACTTATAAAGCGTTAAAATGGTATGCACTTTACATATTAAGACTACTGTTGGAAATGGCAAATGTAAATACTATAATTTCATTTTCATTTTCCTTCTGCACCAAACTTTGCACATATGGGGTAATGGAAAGTGTAAATTTAAATACAGAAATACATTGCCATTTTGAATATTGCATTGCCATTTTGCATATTACATTGCAAATTGAATTTTGCTACACATATGCTTCCATATCAGAGACCTCTCTAGCTGTTGCTCTTTTACATCTGATTTTTCCTACACGTTTTTGTGAATTGTCTTGACATCCGCATCCATTCCATTGCTGTTACAAGTTTAGCCATTTTTGAAAATTATTTTTCATCTGTTGGTTTGGTTTTTTCAAATTTGGATCTTTTACTAAATCTTGAATCTTATATGTATTTCTCCTTATATCATCATCAACACACACCCATGTTCCAAGTTCATGACCTTAATGATTAAAATATGAGTATCAGCAAGCCTAATTTTAATTTAAGGTCTAAGTTGCTTTTAATGCGAATTGAGAATTTGGGTTCATTAGCTGCTATAGGTTGTAACTAGAAGAATAACAAAGTGACGTAAACAATAAAACTAGTTGCACTGTAAATCAATGTGTTTATGATTATGGCAATATATTAAAATAATCTAAAAGAAATACCAGTTTGCAAAATCAGGCAACATGACAGACTTTTTTTAGACCGCTAAAATAACTGGAAGTGACTGACACCGGAAGCATCGCAAGTTAAAAATGTCTGCACCTGCTCTCCCATTAAAAATAAGATGTATAAATATAAATATAAATAAAGTTTGTCTCTGCAGGAATAAAATAAAATGCTAACTTTAAACTGCAAATTTCCTTCATTTGTAGATATATTATCATGGCCAAGAAGATACTTTTAGATCATTTTAGTGTTTGCGTTGGCACACTTGAGGCTGTCTTCTGGTTCTGAATGCATCACAAGAACCTAACATCCATGAAACTTTTCCATTCCACAAAAGGTTCTTTATAGTGGAAAAAGTTTCTTAAATTCGAAATATTCTTGAAACTAAGAAAATGATTCTTTTAAGAACTGTTCGCTGAAAGGTTCTTTGGGAAACTAAAAGTCACAGGGTTTTTCAAAAAATCAATTATGAAGCCTTTATTTTTAAGTGAAAGCTTACAAATGTGTCACCATCAAGGAATGAGTAGCCAGCAGACAAACATGTGCCATGTGCCACTAATCACAAATTTACCTTTAAATCAGACATTATTTTATACCACATACATCAAATTCTTCATTTTAAATGTATTTGCTTTGAGAGTTAATATGTTGACATTTGATTTTTAATAAATCGTCAAGCCGCAAGAGCATAAGTGACATGAGTTTGATCACTTCTTAAAGAGTTGTTATTGATTAAAGACTCTAGCTAATCTGATGAATCATAAATTTAAAGCTCTGCTTTGCAGTAATTTGTTTTTCACTGAACAGTCAAATGTTATTTTTCATTTCCAGTAACTCCCTATGCCAGTCATAAACATGAACCTTTGGAAACCCCTCCTGCTGAGCTAAAATAAAGTATGCTGGAATCACCGAACCAGTCAGGGTTACATGTCTAAAAAAACCAGCTCTCAAACTTGACTGATTCTTGATACCATAAGTGAAGTGATCCAATAGCAACCAGCAGCACAGATCTTAAGCTGCTTAATTTGGTTTGTGTAGTTTGAGAGAGAAACAGACAGGGATGTTAATGAATGGAGAGCTTTCAGCACTGCATAGATTTAATAGAGCACCCTGATGTGATTTGCAGATTACACAAAATAATAGCTTGTGTTTTCACTAGCTGACATTCCAAATACTACAAAAACAAACACCAGCTATTATTTTCTGTTTAAACAGAAAGCTGGTGTTTGAGAGCTTATAAAAAATTTATAATTTTGGATGTCTTGCATATGTTAAAAGGATCAAGACCTTTGTCACGGTATTTGCCAGGGGAAAATGATGTGGATTTGCTTTATTTAATTCCAGCTGCTGTGAAGGGGGACAGTGGAAAACAGGCCGCTGAATATAACCTGGTCTGTAACACTGGGCAGACTGCTGAGCTGAGATCAAGTCACATGGGATTTGGCATCCATAGTAAATGGGACAGTGTTGCATAACTGCTGTTATACAGTGAAGTCCCTTAAAGGGGACAGCGATTATTCATAGTGAAAATTATTTTACCATATTATAATATGCGTTAGAGGGTCATTATGTTATTCTGACTAACTTGCCGCCTTGTGTTTTTTCCTTTTTTACAGTTACTTGCAATTTATGAAAATTACAGTGTTTAGTTTTACTAATTAAATCTTATAAATTGATTGCATTTAGTAGTTGTTTTTTTTGTAGTAGTAGTTTAATTGGCCATACTAATTTCCCCTATTTTTACGTTTATATTAACCTTTCTGTCATCTAACACTCCCTTTAAAAACTGAATCATTTCAAAACATTGTTAAATGTAATCTTTTAACAAATCTTTAAATGAATATTTTTCACGTATATATTTGTACATTTATAATGTTTAGGTGCCTAAATTCATTTGTAGCATTATAAAAAATCATAGCTTTTAGTTTTTAGTGCTTTATTTTATATAATACAATTCTCTAATATTCTGCAATTCTCTAATATAATTTTTTTGTAGTTAAACATATGGCCATCTTTAACCTTTCTAAAATGTTGCAGTTTTTTTTTTCCAGCTTCTTAGTCATGAGCACTGTGATGTCTAATTTTGAGATACAAACGTTTTATTCCATTTACATTATGCTCCATGTAGCTTTGTAAACACAAAAACACACTGTGTGTGGACGACCCCTTAGAAACAAGAAGCAGGTCAGGTCTCACTTCACACGTCTAAATGAAGGAGTTTCCCCTCCAACTCATGCATTTAGATCAGTGTCCAAAGCTGTTTGAGAACCTGTAATCATATGTCCTCTGCCGTTGGATAGCTGTTTGGATAATGTATGGTTGGGTGTATGTTGCCAACAGGTTTTAGAAGGTGTTGTTTGTTCTCCGTACTCGTCGTAATTCCCACTGAATCATGCCCCTTTTGCCTTCTGGCTGCCCCTTTTGTGTTAAATGCACCATTATTCAGTGGACTGAACTGAATCTTTGAGTAAACAGAGCTGGATTGTTCACTTGTGGTTGGTCCAGTTAGAGTCGTTTTGATCAGATTATCACAGCTCATTGTTGGTTTGTCTATTTTTAATTTTAGGATCTGTAACTCCTACAGAAACTACTTTAAAATATAAAGTATTTAAATTTGAAAGTTGGCAAGAAATGAAAATTCACCCTATAAAATTTCTTAATGCATGTTGTTGATCTTATTGTGAATGATTCTTTAATACATCCATTTATTTTAACCTAAATTTTAAAGAAAAATTCAGTCAACGGGCTTCTCTCTGGTTGGGCATGGTGGACTTCTCTAATTATTTAGTCAGCTTAAAACCACTTATTTATGAATCTGTACATTACAATATGGGAAAAAAGTTTGTTGGTATTTCCATTTCATCATGATTTTATCACGTTACTTAACAAAAGCAGTTGCAATGCATATTGAAACCAGTCAATTATATTATAATATTATAAAAATATTAGAATTATGGTATTGTTTTATATCAAAATAATATCAGATTGTTAAATCATATAAATTTAATAGATTAACTTATCCACTGTTTGTGTAATTTGTGTCTTTATATGCTTATTAGAGTATCAGGCTGTTAGCTTAGCAACATGCTAACATCATACTCTATTGAAATCAACTATTTCAATACTACTGTGTTACTGTGTTCCAAATTGGTTACTTATGATGTCCCATAATGTTTAAGATTCTGCTTTAGTTAATTTGTTAAACTGCACTGATGTAATTATTTACTTTTCTATTACTTTCTTTTTCTGTACATTTTAACCGTTCTGTTTTTCTGTCAATATCAGGATTCCAGTGAGGGAAGGAGACATGTCCCAGGACAAGCCAGCCTACCCTATAATGGGGGAGAACAATCCTCTTCACAACAGCGTCTATGGGCCACCCAAAACTGATGCCTTTGGAATGCCTCCGCCCAACTATAGCCAGGGTCCAGGAGCTCCTCCGTATGCGGCACCAGGACCCTATGGCCAGCCTCCTGCCCCAGGGTTTGGCCCTGGCCCTGGCCCGTACCCACAGATGCCATACCCACAGATGCCGTACCCACAGGGGCCCTACGTTCAGGGGCCATACCCTCAGAGTCCATACCAGCAAGGGCCCGGCCAGCCTGCCTTTGCTGTAGATCCTAATGGTAAATACCATTAGAAAATTTCCAGAAAAGAAAAACTCAATGTTTATGTCAGGACTCACTATTTAAACGTAGGATTTTTCTATAAAATATTGTACACAGTTTAACCGATAAGCCTACTCTCTTAAGAGCGGTGTCCCTGTTGAGTTCAGGTGTTGTCAGGTTGAATAAGCTTGTTTAGTCAGTGTGTACTCTGTCCTCCTGAGGGTTATTTAAGGTAAAGTGCTTTGCCTAAGCGATTCAACAAAAGGTTACTAGCTCTATCAGGGTTGAAAATGTACAATTTGTTCCTTTCTTACCTCATCCCCAGTCCCTGCTGTAACAATTAGGATGTCTTTTCAACTGTATTATTATGAGGTCTTGCTAGTGCTGTTGGTGTAGATGCTATAAAATCTGTTTTCCTTTCCAAACCTATAAAACTCTTTAAATCTTTCCCGTACTTCAGTTTTCCATTTCTGTCGGCGTTTTATTGAATGAGCATACTGGATGGATTTAAATACATTAGATGGTGGCTCTAACATACTTTAGGTTTCACCCATCATTTCATGTTTTTTGACAGTTTCTATGGACAGCCCTGGATACCACGGTGCAGATGGACCCCCTTCTTACTATGGCAATGATGAGTTTGTGAACTCTGGCTGGGAAGATAAGAGTATCCGACAGGCCTTCATTAGAAAGGTAAGCAGTTAGAGACAGATTCAGGTGGGGTCTTTATTTATTTATTTATTTGATTAGAAATAAATTTGTAGAAAGAGTCCAGTGTTCCATGTAAAATGAGCAAGAATGAAACCTTGTTACATTTCTCAGAAGCGGAAGGTGTCACAGTTGGGTTACTTGGGTAAACTTTTATAGTGTTGAATGAGAGAGCACAGCATGTAACAAATGTTATAAATGTGAATTAACATCCATTTATTACAGAGTGTACAGTGCACACACAGATAAATGACCAATATGTTTATTAAACACAGTTACTACAGATGGTCTTATCAAATGTGTGTGTAAATATTGTATGTAGCAGTACAATGTGTCAGAGAAAAACACTGTTTCTTTACTCTCTTCTCAGGTGTTTCTGGTCTTGACCGTGCAGCTGTTGGTCACCTTCTCTTTTGTTGCCGTTTTCACCTTTTCATCTGACGTCAAATTGTTTGTACGGAGAAATCAGTGGACATACTATGTGTCCTACGCTGTCTTCTTTGTTTCACTGATCGTTCTCAGCTGCTGTGGAGAGTTTCGCCGCAAACACCCATGGAACCTGGTGGCACTGGTACAAATGCCTATATTTACACTTTATTTAGTGTTTTTATTCTACACTGTGCAAAAACATATGCAATAAGGTTTTTACATGATTTTACATGATCTGCGAACTTTGTTATTTGCAATATGTTAAATGTTTTAAAGTATATAGTTAACTGTATTTCTTTCTCTTTCTCAGTCCATCCTGACCCTGAGCCTGTCCTATATGGTTGGAATGGTTGCCAGCTACTATGATACAGATGCAGTTATTATGGCAGTGGGCATCACTGCGGTGGTCTGCTTCACTGTTGTGCTTTTCTCGCTGCAGGTTTGTTTGCTCACTATAGCAGTCTCATAGATTTTATTTTATTCACACTTTATGTTACCAAACAACATCTCCTGTCAAGATTTAAAAGTATAGTTCACAGTTGTGGACCTTTCCATTCAGTGATGGCAAAATTAGTTCTCATGTGTCTTTCATGTATCCCTTGCATGCAGTAACCACTACTGATTGTCATTATCCTTCTCTTTTTCAAAAACAGAGCAAATACGACTTCACTTCCTGCTGGGGTGTTCTTTTTGTCTGTCTGATTGTCCTGCTCCTGGCCTCTTTCCTCTGCATCTTCATCCAAAACAAAATTCTCCACATCGTCTATGCCTCGCTCGGGGCCCTGCTGTTCACTTGTGTAAGTACCACCATCAATACCTTAATATCCTTTTAAAAAATGTTTCTCACAGAAATGTATACATCTATGTTATGAAGAAACTGTTAAATTTGTCAGACCTCTTGTTTTTCAATCTATTCTTCACTTGCAGTAATGATAACCTTTAAAACCTTTGGCATTCTAGCTGTCAATTTATTGAAAATAAATGTGAAGATGTTGTACATCTAAACTTCTTTCTCTAGTTAGATTTAGTTTACTTTCTTCTTTTTTTCAGATATTTTAGCTTATTCACTTTAGAAACAAAACACTTCTTAGACATTAGAAAAGACATTGTATTGTGACTTCCACACTTCATTAAGTCAAACTGCTGTTTTCAACAAGATAATAAAACAGCAGTCTGGACTAATGGCTGGAGTGGTGCTTTGCTATTACACTTTAAATTTAAATAACCATTATATATAAAAAAAAAAAAATAAGATTAACAGGGTTTGGACAGTTTGTTTGATCAATAGCATGCTGCTTTTGTGAACATAATATCTTTCAAAAGTGGAAATCTGCACTTTGCTATTATAGTTTGATTGTTTGCCATTAAAATCATCATCCTTTGTCAAAACAGTGTAAGAATTATGTCTTTGTTGTGAGGTACATGGAAAACGTTTTACCTTCTGTCTTAAACTGGGTCACCAAATTTGAGCCCATTCAAAATCTCCAATTTTCCAGTCTGACTGGCTTTATAAAATCATATGTCTTTCGGAGCAGTGAGATTAAGCATTTGGAACTGAAATGGTTGGAACATCAGGAAATTACAATAGATTTCTTGGATAAATCCTTCAGGAAATTATGACGTGCAGTACCATACAAAATTTGTTTTTGTTTTTGTTTTTTTGAAATGTTTTTGAAAGAAGTCTCTTTTGCTCACCAAGACTGCATTTATTTGATCAAAAATACAGTAAGGACGGTAATATTGTGAAATATTAATGTAATTTAAAATAACCTTTTTCTGTTTGAATATATTGTAAAATGTTAATTATTGCTGTTATGGCAAAGCTGAATTCAGCAGCTATTACTCCAGTTTTCAGTGCCACATGACCCTTCTGAAATCATTCTAATATGCTGATTTGGTGATTTCTTATTATAATCCATCTTAAAAACAGCTGTGGTGCATACATGGATACATTTTTTATTTTATTTTTTTCAGGATGAGTTGCGGAAGAGAAAGCTCCAAAGAAACAGCATTTATTTAAAAAAAAAAAAAAAACTTATTGCAAACTTTTAAACAGAATAGTGTTACTGTTTCAGTAAAGCAGGATACAAACCCAGTGAACTTCATGTAGTATTTGCCGATGATTTGAGACCACATGATTTGTAGTTTCTGAATAAAACTCAGTGCATTGTGCTAGCTGATTGCTTACATGCTTAAAGTGTTAAAAGAGCCCCTTACCAAGTCTTTATGATATTCTAGTCCCTAAATATGAATTGAATCACTCCTTCGATGTAAGTCTATGAGGTGAAAATTGTATAGCATAGCACACATCTTCAAAAACGAAGAAAAGGAAAAGATTAATATAATTTTCAATCTTTGCTTTGTTTCCCCAAGCACAACATGAATGCGACACTCAGTGCTTGTTCGTTCTTTTACAGTTCCTGGCTGTGGACACCCAGCTTCTCCTGGGCAACAAGAAGTTGGCCATTAGCCCAGAGGAGTACGTCTATGCAGCTCTTAACCTCTACACCGACATCATCAACATCTTCCTTTACATCCTGGCCATCGTGGGTCGCACCAGGGAATGAGTGCGCCCCCTTCCTGTAAGAAGAGGAAAGTGCAGTCCACTTAACACGGAATGATCTACCATCTCACATCTCATCACCTTTCCTCATATTCTTAATTTTATTTGTCTTTCACATTTCCTGTATGTCAACATGTACAGGCTAATCAGGCCATAAGCTCTTTGTCCTTTTCTGGGCAAAATCAGAAATCAGAAAATTATTTAAGAACCCGTTTGAATGTAGTTCCTCTACATTGCTCGCTCTTGTCCTTCTGGTTACAACTGCTTCTGTGGTTTTGGAGATGTGTAACGTGATATGATTCAACGGTTGCATCCAAACGGCATGGCAGAAATCTCACTCGACTAACCTTTGCACGTGGCCTGATTGACCGAGAGGGAGAAAGAAAGAGCAGGTATCAATAAGCGGAGATATGAACATTACTGATACTAATGTGCTCCACTAGTCAATATAAAGTCTCTGCATGATAGTCTAACACAGCGAAGAATGTCAGACAGACATAGATACTTCTCCAAACATTTGCATATATACAGTAGCTGTAAATAGTCAAATAAAACTCAAACCCCTCTAGTTCTAGGCATGAATATCTGGCTGTGCTACTCACTAATGTGTGCGTTTCTATAACATTACTGCTTTGCAACAAAATGCCACCAATATATACACTGCAAGATGACAAATGTTTGTTCAGTTTACTGTATTATCTACAGTATAACTATGAGAAGAAAAATAAAGCCTGTGTATAATTTCTTTTCCTTTATTATTTTTGAGAGGAAGGTGAGCTTGTGAGGTTGTCCTGACTATTAAATCATTCCAAAGGTCAGTATTTGAGGCTCAAACACTACATTACATGACTTTTCTCTTTCATGCTGACTACTTTACTTTTTTTCCCCCCATTAAATAGATCATTTTGTTGTTTTGTTTGTGTGTATGTGTGTGTGATTGAGGGAAAGAGATGTTATTCCCTTATTTTAACGAATGTAAATGGAATATTGGATTATTTGATGCTTTTGGAAATATTGCTAGTTGTATGTCACCTTGCAGAAATGTTCCATGTGCTGGAAAATAACAGGATATTTCTAGGATAATTCTTGCATTTGATGTTTTTGTGGTTATTTATAAGTTATTTATTAAAATGCCAGATGAAGTCTGCTGGGTAATGGACGAGTTGTCATGAACATGGTAATATGGTTCTTTTTAAATTGTCCTAGAAATGTAAAAATTTAAAAACACTAAACATTGACGGGCATTTATTTAAGCATATTAGGGCTAATTGCAGTATATAATGACAGATTTCTGTTTATTAAAATTGTATACTAACAATATTCATTACAGATGGTTTCAGATGTGAATGTGCAACGATTTCGCAGTTAATTAGTTAACTTGTAACATTCACTGAAATGTTGTGTTCCCAGCTGAAATCTCCTACCTTGAGCTATTGAACACTGAACTGGCTGTGAAATACATGGGTTAAGACAACATGGACTTTGGTGGAATAAACCTTTTGTTTATTTTAATGAAATATTTGTATTTATTATTAACTAATGCATAATTAAAGCTAGTGGATTGAGGTGTGTAGAGTGTGTTTGGGCTTTGTAGATCTCTTTGCACTGTACATTTGCATTCCTCTGCAGCCTGTTTGCTTTTCATTACAAAAATAAACTTAGAGGAAAACACAGCTTGAAATGGTCATTTGTTGCGAACTGTTGAAAATGGTTGAGAGACCAATTTTAAATGAATCAGTATCTGATCATTTGAGTGAATCATTTAAAGACAGCTGCTTGTTTTATTCTTTGTCCATTAATACACTGATCAAATTAGTCTTCACTCTCAGAAAAAAAGGTTCAAAAGCTACACAAAACCTTTTGGGTACTAATATGTAGGTAAAAATGTGTACCTTCTGAAGAGGTACTGCCCCAGTGACAGCTTTTGAACCTTATTTTCTGAGTGTTGTGTATCAGAAAATATGGAAAGTTGATTCTAGTGATTGTGATTTATTAGCATTTGTTGTTCAGTCATGAAGGAAGAATAACATTACAACTTTTTCTCATCATAATTATGAGCATGTAAAAATAGAGATTTTTGAGTTTTAATAGTTCTCACTACCAAAACCTTTAGGAAATTTTGTTTACTTTCATATTGTATTATATGACTGCTAACATCTGAAAGAGACAATTTTACATAAACACCTGCAAGTTTTGTCAAAAACAACAATAGCATATGGTTTGTATTCTTGGGGAGGAAATGCTCCAAAAATCCACAAAGGGGGCTTCTAGTGGAAGAAACATAAAAAGACAGAATGGCAGGTGATGTGTTGGAAACATCCACATCATTTTTTTTCAACAACACTGGTAATAAATCAATATATTTGAATATTGGAAATCACTTCAAACATGTTTTTATATTAAACATTTGAACGTGTTGTATGCGTTATTATTCAGGAAACTTGCATGGATCATTCAACATTTAGTTTGCAAAGTTTTTTTATTTGTACACAGAATTGTGCAATAGGTTAAAGGTGAAGAGGATGTTTAGAAAGGGAGCAGTAGTGGCGGTTGTGCTTGTTGATCAACAAGTGCTTCAGTTTTGGATCATTCTTGTAGCGTTCAAGCAGCAACTCTTTTTCTCTTCGCTCCTTCTCCTTCCGTATTTTCTTCTCCTCCTTTTTCTTGGCCTTCTCTTCTGCCCAGGTGAACAGAAAACGTGGCACTTTTCTCTTGCTCTTTGGCTCTTCCTGGACATTTACATAGGCCTGGGTCTCATTTTTGGGACCTTCAGGAGAGGTTACACAGGACAGCTTCATCATGTGCTCATCCAACTCCTTCTTTTTCTGAGAGGCATCATCCAAATGCGCTTCTATGACCTTGGAGTCTCCCATTTCATCAGGGTTAGCTTTCTCGTCCTCAAATCCCTGGACCTCCATCACTTCACTCGCCCACACTTCCTCCAGCACCTCGCTGTCACTCTCCAACCAAGCAACCCTCCGTCTCGGTTTCATTTCAGCCTCCAGCGGTCGGGGGCTTTCAGGCTTGGGTAAGTCACAGACCCGAATGGTCTTCCCTGTGTACTCCACATACTCGGTCTCCTCATCCTCTATGTCGATGAGCATGAGTTGTGGAGGCGGCTCAAACAGGGAAGAAGTAGATGGCTGAGGCTCCACTGAGCTGGGAGGACACACTTGAGTTGAAGAACGTTGCAGATCAACAACTTCATCAGATTCAGGAGTGGGGCTCGGAGGAACCACCAGTTGTTTAGGAGGACTCACTCGGGAGCGTCGGAGGGAAAACAGTTCATCAGGTGCTGGAGTGGGACGTGGAGGAACTGCCAACGGTTTGGGAGGATCCACTTGAAGAGGAGAACATGGCAGGGACACTTCCTCTGGTGCAGGAGCTAGCTTTTGAGGATACATGGGTGGTTTGGTCACTGGCGGCAGGGGCCTGAAGCGAGCAGCTGGTAGAGGAAGGTCTTCAGAGACACTTGGAAACACTGGAAGTTCTCCTTCTATTGGCGTCAAGAAGGAAGATCTCACTGGAGGACTGACTGGAGTTCGCTGAGGTTTGACCTCCACAAGAAGTGGAGTAGGCTCAGTGGTCTTTCGTTCCTTCAGTTTTCTCTTCTTCTTTTTCTTTTCTCCAGCCTCTCTATGCTCACTTCCTCCCTCCATCAAATTTTCTAGATTTTGCATCTCTCTTAATTTGGCAGACTGTCTTTTTTTCTGCGGCACATGTCCTCTATCCTTTATCTTTTCAAGGCTAAGTGTCTCTCTTTCTTTTTCTGCCTTGTCTTTATGACTTGCTCCCTCATTCATCTCTCTCTCCTTCTTCACCTTTCTCTTCACCTGTCTTTCCTTCTCTTTCTCTCCATACTGTAATTAACAATGTTTCAAATTTGTGAATAAATATTATTGTAGTTATACAAGACAATACCATTTCAGTCTTTCTATTTCGAAATTTCACATTTAATCCAATGTGTTGATGTTTCTTTGTAAGTAACTGTGAAATTTACTAGCAAATACTGAGTGAAAATTGATTTTAAACCAATTAGTTTTTTTCAGTGCAATCTGGTACTTCTCAGATACCTGGCGGCGTCTCCTCCTGCACTTCCTCTTTTTGGCAGTGAAGTTGAAGGCCTCACTCTCACTCGCCTTCATCAACGATGCCTCTGGAAGTTTCTCTAGTGCCGGCCGTTCTTGCGCTGCACACTGCTGTGCCCTCAAAGGTGTCTCCCTTCTGCGCAAGAAATGAGCAAAACGCTCAAAAAGTTGTCTAAATACACTGCTAAACAGTGCCATTGTGGACACCGAATGCTGCAAGTGAATTCAGTATTTGTCGTCAATATCTGCAGAAAGTCACGAAAGTAGCTTTCGATCTTTTCACTCCTAACACACCAACAGAAGACAATTAGTCAGAACAGCAGTTTAGTGCTGCCAGAACGGAATCTCCATTATGATGTCACAACAGTGAGCGGAACCCTGAGAACTCGGAACATTATGAGCAGCTCAGGAGAGAAGCAGCAAATACATCAACAGTGGCACCATATTAAATACTGACTGCTTCCTTACAAGTTTCCCAAACTCTCCTCCTGTCCCTCAAAACTAAAAGATAATATAAAAAAAAAAAAAAAAAAAACCTGATCACTTTTAAGAAACAATTATAATTTAGAAGAGTACTTACAGGCCAGATTGGACAGAAAAAGGCCTGTAAAACATTTCACTCTACTTTAAACTTAATTTATTATTATTGTTAATAATAATATTTTAACAATAATAATTTAAATTTATTTATTTTTTAATTATGTTACATAGATGATCTTACATTTAGACTGGTTTTGGCTGGATTTGGAGGGGTTTTGGCACTAGCTGGAAGACCAGTTTATAACACAGTGACCACAGTGTGTATGTGCATTTTAAACTACATAAGAATTCAAAATAAACCATTTAAACAATAAAGTAAGAATTTTTAATGATTTTGAAGTCTCTTATGCATTAATTTAATCATAAGCACAGTAGAAACAGAAATATTGTGAAATATTGAAATTAAAAAATTACTTACTGCTGACGTGTAGCCTATTTATAAAAACATTTATTATTATTATCCATGTTGAAAATATTTCTTCTTATTATTATTTATTTATTTTTTTTGCCTTTTCTGTACTTTTAGTGACTGGAGTAGATTGCAAATCATACATGAAATGTAACATGACATGAATTGTTGAAAATGGTTATGAGACCAAATTTAAATGAACCAGTATCTTGGAAGGAATCATTTGAGTGAATCACTTAAAGATAGTTGCTTGTTTCATTCTTTGTCTATTAATACACTGATCAAGTTAGTCTTCACTCTCAGAAAAAAAGGTTCAAAAGCTACACAAAACCTCTTGGGTACTAATATGTAGGTAAAAATGTGTACCTTCTGAAGAGGTACTGCCCCAGTGACAGCTTTTGAACCTTATTTTCTGAGTGTTGTATATCAGAAAATATGGAAAGTTGATTCAAGTATTTGTGATTTATTAGCATTTGTTGTTCAGTCATGAAGGAAGAGTAACATTACAACTTTTTCTCATCATAATTATTATCATGTAAAAATAGAGATTTTTGAGTTTTAGTAGTACTCACTACCAAAACTTTTAGGAAATTTGAAGTTGCTTACTTTCATATACATGTGCATCTCAATAAATTACAATGTCATGGAAAAGTTCATTTATTTCAGTAATTCAACTCAAATTGTGAAACTCGTGTATGCACACAGACTGAAGTAGTTTAAGTCTTTGGTTCTTTTAATTGTGATGATTTTGGCTCACATTTAACAAAAACCCACCAATTCAGTATCTCAACAAATTAGAATATGGTGACACGCCAATCAGCTAATCAACTCAAAACACCTGCAAACGTTTCCTGAGCCTTCAAAATGGTCTCTCAGTTTGGTTCACTAGGCTACACAATCATGGGGAAGACTGCTGATCTGACAGCTGTCCAGAAGACAATCATTGACACCCTTCACAAGGAGGGTAAGCCACAAACATTCATTGCCAAAGAAGCTGGCTGTTCACAGAGTGCTGTATCCAAGCATGTTAACAGAAAGTTGAGTGGAAGGAAAAAGTGTGGAAGAAAAAGATGCACAACCAACCGAGAGAACCGCAGCCTTATGAGGATTGTCAAGCAAAATCAATTCAAGAATTTGGGGGAACTTCATAATGAATGGACTGAGGCTGGGGTCAAGGCATCAAGAGCCACCACACACAGACGTGTCAAGGAATTTGGCTACAGTTGTCGTATTCCTCTTGTTAAGCCACTCCTGAGCCACAGACATCGTCAGAGGCGTCTTACCTGGGCTAAAGAGAAGAACTGGACTGTTGCCCAGTGGTCCAAAGTCCTCTTTTCAGATGAGAGCAAGTTTTGGATTTCATTTGGAAACCAAGGTCCTAGTGTCTGGAGCAAGGGTGGAGAAACTCATAGCCGAAGTTGCTTGAAGTCCAGTGTTAAGTTTCCACAGTCTGTGATGATTTGGGGTGCAATGTCATCTGCTGGTGTTGGTCCATTGTGTTTTTTGAAAACCAAAGTCACTGCACCCGTTTATCAAGAAATTTTGGAGCACTTCATGCTTCCTTCTGCTGACCAGCTTTTTAAAGATGCTGATTTCATTTTCCAGCAGGATTTGGGACCTGCCCACACTGCCAAAAGCACCAAAAGTTGGTTAAATGACCATGGTGTTGGTGTGCTTGACTGGCCAGCAAACTCACGAGACCTGAACCCCACAGAGAATCTATGGGGTATTGTCAAGAGGAAAATGAGAAACAAGAGACCAGAAAATGAAGATGAGCTGAAGGCCACTGTCAAAGAAACCTGGGCTTCCATACCACCTCAGCAGTGCCACAAACTGATCACCTCCATGCCACGCCGAATTGAGGCAGTAATTAAAGCAAAAGGAGCCCCTACCAAGTATAGGGTACATATACAGTAAATGAACATACTTTCCAGAAGGCCAACAATTCACTAAAAAAATATTTTTTTATTGGTCTTACGAAGTATTCTAATTTGTTGAGATAGTGAATTGGTGGGTTTTTGTTAAATGTGAGCTAAAATCATCACAATTAAAAGAACCAAAGACTTAAACTACTTCAGTCTGTGTACATTGAATTTATTTAATACACACGTTTCACAATTTGAGTTGAATTGCTGAAATAAATGAACTTTTCCACGACATTCTAATTTATTGAGATGCACCTGTATTGTATTATATGACTGCTAACATCTGAAAGAGAATCTCTGAAAGAGACAATTTTACATAAATAAACACCTGCAATTTTTGTCAAAAACAACAATAGCATATGGTTTGTATTCTTAAGGAGGAAATACTCCAAAAATCCACAAAGGGGGCTTCTAGTGGAAGAAACATAAAAAGTCAGAATGGCAGGTAATGTGTTGGAAATATCCACATCATAGACAATATAATAAACCTAACTGTAAGCTGCTACCTTTTCACATGCGCAGGTACGTTTATGCCATGAGACCAGTTTTTGTAAATTACCTATGAAACGTACCTTTTACTCAAATCAAGTGTAGTTTTAACATCCTGTGGCTGTTCATAGTTAAAAATGGCTTCAAAATGTTTGGAAATCACTTCAAACATGTTTTTATATTAAAAATTTGAACGTGTTGTATGCGTTATTATTCAGGAAACTTGCATGGATCATTCAACATTTAGTTTGCAAAGTTTTTTTATTTGTACACAGAATTGTGCAATAGGTTAAAGGTGAAGAGGATGTTTAGAAAGGGAGCAGTAGTGGCGGTTGTGCTTGTTGATCAACAAGTGCTTCAGTTTTGGATCATTCTTGTAGCGTTCAAGCAGCAACTCTTTTTCTCTTCGCTCCTTCTCCTTCCGTATTTTCTTCTCCTCCTTTTTCTTGGCCTTCTCTTCTGCCCAGGTGAACAGAAAACGTGGCACTTTTCTCTTGCTCTTTGGCTCTTCCTGGACATTTACATAGGCCTGGGTCTCATTTTTGGGACCTTCAGGAGAGGTTACACAGGACAGCTTCATCATGTGCTCATCCAACTCCTTCTTTTTCTGAGAGGCATCATCCAAATGCGCTTCTATGACCTTGGAGTCTCCCATTTCATCAGGGTTAGCTTTCTCGTCCTCAAATCCCTGGACCTCCACCACTTCACTCGTCCACACTTCCTCCAGCACCTCGCTGTCACTCTCCAACCAAGCAACCCTCCGTCTCGGTTTCATTTCAGCCTCCAGCGGTCGGGGGCTTTCAGGCTTGGGTAAGTCACAGGCCCGAATGGTCTTCCCTGTGTACTCCACATACTCGGTCTCCTCATCCTCTATGTCGATGAGCATGAGTTGTGGAGGCGGCTCAAACAGGGAAGAAGTGGAGGACTGAGGCTCCACTGGGCTGGGAGGACACACTTGAGTTGAAGAACGTTGCAGATCAACAACTTCATCAGATTCAGGAGTGGGGCTCGGAGGAACCACCAGTTGTTTGGGAGGACTCACTTGGGAGCGTCGGAGGGAAAACAGTTCATCAGGTGCTGGAGTGGGACGTGGAGGAACTACCAACGGTTTGGGAGGATCCACTTGAAGAGGAGAAAATGGCAGGGACACTTCCTCTGGTGCAGGAGCTAGCTTTTGAGGATACATGGGTGGTTTGGTCACTGGCGGCAGGGGCCTGAAGCGAGCAGCTGGTAGAGGAAGGTCTTCAGAGACACTTGGAAACACTGGAAGTTCTCCTTCTATTGGCGTCAAGAAGGAAGATCTCACTGGAGGACTGACTGGAGTTCGCTGAGGTTTGACCTCCACAAGAAGTGGAGTAGGCTCAGTGGTCTTTCGTTCCTTCAGTTTTCTCTTCTTCTTTTTCTTTTCTCCAGCCTCTCTATGCTCACTTCCTCCCTCCATCAAATTTTCTAGACTCTGCATCTCTCTTAATTTGGCAGACTGTCTTTTTTTCTGCGACACATGTCCTCTATCCTTTATCTTTTCAAGGCTAAGTGTCTCTCTTTCTTTTTCTGCCTTGTCTTTATGACTTCCTCCCTCATTCATCTCTCTCTCCTTCTTCACCTTTCTCTTCACCTGTCTTTCCTTCTCTTTCTCTCCATACTGTAATTAACAATGTTTCAAATTTGTGAATAAAGATTATTGTAGTTATACAAGACAATACTATTTCAGTCTTTCTATTTCGAAATTTCACATTTAATCCAATGTGTTGATGTTTCTTTGTAAGTAACTGTGAAATTTACTAGCAAATACTGAGTGAAAATTGATTTAAACCAATTATTTTTTTCAGTGCAATCTGGTACTTCTCAGATACCTGGCGGCGTCTCCTCCTGCACTTCCTCTTTTTGGCAGTGAAGTTGAAGGCCTCACTCTCACTCGCCTTCATCAACGATGCCTCTGGAAGTTTCTCTAGTGCCGGCTGTTCTTGCGCTGCACACTGCTGTGCCCTCAAAGGTGTCTCCCTTCTGTGCAAGAAATGAGCAAAACGCTCAAAAAGTTGTCTAAATACACTGCTAAACAGTGCCATTGTGGACACTGAATGCTGCAAGTGAATTAAGTATTTGTCGTCAATATCTGCAGAAAGTCACGAAAGTAGCTTTCGATCTTTTCACTCCTAACACACCAACAGAAGACAATTAGTCAGAACAGCAGTTTAGTGCTGCCAGAACGGAATCTCCATTATGATGTCACAACAGTGAGCGGAACCCTGAGAACTCGGAACATTATGAGCAGCTCAGGAGAGAAGCAGCAAATACATCAACACTAGTGGCACCATATTAAATACTGACTGCTTCCTTACAAGTTTCCCAAACTCTCCTCCTGTCCCTCAAAACTAAAAGATAATATAAAAAAATCGCTTTTAAGAAACAATTATAATTTAGAAGAGTACTTACAGGCCAGATTGGACAGAAAAAGACCTGTAAAACATTTCACTCTACTTTAAACTTAAATTATTATTATTGTTAATAATAATATTTTATACACTGTAAATAGGTTGCTGTAAATTTTACAGTATTTTACTGGCAGCTGGATGTATTTTCATTTACAGTATCAGTGCTGTAGTGTTTATTTTCATGTAGTTTAAACATTTTTTACCTGTAAAAAACAATCAAATTGTGGTACAGCACTGTAATCCATGATTCTTTCCACCCCAACCCAATAAAAATCACAATAACTCATGAGCATTAGCGCTGATAATATTCTTTTTAATTGTTGAACATTTTCTTTTTAAAAGTACAAATTACAAGTCTTGATCTCTAGGATGAACTAGCTGAAAAGAGGGCATCACAACAGTCCCCTGGGCACTTGGTATCATGGAAAAACATACACATACTAAAAAGCAAAAACAAGTAAGTACACTAACGGTCAAAAGTTTTAGAACGGTGAGATTTTGGATGTTTTTAAAGAATTCTCTTCTGCTCACTAAGCCTGCATTTATTTACTGCAAAAGCAGTAATACCGTGAAATATTTTTACTATTTAAAATAACAGCTTTCTATTTGAATATATTTTAAAATGTAATTTATTCCTGTGATCAAAGCTAAATTTTCAGCATCATTACTTCAGTCTCCAGTGTCACATGATCCTTCACAAATCATTCTAATATACTGATAAACATTTATTATTATTATTATCATCATCATCATAACAGCTGAGTACATTTTTTCAGGATTCTTTGATGAATAGAAAGATCCAAAGATCAACATTTATCTGAAATAAAATGATTTTGTAACATTATACACTATACCATTCAAAAGCTTGGATTCAGTATTTTGTGTGTGTGTGTGTGTGTGTGTGTGTGCGGTGGGGGGGGGGGGGTTATAGAAATTATACTTTTATTTAATAAGGATGGTTTAAATTGATCAAAATTGAAGATAAAGACATTTATAATGTTACAAAATATTTCTATTTCAGATAAATGCTGTTCTGAACTTTCTATTCATCAAGGAAACCTGAATAAAATAGACTCAGCTGTTTTCAACATAATAATAATAATAATAATGATAACAGTTTTTTTGAGCAGCAAATCAGAATATTAGAAGGATTTCTGAAGGATCATGTGACACTGAAGACTGGAGTAATGATGTTAAAAATTCAGCTTTGATGACAGGAATAAATTACATTTTAAAATATATTCAAATAGAAAGCTGTTATTTTAAATAGTAAAAATATTTTAAAGGGAAACACCTTTGCTCACCATCCAAGATGGCAGCCGAGCCACACCTATGTGTGGATCTCAGTGTTTGAGATCTCAAGATTTTAGAGTTTTTTTGTGATGTTTTATGTCTTTTAAACTTATATGAGTATACTCTCGAGAAACATGACACTATTGTCCATACTGGGATTTTTTTAATAGCGGATAAGGCTTGAATTTAAGTTCAAATTTTGAACTTAAAATCTGTACGTTGACCACCTGATAGCCTTACTTGCTAGCTACCACCTGGATGCCCTGCTAGCAGCCTACAGTCAATCATCTGCATGATCTGTTGCTGCCTGCTGTTGGAGTTGCTGCTGTTGGCCTGCTGTCGGCTCCTTGCTGGTCGCCTCTTTGGGGGCTCTGTTGCTGCCCTGCTGCTGGTGGCTCTGCTGCTGCCCTGCTGTTGGTGACTTTGCTTCGTGGCCTGCTGCTGGTGGCTTTGCCTGGCCACCTGGATGCCTTGCTGCTAGCCTCATTAGCTAGCCACCACCTGGATGCTTTGCTGCTAGCCCCACTAGCTAGTCACTATCTGGATGCTTTGCTGCTAGCCTCACTTGATAGCCATCATCTGGATGCTTTGCTGCTAGCCCCACTAGTTAGCCACTACCTAGATGCTAGCCCCAGTAGTTAGCCACTACCTGGATTCCCTGCTGCTAGTCCTACTAGCTAACCACCACCTGGATTCCTTGCTGCTAGTTTTTGTTACTGATAGCTCTACTCCTATCCTGCTACTTTGCTTGCTAGCTACTCATCTGGAAGCCTGCTAGCCTTCATCTTATAGCCCTGACTTTTTGACTCTAAACTATTGATTTTTCGTCAGGACTATCTTCAACTAAACCTGGTAACGTGACATTATGTATTTGTTTATACTCTTTATATTTTTACAGTCTAGCCCTCTACTAGATGAATTTAATATGCCTAAAATTAAAAGTAGTATACTGATAAGGTTAAATTATGGTCATTTCTCAATTTCATCTACAAGTCATTATGAGACGTACCGCCAGAAATTTAACCTGTGTAACCAAAACAATTGTTCACAAATTAACAATACCTTGTATCTTCAGAACTTATTATTGTTAAATGATCATTTTACTGTCTCAGATTACTCTTTTTCTCAGTTTATAGAGGACAGTGGTAATGATAAATATTACCCAGCCAAACAAAAACTACGTTGTTTGATTATGCTTTTATTGATGTTATCTGGTAATGTTCAGCCCAATCCTGGTCCTGTTCTTGGTCCTCTTAACACTTTGAAATCCTTAGCCACTCCTTCAGATTTTAAAAGCAGACATGGCCTTGGTTTTATACATTTGAATGTTAGAAGCCTAGTCCCTAAAATGGATATGGTTAGAATCTGGGCTAATACAACCAATGCTGATATTATTATTATCTCTGAAACCTGGCTTAAAAAATCTGTATCTGATGAACTTATTTCTATTGAAGGCTTTAAAGTTTATAGAACTGATCGGGTTGGCAAAGGAGGTGGGGTTGCCATATATGTGAAATCTAAGTTTATAAGCTCGGTAACCCTGTCACTAACTAAAGCTAAACAGAAATTCTGACCGTGAAAGTGAATATTTCAAAAGACGCTGATATTACAGTAGTTGGGTGCTATAGACCTCCATCTGCTTCAAAGGATGCTTTTCAATCTATATCCGAAATATTATATGAAATTAATGCCTCTGAATTTATTCTTATGGGTGATATGAATTGGGACTGGTTATCGGGGAATTCTGATTGTTTTAAAGACCTATGTAATGACTTAAATTGAAATGAACCAACAAGAATAAATCCCAAAGCAGAAATAAAATCTACTCTCTTAGATCTAATTGTAACAAACTCAGTTCATAAATATACCTCAACTGCCGTATTTTGTAATGACGTCAGTGACCATTGTGCAGTTGCGTGTGTAAGAAATACTAAAATCCCTAAAGTAAAACCGCGCATGATCCTAAAAAGACATTTTAAAAGTTTTGAACAACAGGCTTTTCTGCATGATTTGTATCATAGTGAACTTAGTAGGGTGTCTTTGTTCTCGGATGCTGAAATGGCATGGGATTTTTTTCATTCTAATTTTATTTCTATTGTGAATAAACATGTACCATTCAAAAAGTTTAGGATCAGTGGTAAGGACAATTATTGGTTTTCAGACAGCCTATCAGAGCTAATTTGTTTGAGAAATAAAATGTGGGCACAGGCCAGATTTTCCGACTCTTCTGCTGATTGGACTGCATTTAGAACTATAAGAAATAAGTGTACTTTGTTGATTAGAAAGTCCAAATCTGAGTTTTTTTTTTTAAAGTCAACCACAGAAAACTTAAACAATCCTTTAAAGTTTTGGAAATCAATTAAATCCTTGTCCGGTGCACGTGTGACCACAAACTTCCCAGAACAGATTCGTATTGGTTCGGATGAAATAAAAGACAAAGCAGTCATAGTCAATCGATTTAATAAACATTTTATTCAGGCTGGATTCATATTTAATCAAACCGTAAATAAATCTGTCCCATGTCCTGCTATGTCAGTATCTGAAAATGTACAGCGGGAATTGTTTAATTTTAAACCGATTTCAGTTTTAGAAGTTCATAAGGCCCTCAGAGACATTGATCCCAAAAAGTCAGCAGGTACAGATAATCTGGATCCCTTTCTGTTAAAAGTGGCAGCTGATATTATTGCTGAGCCCATAGCGCATATTTTTAATTTGAGTCTTCTTTCTAATTCCATTCCTAAAAGTTGGAAAGCAGCCTATGTTCTCCCTTTATATAAAGGTGGAGACCCATCAGAATTGAATAATTACCGTCCAATATCAAAACTTTCTGTTTTGTCAAAGATCTTTGAATCATTTGTGAATGTGCAGTTAAAACAGTATTTGACTGATAAAAACATTTTAACAAATTTTCAGTCAGGGTTCAGGAGTGGCCATAGCACTATCACTGCTGCTACATTAGTAACAAATGATATTATTGGGGCCTTAGATAAGAAGCAACATTCTGCAGTATTATTTGTTGATCTTTCTAAGGCATTTGATTCGGTGGATCATGGATTGTTATTGATCAAACTACGTTCAGTTGGTTTAAGTGAGAAGGCTGTTGCATGGTTCCAGAATTATTTTGTAGATCGTACTCAATGTGTTTATGCTGAAGGTTGTAAATCTGATTTTCTTGAGATAACTAAAGGTGTCCCTCAAGGATCGATTTTGGGACCCATTCTGTTTTCCATTTTTATAAATGATTTGGATAGAGATGTTCAAGCAAAATTACATTTATATGCTGATGATACAGTAGTTTACACCCAGGCTTCCACCATTTCAGTAGCAATGCAGGAACTTCAGATTGCGTTTCAGGCATTGCAATATACATTATTGAGTCTAAAACTGGCCTTAAATATACAGAAAACAAAGTTCATGGTCTTCTCAAAAGCTCGAGCACAGCTACTTGATAATTGTGGACTTTTGTCATTAGATGGGAAATCAATTGAAAGAGTGTCTTCATACAAGTACTTGGGGATATGGATAGATGATAAGCTTTCCTTCAATGAACATATTACTGCTTTAGTTAAGAAACTTAAAAGTCAAGCTCGGCTTCTATTACAGAAATAAATCTTGCTTTACTTTTAGTGCTAAGAAGAAACTTGTGGAAGTTACTTTTCTGCCTGTAATTGATTATGGAGATGTATTGTACATGCATGCTGCATTTTCCATCCTGCGTCACGTTGATTCAGTCTACCATGCATCTCTACGATTTATAACAAATACAAAGTCCCTTACTCATCACTGCATTCTTTATGATTTAGTTGGTTGGACATCACTTAAAATTCGTAGACAACAGCACTGGTATATCTTTATTTATAAAGCTATACTTGGCAAATTGCCGGTGTAGCTCTGTAACCTCCTTTCTGTTAGCACTGGTACTTATCAGCTACGTTCCTCAAAGTGGTTGCTTTTTAATGTCCCACGAGTTAAAACCGAATTGGGAAAAACTGCTTTTTCTTATTTAGCACCTTGGGGGTGGAATAATTTGCAAAAAAAGTTAAAGTTAGAAGCTTTTATGTCCATAAATGAATTTATAACTACTGTAAAGCGTGTTGTGATGGAGACATGTTCTTGTTTTTCTTGAGAGTTTCATTGTGTTTTATATTTCTTATTTTAAATTTTGCATTTCTTGTATCGTGAAAATGCAATTTTGTGTTTGTCATGTATGCATTTGTTGTGATTTGGCTGCTACCTTGGCCAGGTCTCTCTTGTAAAAGAGATTCTGAATCTCAATGGGACCTCCTGGTTAAATAAAGGTATAAATAAATTTCAAAATTGTACTGTTTTTGCTGTACTTTGGATCAAATAAATGCAGGCTTGGTGAGCAGAAGAGGCTTCTTTAAAAACATTAAAAATCTTACTCCATTACGTTAATAATACAGTAAAAATGAGATTGTGTTGTTGTGTTAAAGGAACACTCCTCTTTTTTTGGAAATAGGCTCATTCTCCAACTCCCTCAGATTTAATAAGTTGAGTTTTACCGTTTTTGAATCCATTCAGCCGATCTCCGGGTCTGGCGATAGCACTTTTAGCATAGCTTAGCATAGATCACTGAATCTGATTAGACCAGTAGCATTGCGTTCAAAAATGACCAAAGAGTTTCGATAGTTTTCCTATTTAAAACTCGACTCTTCTGTAGTTATATCGTGTACTAAGATCGGCAGAAAATGAAAAGTTGCGATTTTCTAGTCCTATTTGGCTAGGAACTATACTCCCAGTCCGGCGTAATAATCAAGGAACTTTGCTGCCGTAACATGGCCGCAGCAGGCGCAGTGATATTACGCAGCGCCTGAAAGTAGTCCCCAGCTATATTATAACTAGTTACCTAGCTGGGGACTACTTTCAGGCGCTGCGTAATATCACTGCGCCTGCTGCGGCCATGTTACGGCAGCAAAGTTCCTTGATTATTACGCCGGAATGAGAGTATAGTTCTTAATCATATCAGCCTAGAAAATCGCAACTTCTCATTTTCCGCCGGTCTTAGTACACGATATAACTACAGAAGAGTCGAGTTTTAAATAGGACAAATATCGAAACTCTTTGGTCATTTTTGAACGCGATGCTACTGGTCTAATCGGATTCAATGATCTATGCTAAAAGTGCTATCGCCAGACCCGGAGATCGGCTGAATGGATTCAAAAACTGTAAAACTCAACTTATTAACTCTGGGGGAGTTGGAGAATGAGCCTATTTCCAAAAAAAGTGGAGTGTTCCTTTAAATTTCAGTAATTTTGACAGTCAAACTTGCTCTCCGATGAGAAACAGCAGGATGGGATTCAGGCAGATCCTTTTTCTTTGCACCCTCTTTCCAGAATTCCAGCTGACCTGTGACTTTCAATGCATTTGGTGCCACAAAGATCTGAATGAACCTGCAAGCACAAGAAAAAAAAAAAAAGCATTATTTTTCAAAGCAGTGTTTACAGAATTGGCCTCAACTGTCAAACTTGGTGCTGTATGCACTTTGATGTTAATAAAACCTTATATACTACATCTGAACGCACCTACAAAGGAAGGTACATAATTAGTTGATAATCCATCACATTCAAATTATTAAAGCTCCATTTTTTACAACGCATTCTCAATCAGTAGAGCAAAGTGCAAGAATGCTGAATTAATGGGTTTAATTCCAGGGGCGGTTCTAGGGTGAGAGGATATCCGGGGCTTAGCCCAGAGACATTAATTTATGTGTCAGAATACACGGGATACAAGTCAAATAAAACAGGCTATGCTGAAAAGTTACATTGGCTAAGTGGCTTAATTTCTTTTTTAAAGCGACAAGTGTAATTAATTATAATTTGCACTTACAAATTGCATAAATAATATTATGAAATGAATGTTTTAAATATAAACACAAAAATATGTAATGATAGAAAAAAAATAGAATGATACGTTTAAAAATGAGACTAAAATTACCAGTAGGTGGCAGCAAGCCACTGTCTTAATGACTGAGCCACCGAGTCCTTTATTCAATCTATTCATTAAAAAACTGCTGATTCTTTCAGGAACAAAGAAACTGTTTTTATGAATGGATCAGTGAATCACTGATTCAAGGCATTCAAAAAAGGTAAATTCTTTCAGTAATGAAACACTGTTGTGTGCAGAGATGTACAACATGGCTTTGTTTAGAACCATTTTTGCGAAAAGACAATATTTTCATCACGATTTAAATCACTTAATATTAACTTCTTGTTTATTGAATTTTGTTGCCCTGACACTTAGTGAAGTCTGCCACAGACCATGCTAAATGCTAACCAATCTGTTCATATAATCTAGTCATTTCTAAATGTGTGTGTGTCCTAGAAAAACTCAATCTTGACGCACACATACACCCCTAGCGCCGCCCCGTTTGATTCCCAGGGAATGAATAACTTAATAAAATGTGTAGGGGAGCGCAGGGCACAAACTAACACGGGGTAAGTTGTAACACACATGGTTTAAATATTTCCACACATGCTAGCATAACCAAATTTACAGTATTTACTACTGCCATATCAACACTATATAGATAATAAAGTGCACCAAAATTCAAAAATCTTTTGAAGATGTCACTGAATATTTATTCTACCAAAGCAGAACTACATTTCTGGCTGAAGTAAATTGTCATCTCAGTTTTTAGTACTGATTTAAAATTAGACAAATGAGCAATTCCATGCAAAAGTCATCCTTGCCATGAAAAAATAAAGTTTTAATTTTAAAGTGCCAATTATGATCAACAGTTCATCTCCATTCTCTGCACTTATTCACCATAAAAATGCGTTACAGACGTGACGGACGTTACATATTAAATCATATGCATACTGGCATGCATACCTCGTTGCTGATGACTGATAGCCTGTGTATGTTTATACTGCTGGAATCTGTTTCATGCTTTCCATATCATAACATTTTAGAAATGAATTAATTCTAACATGTAAGAAATTGCATTTTCAACGAGAACATCACGGAGATTGAGCCTAAGACTGTGTGTGCCAGAAATGCACAGGCGGCCTGAAGTACAAATCTTTAAACTTTTTCAAATGTCAATGTTCATTGTCAATATTATCTTATTTAAACATTCAATGTGTTTCAAATAACTTGTGTCTCGAATCTATCTGTGCTGCATTCATTCAGAGAGCAAAATTTTGCGTGTTAGGCCCTTGCATGTTGCTGTGTGACGCGCAAGAGATGTGCTGTGGGTTTACATCATTCTTTCATTTTTGTCTAAATATTTTTCTTCATTACAAATATTGATCGGTTTTATTTTGTATCATTGCATGTTAAAAATAATTCACTATGCTATGCATATGCAAAATGTGAAACTGCAATCTTATTCGCAGTCTATAGCATTTTATTATTATTTGTACAAGTGCCTATATATTCAGCATATTTAACTTAACCTGTTCTGTATCTGTGTTATTTAATGCATAAGCGATTTATTAAAATAAGTTTATGAGACTCATTAAAACAAGTCTATGACTGCGACATCTGTTTAATCTTGATCAACAACAATGATCAAGGAATTGGAGCAGCATGGCCCGTTAGATTATTTTAAAACATCAAATAGCCTTCAATTTGCAGGTTAAACTGCATCTATCTTGGATGTAGACTGGTGAGGATTTATTTTAATGCGGATCCCACACTCTAGCGTTAACCTAATATAAATGTGCTATATAGGCTACTATATTCAAGTGTTTGTGTGGAAAAAAAATAATGCTCAAGAATGATGGGGAGGCGCCTGCGTGACCACTTGCATTTTTTCCTGATAACTTAAAATTGGGTGCCTTACATACCTGAGAAATATATCTACAGAAAGCTTGTCTACTTTTGAACGAACCAATTCAAAACGAAATCAAATACTCCCTGATTACGTAACCTGTGAATGCATTCTCTAAAGGCGCTTCCAGTGGAAATTTCGTGAATTTCATTTTAGCAGCTGACAAGGACTCATGAAAACAATAGCTTACTAAAATAAAATAAAATGTGTCCTTTTTTCATAATCATTAGGCAACTTTTGCTTGTGCTTTGTGGCAAACTTTATGCTTGAGCATGGAATATGCTCATTATGGAGTATTATGTTACTTTAACAGGATTTAAACGTTTCTGGTTTGTGCATTGTAAATCTATTGTAGTCTACGGAAGCTTCATAAATCATATGTATACCGGCACGCATTTTTGCCTCGTTGCTGACTGATAAAGGTCAACTGCTGTGTCAGGCTTACCGTATCATAACATTTTAGAAATCGCATTCTCAGCTCGCCAAAACTATTTTAAATGTCATTGTCAATATTATCTTGTTTAAACATTTTAAACTCTTGTCGCTGTTCTAGTGAATGAAAGAAGGGTTCAAGTGTACTACAAGTGGTAACTAAATACATTTTTAAATACAAAGATAGTATGTTAAAAGCACATTTTAGTTCATATTCGTGGTGTCTCAAAATAGCACAGTTGAGTACACTTAGATGATCTTAAGTTGACCTTAAGAAGTACTAAAGGATCATTTTTAGTATATTAAGAACAAAATTAGTGTGCGAAAACAGAGCACTTTAAGTACATTATGGAAGTGTACTTGTTTTTCACCTGGGGAGTGCAAGATTTTGCGTGTTCGGCGCGCATACTGTGGGATTATAATTTATTTTTATTTTTTCTACATATTTTTTTGTTTGGTTTAATTTTGTATCATTGCATAGTAAAATAATAAAGAAATAATTCACTTTGTTAAGCAGATGCAAAAGGTCTTCGCAGTCTATATATTTGAACAATAGACCAATTATATTTAGAATATTTTACTTAACCTGTTTTGTATCTTAGTTATTTAATGCATAAGCAAGTCATTAAAACTTTTTTTTTTCAGTGTCATCCGTTTAATCTTGATCAACAACTATGATCAAAGAATTGAAGCGGCTTTGGTCAGTTAGATCATTTTAAAATGTTAAATAGCCTTCAATTTATAGGTTATAACTGCACCTGACTCGGATGTAGACTGGTGAGGATTTATTTTAATGTGGATTCCAACCTCTAGCGTTAACCTATAGGCTATCAATGTGCTATATTTTTGGTCCGTGTTCAAGTGTTTGTGAGGAATATCAATTGATGCGCATGCATGCGCCTCGCCAGTGCGATCACTTGCATTTTTTTCCCTGATAATGAAACAACTTAAAATCAATTCGAAACTGATTTTATTTATGTAAATTCATAATAACAATAAAATGTTGTACGTCTCTGTGAACTGGAGCGCGTCTCCAAAAAGAACCAAAACTCAGCGTGTGTGTCTCACATAATATACAAATATATCTATAGAAAGGCTGAAATACCTACTTTTAAACAAACCAATTTAAAACAAAAATTAAATGTATGAAGATTGCATTTCTCCCTAAAGGCGCATCCAATGGCCCGTACTGTGAGAGTCGGCACTATGAATTTCTTCTTGCAGCCGTAATAAACATTAGTTTATTAGTAAATAATTAAAATGTCTCCTTTTTCTATACATTAATAATCCTTAGGCTACTTTTGCCTGTGCCTTGTGGCAAATTTTATACGTATGCTTGAATATATTGAAGCTCATATGGATTAGTAGGTCTATTAATTTAATATAAAATCTGCAATTAGTTGAATAGCCTAATGGCTTAAATGAACAACTAGTTAACTAGAAAAATCTTTAGTGGGGGGCAGCCCTATTAAATACTCACTAGATGTCTCTGTTAAAGTTTTAAAGCATTTTTATAGGTTTTTTCATAGTCGGATGAATTCCGCTTTCAGACTGGTCACGTCCGTAACATTGATTTTTTTCCTCTGAAACACAAAAACGAAAATTTGGATATTTAATGCTTTGTAAATAGCCAACCCTTCTCCATTCGGCACATGTTGTCGCTTCAGGGCTGTGCATTGTAATTCGCAGAAAGTTTACAAAATATGATGTCTCCCAGAAACTCGTGTTATTTTTTGTCACATCCGTAACGCATGTGTTTTCCCCCCATTTAAAATATAAAACAGGGTTATAGACTGATACTTTTCTCATGTCTGGACTCTATTTTAGGGGGTTTAGAAAAATATAAAGAGATGGTTTAATATATTGGTAATAAATATAATTTATATTTCAGATTTTGACTGCAAATGTCACATCCGTAACGGTGGAATTGCTCAAATCTGCTATTATTTTAATCTCCAATCTGTTATCAGTTTAGATCAGTTTTATAATGCTTTGCTAACTAGCAGAAGACACTAACCAGTTTTAAATTCCAGTTGCACAGATGGGGAACGTTATAACACTGTTACAATGTGCCCGCTATTATTAAACTATGCTATTCAATGACATTAGCGATGCAATTTACACCATTTACTTTTATGAGTTTCAATGAGAAGCCACAAGAAGCAGGTGAATAAAGACTGAGAATCGATGTTTAATGTTCAGAAATTGTTATTTCAAGAAATGTAAAGCATTTTGGCTCGTTTATGTGTCTCGTGTCCTGTGTCCTATGACCTATGACAGCTGTGTGGACAGAGGGGAGTGTATCATTTCTGAATTTCTGAATGTGTTTCTTCTAGGGGTTGACCGATATGTGTTTTTCAGGGCCGATGCCGATACCGATTATTATAGACCAAGTGGACCGATAACCGACATTTTTAACTGATATATTATGTCTGATGTAAAAATGACAATTAATGTCAAAATTAAGAATAACGAGGGCTCTGACAAAAACTGCCTTCCCTGGTGTTGATTGCACTTCTTACTCTTGTCATTCTCCATGTATCCATCTACAATAAGCAGGGCTCGCAAAATCGCTAGCCCGACGTCCCAGGGCTATTGTGTTTTCCAGTCAGGCTACCAAAATATATCACCGCCTGCCCGACAGGCTACCTTAAATACAGACATCCCGCGGGTCTTTAAAAACTCTTAAAGTGAGTTGTATCAAACTTAAGGCCATAAAAAGTTGTAAATACGCTAAATGGTATAAGAAATGTCTTAATTATAATTTCTAGAGGTCTTACAGTTGGGAACAGAAAGACAAGAGTTGCGATACAGCTGGATTAAACTTCAAACGGCGATGATGTCATTGAATAAATATGAGTGCTGCAGGTTTCAAGTAAAAACGCTGCGCGGATGTCTTTATGTGAATGTATCTGAAGGGAACCGACTGTCCTCAGAAACGTGTCTTTGGAATTTTAATTTAATTTTACCTATAATTCCTGATAAAGCAGCCTTTATGAGCGCGGACTGCTTTGTGTACACCGTTTCCGGGGAAACCGCAATATTTCAGCGCTCCTAAAGCGCCACCTCGTGGCAGAGAATGAATTTGCATTTCCAATGAGCCTCTCTTGCTGTTTATGGTCAGATCAATGCAAATATCAACTCATGTTTTTACACAGCAAACACATAGAGCTATAAATCAGAAAGAAGTTAATGTGCCTTCTAAAAATTTAAACAGTAATATTTATACGTTTTAAATTAACAATTTATATGCTTGATTTATCCCTTTTCATAAAAATGGTCTATAGCCTGAAATGCTGTTGTATAAGATTTTTGTTTTTGTGAAAACCTGTATCCGAAATGTAAATCATGTAATTTTATGGCTCAATGCTGTATGTTGAAAATGCAAAGTCGGCAACACCTAAGCTCCAAAAGTATCAAAGAAAAATTTATTATTAAAAATTCACATAGAGTGTAACGTTTCGAGCACACAGGCTCTTCATCAGACAAATGAACAACACTGATATACCTCTATTTATACATGTGATCAAAAGGTCACATGACCTCACACAATATAACCAAGATCAAAGAAAAAATGCAGGAGGAGCAAAAAGAGTTCCTGCAAGATCTCAATATGTGACACGGAGGACGATACAGAAGTGATTAATGCCATCAATTTATCGAGCAAAGTGATCTCCAATGACTGTTTAACTGTCCTTAATAAAGGACTTTCGTTTTCACCAACTGCACATTGTAATGAATTTGACACTTATATTGATTTGCAAAATTTTTTTTTCGCAATTTGAGACTCAAAGAATTTTTTAATGTGAGACAGGCCAGTTCACAGCAGATTCATTCATTGGATTCCGGTGTTTTCATGTCTGATATAACCTCCGAGTCACGGGATAGTAACAGTGGTACATCAGTAGAGGACTATAATTCTAGTGAATTACATCGGACTGGTTTTAGAGGTAAATCCACTTTTGTTCCTTTTAAGAATAGAAATGCCTCTTTGGAGACTTATTGCAGGCTTGTAGAAAGTGATGTCGTATCTATATTCAAATCTAAAAAAACTATATAAACTTGCACATAATCTGACGAAGGCACAACTGTCGGAACTGGAATCACTTAAAAAAGATTCATCTATAGTGATTCAAAGTGCTGATAAGGGTGGAGCAGTGGTGATTTTAGATCGAAAAGATTATGAATTTGAAATTCAGAGACAACTTTCTAATTCGGCTTTCTATAAAAAATTTAGTATGAATCCTTTGGCACATTTTAAGACATCTGTATACAATACTTTACAACTTTTTGTAGATTCACATCAGCTGACCAAAGATGAATACGAATATATGCGTGTTGAACATCTGATTACACCGGTATTATACACGTTACCTAAAATTCACAAACTGTACAGGGAAATCCCTTCTGGGAGACCCATAGTTGCAGCAATTGGGTCACTGACAGAGAGAATTTCTGCTTTTGTTGATTTTCATTTACAACCGTTTTTTCCGGATATAAAAATAAAGGGGTATTGTATGATTATTCCTTAAAGATAAGGTTTTAATAGTTTTATCGTTTTTTTCCGGACATAAAAATAAAGGGGTATTGTATGATTATTCCTTAAAGATAAGGTTTTAATAGTTTTATCGTTTTTTTCCGGACATAAAAATAAAGGGGTATTGTATGATTATTCCTTAAAGATAAGGTTTTAATAGTTTTATCGTTTTTTCCGGACATAAAAATAAAGGGGTATTGTATGATTATTCCTTAAAGATAAGGTTTTAATAGTTTTATCGTTTTTTCCGGACATAAAAATAAAGGGGTATTGTATGATTATTCCTTAAAGATAAGGTTTTAATAGTTTTACTAGTAGTAGCCTATTACGTTCTGCCCAATGTCTTCAAGTAAAACCGAACTTTTATTTTGACGGGTTGTTGTGAATACCTTTACATTTCTGTGTATATGATATGAGGATAGTTTTTCTCAAATGAAACGCTCGAATGCTCATGAAGTGACTCTCAGAGCAGTTCTGGAGATGTTGTTCATGTATTTATGTCCTCATTTAGTGAGACGACAGACGTTAATATCGCCGCAAGCGTCACGCAGGCTTCTGTAGTGAACAAACCCGTGCGTCTGCGCCATACATTAACACAGAGATACGCTGAAGTCATATTTAAATAGATGTTTTGCGGCTTAATATTTACAAATAGGAGTGGGAGTGTGCTCACTTATGTGTGCGCTTACGTTTGTGTGTGTGTGTGTGAACCGGGGCGGAACTCCGCCGTGTGCGCAATACAGAGAGCGCGACCATGTAACGTAGAGACAGAAATGGCACGCCGTCGTGTAAATAAGATAAATAACATAACAAGGCTAATTAGTTTGTTTAATAAATAATGGTAGGGGGGAAAAAATAAATAAATAAAAGCGCGGCAAGACTCAGCAAAAAGGTGCGTTTGAGAACAACGTGCAGACCGCACTAACACTAAACTTTGATGTCAAGTAGGGGGGCCACAAAATATCATCCCGCAGGCCTCAATTGGCCCCCGGGCCGCGAGTTTGAGACCCCTGCTTTACACCAATGTTCCATTTCAGGGTGGGTTAGAGGCTATGGAATTTTTTCTTGATCAACGTCAGGGTCAGGTACCAAGTAATCTGAGTTACTGGAGTTTCATAGTTTGGTAAATAATAAATGTAGTGCGTTGAAATTTACTATTGAATTTCATCAAGAGAAAATGAATTTTTTGTATGTGCTTGTTCTTCGCACTGCATCGGGCATCGAAACTACTTTGTATCGTAAACCAACTGACCGTAACACCATCTTGCACGGACAATCGTATCATCCTGTGTCATTAAAGCGTTTGTTACCAATTTCACAATTTAGTCGTATTCGCCGTATTTGTAGTAAAGATGTAGATTTTCAACAGCAATCACAAATCCTATCGGAGAGATTCAGAAAACGATCGTATCAAGAAGAGTGGATCCAGTCTGCAGTGAGTCGTTTTAAAGATGTGTCGCAACAGGAGAGTCTTGTTAAAAAAACAAAATAATTTAAACGTCGGGTTAATTGTTATATTCAATATTCGCCTGTTTCGAAGGACATTCATCATGTTTTATTGAAACATTGGCACATCGTAGAGAGTGATCCCGGTCTCAAAAAGTGTTTTGATGAACCACCTCGTTTAGTGCACAAGAAAACACCTAGTCTTCGTAATATCTTGGTCAGATCTGATTTGAAACCTGCTCCTCATTTCTTGAATAAAATACCGTATGGGAATTACAGATGTGGTAACTGTCAACAGTGTAATTTCACATATAAGACATTGTCTTTCACACATCCTCATACGGCGAAAATATTTAAGATTCGGGGTACGATTTCGTGCAAGACGGCTAATGTTATTTTATTTGTTGCGTTGCCCTTGTGGTTTATGTTATGTTGGTAAGACTAGTAGACCTTTGAAAAATCGTATTTCTGAACATCGGTGTGCAATTAGACATCGCGATCCGAAAAGTCCAGTAGCTCAGCATTTTGTAAATTCGAGACATTCTGTTTCCACTCTTCAGTACATAGGAATAGAGGTAGTTAAGTGTCCACGGCGCGGTGGTGACATTAATAAATTACTTTTACAACGTGAGGCCTTTTGGATTTTTACATTAGATACTTTGTCCCCGAGAGGTTTAAATGAGGACTTTGATATTCGTCCATTTCTTTAAATATGGAATGCCTATTCAATTATGTGGATTTTTATACAGCTTCAATAAAGGCTTTGATTGGTATTGGTTGAATTTATGTATGTAGGCAGGTATTAATTAATGTTGTTGTATTGTTTATTGAGAATTGTATTTTGTTATTTTGCATAGTTCTTTGTTAATGTTTTTCTGTGGTTATTATTATTATTTTGGTTATATTGTGTGAGGTCATGTGACCTTTTGATCACATGTATAAATAGAGGTATATCAGTGTTGTTCATTTGTCTGATGAAGAGCCTGTGTGCTCGAAACGTTACACTCTATGTGAATTTTTAATAATAAATTTTTCTTTGATACTTTTGGAGCTTAGGTGTTGCCGACTTTGCATTTTCAATATGCTTCTCCTTGTTTTTTAGTTGAGCACCCATTTGAGATAGATGTGTGCGTGCTGTTGTTGGCTTTTTTCAATACTGTATGTTACCATAGACATTGTCCAACCCCGCTCATACTGTGTTCATTTCACTTGTGCAGCTCTTAAAATGCGTCATAAATTGCCTTAAATTTATTTTTTAAAATTCTGCAGATACCCTGTAAATAGTGAAATAAGATTCCGTCCTTCATATTGGTTGATATTTGTGTGTTGAAAATATTTTTGATTTGACATTTAAACTCCTATCTGATTTTCCATATTTTAAAAAAAAAAAGAAAGAAAGAAAGGTCTTTTTTTTTTAATTTGGGCAAGTTAAATTAAATTTTCGGGCTACCAAAATCTGAAGAGTACCTGCCCGAAGGGCTACCAGGGATTTTGAAATTTTGCGAGCCCTGAATAAGGGTAATATAAAGAGAGTTAAAAGTGGGGCCACTGTATGCTTCATGATTAAGCTTATGAATACTGTACTACAGCTAAACAGCTTGAGGAACTGCAAGTGTTTGGCTTCAATAATTTACATGTTAGAAATGTATGTGTAATAGCATAACCTCTCGTAATTATAATATAATGAGTGTAAATAATTTAATTGTCTTTATAGCTCCATTGTAGAAGTTGTGAAGAAGACTGCAACTATTTTAATCAAACTATAACACTAATAGCCTGTTATAGGCACACTTGGTTCAATAGCCTATTGAAATGTCACAATTTATGTCGTCCTTGGCCTATGTGACAGTATCTTAATCTTGGCCTATGTGACAGTAATTTTGATTAGTTTTAATTTACAGTGCAGTGCAAATGAAGCCATAAAACATTAATTTCAGTTATCTTTTAATCAAATGAGAGTTAAATTCAATTTTTTGGCAAACAAATGCGTTTACCATTAAAATTAAAACATGAAAGAAATAGCGTATTGTGTGATTATTCTTTTAAACAAAAGTTGTTGTTGTAGTAGTAGAAGTAGTAGATAAACCGAACTTGTATTTTGACGGGTTGCCATGAGGGCCTCTTAAGTTTCTGTATAGCCTATGCCTATGTATGACGATCGTTTTACTCAAATGAAACGGTCAAATGCTCATGAAGCAACTCTCAGGGCGGTTCTGGGGATGTTGTTCATGTATTTATGTCCTCATTTAGTGAGACGGCAGATGCTGAAAACACCGCGAGCGTCGCGCACTTCAGTGTGTGTGTGTGTGAGTGTGTGTGTACTAATCAAAACCGCGCGCCTGTGCCATTCACATATACAGAGACACGCAGAACATGCAGAATTCGTCTTTTTGCAGCTTAATATTTACAGATACTAGTCCATAGCGCGAGTCGATTTAAGTGTACTGACCTACTTTTGATTAATTCATCCAAACTTTGACGAACTCCGTGTTATACAGTAAATTCCCTTTATATGAATGGATTCCGCTATTCTGTCTGCATTTTCCCCATTGCGGAAACCATAAATAGATAATATTGAGGTGTTTTGCAACTTCAGTGTAGTGGATTGTGATTTATTGCAACTTGAGCTGCTGCTGCCTTTGAGAGACAAGTGAGACAACTGATGTGTGATTAGTGATGGGTCGTTCTTGAACGATTCGTTCATTTTGAACAAATCTTTAATGTGACTCAGGAAGAACGAGTCGTCTCAGGGAGTGATTCGTTCAGTCGCGCATGCGCAACATCCTATAGGTTCTGTACTGGAATTAGTTCACCTGTTTCGAGTCTTCAGGTTTGAGTCGTTCGTTCATCACGTGACACCCTCATACACTAACCAATGCAGTCAGAGCCAGAAAGAGAATTGATTAGTTCACCTACCGAGTCTTCGGGTTTGAGTTGTTCGTTCTTTTGTCACGTGACCACTTGCCGGATCAGTAAAATACTATAAAGTAAAACTGTATTTTTTGTATGTTGGATCATATTTAAGAATTATCATAAAATGATCAAAATATGTGTAATAAGCATTTTCCTAGAAATAAAAATGGTCTGTTCATTTCTGTCACTATGTTTTTGTTACTGTTTCTTGAGGATCTGTGTTATTTTATAAATAAATAAAACCCTGTTATAAATAAAATATTGATTGATTTGTCCTTTCACTGTCTTTGTCTATCAATAAACATATAATATAACTATATAATAAAAAAATCCAAGTCTAAATTACAAAGCACTTATAGTTTGTTCATTTTTACTCCAATTTTGACTTTGCTGGTATAATTGTTTTTCCTAGGCAGACTTGACATATTGGTCTAATATTTGTATAAGAAGATTGGTCAAAAAGGACACAATGACATAAAGTGAAAGCAAATAACATTTTGAATATGAATGATTAATTTTAGTTTAAAATATTAAGGTTATGATCTGGCTCTGTGGCTTTAGTATATTTTAATTTTCTTGTATTTTTTATTTAAATTGTTTTAATTCATTTTGGAATAGTTATCCTCTTTGCTAAAGCTTTTCTGGAACAAAAATAAACAATAAAAAAAACAATTCAAGAGTGTGTACACAGTGTTAATGTCTAAAGTGTCATATGTTACAAAAGTATAGTAAGTAACACTATAGTCTAATCTAAAGGGTTAACTCAAAAGACATAAATACAACAAGGTATTGTATTTTATGAAGATTAGACTCCAAAAAAAAAAAAAAAAAAATTAAATTAAAGCATAACCAACTCTTTATTATCTTTACTACTACATTCAGTATTATGGAAAAGAACCATCGTGACAGAAATTAAAAGCAATAATTTGAGACCAGAAATGCATCACTTAACTGTACGAGTAAATAATAATAATAATAATAATAATAATAATAATAATAATAATAATGACTATGCACCCGTTTGTAAGGAAGGTTGTAAATAATTAACTAATTTCTCTGCCCAAAGCTGTCACGTCACGTGACAAAAGAACGAACGACTCAAACCCGATGACTCAGGAGGTGAACTAATCAATTTTCTTTCCGGCTCTGACTGCATAGGTTAGTGTATGAGGCTGTCACGTGATGAACGAACGATTCAAACCCGAAGACTTGTCAGATAAGAGGTGAAGTGAGCTAATCAAGACCCAGGTAAACAATGAATTAATCTTTTCTGTTTCTTATAGCATTATAGTTTGTATTGTTTGTAGTGTGATCAACGTTTGCATAAGTAGTAGATGTGTTAGGGAAGTAGCACGTAACATTTTAATTATATTTTGCTAAAATGAACGAAATGACTCAAAAAAAGATTAGTTCATTTTGCTGAACGAGACTCAAAGGTCCGAGTCAGTAAAATGATCCGAACTTCCCATCACTATGTGTGATCACTGAAACTGTACCAAGCTCTTTCAGTGTGAGAGTGCCTTAGTCTTCCACATTGATTGGTCTGACTTGTGACTCCCAACAAATCAGATGCGCAGTGGGCGGAGACTGCTCGAGGCCACAGAGTGGTGAGTTCTGACAGGCTGCATCAGAGCCAAATAGCGCGTTTCAAATTAAATAATTTTATTGGCACATCGGTTTTGAAAATGACCGATACCGATAATCATAAAAATGCTTAATATCGGCGCCGATAATCGGTCGACCCCTAGTTTCTTCATTTGCGCACTCTGTTTTGAACTACACTGTATATGTAGCTGTGTGTTGCGATCAGGGCGGTCCCAAACATGGTTGCAATGTGTTCATTGTCAAACTCCAAAATTAGATTATTTTTCATTCTTAAAAAAAACGCCATTATTTTATTTGAAAAAATTAATGATTATATTGTATATATGTCTTGTATATTTTTTCATTAGATCCGATAATATTTTAAGCTGTCATATGGTTATGTTACAACGTACCCCTCACATGTTACAATGTACTAGGGCTGCAACAACGAATCGATTAAATCAATAAAAATCGATTACTACAAGAGTTGGCAACGAATTTCATAATCGATTCGTTGTGTCGCGCAACGCGGAGACATTTGATTATTAAAAAAAAAAAAAAAAACTTTAGTTGAGCGCGGAGCGGCACCTCATAGACAGGGCGGAGCAAAAATAAAAAAAAAACGAGCGGAGGTAGAGGAAAGATACATGGCGGAGGCAGAGAAATCCGTGCGACCCAAGTCATCCAAGGTGTGGGAGCATTTCACACGAAATAAACAGAAAAAGTGTGTTAACTGCAAAATATGCAAAAGTGACATGGCATGGCACGGGAGCACCACGGCAATGAACCAGCACCTTCACGTCCTCATAGAAGACGTAATTACAACTTGTAAACTGGGAGTTTTCTGAGAGCTACGGCTTGTACCACGTGACCGCTGCACCTCAGCTGAACCAGTGAAAAATGGCGGCGCTTTCAAAGAAAGCTATACTGCTCTAAAAAAGGGGAAAATAGATACATATATAGATAGGCTACTATAATGTACTGTAATATAAAAATATTACGTAAGTATTCATACTGTTATTATTTTGTTGTTGTTTGTTTAGGTTAGCAATATTTATCGTCGTCATTAATAATAACAAACAAACAAACAAACAAACACACGGTTTGTAATTATTGTTTGCCTGACACAGTTTCTGTGTTCTGCAGTATTTAGCAGTAGCATACAAATGTAGTGTTTTACAGCTGCCAATAACATTTTTACCGGTTGCGGGTTCATTTTGTTGACTGTCGCTATAGAAACGGATAATCCCCAGTCAGAGGACGTGAACAGTACCAAGTTGAACATCACGTGTTGTCATCTCGGAATTACGGTAATTACGACATGACGTGAACGCAGCATAAGTCACTACAGAATCCTACTTTTGTTCCGTTTTGAAGTGAGGAACGTAATGTCCCTGGTGCTGGTGTTTACTCGTTATCCAGCTTGACAAGCATGACAAGTTAGCGTTAGCTCGTTAATAAGAGTAGTAAATCAGGGGTGGTATAGTTACTTTGCACTTTGCATCGCAAGACTAAAGGCACGTTTTTATTCACTCGCCTTTTTTGGACCATTCATTTTTCAATCTGTTGTCATGTATAGCTACACTGCAATAAAAGCTTTTCTTACTTAGTAATTTTGTCTCGTTTCAAGTCCAAATATCTAAAAAAAATCTTAAATCAAGATAACTAGACAAGAAAAATGGCATGAGAAAATTAAGTGATGCTTAAAACTTCTGTTTGAGATTATCTCTCATTAAGATTATTTTTCTTACCCCATTGGCAGATAATTTTGCTTGTTTTAAGCAAACAATCACTTAATTTTGAGGTGTTTTTTCAGAAAACAAGACATGATTTCTTATGCTAGTTCATGTGTCTAGTAAATGTATCTTGATTTAAGATTTTTTAGATATTTGGACTGAAAACAGGACAAAACTACTAAGTCAGAAAAGCATTTTTTGCAGTGTATATTCTGTGCTTTGTCCCATATAGGTTATTATTGACAAATATATTTGTGTGTGTTGTACTTTTTAATTTAATTTTAAAGTTCTTTTATAGCACTTGGTCATCTAAAGGCCAATTCACACCGCACAGACAAACGCCAACAAACTCCAACAAACAAGTTGGCCGTTGGATTTAGAATCTTTAAGAAAAATAACGGTCATGTTCACACTGCACCAACAGACACCGACCAACTCGCACTGACTGGGGAGAAAATGGATGATCCTATATCTATAAGCATGTTCAGTCAGTTCAAAACAAACTCCAACCAATGCCAACCAACGCCAACAGGGGTAACTCACTGGCTACGTTTACATGCAACCAAATAATCTGTTTGTAATCGGATTGACGGCTCAATCGGACTGAAAAGGCCTCATGTAAACACCTTAATCGATCCAATTGAGCTCGATCAGAATGAAATTTCGATCCGATATAAGGGGGTGGTTTATTCCTTTTCTAATCCGATTGAGCGTGCATGTAAACACTCGATCGGATTGAAAACCGAAACTGAAAGGACTGCGCATGTGCAATAACGCAGAAATAGCATAATAACGTATGAAGCGCGGAACCAGCGGTTCTTCCTTTTGAATAAAGTGTTGTACAAATGCGTGTCTTGTCATTATAAAACTCTCCATTCACTAGGCATCTGTGAAGTAGAGCAGGACAACCTCCCACCAGTCCCCGGCATTTTTCTGCGTGATAAATATGAGCAGCACGGCACTGCGGTTTATATGTATATTTATCCAGAAGTGGATAAATATTAATTCCGCTGTTAAAAACAAATAAAGAAATAGTGTAGGAGAGTGGTTATTATGTGCAAACAGTGAGAAACTCCATATTTGTGTAGTGTCATGTGCTTGTGCACGTCAAAAAAAAACAAACATCCGATTTGAAGCTTGACATATAAACGCACACATCAACCCGATCACTTTATTTAGCATTCATGTAAACACTACATTCAGATTCATCAATCGGAATGAATTCAGTCCGATTGAACCAAAAAGTGTGCATGTAAACGTAGCCACTGATCCAACAAACTCCAACAGACTAGTTTGTTGGAGTTTGTTGGCGTTTGTCTGTGCGGTGTGAATTGGCCTTTAAGCTGTGTTTAAATGTGGTGTATAAATGAACCTTGCACTTACTACAATGATGGTAATAATTTAATGAATAAGCTTCAAGTGAACTAGAGAGAGAGAGAGAGAGAGAGAGAGAGAGAGAGAGAGAGAGTGTGTGTGTGTGTGTGTGTGTGTGTGCATCTGCAGTGTAGTGTAGAGAACAAGTTCTGACATTCAAACAAATCCTGTTAAATTTTCTGATTTGTATTGTTCTTTGTTTTTTATAAATTATTTATTGTTCTGGCAGCTCAGGTGGCACTTTATTTTTTTAAAAAAGTATATATTTGGCAGATGTAAAGCATACATGTGTATGTTTTTTGTGTTAGTCCATTTTTATTTTATTTTATTATTATTATAACAGCTCAGGGATGTTCAAGGAGCAACATGTTTGTGCACTTTCTAAAGATTTTAGTTCTGTTTTTGAATAAAGGGTTGGAAATGAATGCTTTTTTTGTTTTTTTGTTTGTTTTTTATCCGATTCATCGATTAATCGAAAAAATAATCGACAGATTAATCGATTATTAAAATAATCGTTAGTTGCAGCCCTACAATGTACCCCACCTACAGGGCATGTTGTCACTTCCATTCTTTTGAGATAAATAACGAAAAACATATACACCTGTAATTATGAAACAACGCAGCGTATTTGTACTAGACAAGTGTGAAATTAAAGTGTATAAAAAAAAATTACACTCTGAACCCCACGTGGATTTACACATGCTAAGAAAGTCAGTGTTAGGTTGTGTCCCGTGCTCCCCTACATTAAATACAATATAACTTGCTTTGGCTAAAAGCATCTGGCAAATGCATGAATGTAAATGGAATGTAAAACAAAATGTATTTTGGGTTACCTAATTCTGCATTTCTATAAAACAGACAGCTGGCTGTATGATGATTCCACCCTCATAGTCAGGATCCTGTTTTTGCTTGGAGAAATCTCCTGTAACAGACAGAGTCACAACACCCTTTTAGTGTTACTATAGTTTATGATCAGAAAAAACTACTGTACAGTAATAAAAACATTTTGAATAAAATAAACATTTTTGGTAACACTTTACAATAAGGTGTCATTTGTTAACATTGGTTAATGCATTAACTGACATGAACAAACAATGAACAATGCATTTATTACACTATTAATTAATCTTTGTTAATGTTAATTAATGACAACACAGTTGTTGTTTATTCCATGTTAGTTCACAGTGCATTAACCAATGTTAACAAACACAACTTGTGATTTTAATAATGCATTGGTAAATGCTGACATTAACACTAACTAAGCTTAATAAATGCTGTAGAAGCATTGTTCATTAATGTTTTAAACTAACGTTAATGTTAACCAATGAACCTTATTGTAAAGTGTTACCACATTTTTTATATTTATAAGCAAAACTTACTATATTAATATACTGCTAGCCCGTTCCTATCTTTAAAAAGTAAGTTAGTGGAGAACAGCAGCCCGTGGCTAATCTGGCTACTTTAGTAACATTAGATGAAAGCTCACCTGTTGTTACGACGGCAATCACAGGAAAAGACTCCAATACTCCTCCGATGCAGATGACATGACCACAAGATCACAAGATCACAAACTTGAAAATAAAATACAAAAGATGTACTTTACAGTGGTATTTCTTAATTCAGTTTTCCTCAATATTTCATGTTAGCTCGCGGTTTTATTTTACGTCTCTCACTGAATAGGAACCGTCTCTAAAGTTACATACAACATTGGTACACACATTTCTAACTTGAATAGCATTTGAAGAGAATTACACTTGCGATAAAGAGGCAGTGTACAAAAGATATTATGCTTCTCTGTGTTCGTTAACTTCGGCTAACTTGCATTATTAACTTACCAGTTGATGTTATCATCGAAACTATAGCATTCACAAGAAGAGGCTCCTATATAGTTACACCTCCGACGTAGTCGACGAAATCTAGACTAGAAACTTGAAAAGAACAAACAAAAGAAGTACTTGAAAATACTGTTTAAAATCTCCACTGAATTGACACAGTGGTGTTGAACTTTACCTCAGTAACATTATTTCACCTTTCGTTTTTAAGGTTGTAACGACTCGCCAGATTAACTAATTTGCATTAAAGGGCGGCAAAACCTACAAACGTGTTTCTCGGTTTAATAAGGTTTATTTTGACTAATATAGGTGACCTTAATTTACTCACAGGTCGACGTTATCTCCGTTATGGCTGCGTTAATCCGGCCGTCAATCAGAAAAAAGGCCTAACTCCCGACATGAAAAACGACACGATGAATAATGTTAGTTTGCTGTTAATAAGTTAAAACATCTTAAAATATCTCAGTTTTGCATAAAACAGAAATAATATAGGCCTACTAACCTTTTTGTCCAGTTAACAGTGCAACGTCTCTCTTGTGTCCTTTTACCGCTTCTTCCACCAAACAGCAAACAAAATAAATCTCCCTTGCCATTGGTCAGTTTTTCGCGGGCATGTTCACTACTGTAAATTTACAGTAGTTTATTGTAGTGACCATACATTTCCCCATAATCCTTTGCAGTTTACAGTAAAATACTGTATATACATTTTACAGTATCTTACGGTACATAATACATTAAAAAACTGTTCAAATTACAAAAATCGGTTACAGTGTAATAATAATAATTTATTTATTCATTTTATTTATTTAATGTTACATTTAGACTGGTTTTGGTTGGATTTAGAGGGGTTTTGGCACTAGCTGGAAGACCAGTTTATAACACAGTGACCACAGTGTGTATATGTTAGCAGATATACAAGGGACACAGAGGTAAGTGAAATCAACAGCAGGCTTATTGAGCATAGGCAGGGGAACGAAGCGAGATGGAGAGTCCAGGTGAGTGCGCGGGGATATGGGAATGTTCAAGAGAGTCTTATCTGAGTGTAGTCTATCTTTTTCCTTATGCAGGGGATCCAACGGGAACAACCAATCGGGCTTCAGAAGCGGCCACTCTACTGAGACTGCCCTACTCTCGGTTACAGAGGCCCTGAGACTTGCAAGAGCGGCTTCCAAATCCTCTGTACTCATCTTATTGGACCTGTCTGCGGCTTTTGACACAGTTAACCATCAGATCCTCCTGTCCACTCTCAGAAAGATGGGCATCTCGGGAACCGCGCTCCTGTGGTTTGAGTCTTACCTCTCAGGTAGGTCCTTCAGGGTATCTTGGAGGGGTGAGGTTTCAGAGTCACAATTTCTTGCTACTGGAGTTCCTCAAGGCTCAGTGCTAGGACCACTTCTCTTCTCCATCTACATGTCGTCATTAGGATCGGTCATTCAGAAGCATGGCTTTTCTTATCACTGCTATGCTGATGACACTCAACTCTACTTCTCATTCCAACCAGATGATCCGACGATAGCTGCTCGCATTGCAGCCTGTTTGAGCGACATCTCTAACTGGATGAAAGACCATCACCTTCAGCTCAACCTTGCCAAGACAGATCTGCTTGTGTTCTCAGCCAGTCCATCACTTCACAACAACTTCTCTATACAGCTAGGTTCGTCAACCATAACTCCCTCCATGACGGCCAGGAACCTTGGAGTTGTGATCGATGATCAGTTAAGCTTCACAGACCATATTGCTACAACGGCCCGGTCCTGCAGATTTGCCTTATATAACATTAGGAAGATTAGACCCTTCCTGTCGGAGCATGCTGCACAGCTCCTTGTCCAAGCTCTTGTTCTCTCCAGACTGGACTACTGCAATGTTCTCTTGGCGGGCCTTCCCGCATCTACTATCAAGCCTCTGCAACTGATCCAGAATGCAGCAGCCAGAGTGGTCTTTAATGAACCAAAGAAAGCTCATGTTACCCCTCTCTTCATCAGGTTACACTGGCTACCAATAGCCGCTCGCATCAAATTCAAGGCACTGATGTTTGCCTACAAGACAACAACTAGCACTGCACCAATATATCTAAACTTACTTGTTCAAACTTACGCACCCTCCAGAAGCCTGCGGTCTGCAAGTGAACGACGCCTTGTGGTGCCATCACAAAGAGGTACCAAATCTCTCTCACGGACCTTTTCCTGGACTGTGCCCAGCTGGTGGAATGACCTCCCGATCTTAATTCGAACAGCTGAGTCTTTAGCCATTTTCAAAAATCATCTAAAGACGCATCTTTTTCGCCAGCACCTGACCAACTAGTACTAACACTTTCCTATTACATCTATTTATTTATTTAAAAAAAAAAAAAAAACCTAGCAATATGTACTGTGCTGTGCTAACTGAAACTCGTCATGGCACTTGTATACTGCTGCACTCTCGATGGTCTATCTGCTTCTATTGTTCTCATATTGTACGTCGCTTTGGATAAAAGCGTCTGCCAAATGTTTAAATGTAAATGTAAATGTAAACAACGTAGAGAGGAGACGGTGGAGAACAAAGATTGGGACACGGGAACAGCTAGGATGCAGACAAAGGTAAGTGGGTCAGGTAAGTTCAACATACAATGTTTGAGACCAGACAGTGACAGCGGTGCTCAGTAATCAGGTGATTGTGATCTGGTGAGTGTCCTTGGTGGTGACTGTGATTCCCTGACAGTCTGTGCATTTTAAACTACATGAGAATGAAAAATAAACAATTTAAACAATAAAGTAAGAATTTTTAATGATTTTGAAGTCTCTTATGCATTAATTTAATCAAAAATACTTGAAATTGATAATGGCTCACATTAATATTGAAATTAAAAAATTACTTACTGCTGACGTGTAGCCTATTTATAAAAACATTTATTATTATTATCCATGTTGAAAATATTTCTCCTTATTATTTCTTATTTTTTTGCATTTGTTGTACTTTTAGTGACTGGAGTAGATTGCAAATCATACATGAAATGTAACATGACGTGAATTGTTGAAAATGGTTATGAGACCAAATTTAAATGAACCAGTATATTGAAAGGAATCATTTGAGTGAATCACTTGTTTCAGTCTTTATCTATTAATACACTGATCAAATTAGTCTTCACTCTCAGAAAAAAAGGTTCAAAAGCTACACAAAACCTTTTGGGTACTAATATGTAGGTAAAAATGTGTACCTTCTGAAGAGGTACTGCCCCAGTGACAGCTTTTGAACCTTATTTTCTGACTGTTGTGTATTGGAAAATATGGAAAGTTGATTCTAGTATTTGTGATTTATTAGCATTTGTTGTTCAGTCATGAAGGAAGAATAACATTACAACTTTTTCTCATCATAATTACGATTGTGTAAAAATAGAGATTTTTGAGTTTTAGAAGTACTCACTATCAAAACCTTTAGGAAATTTGAAGTTGCTTACTTTCATATACATGTGCATCTCAATAAATTACAATGTCATGGAAAAGTTCATTTATTTCAGTAATTCAACTCAAATTGTGAAACTCGTGTATGCACACAGACTGAAGTAGTTTAAGTCTTTGGTTCTTTTAACTATGATGATTTTGGCTCACATTTAACAAAAACCCACCAATTCAGTATCTCAACAAATTATAATATGGTGACATGCCAATCAGCTAATCAACTCAAAACACCTGCAAATGTTTCCTGAGCCTTCAAAATGGTCTCTCAGTTTAGTTCACTAGGCTACACAATCATGGGGAAGAATGCTGATCTGACAGCTGTCCAGAAGACAATCATTGACACCCTTCACAAGGAGGGTAAGCCACAAACATTCATTGCCAAAGAAGCTGGCTGTTCACAGAGTGCTGTATCCAAGCATGTTAACAGAAAGTTGAGTGGAAGGAAAAAGTGTGGAAGAAAATGATGCACAATCAACCGAGAGAACCACAGCCTTATGAGGATTGTCAAGCAAAATCAATTCAAGAATTTGGGTGAACTTCACAACGAATGGACTGAGGCTGGGGTCAAGGCATCAAGAGCCACCACACACACAGACATGTCAAGGAATTTGGCTACAGTTGTCGTATTCCTCTTGTTAAGCCACTCCTGAACCACAGACAATGTCAGAGGCGTCTTACCTGGGCTAAGGAGAAGAAGAACTGGACTGCTGCCCAGTGGTCCAAAGTCCTCTTTTCAAATGAGAGCAAGTTTTGTATTTCATTTGGAAACCAAGGTCCTAGAGTCTGGAGGAAGGGTGAAGAAACTCATAGCCCAAGTTACTTGAAGTCCAGTGTTAAGTTTCCACAGTCTGTGATGATTTGGGGTGCAATGTCATCTGCTGGTTTTGGTCCATTGTGTTTTTTGAAAACCAAAGTCACTGCACCCGTTTACCAAGAAATTTTGGAGCACTTCATGCTTCCTTCTGCTGACCAGCTTTTTAAAGATGCTGATTTCATTTTCCAGCAGGATTTGGCACCTGCCCACACTGCCAAAAGCACCAAAAATTGGTTAAATGACCATGGTGTTGGTGTGCTTGACTGGCCAGCAAACTCACCAGACCTGAACCCAAAGAGAATCTATGGGGTATTGTCAAGAGGAAAATGAGAAACAAGAGACCAGAAAATGCAGATGAGCTGAAGGCCACTGTCAAAGAAACCTGGGCTTCCATACCACCTCAGCAGTGCCACAAACTGATCACCTCCATGCCACGCCGAATTGAGGCAGTAATTAAAGCAAAAGGAGCCCCTACCAAGTATTGGGTACATATACAGTAAATGACCATACTTTCCAGAAGGCCAACAATTCACTAAAAATGTTTTTTTTTTTATTGGTCTTACGAAGTATTCTAATTTGTTGAGATAGTGAATTGGTGGGTTTTTGTTAAATGTGAGCCAAAATCATCACAATTAAAAGAACCAAAGACTTAAACTACTTCAGTCTGTGTACACTGAATTTATTTAATACACACGTTTCACAATTTGAGTTGAATTACTGAAATAAATGAACTTTTCCACGACATTCTAATTTATTGAGATGCACCTGTATTGTATTATATGACTGCTAACATCTGAAAGAGAATCTCTGAAAGAGACAATTTTACATAAATAAACACCTGCAATTTTTTTTATCAAAAACAACAATAGCATATGGTTTGTATTCTTAGGGAGGAAATGCTCCAAAAATCCACAAAGGGGGCTTCTAGTGGAAGAAACATAAAAAGACAGAGTTGCAGGTGATGTGTTGGAAATATCCACATCATAGACAATATAATAAACCTAACTGTAAGCTGCTATCTTTTCTCATGCGCAGGTAAGTTTATGCCATGAGACCAGGTTGGTAAATTACCTATGAAATGTACCTTTTCCTCAAATCAAGTGTAGTTTTAACATCCTGTGGATGTTCATAGTTAAAAATGGCTTCCAAATGTTTGGAAATCACTTCAAACGAGTTTTTATATTAAGCCATTTGAACAAAGTCTTTTGTGTACGCTGCTCCGACTGACTGGAACCTTCTGCAATCGAAATTGAAATTACAAAATTTGCTGTCTTTGGATCATTTTAAAACAGTTACTCGGCAAATGGAAATCGACTCAATGATATGTAACTGTTTTTAAGTGTCTCTAGTTTGTTTGTGTTGTAATATTTTGTGATGTAACTGATGTATTGCTGCCCATTTTGGCCAGGACACTCCTGCAAAAGAGATTTTTAATCTCAGAGAGTCTTTTCTGGTTAAATAAAGATTAAATAAATAAAAATAAATAAATAAAATGTGTTGTATGCGTTATTATTCAGGAAACTTGCATGGATCATTCAACATTTAGTTTGCAAAGTTTTTTTATTTGTACACAGAATTGTGCAATAGGTTAAAGGTGAAGAGGATGTTTAGAAAGGGAGCAGTAGTGGCGGTTGTGCTTGTTGATCAACAAGTGCTTCAGTTTTGGATCATTCTTGTAGCGTTCAAGCAGCAACTCTTTTTCTCTTCGCTCCTTCTCCTTCCGTATTTTCTTCTCCTCCTTTTTCTTGGCCTTCTCTTCTGCCCAGGTGAACAGAAAACGTGGCACTTTTCTCTTGCTCTTTGGCTCTTCCTGGACATTCACGTTGTGCTGGGTCTCATTTTTGGGACCTTCAGGAGAGGTTACACAGAACAGCTTCATCATGTGCTCATCCAACTCCTCCTTTTTCTGAGAGGCATCATCCAAATGCCCTTCGATGACCTTGGAGTCTCCCATTTCATCAGGGTTAGCTTTCTCGTCCTCAAATCCCTGGACCTCCACCACTTCACTCGCCCACACTTCCTCCAGCACCTCGCTGTCACTCTCCAACCAAGCAACCCTCCGTCTCGGTTTCATTTCAGCCTCCAGCGGTCGGGGGCTTTCAGGCTTGGGTAAGTCACAGACCCGAATGGTCTTCCCTGTGTACTCCACATACTCGGTCTCCTCATCCTCTATGTCGATGAGCATGAGTTGTGGAGGCGGCTCAAACAGGGAAGAAGTGGACGACTGAGGCTTCACCGGGCTGGGAGGACACACTTGAGTTGAAGAACGTTGCAGATCAACAACTTCATCAGATTCAAGAGTGGGGTTCGGAGGAACCAACAGTTGATTGGGAGGACTCACTTGGGAGCGTCGGAGGGAAAACAGTTCATCAGGTGCTGGAGTGGGACGTGGAGGAACTGCCAACGGTTTGGGAGGATCCACTTGAAGAGGAGAACATGGCAGGGACACTTCCTCTGGTGCAGGAGCTGGCTTTTGAGGATGTATGGGTGGTTTGGTCACTGGCGGCAGGGGCCTGAAGCGAGCAGCTGGTAGAGGAAGGTCTTCAGAGACACTTGGAAACACTGGAAGTTCTCCTTCTATTGGCATCAAGAAGGAAGATCTCACTGGAGGACTGACTAGAGATTGCTGAGGTTTGACCTCCACAAGAAGTGGAGTAGGCTCAGTGGTCTTTCGTTCCTTCAGTTTTCTCTTCTTCTTCTTTTTCTTTTCTCCAGCCTCTCTATGCTCACTTCCTCCCTCCATCAAATTTTCTAGACTTTGCATCTCTCTTAATTTGGCAGACTGTCTTTTTTTCTGCGGCACCTGTCCTCTATCCTTTATCTTTTCAAGGCTAAGTGTTTCTCTTTCTTTTTCTGCCTTGTCTTTATGACTTCCTCCCTCATTCATCTCTCTCTCCTTCTTCACCTTTCTCTTCACCTGTCTTTCCTTCTCTTTCTCTCCATACTGTAATTAACAATGTTTCAAATTTGTGAATAAAGATTATTGTAGTTATACAAGACAATACTATTTCAGTCTTTCTATTTCGATATTTCACATTTATTTCAATGTGTTGATGGTTCTTTGTAAGTAATTGTGAAATTTACTAGCAAATACTGAGTGAAAATTGATTTTAAACCAATTAGTTTTTTTCAGTGCAATCTGGTACTTCTCAGATACCTGGCGGCGTCTCCTCCTGCACTTCCTCTTTTTGGCAGTAAAGTTGGCCTCACTCTCACTCCCCTTCATCAACGATGCATCTGGAAGTTTCTCTAGTGCCGGCCGTTCTTGCGCTGCACACTGCTGTGCCCTCAAAGGTGTCTCCCTTCTGTGCAAGAAATGAGCAAAACGCTCAAAAAGTTGTCTAAATACACTGCTAAACAGTGCCATTGTGGACACCGAATGCTGCAAGTGAATTCAGTATTTGTCGTCAATATCTGCAGAAAGTCACGAAAGTAGCTTTCGATCTTTTCACTCCTAACACACCAACAGAAGACAATTAGTCAGAACAGCAGTTTAGTGCTGCCAGAACGGAATCTCCATTATGATGTCACAACAGTGAGCGGAACCCTGAGAACTCGGAACATTATGAGCAGCTCAGGAGAGAAGCAGCAAATACATCAACACTAGTGGCACCATATTAAATACTGACTGCTTCCTTACAAGTTTCCCAAACTCTCCTCCTGTCCCTCAAAACTAAAAGATAATTAAAAAAAAAAAAAAAAAAAAAAAAAACTGATCACTTTTAAGAAACAATTATAATTTAGAAGGGTACTTACAGGCCAGATTTTACTCTACTTTAAACTTAAATTATTATTGTTGTTAATAATAATATTTTAACAATAATAATAATTGAACTTTATTTATTTATTTTAATTATTTTTTAATTAGGTTACATAGACGATGTTACATTTAGACTGGTTTTGGTTGGATTTAGAGGGGTTTTGGCACTAGCTGGAAGACCAGTTTATAACACAGTGACCACAGTGTGTATGTGTTAGCAGATATACAAGGGACACAGAGGTAAGTGAAATCAACAGCAGGTTTATTGAACATAGGCAGGGGAACGAAGCGAGATGGAGAGTCCAGGTGAGTGCGCGGGATATGGGAATGTTCAAGAGAGTCTTATCTGAGTGTAGTCTATCCTTTTTCCTTATCCAGGGAATCCAATGGGAAAAACGTTGAGAGGAGACGGTGGAGAACAGGAACAGTGGAGAATGAAGATTGGGACACGGGAACAGCTAGGATGCAGACAAAGGTAAGTGGGTCAGGTAAGTTCAACATGCAATGTTTGAGACCAGACAGTGACAGCGGTGCTCAGTAATCAGGTGATTGTGATCTGGTGAGTGTCCTTGGTGGTGACTGTGGTGACTGTGATTCCCTGACAGTATGTGCATTTTAAACTACATAAGAATTAAAAATAAACAATTTAAACAATAAAGTAAGAATTTTTTATGATTTTGAAGTCTCTTATGCATTAATTTAGTAGAAACAATACAGTAGAAATACAGTAGAAATACAGTAGAAACAGAAATATTGTGAAATATTGAAATTAAAAAATTACTTACTGCTGACGTGTAGCCTATTTATAAAAACATTTATTATTATTATCCATGTTGAAAATATTTCTTCTTTTTTTTTTTTTTGGAAATTTGTTGTACTTTTAGTGACTGGAGTAGATTGCAAATCTACTTCACAGACTGAAGTAGTTTAAGTCTTTGGTTCTTTTAATTGTGATGATTTTGGCTCACATTTAACAAAAACCCACCAATTCAGTATCTCAACAAATTATAATATGGTGACAAGCCAATCAGCTAATCAACTCAAAACACCTGCAAATGTTTCCTGAGCCTTCAAAATGGTCTCTCAGTTTGGTTCACTAGGCTACACAATCATGGGGAAGAATGCTGATCTGACAGCTGTCCAGAAGACAATCATTGACACCCTTCACAAGGAGGGTAAGCCACAAACATTCATTGCCAAAGAAGCTGGCTGTTCACAGAGTGCTGTATCCAAGCATGTTAACAGAAAGTTGAGTGGAAGGAAAAAGTGTGGAAGAAAATGATGCACAATCAACCGAGAGAACCGCAGCCTTATGAGGATTGTCAAGCAAAATCGATTCAAGAATTTGGGTGAACTTCACAACAAATGGACTGAGGCTGGGGTCAAGGCATCAAGAGCCACCACACACAGACGTGTCAAGGAATTTGGCTACAGTTGTCGTATTCCTCTTGTTAAGCCACTCCTGAACCACAGACAACGTCAGAGGCGTCTTACCTGGGCTAAGGAGAAGAAGAACTGGACTGCTGCCCAGTGGTCCAAAGTCCTCTTTTCAGATGAGAGCAAGTTTTGGATTTAATTTGGAAACCAAGGTCCTAGAGTCTGGAGGAAGGGTGGAGAAGCTCATAGCCGAAGTTGCTTGAAGTCCAGTGTTAAGTTTCCACAGTCTGTGATGATTTGGGGTGCAATGTCATCTGCTGGTGTTGGTCCATTGTGTTTTTTTGAAAACCAAAGTCACTGCACCCGTTTACCAAAAAATTTTGGAGCACTTCATGCTTCCTTCTGCTGACCAGCTTTTTAAAGATGCTTATTTCATTTTCCAGCAGGATTTGGCACCTGCCCACACTGCCAAAAGCACCAAAAATTGGTTAAATGACCATGGTGTTGGTGTGCTTGACTGGCCAGCAAACTCACCAGACCTGAACCCCACAGAGAATCTATGAGGTATTGTCAAGAGGAAAATGAGAAACAAGAGACCAGAAAATGAAGATTTTGCAGCAAATTACCTTAATTTTTTAAGTTGAGTCAACTTAAAATATTAAGGTAACCAGCTGCAAAGCTTTTTGAGTTTACTGAACTTCAAAAACTGAGGTTTTTCTTGAAGTTCAGTAAACTAAAAAAAAAAAGCTTTGCAGCCAGTTGCTTTAATATTTTAAGTTGACTCAACCACATTTTTTTTTCAACTATTTAAATGTATAACTTTAAATCTTACATCTATATTCTCAGCCACAATGTACGCTCTCCTCACATCATTTAAGAACACAAATGCACACAGTGCAAACAATACTGTAAATACAACACAAACAAGGTTTTGACATCATTACAGAAAGTGTTTATTGGCATTCAGCAAAATGACAACTTGAAAAGGAACACAATTTGGTATACAGTTTTACTCCACTCAAACTAGGATAAAAAATAAAAAATAAAATCTCGTCAACTAAATTAATTATAACTGGCATGCAACAAAATTTACAACAAAAATGCTCAAATTATTTTTTTGGCAAAAAAAAAAAAGTTTAATTTTTTTTTTCAATTCTGCAGCAATAAGCAAAGTCTTGTACTACAAACCTTGTATATAATTGAAAGGAAGCTAAACTTTACCATCACCTTAAACTTTCCTAATTTTGGCACATGCATAATGCAACAAACAAGCTGGATCAATAAGCAAAATATTTAAACTATTAACACAGCACTTAAAAGGAATAATTCAACCAACATTATTCTGAAAATTCTGTCATCATTTACTCACTCCCATGTCATTCTAAACCCTTGTTCATACTCTATCCCTGTACTGAAAAGGCTGTTCACCTAAAACTTTGGCACTTCAAAACATTCATAAAGAGATCATAAATAATAAAATAACTATATAATAAATTATTATGAGTTAAGCGGTTTAAGTCTTCTGAAGAGACGCAATTGTAGGGATGCATGAATTAGGGTTTAGAAAATATAATAGTTTATTCTCATTATTATTAGTACATTTATACCATTAATATCAGTATTATTTAAATTATCTATTACTATTGTTTTTATAATGTCTTGTAGCCTGTATTAGGGATTTACACACTCACACAAAAACTAAATAAAACTGCATGTAGTTTCAATTAGGTACTTTAATTTTTTTAATTGATGTGAACTTGTAGCAAAAAATGATAATGCTCTAACAACACTGAATACAAATAATAAATGACAGTTGACAATGAACATTAAAAAAGATACATCAGAAAGTAACATACAAAATAGAAATAGAACATAGATGTAATGAAGACCGAGTTCCAGTGAAATACTGTATCTTCAGGATCCTCTGCGATGCCTTTAAGTCCATCATTTTGGTGTGATTGAGTGGTGATTTCTCTGCAGATGATGAGGTTGTGAATGTGATGCATCTGAAATACACAGTTGAGTTTAGAGTTAAAGAGTGTCCTTGTGTTTATGTAAAAACAATTATGCTTATGAAGGTCATAAGCAAAAATAGACATACAAGCACTCATAAACAGTATGCCCTTCATAATATTAAAAAAGAAAAAGAGATTTAAAGTCAAGAGATAGCTTAAATATAGCTTTACCATTTATTCATAAACCCAAATAATAATTTTATTATAAATATCTAAAAGAAATCTAACAATGGATCATGAACTCAATATCTCTGTTACTTACTTAGTGGAGAAGAGGAGAGTATCCTTAACTGAACAGAGCTGGTCACACTAAAAAGAAACAAAAAAGAAAAAGACATTATTGGTACTGGGAAACCAGTTACAATATGAACGTTATAAGTTATTGACATTGTAAGAAATCATTTTACCTCTTCAAACTGTTGACAGTCTGTGTAGCTGGATGGTTGAACTCCAGAAAACCAGTAATGAGGTGCTTTGACAGTTACAGATTTTAAAAACAAAAAGGCAGGAATAAAGAACCCTAAACTTCGGTAACATAGAAGTGTTACTACACGTATCAAATCTTTAATGAACCATCTTTTTTAAAGTGTACTGTAACGCGTGTCCCGAGGCCTCATCAGTGTCGCCCTGGAAACGGAGGAGGAACACCTGCACGCTATCAGCGCGGGCTGGCCGGCCACACCTGAACCAAATCAAGAGATGCCTACAAAAGCTGCCAACACGCACAGACTGGTGAGATGTGTCTCTGATTATGAGATCGTGAACCTCCCTCTCCTTACTTGACAGAGAGCAGTGTCTGACCGGCTAGCCCCGAGGCACAATCACCACACCGACACCCAGCACTCACCCACGTGGAAGGAGGAAAGACGCGGATCCTGGAGCACGAGAATATCTCACACTAGCACTTCGGCACGAATTCTTGGCACAATAAACGCACCCTTTGGGGCATTCATTGACCCACCTTGTCGTGTGATTCTTCCACCCGCCACAGTACCTATAATGCAATGCTAATTGACAGTTTTTATATAATAATATAGAAATAATATAATTTCTGTGTTTTTTTTTTTTATGAATACACTTTATAAGACTCAAACTCACGGCACTTGCAGAGATGGAGCAGCATTTATTGTGAAATGTGTAATGTGATCACGTCTCTTCAGAAGACTTTGATTAAACCGTTTGATTCATATGGATTCATTTTACAATCTCTTTATGACCATTTTGAAGCATCAGAATTTTAGGTGAATAGTTTTTCAGTGAATGGACATAAACAGGGTATAAATTGGGCCGGGGCTGAGCACATAGACTCCAGGGCTCGATATTAACGCTTCATTAACGCCAGACAAGTAACATGATTAAAACATCACTAACCAAAAATAACTATGTAAACACCAAAACGCAAGTATTTAGAGTAAGTGTTGAATAGTGGATATAGCTACTGTATATAATGCATCTATTGACGGTCTAATGTTGCGCTGCTGAGGCGAGGTTCACGCAGCTGTCGAGGAGAAATCAAAACGCGCAACACTAAGAAACTCAACAATAAAAAAAAATTCAAAAGAAATTCAAAATGGAAAGTTTTTATATTTAAAATACAGTTAGTTAGGCAACATCACTCAACGTTTTCACCATTACGACTGTTTAATAGTTCTATAAACAGTTCAATGAGCAAATACAATAATATTAGGTCACTTACATTTTTGGCAGAACCACAGCGCATCCCAAAGTAACCATCTGATTCATTGCTGAATGATTCAGTGTTTTGAACGAATCTGTTGAGTTAAAGTTTCATTAGCCCAGGCATAAACTACTAGACTCTGCCGTTTGAACGAATCGTTTGAATGAACGTCTCAATGACTCACTCATTAAACGCTCACTATAGTGGCACCTACTGGCGTTTTAATTTCATTGAAAAGTATAATTTCCACCATCATTTCTTGTTTGTGTATTCAGCTCTTTTTTTAAAAGAATCTCATAGTTTAATTTAGTTGTATTTTTCAGTGTAAATTATTTAATTTAAAAGGAACACTCCACTTTTTTTGGAAATAGGCTCATTCTCCAACTTCCCCAGAGTTAATAAGTTGAGTTTTACTGTTTTTGAATCCATTCAGCCGATAGCACTTTTAGCATAGCTTAGCAAAGATCATTGAATCCGATTAGACCAGTAGCATCGCTTTCAAAAATGGCCAAAGAGTTTCGATAGTATTCCTATTTAAAACTTGACTCTTCTGTAGTTATAATGTGTACTAAGACCAGCGGAAAATGAAAAGTTGCGATTTTCTAGGCCGATATGATTAGGAACTATACTCCCAGTCCGGCGTAATAATCAAGGAACTTTGCTGCGCCAGTAGGCGCAGTGATATTACGTAGCGCCTGAAAGTAGTCCCCAGCTATATTATAACTAGTTACCTAGCTGGGGACTACTTTCAGGCGCTGCGTAATATCACTGTGCCTGCTGCGGCCATGGTACGGCAGCAAAGTTCCTTGATTATTACGCCGGAATGAGAGTATAGTTCCTAGCCAAATTGGACTAGAAAATCGCAACTTTTCATTTTCCGCCGGTCTTAGTACACGATATAACTACAGAAGAGTCAAGTTTTAAATAGGAAAACTATCAAAACGCTTTGGTCAGTTTTGAACGCGATGCTACTGGTCTAATCGGATTCAATGATCTATGCTAAGCTATGCTAAAAGTGCTATCGCCAGACCCAAAGATCGGCTGAATGAATTCAAAAACGGTAAAACTCAACTTATTAACTCTGGGGGAGTTGGAGAATGAGCCTATTTCCAAAAAAAGTGGAGTGTTCCTTTAATAACGTATAGATAATAACAATCACATTATTATAATTGAATTTATATATCAAATGAATTTGAAATGAAAGTTAATGAGATTAGTGGGAAAATGCCCTCTATAAAGGTAATAAAAAAAAAAAATGCCCTTGGATAAAATATAAAAAAACATGCAGATTTATAGCCTATGTCACAGCTGATAGAAAACCGATGAGAATATTGCATTAGAATAAATCATATTTGCAAAAAAACAACACACACACACACAATATATAGCCATTGTCCTCATTTGTAAATCGTTTTGGATAAAAGTGTCTGTTAAATTGTTAAATTACTAAATATATATATATATATATATATATATATATATATATATATATATATATGCTCGATACCATAGAGTCCCCCCACATAACAAATCCCAATTTAACCCCTGATAAATCTCTCAGGTTTCATTAAAAATATCTTCATTTGTGTACTGAAGATGAACAAATGTCTTATCGACATGACGGTGAGTAAATGACCGAATTTTCATTTTTTGAGTGAACTAAATTAAGGACAGCAACAGGAGTGGTAAGGTCATGTATATATTCCAGCACAATCTGCGTCTGTAGTACTACAGCTAGGCACCTCTGGGTTTGAGTGGATGGTGCAAACATTACCTTCCAGTAGATAAGATGCTCATCTTCATCCCCTTAGATGGACATCCTCTGGCTCTGTGTCCTGAAGTAAAAAAACAAACAGCATCAATTTTAGATTTCTACTAAATATTGACATTAAATGATTAAAACATAGCAAATAATAAGAATACAATTATGTATAACTACTAATTCTACAACTGGTGTTAGTATTTTCAGCAGTGAGTGTTGTCTTAACTTATTTTTGTAACATTAAGGGAACAGATATCAGCAGGTTTATGAGGCTAATGCACGGATCAAATTTAGTGATATGCAGGAAATTTTTCTCTCAACTGTTAACTCTCACTTCAGGTATGAAGGACTAAAAATGACATAAGGAAAAATAAATAAATAAATAAATAAATAAAAGTACAAAGAAATGTAAAAAAGCAAAAATAAATAAATATATAAATAAATGTACAAAGAAAAGTAAAAAAGCACAAATAAATAATTATTTATAATTTTATTTCCTTATTTATGTATTTCTTCATTTTTTTCCACATCTATTTATTCATTTATTTATACATTTATTTATTTCCACTTTTATTTATTTTCACATTTATGCATTTGTTTACGTGTTTATTTATTTATTTATTTCCACATTTATTTATTTATACATTTCTTTGTCCGTAGGGTAATGAGGAGGACGTGATTTACGTCAGGAAAAGCAATCGAGCCAGAGTAGTCGAGGGGTAAGCTTGAGGCCACAGTGACACCTTGTGGTGCCCAAACGAAGTACAAGAAGTGTAGCCTACATGACGCGCCTGTTGATAGTGTGGGATGAATGACATGGGCTATATGACCAAAATCTTATATCACCGTTATTATTTCAGTTTCAGGTGGGGGGTTGTTTCGGCCGGGAAGCCTGCTATCTGTGATCGCGTGCATTTGCTGAAAGCGTGCAATCGCTCTCTTATCCGCGCTGTTTTTTTAGGTTTCACTTTCAAAGCATACAAGGCATGTTTCCAATATTCAGAATAGAAGGAGGTTACTGTAGTGTAGAAGATTGGTCGCCTCGCGCCTCTTCCCGTGTGGACAGTCACCGCATCAACTGATTATAATGAGTTCTCTAGGTGTACACACGGCTTTAGATACGGATTAATCACACGTTTTAGGCTAGAAATATCCAGAATTAGGTCAAACAAGAGGTGTCCACGGGAACGGAGCTAGTGAAACACACACGACATGCATTGAACACAAGCATCATGCTCATCCAAACAGCGCCTGTCCTGTGCCCTCAGCTTTTTGAGCTAACTGCATTTTTTTAATGTAACCAAAAACAACATTTTTTTTATTAAATTCAAAACATTTTATTAATTTATTCAGGTTGCTATAGTCACGCAGAGTGAAAAATGAAGAAATAAGGAAATAAAATTATAAATAATTATTTATTTGTGCTTTTTTACTTTTCTTTGTACATTTATTTATATATTTATTTATTTATTTTTGCTTTTTTACATTTCTTTGTACTTTATTTATTTATTTATTTATTTTTCCTTATGTCATTTTTAGTCCTTCATACTTCAGACCTGACACAACTGACTGTTTATGTGAATACTCACCATTATGGACATTTTATAACTTTGTGTGTATCTGACAATTTAAGCAAACTAAGCTGCTAAAAAGTGCTGAATTTGTGATCGCTTATTTTCTGCAGGTGTGTGTGAATAAGCACGTTTATCATCTTACACATCCTGCACTTTATTTTCTCATTCATGCATGTTTCTTCGTGGCGATGTCATCATATACTTTGTTGGCCACTGAAAAAAATACAACAATTGTTTCACATATGCACTGATATATAATAATAAAAAATATAATAATAAAAAACTGTGTACCAGTAATCGACAAACATTTGAACTGTACCTCTAAACATATATCTTAATACATAACGTTACCTTTCAAATGCTAACTGCTCCTCCTTAAAAAAACAAAGCTTGCTAACTATTTAGCAGCCAGACTTCTTTCAACACGAAGTTCATTCTTTCGTTCAAGAACATTTACAAACCTAACTGTGTAGTTTATTTGGCTTACTTATGTTACATCTAGGTAGAAAAGAACTTACCTTGTCAAGGAGACTCCCTTTTCCCCATTGTTGTTGATGATTGTAGCTGCAAACCTCATGTATAATCCAGAGAAGGCGCTTTGCGCATGCGCAGTGATGTGAAGTTAACCGCTCAAATGAAGAAGTCAAAATATTGAGTTTACTCAACTTTCTTATTTATGTTTATTGAGCGAAATATAGCAAACATTCAGTTAACTTGTTTTGATGTGTAAATTCAACATTTTGCTTGAAAAAATGTTCACCTGACTTAAAATTTTTAATTAAGTTAACAATTTTCAAGTTGGAGTTTTTACAGTGAGACAATTTTACATAAACACCTGCAATTTTTTTGTCAAAAACAACAATAGCATATGGTTTGTATTCTTAGGGAGGAAATCCTCCAAAGGGGGCTTCTAGTGGAAGAAACATAAAAAGTCAGAATGGCAGGTAATGTGTTGGAAATATCCACATCATAGACAATATAATAAACCTAACTGTAAGCTGCTACCTTTTCACATGTGCAGGTACGTTTATGAGACCAGGTTGGTAAATTACCTATGAAATGTACCTTTTACTCAAATCAAGTGTAGTTTTAACTTCCTGTGGCTGTTCATAGTTAAAAATGGCTTCAAAATGTTTGGAAATCACTTCAAACATGTTTTTATATTAAACATTTGAACATGTGTTGTATGCGTTAATATTCAGGAAACTTTCATGGATCATTCAATATTTAGTTTGCAAAGTTTTTTTATTTGTACACAGAATTGTGCAATAGGTTAAAGGTGAAGAGGATGTTTAGAAAGGGAGCAGTAGTGGCGGTTGTGCTTGTTGATCAACAAGTGCTTCAGTTTTGGATCATTCTTGTAGCGTTCAAGCAGCAACTCTTTTTCTCTTCGCTCCTTCTCCTTCCGTATTTTCTTCTCCTCCTTTTTCTTGGCCTTCCCTTCTGCCCAGGTGAACAGAAAACATGGCACTTTTCTCTTGCTCTTTGGCTCTTCCTGGACATTCACATTGTGCTGGGTCTCATTTTTGGGACCTTCAGGAGAGGTTACACAGAACAGCTTCATCATGTGCTCATCCAACTCCTTCTTTTTCTGAGAGGCATCATCCAAATGCGCTTCTATGACCTTGGAGTCTCCCATTTCATCAGGGTTAGCTTTCTCGTCCTCAAATCCCTGGACCTCCATCACTTCACTCGCCCACACTTCCTCCAGCACCTCGCTGTCACTCTCCAACCAAGCAACCCTCCGTCTCGGTTTCATTTCAGCCTCCAGCGGTCGGGGGCTTTCAGGCTTGGGTAAGTCACAGACCCGAATGGTCTTCCCTGTGTACTCCACATACTCGGTCTCCTCATCCTCTATGTCGATGAGCATGAGTTGTGGAGGCGGCTCAAACAGGGAAGAAGTGGAGGACTGAGGCTTCACCGGGCTGGGAGGACACACTTGAGTTGAAGAACGTTGCAGATCAACAACTTCATCAGATTCAAGAGTGGGGCTCGGAGGAACCACCAGTTGTTTGGGAGGACTCACTTGGGAGCGTCGGAGGGAAAACAGTTCATCAGGTGCTGGAGTGGGACGTGGAGGAACTGCCAACGGTTTGGGAGGATCCACTTGAAGAGGAGAACATGGCAGGGACACTTCCTCTGGTGCAGGAGCTGGCTTTTGAGGATACATGGGTGGTTTGGTCACTGGCGGCAGGGGCCTGAAGCGAGCAGCTGGTAGAGGAAGGTCTTCAGAGACACTTGGAAACACTGGAAGTTCTCCTTCTATTGGCATCAAGAAGGAAGATCTCACTGGAGGACTGACTGGAGTTCGCTGAGGTTTGACCTCCACAAGAAGTGGAGTAGGCTCAGTGGTCTTTCGTTCCTTCAGTTTTCTCTTCTTCTTTTTCTTTTCTCCAGCCTCTCTATGCTCACTTCCTCCCTCCATCAAATTTTCTAGACTTTGCATCTCTCTTAATTTGGCAGACTGTCTTTTTTTCTGCGGCACATGTCCTCTATCCTTTATCTTTTCAAGGCTAAGTGTTTCTCTTTCTTTTTCTGCCTTGTCTTTATGACTTCCTCCCTCATTCATCTCTCTCTCCTTCTTCACCTTTCTCTTCACCTGTCTTTCCTTCTCTTTCTCTCCATACTGTAATTAACAATGTTTCAAATTTGTGAATAAAGATTATTGTAGTTATACAAGACAATACCATTTCAGTCTTTCTATTTCGAAATTTCACATTTAATCCAATGTGTTGATGTTTCTTTAAGTAAGTAATTGTGAAATTTACTAGCAAATACTGAGTGAAAATTGATTTTAAACCAATTCGTTTTTTTCAGTGCAATCTGGTACTTCTCAGATACCTGGCGGCGTCTCCTCCTGCACTTCCTCTTTTTGGCAGTGAAGTTGAAGGCCTCACTCTCACTCCCCTTCATCAACGATGCCTCTGGAAGTTTCTCTAGTGCCGGCCGTTCTTGCGCTGCACACTGCTGTGCCCTCAAAGGTGTCTCCCTTCTGTGCAAGAAATGAGCAAAACGCTCAAAAAGTTGTCTAAATACACTGCTAAACAGTGCCATTGTGGACACTGAATGCTGCAAGTGAATTCAAAATTTGTCGTCAATATCTGCAGAAAGTCACGAAAGTAGCTTTCGATCTTTTCACTCCTAACACACCAACAGAAGACAATTAGTCAGAACAGCAGTTTAGTGCTGCCAGAACGGAATCTCCATTATGATGTCACAACAGTGAGCGGAACCCTGACAACTCGGAACATTATGAGCAGCTCAGGAGAGAAACAGCAAATACATCAACAGTGGCACCATATTAAATACTGACTGCTTCCTTACAAGTTTCCCAAACTCTCCTCCTGTCCCTCAAAACTAAAAGATAATTAAAAAAAAATAAAATAAAAAAAACCCCTGATCACTTTTAAGAAACAATTATAATTTAGAAGAGTACTTACAGGCCAGATTGGACAGAAAAAGGCCTGTAAAACATTTCACTCTACTTTAAACTTAAATTATTATTATTGTTAATAATAATATTTTAACAGTAATAATAATTTAACTTTATTTATTCATTTTTTAATTATGTTACATAGACTATGTTACATTTAGACTGGTTTTGGTTGGATTTAGAGGGGTTTTGGCACACTGACCACTGTGTGTATGTGCATTTTAAACTACATAAGAATTCAAAATAAACAATTTAAACAATAAAGTAAGAATTTTTTTAATGATTTTGAAGTCTCTTATGCATTAATTTAATCAAAAATACAGTAGAAACAGAAATATTGTGAAATATTGAAATTCAAAAATTACTTACTGCTGACGTGTAGCCTATTTATAAAAACATTTATTATTATTATCCATGTTGAAAATATTTCTTCTTATTATTATTATTATTTTTATTTTATTTTATTTTATTTTTTGCATTTGTTGTACTTTTATTGACTGGAGTAGATTGCAAATCATACATGAAACATGACGTGAATTGTTGAAAATGGTTATGAGACCAAATTTAAGTGAACCAGTATCTTGGAAGGAATCATTTGAGTGAATCACTTAAAGATAGTTGCTTGTTTCATTCTTTGTCTATTAATACACTGATCAGTGTTGTGTATCGGAAAATATGGAAGGTTGATTCTAGTATTTGTGATTTATTAGCATTTGTTGTTCAGTCATGAAGGAAGAGTAACATTACAACTTTTTCTCATCATAATTATGATCATGTAAAAATAGAGATTTTTGAGTTTTAATAGTTCTCACTACCAAAACTTTTAGGAAATTTGAAGTTGTTTACTTTCATATATTGTATTATATGACTGCTAACATCTGAAAGAGAATCTCTGAAAGAGACAATTTTACATAAATAAACACCTGCAATTTTTGTCAAAAACAACAATAGCATATGGCTTCAAAATGTTTGAAAATCACAAACATGTTTTTATATTAAATATTTGAACTTTACTTGACACGCGTTGTATGCGTTAATATTCAGGAAACTTGCATGGATCATTCAACACTTAGTTTGCAAAGTTTTTTTATTTGTACACAGAATTGTGCAATAGGTTAAAGGTGAAGAGGATGTTTGGAAAGAGAGCAGTAGTGGCGGTTGTGCTTGTTGATCAACAAGTGCTTCAGTTTTGGATCGTTCCTGTAGCGTTCAAGCAGCAACTCTTTTTCTCTTCGCTCCTTCTCCTTCCGTATTTTCTTCTCCTCCTTTTTTTTGGCCTTCTCTTCTGCCCAGGTGAACAGAAAACGTGGCACTTTTCTCTTGCTTGACATTCACATGGTGCTGGGTCTCATTTTTGGGACCTTCAGGAGAGGTGACACAGAACAGCTTCATCATGTGCTCATCCAACTCCTTCTTTTTCTGAGAGACATCATCCAAATGCCCTTCGATGACCTTGGAGTCTCCCAAAAAGAAACAATTTTAATTTAGAAGGGTACTTACAGGCCAGATTGGACAGAAATTAAACATTTAAACAGGTAATCTAACAAGCCTGTAAAACATTTCACCCTGCGTTAAACTTAAAATAATAATAATAATAATTCTAGTAATAAAAACAACCAAAGTTATTAAACTTGTAACTTTTAATATTCATTTATTTTATTTAATTACATAGTCGATAGCCCCTTTTCCACCGCAGGAACTTTACCTAGGTACTTTGGGCTCGGTGTGTTTCCACTGCAGTAACCTGGATCTAAATAAAGTTCCGGTTCCAAATTTTCCCCCCAGAAAAGAAAAGTCCCTGCTCGAGAGGTAGTACTTTTCAAAGGTCCGGTACTTTCGGGGGTGGGACTTGGGCGCTGAGCATGCTGATTGGTTGAGTTCACGCAGCACTGTATTTCAACCACCATATTCGCATAATTTTTTTTAAAATATCACTTTTATTGTGACATGAAATGCAGTTTATAAATATTTCAGGGGAGAATGTAGTTGTTTAAAACTCAAATATGCGGTTTATTTATAAAGACAGCGCCGATTTCGGAGACGTGAGCTCCACGCGATCACCGGGCGCTCAATGCTCATGTAATCCCGACGAGAGGAGCATAACCTCGTCTAGTCTTTCTGACATTTGCCGCTGGCTCTGATGTCTCTGTAGTGGTATAATTCGCTGGTATAGTGATATAATTCGCTTTGGGTAAATCTAACAGGTAATCTTTGGTCTTTATTCTATTAATCTATTAATATGTTTAAATGAAAACGAAAAGAGGCAGTGGTGTTTGATATCATATTTCATCCTATTGTAAATACAGTGGGGAAGATTGCAGCAGCCGAGGCGAGCTGACTGATGTTATAAAGTACGCCGCTCTTTGCAGAATTACCGGACTTCCGTCGTCTCGTCCGCGGGAGTTCACACTCCAGAGTCGAACTCGCGAAGTCAGAACTACCGGGGAGGACGCAATACTTAGTATTGAGAAACGCGCTTAGACCTACCACCAGACTATTTGCCTATTTTTCTCGGTACTTTAGACCGCAATGGAAACACAGACATCAACAGGTCTGGGGTAAAAAAAAGTTCCTGGGACAAATCGTTCCAGGTAATTTCGGTGGAAAAGTTGGTTTTAGATGGTACCAGCTGGAAGCAGTTTAAACCACAGTGACCCCAGTGTGTACATTTTAAACACTATAAGAACAAATTATTTAAACAATAAAGTAAGAATTGTTTACTATTTTTAAGTCTCATGTGCTTACCCAGACTTAATTTATTTAATCAAAAATACAGTAGAAACAGAAATATTGTGAAATATTACATTTATGAAAACCATTTTAATACAGTGCCCTCCATAAGTATTGGAACAGTAAAGACAAAATTGCTCTGTTGGCTGTGGAGTCAAGACATTTGTAAATATAATTAAAAGATGAATATGAGACAAAGCTACAGAATGTCACATTTTATTATTTGCTGTTTCAACACATACATGTTTTACCAAATAAAAAGAACAGCTCTTTTAGAGTTCATCCCACTCATTGATGTGAGCGTAAGTAGGGACAGTTGAACATAAGGCAGATATAAAAGATTAAAAGCTATTATTTAGTTGCAGATCCCTTGTGCACAATCACAGCAGTGAGTCTGTGACCCATAGACATCACCAGACTCTTGGTCTCATCCTTTGAAATGCTTTTCCCAGCCTTTAATGCAGCCAATTCCAATTGTTGCTTATTTTGGGGAGTTTCTGCCTTTACTCCCCTCTTCAGCTGGTGAAATTCATGTTCAATTGGATTTAAATCTGGAGATTGATTTGGGCAATCTAAGACTTTCCATTTCTTTGCCCTTATAAATTCCTTGACTGAACTGGAAGGGTGTTTTGGGTCATTGTCCTGATGCAATATGAAGCACTTCCCAATGAATCTGGTGGCATTTTCTTGAATATTTGGTAGGCAAGATGGTTTTGTACCCTTCCAAATTCATTCTGCTATTGTCATCATACATTAAGTCAACAGAAAGTTGAGAGGGCCTGTTCCAGAGGCAGCCGTGCATGCCCATGCCATGACACCACCTCCACCGTGCTTTACAGATGAGGCTGTATGCTTGGGATCATTGCAGTTCCCTTTTTTTCTCTTAGATAAAGGTTCATCTTTGTCTCATCGGTCCATAAACACAGTTCCAAAACTTTTCAGGCTCACCGTGCTTTTTTGCAAACTCTAATCTTGCCTTTCTATTTTTGGAGCTGGTCTGAGGTTTGCATCTTGCTGTGTAGCATCTGTAATTCTGTGTCAAAGCCTCCTGAGGACAGTAAATTGTCAGAGCATCACCCAGCTTTCTGGAAGTTGTTGGTGATTTTACAGACACGTCTTTTAGGGTTCATTTTCACAGCTTTTATGATTTTTCTGTCATCAACTATACTGTTGTTTTCTCAGCTGATCAGGTAGTTGTTGGTTGCTGGTGTCGCTGGTGGTTTCCAAACTCTTGATTTCTCCATGCCCTTTGTTTTTGCTAGCGCTCTAACTGACTTCCTCTTTTCTTTTAGCATCCAAATTGCTTGCTTTTCTCTCAAAGTCAGCTGCCTCGTCTTCACCCTGGTTTGTGTGTGTCATCATCAAATGCAAGATTCAGAATGCAGAAGTAATGGATATAACTGATACGACACATTCCCTGCTTTTAATATCTTAAGAATTAATGCAACAAGACACAGCTGATCACTTAGAAAGACCTGTGAGGCAACTGTTCCAATACTTATGCTCACATGAGATAGGGGGATGAAACACTAAACGTGCTGAACTTCTTAGCTGGTAAAACATTTATGTGTTGAATCACCCAATAATAAAATGTGACATTCTGTAGATTTGTCTCATATTTATCTTTTAATCATATTTGTAAATGTCTTGACTCCACAGCCAACAGAGCAATTTTGTATTTACTGTTCCAATACTTTTGGAGGGCACTGTATATTTTAAAATGTAGCCTACTCCTGTGATTGCAAAGCTGAATTTTCTACAGTCAGCTTACGTTTATTTATAAAAAAACATTTATCATTTATCAATGTTGAAAATATTTCTTCTGCTTGTTTCTTTTCTTTGCATTATGCTAATAAATGAGTGCCCGATCCCCTCTGTATTCCCCGTAAAACTATATATCCCATCAATTGATCTCATATACCATAATTTCTATTTTATTAATACATGATTACAGTTTGAAACAGAGTTAAACTGCATGCCCTAAACTGCTGTCTGTGTGGTCATCGCTAAGATTTGTAACAGCCTCACACATGCGCGTTGAGACTGCGCATGCTCACTGTGCGCTCTGTGGTAAACCAGGGAATGTGTAGCTAGCTTGTGGAGTTATCAGCTTTAATATCCTCGACCTTCGGGTGCCTGGTATAGGCAAGGAGCCTTTTCTACCCAATTCTTAATTGTAGTTGAAAATGTCCGTGTTCTCGGAGCCTGCTTTGGAGAAGAAATTATCAGAACTGAGTAACTCCCAGCAGAGCGTGCAGACTCTTTCACTGTGGCTCATCCACCACAGAAAACACTCCAAAACCATTGTCAAAGTCTGGTATAACGAGCTGAAGAAAGGTAAGGGGAGGTACATTATACCTCAAACACCTAGAATAGCTTTACAATGCGAGGTTATGTTATGTTTTGTCGTTTTGAAATTAAATTAAACAGCACATGTAGCAAACAAGCTAATCATAGGTTCCCTTATAAGCTAGCAGCTTAGCTCATCTAGCAGTTAACGTTACATGTTTTGATTCCTATACCTTACATATTCTGCAGCTTACTTTGCAGGTTATTCTTGAGACGAATCCTCAATTTAAAAAAAAAAAAATATTATCCTTTATTTTCTTTATTAATAAACAATACCAGTCTGTATGGAAATTGCAGATATTTAGACACTCCGCAACATGTGTTTAGTCAGCTCAGCTTAAAGTTTCACTTCTGCATATAAGAGTTTCGTGAATCCCAGAATAAATATTCAATATGATATCTACATTAGATATGTTATGATCTATTTTCCACAGTTGTTGATGCTCCCACTGGCAGCCATTTTGAAACATATACTCATCTGTTTCCATACTAGATTCAGTTTTAGGCCATATTTTGGGGGTTTTAGGCCATAGCCCAATGTTTTTAAAAAATTTTTTTTTTTATTAATTTCCAGTAACAATGGCAAGACACAATGATTATACACGTACCCAGACCCCTTTACTTTCCTGCCTGGCACATGTGGTCTGAGTTGGGATGAGATCAGACCTGTTGGATCTAACATAGTGTGTGCTTTAAAAAAAGGGTAGTTGATCCCGAAGTGTAGTTTAGGATCAACTAGATCCCCCTCTTTGGATGGCAAGTACTGTTTTTTTTTCTCCAAACACACACTTGCTTTGTTTGAACACCCAGTGTGATGGCTAAAAATATCTTTATTAGTTCCATAACTACAGATTTTCTCAGTGCTATTGCTATAGTAGTGATGCACTGAAATATTAAGCTAAAAAAATACTTGGGTGGCCAAAATCATTACCAGAAATATTGATGTTTAATTGGCGCTTCTCTGATGAGGTGTTTCACATGTGCTACTATCTATTTCATGCATACATGTATGGACAATTTAATGTGACAAAAAATTATGCTAGAGTAGCAATATGTAAAATTTGTTTGGCCTGCTGCTGAAGAAATTACTGGTTTGGTTCTGGTGTAATCTAGGGCTGCATGATTAATTGAAATTAAACCGCAAAGGCAATAAATCGCGATTAGGCAGAAGCTGCGATTGGCATGTGTATCTTTCAGTGAACCACGGATCTGTGATCGGTAGTTAATCTCCATCCGAAGGCCAGAGGGCCAAATACGGACTCAGAAACTCCAAATACGACCTGCAGAAGAAATCCAGAATATGTCTATCGTTACAGCTGAATAAACAGAAGATTTAACTGCTTTCGTTGACTCAACGTGACTAATAAATACACGACCACGACAATATGGTTTATCTGAGTTCGTCTTATCATTTTTATTATAATAAAGTATATAATAATGCATTGCTAAGCGACACAGCCTTTATCACTGCTTAGAGTACAATGAAATATTGCATGCCATAATTATTCTGTTTAAGAAGCCACATCTCACAGAAGGATTTATTTCAAACACTTGACTGATGTTATGAAGTGAGTTTGGAGTAAAACATGTTATTAAATGTCGTATTAAATGTTTGTGCTTTCAGATGGAGCAGCATTTACTACACACAGCTGTAGTTCACTGACAAGCTACGCAAACAGCTCTCATTATCGCAGAACAATATCTTTGATTTCATTATCGTGCGATTTTAATGCTGCTCCATCTGAAAGCAGGTGATGGAGATTTACTACTGATCACAGAACTGGCTTTACTGACAAGATGCGCATGACTTTCGCATTCGATTAATCGTCCAGCCCTATTTATCACTTCACAACATGACATCCTGAACAGTGCACACGACTTACCTAACTGCCTACATTTATTTAAGCTTTTTTTTTTTTTTTAATTTTAAATTTTGTTTTAAGAAATTAATTTCGATGCATCAATATTAACCAGTTAGAATCCGATTTCATTGCTTGATCTTATTCAAATATTATGTTGCCACAGGTTTTTGCATCTATTTGTGTATTTAGAGATACTTAACAGAAATTGTACAGGAACAATTTTCAAGGCTGTCCGTTGCTAGTATTATCACAGGTCTGCACAGTCCTCTTATATCTTCTCACAGACATGATAAACATTCACTTAGTCTGATCCTGCATAACCGCTGGTGCCACTGAAGGCTTATTATATTGTTGCACCTTTGTGATAAAGACACGTAATGAGCTGTAGGAGTCTAGATTCTTGGATCAGCTCTCTTGTATTTATCTCCAACTATCTACATCTACAATGAAGTTATTTACCTTAGGCTCAATCTAGGTTATAGTATAATGATTCATTTTGTGTTTGGAAAACTGGTCTCTAGTAATTGTCATGTGTTTGACTTGTTGCACAGTGATGACATGGCAAGTACTTAGTAATGCAATTTAGTTGACCTCAGTTTGCCTCAGTCAGAGTATATGTAATACTCGATTGACGTAATAAATGCAAGTTATAAAGCCTATGTGTAGATGGAGAAGTGATTTTAATCTGCCCTTTAGAGATGGTGCCATCTTTCTATATGAAGAATAATTTAATAAGAGTTTCTTAACAAACGTTGAGTAATTTTTATTTAGACCTAGTTCGTGTTTAGGACAACAATGAGGGCATTGGATTACTGTGTGGGATAGCAGCGCTAAGATTAATTCATAGGATTTCATGCCGTCTCCGAGTGATTACCATGCATTCTTGGTTTTATGGTTTAACCTAGTTGCTTGGGAATGAGCTCCCTTTAAGCTAATGGGATAATATTACAGCTTCAGAATAACATCAAGTGCAGATCTCTGTTTGAATGCAGTGTTGTGCTTTTGAATTAGGTTTGTTTTCATGAGTGTTCATCCTTTTAAAGTTATTACATGGCCTTCATTTCTGAATACTGTGTATTTGCTTGCAGGTGGGATTGGATAATGGGTGCATTGCTTGAGTGGTGGTAATAAAAAACAGAGCTATCTTTAGATCATCTCTCCTGAGGTCTCATTGTGTGGATGGTGAAGGTGTAGTTTCCATAGCAGGTTTTTGTGTTCAGGAGGAATCCATAACAAGCATTTCTTGCTTGAAAACCTACATGTTGAGCATGGTTGACCTGTCTTCACACACTAACAATAGTGTTTTTGTTGCTTGGTGCATATTTTAATTGCTATTCAGTTGCTTCAAATAGATTATTTTTCTTTTAACATTCCAAACCAATGGTAGAAATGGTTTAATTAAGCAGCACATGCCTTTTCTTTTAGATCACAAATATTTAAAGAAATTTAAAGAATAAGAAATGTTTCTTTTCTTTCTCTCTGTGCAGCCCAGGTGTCCCGTAAGCTGACTTTCCTGTATCTTGCAAATGATGTCATACAGAATAGCAAGAGGAAAGGACCAGAGTTCACACAAGATTTTTCCCCTGTCATTGTTGATGCTTTCAAACATGTCTCCGGGTGAGTTAGGCCTGTATATTTGGGCTGTTTAGCTCCTGTGCAAATTGTAATTGTTATATTTTCTTATTTAGTGGGTTTAGTAAATTGTATTATGGATTGTAATAAACAGGCTGTGTTGTTGTGAAGTCCTGCAATTTGTTTTTTAATGGAAATATGTACTTCATTCTGTGTTATTGAATAAATAAACACCTAGTACAGTTTTATTTTAACTAGGGCTGGGCAAAAAAAAAATTGATTTTTCGATTAATTTTTTTTTTTTTTTTTAATGACGTTGATTCAATATTGATTCTCTAAAGCCGCGAATCGATCTTTTCCGGTATTTATTTCAGCACACATTTAAAACAAGATCTGATTAATGTGATTCTTATCATTACTCTTTGCACTAGATGTCACCCTTATTTACCTTACGCGATGTTACAACAGAAAGCCTGTCATTCATTCAGTGCTTATGGTGGAGATACTGTTGATGAGAACCAAAAACAAAGCCATACGTGTGATTCGTAATGCTCAGGTGAAACGCTATAGTAATACTATAAATCTGTGGAAGCATTTGATATCATGCATAAGGCGCCATGATTTCCGCAATGAATGAATGAATGGAGGATTTTGTTTACTACACACATACTAAAGCGCGGACGATGCTCGCTGTGTTTTCATCTTCTGCCGTTTCGCTATATGATGATATTAACACACTGCTGCTCTGAGAGTCATTTCATTAGCATTTTACAGTTTAATTTGAGAAAACTACCATATCACATGATACACAGCAGCTGCAAGTTCCTCATGGCAACCTGTCAAAATATAAGTTTAGTTTAATGTTAAGAGCAGTCTTAAAGGGATAGTTCACCCAAAAATGAAAATTTGATGTTTATCTGCTTACCCCCAGGGCATCCAAGATGTAGGTGACTTTGTTTCTTCAGTAGAACACAAACAAAGGTTTTTAACTCAAACCTTTGCAGTCTGTCAGTCATATAATGGCAGTCAATGGGCACGGAATCTGTGAGAGAAATAAAAACATGCACACACAAATCCAAATTAAACCTTGCAGCTCGTGACGATACATTGATGTCCTAAGATACGAAACGATCGGTTTGTGTGAGAAACTGAACGGCATTTATATAATTTTTTTACCTCTGATAAACCTCAATGTCTGACTGTCACAACATCCGGCGCGTGACACGTCAACCTGCTCTGGCACATAGATATATATATACATAGATGCCTCATTGGTGACGGTTTCTATGGGCCGCGATACATAAGGATTTACGTATATATCTGTGTATATATATATCTATGTTCCAGAGCCGTTGACGCGTCATGCGCCGGATGTTGTGGATGAGCTCAGGAGAGTTGAACATTGCCTGTATCAGAGGTATAAAATGATACAAATACTGTCAGAGTTTCTCGCACAAACCGATCGTTTCGTGTCTTAGGACATCAATGTATCGTCACGAGCTGGTTTAATTTGGATTTGTCTGTGCATGTTTTTTTTTACTCTCAAAGATTGTGTGCCCATTGACTGGCATTATATGACTGACAGACTGCAATGGTTTGAGTTAAAAATCTTCGTTTGTGTTCTACTGAAGAAACAAAGTCTTGGATGCCCTGGGGGTAAGCAGATAAACATCAAATTTTCATTTTTGGGCGAACTATCCCTTTAAAGGAACACTCCACTTTTTTTGGAAATAGGCTCATTCTCCAACTCCCCCAGAGTTAATAAGTTGAGTTTTACCGTTTTTGAATCCATTCAGCCGATCTCCGGGTCTGGCGAGAGCACTTTTAGCATAGCTTAGCATAGATCATTGAATCCGATTAGACCAGTAGCATCGCGTTCAAAAATGACCAAAGAGTTTCGATATTTGTCCTATTTAAAACTTGACTCTTCTGTAGTTATATCGTGTTCTAAGACCGGCGGAAAATGAAAAGTTGCGATTTTCTAGGCTGATATGATTAGGAACTACTCTCATTCCGGCGTAATAATCAAGGAACTTTGCTGCCGTAACATGGCCGCAGCAGGCGCAGTGATATTACGCAGCACCTGAAAGTAGTCCCCGGTAGCTGGAGAATGAGCCTATTTACAAAAAAAAGTGGAGTGTTCCTTTAAGACTCAATGCCACTACTACTAATAAATATTAAAAAATCTTTATTTTAAAGGGAATAATCCCATTTGTTTTCTTTTTAATTTCAACAGTAAACCTCTCTTGTGCAGCATTTTGTTTGACAAAAAATAAAAGGGTTTATTTTTCATTTGATTAGGATAAATTTAATTAATATTTTATGCCTTCATCTGATTACCAGAAAAATTAAGAACATTTTATAGGCCCTGTTATTGTTTAAGAAAGGACCCTATACAAAAAAGAATAGGTTTAAAATACAGGCCTGTGGTTCTTAATTTCTTTGTATTAATTCACCATTTGTAAACTGATGTTTACTGTTCATTTTTTAGAAATATCAATAGCTTTTGTATTAAAACTATATTCACTGAATGTAATCAAAAAAATCGAGAATCGAATCGAATCGGGACATCTGAATCGATACCCAGCCCTAATTTTAACCTTTAAGTGAGTTCCATTTATTCAATACTTCAAATGTTTCTTGGGCAAGTATAATTGGGTCTTAACTTGAACCCAAACATTGGCATCTTGTATTTGTGTTGCTATGATTCTTCCTGTCCTAAAATTATATTTACCATGTTTTTATCTATTCTGTCCAGTGAAGGAGACGAGAGCTGTAAGAAACAGTTAGGTAGAGTTCTGTCCATCTGGCAGGAAAGAGCCGTCTATGAGAGTGACATACTGGACAAACTCTCTGATGTCCTGCGTAAGTAAACCACCACAAGGTCACACTGGTTTTAAAGGTAATTGCGAATACAGTATAGTCGCTCAGAGAGACTCAGTTGTTTGTTTTTACAAGTGTCATGTGAAGTCTTTAAGAGTGAGAATGCCATTGTTGAAGTATGACATGTAGAATGTCTCCTCATGACTTGCAGTGGTAGAAAAGAAGGCCAAGAAAAGGCCTTATGAGGAGATTAAGGTGAACGATGATGACTTCGCCACCCAAAGCTCCCCTGCTGAACCTCCACAGGTATGAAAGCATGGCCTTTTGTAATGCCTATCTTCTTATAAACTGACCTCATGTCTGTTTAGTCTTCCATGTTATGATTTGTTTTGTATATCTCAGACTGCAGATCTGATCCGAGCACTACAGGAGCTTGAGAACGCAGCCTCCAGCGATGCAGCTCTCCGCCAGAGGATCTCTGCTCTACCCCCAGAGGTGCAGGACACCTCCCTATTGCACAAAGTTACAGGTGAGAACACCCATGCAACCCTCCTTCATGTTAGGACTAAGTGAATGCAGCAGAAACACAATTAAATAAAAATGTTATTTTAATTGATAATTTGTGGTGTCAGCACATCTAGAGCACAGATTGTAATCACTCAGTTGGAACAGAACACTGGGGTCCCCAGATTTTCAAAACTTTTACTGTCTCTAACTTGACAAACTGTCTTAGAAAACACAACATTTGTAGCATGAAATGTGATGCAACTGCAAAATGTGTCTGTCTGCATGTGTACATTAAAATAAAAAAACTTTTATCGCACAAGTGCACAGCTCTCAAAGAAAACACCTACAATTTGAGCTTAATGACGGCAACACTGCATCCTGGTTCCCTCAAGGAAAAAAAAAAAAAACTCATCATCCCTGCAGCACTATATAGCAAGCTTTAAAAAATCATATGTAGTTAACCATTCTGTCTGTCGGATTGTGTTTTTTCAGATAAAGAGTCAGGGGAACGTCTTTCTCGGTTGGTGGAAGAGGCCTGCATGCTTCTAGCTGACTACAGTGGGCGGCTAGCAGCAGAGATTGATGACCGGCGGCAGCTCACACGCACACTTGCCGTCTTTTTGCAGAGTCAGAGAGACGGCCTGGCCCAGAACGAGCAGAAACTAGAAGTGGGTAAACTTACTGACTTCACGGTTTCTTCCCTTTTCTTTTTATCCCCTGTTGCTGTCTCTAGATGTCAGTTGCTTTCTCCTCTTCTTTCTTTTTTTTATACTCATGTTTGTGTGATTATAGCTGCTTGTGTTTGCTCCATATTTGGGTTTGTTTTGCCCATAGAGGGCAGCGAAGCTCCAGTATCAAATAATTTCAGCAAATGCAGCCTAGCTATCTCTTATTTTTTTATTCCTATGCATGAGACATGCATTACTAGTCTGGTAAGTGTATACATATAAATGTATACACTAAGTTAAAAGTTATATGGGCATTAACTGCTTCATTTTCCAGCCTTTGCCAACAGGTAGTGAGCAGGTTCCTGTGTTCCACCTGATGTCGCCTTTACAGAATAAATAAAAATAAAAGAAAAAAAACACCAATCTCTTGAGTGTGCATCTTTTTTGCTTATGCACTGGCTTTCACAAATACATCCTTATTGAGTGAAATAACCAAAGAAACTGTCTGAAACTTATTCTCTAACACTTTACTAAAAAGCTATATGTCTTAAAATTAGTTCTACTGTAGTTAACATGATTTAAACGATGAACACCTTTGCAGCATCTATTATTATTGGTTAATATTAAGATTGTTAGTTCAAAATGTATTAATTAATCAACAATAGCATGTTTACAAAATGATTAAAAAATGCTTGTAAGATATTGTTCATTGTTAGTTCATAATGCCAAATGCGCAGAATTTGTATTTAAATGAAATCTTTTAAACACAGTTCATCATCTATAAGCATGGCATTTATAAGCATAGTTCATGAATTTATATATTGGTTTTAATTTAAGTTTTCGTTTGAACCCCTTAAAGCCTGATTTCAAACTCTTAAGGATTGAACAATAGCTATAGTTATCCTGTTATTACATCACTGTAGTCCATATTTCATTCATTCAAATATTTGCCATGTATAGTTTACTTGCCATTGTAGTAGAAGAAACATTAACCATATACAAAGGTACAAACATGTCTACCTGACAATGTTTATTATTATTGAAAAAAATTCTGGTGTAAATGAATGTTTAAATGTAAAACTTTATTTCTGAGATGCTTTTCTGATTCTTTACAAAAGTAAACATTCTAATGTTTAATTACACTTATAGGCATGTTGAATGGATTTAAAAAGTAACTTTGAAAACTTTTATGTGCTTTATTTTACATGCTGGAACAGAGTAATGTTCCTGAACTTTCTAACTGATGTCAATTAAATATAAATAGTTTAAGAGTTGTTAGGAAACACAAATGTCAAGAACTTAAGCCTTTGACACAATCACAGCGTCTCACTGAAATCAATACAAAATGTACTGACTCTACAAGCTTTAGGATGTTGTCTAAGCTGTTTTACATATATAAATGTTTAAAATGCTTCATATAACAGCAGACTACATTGTTTTAATATGTACTCATTGTAAACAGTAACAGCTGCTGCGTGTTTATGAGTGAGATACTGAGAACTGTAACAAAGTGTGTAATGTAATAACAGTTTGCATATCTGAACTAAATTAAACAGTTCATTAGATTTAGTAATTTCCAAAAAGAGTTAGACTTGTTGCAGTTCTTAACGAGCCTTGTCTTTAAAATATAAAAAACCTTTTAATTAAAAAAAAAAGAAAAGCTAAAGCTTTCTGCAGCAGCGCAAAACAATGGAATCCATACACACAACAACAAAAACATTTTTTTAAAGTTGTAAATAAAACGAAGATGATTAGAATACATTTCCAAAAAAAAAAAAAAATTTTTAGTTATTATACTTAATTTAATTAAATGTTTCATTGTATGTATTTATTTTAGTAATATACTTCCAATTATATTTTTTCACTAACAAGTTTGTTTGCATGTCTTTATTTTAGGAATACAAGCGCAAACTGGCCCGGGTGTCCCAGGTACGGAAGGAGCTGCGGTCTCGTCTCAGCAGTCTCCCAGACCTCTCTCGGCTCCCTAATGTTACAGGTGGCCATGTCCGTCTTCCCTCCTCCGGGGATCTTTACAGCCCCTCTGATTGAGCTGGACTCTCACCCCATCACCACTCTCCTGCTCCTCTGGCTGTCAGTTTTTCTTGCTTCATTTTCTAACAGTTGACACTACCTGGCCACTGTACTAGTGGATGTGTCCAATATGCAGTCCATGGCTGCCTGAGTGTTTCAGTGATGAGCACCATCACTTGAAATCATCGTATTATTCAAGTAGGGTGACAATACATCCTCTTTTTCCTGGACATTTCCTGGCTGGGATTTCTAAATTGCCTAAAATGTCTGGGTTTTGGATTTCGTTTGCTATTGACTTGCTGTCATTGTGCAGGCATTGCACATAATTGACCAGTTGTGGCATGCAAGAAGGTGGGATCGACAGAGAACGCAATCAAAGCAATGCAAATAAACTAAAATGAGCACGTTGATAGGAAAACAAAGCCAAAATCTGGACCTTTAGGTAGTCTAGACATCCCGGCCTGGACATGTTTGGAGAAAAAGAGGACATATGATCACCCAAGTTCAAGTGCATTGGAATCAATGCAGACATTTAAATGACAGTAGTTGTTCTTGAAAAACAAGATGAGTCAGTAGAGGAACTTCTGATTTTTTCTTTTTTATTGCTTTGTTTTGGAAGCTTCCACCAAAAGTTAAAACAGACCTCCTACTCAACAAATAAACATCTGCAATGGTAAATTACTTTACAAATAGACATTATATGGCAGTTTGGTTTGATTATACCCATCTGTTCTTCAGTCTGTAGGTTTCTCTCCAGCTCCTCTCTTACACATTTGATAGTACTTCAGATCTCCAGATTTGTGGTGATGTTATTTTTGTATTTTTGCAGTGAATATTCATTTCAGTGCAGTATCTTATAATCAGCTGCAGTATTTGAGTGCAGCAGTCATATCAACAAACCCCTTTTGCAACTGAGGGTTACATGTGCTGTAGTTAATGTAGTTCTAAGAGCTTTGCAGTGAGCAAAGAGATGTTTTCCCTTTTGGGTTTGTGCTTACCAGCATACATTGCTCCGATAGTAGAGTATACCTTATGATATTCAGATTTTAATCTCTTTTTTTTATTTCATTGTAATTATGAAATTATGACAGAGAAGTGAGAAACAATTTCACATGCCTCAAAAGGTCAATGGTCGTTTGCACCATTGATCAAACAACTTCAAATACGTTAGCGGTCATCCTGTGCCCCTTTTCATCTAGAGACAGTGCTTTGGTAAAGACAAAATTTTTCATTGTCCCTATGGGTTTGTTGATTGAAGCATTAGCGTTTATGTGCATTTTACTGTATGGTCTCTCATTGGTCAACTGTGATGAAAAGAATCACTACTAGTTACAACCGTTTCCTTTGTACGATCCAAAGGGGCTGTTCATTGTCTGTGAAACCACAACTTTTAACTTATTTAGTTGCAAGTGTACATTTTAACATCAGCCTTTGTAAGTAATGTGTTGGTCTGAGCCAAATAAAGCTGAAGGCAAAGAATAAACTAGTCTGTTTACTTATGATTGTAAAGAAAGTGGAAATGGCATTTATGTTTGCCCAAACTATACTTTTGTTTACAGATTTTAATCTATGTTCTATTTGGAAAAACTGTCTTGCTGCTAGACAGTTTCATGAGAGGTTTCTTGAGAGAAGACTTACTTGAAATTTCTTGGAGGGTAAGTACTATTGAGAATTATGTATTCAAAAAGATTTTTTATTTTTATTTTTTTTGTCATATGATGTGAATTATTTGAGGACATTTCCATTAGTATCCTTCAGGATTGGTATCAAATTGTTATGATACATTTCAATAGCCTTCTTGTGACTTATTTGGGAAAATACAATGTACCATTGAAGTGATTAAATTAGTCAACCATTTAAACCTAATCAACTTACTGAACGTGTTAGAGCTCTTCAAGGATGTGTTAACTGATTGTTTTCTTGGGGTCTTTCACTGTCAGTCATCGCAGTCTGGAGTTGCAAGCAGCCTGATCGTTTGCACACGGTTCGCAGTCACAAGGCTTCAGAAAAATCCGCTTTTTCACTGAATGAATGAATGAAGCATTTATATAGCGCTTTATTGTGTATTGATCACTGAGCACCAAATATTAAGATTTATAATTCCTGTTTATACAAGTCGGGCTAAAATTGTAATATGAGATACATGTACTCCTTTGATATATAATCAGATCTTAAAGATACAAATAGCAATTTCAACATTTACCACAACAGCTTGGACAAATATTTCAGAGTTCATTATGCAGCGTCACTTTCATAGTAAATGATCGAGTTACTGTCCTCTATTATGTCGCCAGATAAAGTGATCCTAAAGGATACCATTGTCCTGCTTTGTAAAAGAAAAACGCATCATAGTTTGATCAGAAACTGTTTGCACACGGTTCGCAGTCACAAGGCTTCAAATAACAGCGCTTTTGCACTGAGCCTCAAATATCAGCACTTGACCTCCTAGGGATGCTGCTAGCACTGTGACAAGGCGATTTTAACGCGTTTTATTATTTGGTATCGTTATTTGAGCATTTTCGATAGGTATAACCCATATTTTAAAGTTCAGTTAAAGGGTTGAAACACATAAAGTAAAGTGAAGGAAAAGTAAAACCATGGTCAAAAATGATCCAGAGAAGTTCCGTTTGGTCACGGACAACGGCGCAAAAATGTACACCATCATGTCGGAAAGGTAAATGGATTGCTTTCTTTATTTTCTTTCTTACCTTTAATTTCTTAGTGTTGTAAATTATTATTTTAACAAAATGTTGAGATTTCTTTAAAACCGGAATTAGGTCTTGAGTATTTTATATGCGATACGTAAAGGCACAGTGAAACTTTTTGTTTTATTTACTTTTTCTTCTTTTCATTAATTAGCAATGAGTGAGATTTCAAACGGGGCTCAGCTCAGTGGAGTGCAAATTTTGCGTTGCGCGCCAATCTGGGTTAGAAATGAAAACAGGATTACATTTGTGTTCAAGGCAACTGTGGTGCCGGAGTCGCTTCTTTTCAGTGAATTGGTCGACCGGGTTTGCAAAACGGTCTGAATCGATTTGTGATTCGGTTCGATTGGTGCGGACAGCTCTCTTTTTTTAAATGAATCATTTGGAGTTATTTATCAGTCAGTGAGACAGTATCCACATAGAACAAACCGAGATTAGGCTAAATGTGTTTTACCGATACCTCGATTGAAACAAAAGGCTACTTTTGAGTATCTTCTGCTCCTGCAAGTTTGTCACTGTGTACGCTAAATGATCAATATTTACACGTGTTTAATTGCGCTGGCTCCAGGGCATTTAGGCATATAGGCATACTTCCTTATTAGGATGTAAAACACTGGCATTTCTTTAAATTCAAATGATGCATAACAAGAATAGCTGAGGTTATTTAGGCCTATTATCAGTTTTGAAAAATAAACAGCATATATTTCATGCATGACAATTCACCTGCAGCCTAAAATGATATAAATACATAAATATATCAATAATAATAATAAAAAATGTATATAACCTATATGTATATAGCCTCAAGAAATCTATAAAAATCTTCATTTACTTATGTTAATGTTCTTTACTGTTCCAGTATGTCCTCAGGTGAGATGAAAGATGGTAAGCACTGTCACGATAACAGCCGTGCCCTGGAGGACCGAGAGCGTGAGAGGAAGCTTGCCAAGAAACGCCTGTACATTGTTTCAGCAGTTTGTCTGGTCTTCATGGTGGGCGAGATCTTAGGTGTGTGACCCTTACTGCTGATTGGCTGCTGTATTTGTTTTTGCACACTCAAAGTATTGCTGGTAAATATGTGCTGCTGTCTGGTCTGTGTACAGGTGGGTATTTTGCTGGAAGTCTGGCAGTGATGACAGATGCTGCCCACCTGCTTGTGGACCTCACCAGCTTCATCATCAGTTTGTGCTCGCTGTGGCTGTCGTCCAGACCTGCTACACGCACTCTCAATTATGGCTGGCATCGAGCAGGTGCTCAAAATTCCTGGGTGTATGCTACTTCTTAAAAAAAAAAAAAAATCCTATATATATATATATATATATTTATTTATTTATAAATGTAATAAATTATGAAATATATGTGTGTGTATATATATATATATATATATATATATATATATATATATATGTATGTATGTACATACATACATACATATATATGTGTGTTTGTGTGTGTGTGTGTATGCGTTTTTGTGAAAAGTCAGGACATAGATTTGTATAATGACAAAGGTATGACATAGGTATTACAAGGTGAAGGTGACATCTCAGGACATTGACCACTTTTCAAAATGCTTATAACTCACACAGAATTAGTTTTTTGGGGGGAAAGCTGAAATGCACAGTCTCCTGTAAGGGGTAGGTTTAGGTGTAGGATTGGTGTAGGGCAATAGCAAATACAGTAAGGACAGTATAAAAACCATTACGCCTATGGGATGTCCCCACTTTTCACAAAAACGAACGTGTGTGTGTGTGTGTGTGTGTATGTGTATATATTAGGGCTGGCACGGTACATGTATTCGTACCGAACCGTCACGGTACGGGTGTCTCGGTTCGGTGCATGAGGCCTTACGACGAATACAGGCAATTCACCCCCAATCCAGAAGGGGGCGCCCGCAGTAATGCAACGCTGTTTGATAACCGCCAGCAGAAGTTGAGTTGCGCGCTTGAAAACAAAGCCCACTAGACAGTGACCATGGCCGTTTCTCCTCCGGACGTCGCAATTTTAGGCTGCATACGTCACAAAGAAGATCTTATTTTAGTATATTAATTGTTATAAATTTGACCATTATTCTTAGTTAAGTGTAAATTGTTGTAATATGCTTTTGACTCGCAAATGTAATGCTCAGTTAACTGAAATAAACCAGGCTTGATGACGTATGCAGCCTACAATGCGAATTGCTGTAAGGCTTTTAAATTTGTAGGATGTCAGAATGTTGTGGTTGCTGTTTGTTTTGTTTGTGTGTTCTGTATGATATGTCAACAAACTTGATGTTGCACCAAAAATTCCCAAAAATAAATAAACTATTATTTATTATGTAAATGTTAGGCTTTGTACTTCAGTCGCGTTCCAGCGGTGACACAGAGGCGCGCGCGCAGATGTTTGGCTCACTGTATTTTATTTTGATAAAGTACCAACTGTGTTGTCAAGTTAGCAATGCTGGAACTGTTGTGTTGTGTTGTGTTGTGTGTGTGTTGTGTGTTGTGTGTGTGTGTGTGTGTGTGTGTGTGCGTGCGTGCGCGCTCCGGCGCAATCACTTCAACTGTTTCCTTATACCAGCAGAATCAACTTTAAACACTTCTTGTCTTATTAATATTCACTGTATAAAGGTCTGCTTTTATCTGTGTACACTCACAATGAAAACAAAACAGATTATATATATATAACATGTAATAATATTTAGTATTTTCACATCTAGATGGAAAAAATTGTAATTTGCACTACTGTCTGTTCAAAATAAATGAAAAGAAACTGAGGATAGTAGATATATATATATATATATATATATATATATATATATATATATATGTGTGTGTGTGTGTGTGTGTGTGTGTGCGCGTGTGTGTGTGTATGTATATATATATGTATGTACTAAAGAAAGAAAAAAGTAAATGTACTACCATTCAAAAGTTTGCGATCAGTACTTAATACTTTTATTCAGCAACACATTACATTGATCAAAAGTGATAGTGAATACATTTATAACATTTCTATTTCAAATAAATAATGTTCTTTTGAACTTTCTATTCATCAAAGAATCCCTAACAAATTATGTATCACAGTTTCCACAAAAATATTAAGCAGCACAACTGTTTTTAGCATTGATAGGAATAAATGATATTTTAATATATACTGAAATGCAAAATAATTATTTTACATCTTAATAACATTTCAAAATATTACAAATTGTTCTGCATTTTTGATCAAATAAATGAGGATAAGAGATCTCTTTCAGAAACATGATAAAATCTAATGGACACCAAACTTTTGAACAGTAACGTTTTTATGAAACTTCTTTTATATTCCTGATATTCTAGTGAACTACATGAACTACAAGTGTAATTCCATCTACTTATATACTATTGGATGTTTTCAGAAATCTTGGGTGCTCTGCTGTCGGTTTTCACCATTTGGCTGGTTACTGGTGTGCTGGTGTATCTAGCAGTGGAACGGCTCATTGATGGTGACTTCACTATTGAGGGCACAGTCATGCTGATCACCTCTGGCTGTGCTGTACTGGCCAACATTATGTAAGACAAAAACTTCATTGTGCAATGCAGTTCTATTACGGGGTATATCCACATGCTATAAATAGCTTTATTTATGGCCTCTGGCATTATAGCAAAATTGTTATTTGCTGTGAAAATGACCTTCTATCTGTTCTTCTCTGTGCAGAATGGCCTTCACTCTGCATCAGTCAGGTCATGGCCATAGTCACGGTGGTCTGAGTGGCGGCCACAGCCACAGTCATGACCATGGGAAGGAAAACGGCCACAGTCATTCTGATGCTGCCCATTGTGACGTAGAGGAGAATGGGTCTGGTAAAAGACAACAAGCTAATGCTAGCGTCAGAGCAGCATTCGTCCATGTGATTGGAGATCTTCTACAGAGTGTCAGTGTGCTTGTCAGTGCAATCATCATCTTTTTTAAGGTAAAAGATCAGAGGTTATTAGCATTGACGAGTCCTAACAGATGAACCAGCACTATTTAACATAAAAGTAACAATGGCTTGAACAGTGGCTATCTATTTGTCAGACAGAGCAGAAAATAGAGTTAAGAGAGAATATTGGTGTTGTGTGAATGCATTTTATTGTGATAGTGTAGCAGATATAGATTTTATGGCATAATCCTAATGAGTTGAATTCTTTTCTTTTTATAGCCTGAATATAAAATTGCAGATCCCATCTGCACCTTCCTGTTTTCTCTATTCGTCCTGGGCACCACGTTCACCATCATGAGGGACATAATTATTGTCCTAATGGAAGGTAAAGAAGTCTTACTTGTGATTTTTGCTGTTTCAGTTATGCTTCAGAAATGATAACTTAGGCAAAGAGTGGCGACTTTAAAGAAGCCAATATGTTTATGTAAACACCAAATTAATGCTGAGTAACTTACAGACATAATAATGACTTTAGACATAATATTGTTTGTCTAAGTTACAGTACATTGTCTATTTTAGTTCTACTAATGAAAATAGTCCTAAACGAAGCTGAAAGAGAATCTGTTATTTCTGTGCATCTATAATAATGGTGTTTTGTTCCTGTGAATTTGAGCGAATCAGAAAAGTGAATGACTGACTCCTCATAACGACATTAATTTTTTTTTTCCTGAGTGAATCAGTGTCTTTGAACAAAACGGTTGAGTGAATGGTAAATTAATTGAAGGAAACATATAAATATCTATAAATAAATAGCTGTTTTATTGGCCACTAGGCATTCTATGGAAGGTTGTTTAATTTTTCATGTCCTCTGAATTTCATATTCTCATTAAAAGATTTCTTGGAACATGAGGATTTTAATTAGGAGCTCCTCAGCCTCAGTGTTTCTCCTCCACAGGTACGCCGGCTGGTGTGAACTATAATGAGGTGAGGGAACGACTGCTCAGAGTAAAAGGTGTCAAAGCTGTGCACAACCTTCACATCTGGGCCCTGACAATGAACCAGGCTGTGCTTTCCGCTCACGTGGCTATAGGTAACACTTTTAACTCCATATGGAATCTTTGTGGCATTTATTAGCATATAGCCTATAGCAAAAATATATTTCTGAAATATTCACCCAAGGTATGCGTTTATAACCATCTGTTCATTTTGAATTCCTCAGATGATACCGTGGAGCCACAGGCAGTGTTGAGAGAAATGACCCAGGCCTGTTTCACAGCATACAGTTTCCATTCGGTAACCATTCAACTGGAGCATCAGGCCGACCAGAGGGCTGACTGCAGCCTCTGTCAAGACCCCACAAAGTGAAACACCCAGAGACTGTACATTAAAGATCCTGGTCCAAAGGGACAAAAGAACCATGAAAGAGATCATTGAGGATTATTGTGGTGTTCATATTTTATAGCTGACATGATTTCACAAGTTGTAGTTTTTTTGGACTTTGGTCACCTCCTTCTCTGTTTTCCCACTAATTAGAATTTAAAGGGATATTCACCCCAAAAATGAAAAGTCTGCCACTCACCTGTATGTTGTTTATTCTGTGTTTTTTGTCTGTTCATGAAAGTTGTTTGGACTCCATTGTTCTTATTTTGTGTTCTGTAAAAGAAAGTAAGTCATATAGATTTGGAATGTTGTGAAGATGAGTTTAAATACATGATCTTTTTTTTTTTTTTTTGGCTAGACTAACACAATTTGTTGTGATAAATCTGTTAGGAAAGTGACTTGTTGATATGTGCCAAATCTAATTCACTGAGCCAGGTAAGAAGGTACTTGAGCAATGTAAAACATTTGAATAGGCATATAATATTATTTGTTCTGTCATTCTTTCATGTGTTTATTTTTCATCGTCAACAAACAAGACTACTGTGATGGTGTAATGTACTGTACTTTTTGAACCATCCCTTATTTAAAGGGATAATTACCATTAATCAACAGTACGCTCATCTTATTGTTGATCTTAGGCTTTGTTTACTTTCGTTCTTATTTCTGTAAGGCTGATTGGACTTTTTCTTTGATCACTGCAGGACTGATCAAGCATTTTGTCCCATTTCCTATGTTACGTTTTCTCTCCTCAAGCAAAGACTGAAAATTCATATTACGGTAATACTTTACAATAAGATCCTGTTAGTTACAAGAGTTACTAACAGTAAACAGAACAGTTAAGTGTTTAATAATATTTGTTAACATTAGTTAATAAAAAAGCACAACTGTAAATTCATGTTAGCTCAGGTCTAGTATCAACAGATAAAACCATTGATTAATAATGTACTAGGAAATGTTGAAATTAACATTAACTGCTTTTCATTGTTAGTTCATGTTAATCAAATGAGACTTCTTGTAAAGTGTCATGCATATTCGTATTCATATTCAATTAAAAATTTTCTATTCAAAAGTGAATAATAAAATTGAAAAGTGTGTTTATATCTGTTGGTACTGTACAGTTTGACGTATTTGCTTAGCGAAGCCTTACAGAAGCATCTTTGGTCTGTTTGTATTACTCGTAATAATGAAACTGATGAATGTAGCGTTGCAATCCAACTTTGTTTACAGTCAAAACATTTTTTTGGTGCACTCAAAAAAATGAAACCTTGAGTTTAATTAATTTTTTCTTGTCAACAGGTTCCACAAAATTTAATTAGGAAAGTTGAAAACATATCTAACTTAATGGAGTTGTTTTAGGGAGAAATAATATTTTTGACTCAGGACAACTATTATCACTAATTTTTGATCAACAAGAGACGTTTGAGTTTAACTAACTAAAGTCAGTTATGTTATATGGACTAACAAAATTTGTTTAGAAGTTGCATATTACATATTTGTCTATTCAAAGTAAACTAATGATTTTACAACAAAACATTCAATTCAAGCTTAATTAATCAAAATAAAATACTTTCACTAAATTTAATTTTTACTAGTTAGGTTGAATTAACTCTAGTTTGTCAACAGGTTCCACACAAATTATTTCAGTAAACTCAACTCAACATTTGTTAGTTCCTTTATTTCACCAACAAGAGAGTTCATCAACAACACAACTGTTTATCAAATTCTGTTTTACAAAAAACAAAAGAACAGTTAAACATACCCATGAGTGGCAGCCTTTAAAGTTGGTTATAGTTATGTTTCACAGATTGCTCTTTATGGTGTGTGAACCAGCAACCTTTCAGAGCCCAGGCCTTTAACTACTAGGCTACAAAGAATCTGTATATACAGTATATCAATATGATATACCTGATTGTATTCAATTTCAGTGTAAAAATAAATCTGATCAACAACCTGATCAACTCTATGCGAAGGAGATGTGTTGCACTGCGTGAGGCAAATGGTGGTATACCACACCAGATACTGACTGGTTTTCAGACCCCCCGGACCCCCCCAATACAGTAAAACTGTGATGTGGATGTGAGGTGGACTGTGAGGTTCTCACTAACATAGATTTAGACAGATTTGTGAACAATATTTGAGAGAAATAGGCCTTGTGTACATAGAAAAATCTTACTTCTTTGAGTTCATGAAAAATGGGGGCAAAAACAAAAGTGTTGCGTTTATAATTTTCTTCAGTGTATATCTTATCCTATAATAGATAAAAATAAATAAACACCTTTGTTAACAAAAAAGTGCACAGTAACAAGAACTAGGACAAAGTAACATTAAAGGTCAGCAGTTATTTAGTGTTTGGTCAAGCTCATAAATGGGGTCATATTTGAGCTTGACAACGTATAATAATTTAAGTAGCATCTGAATGTAGCCAATGATGATGTTCGCTGAGATGAGTCTCTGTTATGGACTCTACAGAGGTGTGATCTAAGTGCATTCCATGACTTGAATGTACATGGACAACTAGTATCAGGGTTGCTGCAGGATTTTTAAGCTCAAATTTAAGACTTTAAGACCTTTTTTAAGACCTGCACAAATAAAATTAATATCATATGACCAGGGTAGGACAATGTCTGTGGTAAACTGTAAAATGACTGTAAAAAGCATGATTTACAGTTCAGTTACAGTTTACAAAAAAAGTTTTGTAAAATTATACACTTCACATTTCAGCCTTTAAACCATTTTTAAGAAAATAGATGAGTCAAAAATATTAATTATTATATTAATTTAAACAATTATCAATAAACATTTTACTGTTATCGATCCACCAGTTCACATTTACAGCTCTGCGTGTTTGCAGGGTAAAAACATGGGTCGAGATTTGCATTGGTCTGAACAAAAACAACCCAATGTTCCTGCAATAGTGGAGGCTGCAGTGCTAGGACTGCATAGAACCCTATTTTTTTGGGACAGCACCATCTATTCCAACAGAGGAGACCTGATTCAAACATCAAACAAACAGATGCAAACAAACAGCACATCAGACATGAAGCACTGCGGCTAATTAACTGAAGTCTCACACAGAAACCAAGTCTTTCCAAGAAAAATGAATTTTAAACCAGAATATATTTAAATAAATTAGGTTAAATATTTCAAGAGGGTTACCAACGGGTATGTTTAGGGTTAGGAGTTGGTTAGGACAATAATTAAGTGCATACAATTAAATAACTACATAATTCCTTAAATAATAATACACAGAATTGAATAGCAAGTGCTATAAAATAGTATGAGCCACTAATATTTAGTCATTTAGCAGATGCTTTATCCAAAGCGACTTATAAATGAGGACAATGGAAGCAATCAAAATCAACAAAAGAGCAACACGTACACGTAGCAAGAGATTTTTTTTTAATTATATAATAAATAAAAGAAAACAAAATAGAAAAAGAATAGAGCAAGCTAGTGTTAGAGGCCTTTTTTTCTTTTGTTAATTGTATAATAAATAAAAAGGAAACAGATAGAATACAAAAAGATTAGAAAAGCTAGTGTTAGTTTTATTTATTTTTTTATTATTATTATTATTTTTTTTGTGGAAAACAAGCAGTAAATGAATTGCAAGCAATTTAAGCAAGTCTAAAAGGGCCAAGTTTTTTTTTTTTTTTTAAAGAATAGAATTTGAATTATTTTTGGCTCATTAAAAATTAATCTTGCTGCGTTTCCTGGATTAATTGTAAAGGTTTGATAGAACAGGCTGGAAGACCTGACATAATACATCCGTACAAAAAATAAATAAATAAAATTAAAATTAAAAAACAAACAAACAAACAAAAAACTATAGGATCCTAGAAATCCGGTTCTGAAACTACAGCCTCCTGTATTGCAGGAATACCCTACTCACAATAACAGCCTTATTGAACATGCACATTCATTCTCTACCAGCAGGAGGCGCTTTCGAACAGTTTCCCCGGTAACGGCAGAACACAAAGCAGCGCAACACCAGACTTCAAAATGTGCAGAGCTCATATTTTATTTATATCCTTTTGAAGTTTAATCATCACATTAATCTGTATCACGATTCTGGTCTGTATCCAAATTTAAGACCTCTTGAATTGATAATTAAGACTTTCTTGTACAATTTAAGTCTTTTTATGACCTTAAATTTGATAAAGTAAATTTTAGACTTTTTAAGGACCGGCGGATATGGGAGCCTACGCCCATATTGAGAATGTTTTAAACTATGACGTTAATGTTTTAGTAACATTATAGGTTAAAACATCCTCAATACCACTGAAACGCCTACCACATTCCTGTGGCTCAGTGGTAAAGCATTGCGTTAGCAGCACAAAAGGTTGCGCTGTAAGTTGCTTTGGATAAAAGCGTCTGCTAAATGCGTAAATGTAGTAACTGATATCTAGCTGAGGTCTTTGAACCGCAACCTTTACACTGCCACATTCAATATCTGTAACAAGCACAAACACCACTACCAAAAAAAAAAGAAAAAAAGAAAAGTGATTTCAGTTAAAAGAAACTTGACTTGCAAAAAAAAAAAATATATTTATATATTTTTTAACTTTTACAAATAACATACCATATGACTTAAAATAATTAAAAATAATAATAATTTAAAACATTTATATAATCTGTTAAAAACTGAAATTATCAATTGATAGTGTTAATTAAAAGTAAACAGGATACAAACAGAAACAAGCTACTCAGTCAGAACTAACAAATTAAATGGTCACGTAAGAAACAGTATTTACATTAGTAGATGTTGCCGATCTTACCTATTGTGAGTATAGCACCTTGGCAGGAACACAAAACACATCTTTCATTAAGGACCTGAAAAATTGCAAAGGGTAAAAACAAACAAAACTTGATAAAGATTGTGAAATTGAATTAATCTGAACTGAAATCTACAAACCGAGAAAATAATCACACTTTGTAATTTTATTGAAAGTATCACAACAAATTGGAAAAAAAATGTTTCAAACCAAGTATTAACCACAGTTAATTTTGACAGCAGATTTTAGTTTAGTTTTAGTCGGATGGATTGAGTGGTTGAACGCAGTATTGCACTTTCAACGGAGAATGACTGTAGCATTGTTTTTCAAATTAAAAAGTTAACTTAGTATGTTTCTTAAATATATCCGCAAACATATTGTGTTTTTATGCTTTAGTAGAGTCAAAAACTTACAACAACTTAAATGCTACAGTCAGAAGAATGAAAAGGGAAGTTACACACTTCAGGTATACATTTTGACGTTGTGTAATTCTATTTATTAAACGTGTAGAATAATTTCCAAAACATTACATATAGCATTATAAATGTTGCGTTCAGGCGTTCATGATATAAAAAAATAAACATACTAGTATAACTTTTAAAATGGCGTGAACACGGAGCAGTTTTTCCGTGAGCGGGAACAGAAAACCCGGAGTGGATCCTGAGCGGAGTGAATACAGAACCCTTAGAACAGAGAGAAGAACATGCTTTCAATTAGGGCTGCAAGATTCCGAAACTTTTGGAATCGAGTCCGATTCCGATTCCTGGTTCTGGAATCGATTCATCTGTTGTTTTGGATTCTTGTTTTTTTTTTTTTTTTTTTTTTTTAAATCGAAGGAACCTAATCTCGCCATGACTGCAGGATATAAAGGCCGTAAAAAGTATCCTTCTCATAATATGAAGCTTTATTTGTAAAAAATGAGGATACATTTCTATAGCTATGATTGATTTTTAAATTGTAATTTTGTCTGCTTTGCCTGTTAAATTTTTCATAGTCATTACTCACTGCTCAGCAGGGACATGCATTTATCGCATGAATTGAACAAGACATGAAGTGTCTAAAATAAATGTGCACAGTTCAGCTGAATGATAGTTTACGTTGACTGTATGCTTTGGACAATATTAACAAACTGTACATTGAAACAAAATAACCAGAACATTAACAATAACACTGATAGAGCTCGTGGTTTATCTGTCAGTCAGATGCTCGGACACTGATCTATGCTCGTGACGTTTTCTTTTAGAAATTGGCTGATAGAAATAAAAAAATTTTTTTTTAGATGGAAATAAGATCCTCAATCACGTTATGATCTATTCTGTCGTGCAGCGCTCAAAATTGTGGACAACAAAAACCAGTTCCACCGTCCCTGCTGAAAAAAAAACAGTAGAAACCTGCCCAAAACACAATTGAAAATGTAATGGTTTTAAATGGTGTCTACTGGTATGTGATGGATTCTATTGGTGGGATGTTAAATCCTATTGGAAAAATGCCCAAAACACACTACAAAAAGGAATTTTGTAATGGTTTTACTTGAAAAAGCTAATGGTTTATAATGGTATATTAATGGAAACTTGTTTTGGTATTTTAATTGAGCTTCTATTGGTTTTTACATTTTTTTAGCAGGGGTAAAATAACCTGAATAATTTTTTTTTGAACTGGTTCATTAAAACTACCCGAAAGAACCTTTTCGTGGAAACGAATCGGACTTCTAATCACTTTTAGCGAGGACGAGGCGAAGGGTAACACAAATATAAAAATGAAATAGATTTCTAATATATATAAAAAAAGAATCTTTTATCTCACAATCTCGTAATTAGGGCTTTTATCGAGCATGAGGGAGGCGAATGGTGCTTCTCAAACGGAAGGCTGCATCCTCAAATTCTGATGATCTCCGACTGGTTTCTTTGTTTATTTTCGTGAATTTAAATGTGTGCAGCCTTCGTAGGATGCAGCCTTGCATTTGAGAGGCACCCATAGATAAGCTTTGTTGAACTGAAAAAAAAGCTCTGAATGAGAAGTCGATTCCTCTTGATGGGATCGATTCCAACCTTTGGAATCGACTCTCCATCCCCAACGCCTCGGAATCAATTCTTTTTGGAATCGATTCCCAGCTCTACTTTCAATCCACTCCAGGCTTTGATCACATCCCCCTCAGCAGGCTGAATACCGCGTCTTTTCAAATTAAAATTAAGACATTAATTAAACTATTTGAGAAATGTAATCCTATTTACAGCCTTAAAATTATGAAAAGTGAATATAAGACATTAAGGACAGACAGGAACCCTGCAATTGAAGGAAAAAAATCCGTCGTAGACTCGCTCCAGTTAACGAAAATCCACCATAGTGACGGAGAACTTTAGTCCATGAACTATCTCTTATTACTTTTCTTTTCGCCCAAATAATGGAAATACGCAGCGGACCAACCTGAGCCACCTGGCTAAGCTAGCATGCTAACTTCAGCATGTCTGACGCTAGAGAACTCTCTAAAACCAAAAGACTATAGAATACCCAAGACGTGTCACTGGTATAGGTTTGAATGGGGAAAAATGCAATGCTCAATATGGCCGCTCAAACGCAGGAAACCCCGCCTTCTGAATGAAAGAGCCAATCGCTAATCAGTAAAGTCAGTGTGTCACTGCAGCTGCCGTTAGAAGTCCCGGTTGCTATAGAAACAGTCAGCGCTCTGAGACGTGCGCTCAGGACTGCGCATGCGCACTAACTGATCTAGCCTGAGAAATAAGCTTTTTATAACTTTATTTGAGCAAAGGAAACAACATTAATGATACAGTTGTTGTCAGATTTCTTTGATGATTTCAAATATGAAATTTAATCGTAAACTTAGTGAACAGTTTTGGAGAATTGGATGTTTCCCCATTCAAAGAGATAGGAGCTGCACTTTGAAGCCCGAGAGGCGTTTCAAAGACGGCCGCTGAGTGACATGACTTTGCTAAAACTAAAGCAGGCCAAAACTAAAGAACACATCTCTTATTACAAATAAAAAAGATCGATACTGGTGGAAAAACAAATATACTCCTAACTTCACCAGCCGTTGAAAAGTTAAGACGACGTCGCTCTGTCAAAGCCAATCAAAGAAAAACTTTGCAGGGGGTCAAATATCTTTGCACGCGTGTACTCAAGCTACGTCCGAAATCGCTCACTCGTTCACTAATCCCTATATAGTGTAAGGCAGTTGAGTGAACTATATCAGAAAGGAGTGAACGAAATGAAGTGAACGGATTCGGACGGTGACGTGTACACTGCGCGTGAGACTTGGCTGTTGCAAAAACATCTTCGATGTACTTTTATATTTCATGAACCTCATTTTAGAAAATAATATTAATAGCAATGACACTTAAAATGACTATTGTCAGCTTTGTGGTTTCATTGATGGTATATTATTCATTTGTTCTGTAATATGGTCATAAATACTATTAAAATATTGTCAACAAATTGTCAAAAAAAATAAACTCACATTAGCACATATTAATAATTGTATGTATATTGTTTGTAGTATCTTGAAAATCTCCTGAGCAGCGTTTTTGCACTCAAATAAGATGGCAGTAGAGCGCCCTCAGGAAACCGTTAATTTGACATCAGAATGAATGCACTACCAACGAACATTTTTAAAAATCCACCAAATTAATCATTTTTGTAAATTAAACTGCATCTCTCGTTCAAACTCGCTCGCTCCCGCTCTCTCTAACAGCTCGTCGGTTCTCCGCATTGGATTGTGGGTAATAGTGCTTCAGCAAGTGTACATCGGTTGTACACTCGAAATCAGAATGCATTGTGGGTAAAAAGTAGTGAACGAATGTAGGGAATGAAGTCGTTCACTCAGAATTCGGACAGCACTACAAAATGGCTGACACCCGATATAGTGCACTATATAGTGGATAGGGAGCGGTTTCGGACACAGCTTGAGTCTTGCTCTTCTTCTTCTTTGGGGTTTCATGGCAGTTGGCGTCGCACTATACTGCCACCCTCTGGATGTAAGAATTTTTTACTTAAAGGAACACTCCACTTTTTTTGGAAATAGGCTCATTCTCCAACTCCCCCAGATTTAATAAGTTGAGTTTTACCGTTTTTGAATCCATTCAGCCGATCTCCGGGTCTGGCGATAGCACTTTTAGCATAGTTTAGCATAGATCATTGAATCCGATTAGACCAGTAGCATCGCGTTCAAAAATGACCAAAGAATTTTGATATTTGTCCTATTTAAAACTTGACTCTTCTGTAGTTATATCGTGTACTAAGACCGGCGGAAAATGAAAAGTTGCGATTTTCTAGTCCTATTTGGCTAGGAACTATACTCCCAGTCCGGCGTAATAATCAAGGAACTTTGCTGCCGTAACATGGCCGCAGCAGGCGCAGTGATATTACGCAGCGCCTGAAAGTAGTCCCCCCGCAGCAGGCGCAGTGATATTACGCAGCGCCTGAAAGTAGTCCCCAGCTACCTACCTAGCTGGGACCTACTTTCAGGCGCTGCGTAATATCACTGCGCCTGCTGCGGCCATGTTACGGCAGCAAAGTTCCTTGATTATTACGCCGGACTGGGAGTATAGTTCCTAGCCAAATAGGACTAGAAAATCGCAACTTTTCATTTTCCGCCGGTCTTAGTAGACGATATAACTACAGAAGAGTCGAGATTTTTTAATAGGAAAACTATCGAAACTCTTTGGTCATTTTTGAACGCAATGCTACTGGTCTAATCAGATTCAATGATCTATGCTAAGCTATGCTAAAAGTGCTATCGCCAGACCCGGAGATCGGCTGAATGGATTCAAAAACGGTAAAACTCAACTTATTAAATCTGAGGGAGTTGGAGAATGAGCCTATTTCCAAAAAAAGTGGAGTGTTCCTTTAACATAAATGGTTTGTGTTTAGACAAAGCGTTAGGATTTTGTACAGTTAAGTTGAGACATAATTACGTGGACCTTAAACAAAACAAACATTTCAAGTCAACAAAGGCAATTATTATAAGTAAACTGAATATAAATATATTATGTAAAGTGCAAAACCTTCCTTGTCCAACTTGATGGATGAGATATTTCATTTTTAAGGATCGACAAACATCTCAGATACCTTTAATAGATCATTTAAAACAAATATAGAACAGGTTTCTACACAAATGTCTGTCTTTTAATTCCTTTGTTAAATGTATTATTCAAAGGAACGCCAATCAAAAGAACAGGCAGCTTCATTTGAGCCATCGCTATCTCTTGCTCTCTTGTTTTCATTCTCTTTTAAGTGAAATACTGTATCTCTTTGTTCCTCCTGCTCATCCGTGGTCTAATCCTTTTATAGTCCACTGGATGAGGATAGAAAATCAAGCCAAGTTAATAATCAAAATATACAGAGAAAAGCCCTTTTGAAGTGGGAGTCCCTGCGTGGCTTTACACACTGTGATAAGAAGAGTAAACAGCAGACTGTTGTGTGTAAGCGCATATTCTCAGCTGAGAGGAACAAGATCACTCAGGTTTACAATGAAAGACCTGCATCTCTGAAAGCCACAGACCCCGAATTACCTTAAATTATATGGAATCATCTTCTTTGATATTGAAAAAGGATATGTAGGATTATTAGGCATGTGAAAAGATGTAAGCAAAAAAGCAGGTCTACAAAACAGACTTGAACTCAGGTGAAATCAATGTTACTGATCACAGGGAGCCTGATGTTAACAGTCCTCATTGATTCTTTTTCAGTTGTTGCTTAGAATCACACAAATTGATTCTGTATGAAGGTCTATCTTTGTGTTTTTTGTTTTTGTCCTGAATCAATGATCTGAGATCATCATGCAACTTTAGTCTTTTAATTTCCAATAATGCACTGACAGTTTCTTTAGATGTAAACAGACACATATAGTTTTATTTAATGCTAATGTTATTGCAGGACTGTAGATAGCAGATGGCCATTTTTAAGATATACTGGGATTTTTAAATGTGGCAAGCATGATCTCTAGACATAAAAATGCAATAATGTATAGGCTATAAAATACGAGTGAACGCTAGATGGCGCCCTGCACTTTCATCTAAAAAGCATACTCGCACTTATATTACATGTAAGCTCGTAGAATAGTTATTTGTATTAAAAACAAAATTTAAGTATGATATTTGATTGAACAAACCTACTGTTTCCATCAAAAATCTTTCTTTGCAAAGCACTGAGCGAGCTACACACTTTGCATTTGTGGTAGCCTACACTGTGACTTCTCGTGAAATCTCGCGATGGCTGACTCAGACGAGAACAAGACAGCACTGGAAAAAATGACGTCGTGTCAACAACACTAACAAAGTGAAAAGGTATTTAAACGCTGTTAATGTTGTGTATATTTAGACGAATAACATTTTCTGTGTTTCTGTCACATACCACGTTATGATTATGGCACGTTAGGTTTGTGTTCGTCCAGTGTCGTTAGACATTCAAGCTTTGATGATAGTAGCTCAATGTAGAGCTAAATAATATGTTTTGTTGTATCTAAACAATGTTTATTCTGTTACGATTATGATTATGTGTTTTCACTTGCAGGTTATTGTTTTTATTTAATGTCTATAAATTGATTAGATAATGCTAAAATGTGATGTAAGATTTGTTATGTTTATGTTTTAGGTGTAGCATGTCAATACTCTCTCTCTTATACAAACGTGAATATATATTGTTAATAGACATGCCACAAAGTCCCATTGAATAGCCACCCAGCCATCAGTGCCCACATCCCGCTGTCCCCATGACAACCCCTCCTCTGGCTCAGTTCCCTGGGCAACAGGCTCAGGCAGCTCGGGATGTGAACACAGCCTCGCTATGTCGGATCGGACAGGAGACGGTGCAGGACATCGTCTTACGAACCATGGAGATCTTTCAGCTGCTGAGAAACATGCAGGTAAGTTCACCCCCTCAAAGGCATCAATCCACAAGTGAAGATTTTACCCTGCTGACTCTCATTCTCCCTGTCTTCTCACTCAGTTGCCGAATGGAGTCACCTATCATCCGAACACTCATCAGGACCGGTTGGGGAAACTGCAGGAGCACTTGCGGATGCTCTCTGTTCTTTTCCGAAAGCTCCGTCTTGTCTATGACAAATGCAACGAAAATTGTGCTGGTCTGGACCCCATACCTCCTGAGGTGAGATTATGCTTTCTCTATCACATTTCATTGTAGTTTTAATGAAATTGACTTACATTTCACTTCTTTCATGATATTAAGTCATTTGGTTCTGAGTATGAAACCGATCTTGAATATTTTCAATAGTTCGATGTAATTTTAAAGAAGCAATAAGCACAACGTTTAAGTCTAATGGCCAGTATAGTATTGGTCTTAGACTTTATACCGATATCAAAATTAGCATTTGTCAGTCACCAAATGCAATTAAAACTGATAATTTGCCTGCAACATTTGCTTTAGTGAAATGTTTACTGTTAGAATTTGATCTTGGATGCTGAAGTTTTTTTTTTTTCTGTAACGCAGAGCAAATGACAATGTGCACCGTAAAAAAGAAATGAACCTGCTACACCTTTGTTTTAGGTGGGTTAGTAGGCTTAAAAATTCTTTGCTTTCATCAAAGAGAGCATTGGAATAAAGTCAGTTATTTTATTTACATTTACTTATATTTCACCCCCTTGACAACTTTTATTTTCCTTTGAAGAACCAGGTAGTAACAATATATCTCATGTAAATTTGTAGAATACAGTTATTTGTATTAAAAACAAGATTCACGTTCAATATTTGTTTGAGTAAACCTGCTGTTTCCATCAAAAACCTGTCTTTGCTAAGCACTGAGCCACACACTTTGCATATGTGGTACAAGCTGACTTTTCGTGAAATCTCACACCCAACTTTTGTTTCTCTTTGAAGAACAAGAATTATGAAAAACCTGGATATATGCCGCAGCCCAGTGGTTTTCAGACTTGTTCCTGGGGACCCACAGCTCTGCACATTTTGCATGTCTCCCTAATTTACACACCTGATTCAGATCATCAGCTCATTAGGAAAGAGCTCCATGAACTCAAGTGAGTGTGTCAGAGAAGGGAGACATGCAAAATGTGCAGAGCAGTGGGTCCTGAGGAACAGCCTCATTTTAAAAGCGATTTCTAGACCTGGTCATGTAAATAAATAAAATCAGAAAACTGTATGGGCGTTGAATATACTTTTTTTTTCTTTTTTCTTTTAGTTAAAAAAATTAATGTTAAGTAAATTATGCACAACTGGAAAAGACATCATGAATTTTTTTTGGACAATGGGGGGTCTTCAAAATCACAAAGATTGAGAAATTGATTGAAACATCTCATATGTGTGTGCATCATTTTAAACACATTTCTCAAAAGTATTAATTATATTACGAGGGGTTGATAACTTGAAAGAGTGGAGTTTGAGTGAATATTTAAGAGTGGATTCATTTGATCTTGTACTTCAGCGAATTCTGTCCATCCCTAACATATACTCGCCTGCGAATGTTTTAATTAGTGCACCTTGTGAGCACAACCTTTCAATTTCCAGCAGAGGAAACAACCTTGAATCACATTGTCAGCTTGGATTCCTGTTAGCATTGAAGTGATTTAGTGATTGAGTCCAACTGAGTTTCCCACTGACTCAGTTTGGTCACCCTAAGAGCTCATTGACGTCATGTCTGGACTTGTAAAGAACAAGCTCTGCAAGAGCTTGCATGTTTTTCAGATCTTCTGAAGCGCTGCTGTAATGACTTCTGGAAACATCTGGAATAAAATATAATGTTCAAATTGAGAAAATGGATATGAAAGACCAAAGAACTCATGAATCACAGGTACACATGAAACGCATGAAGTGTTCCTGTGATTTACACATAATTTGGCCCTCAGGAATTAAGACTCAAATGTGTATGAGAGCAAATTAAGCCCTTTAGAGTCGGATCGAATGCACAGCTGGTCTGTTGAGTCACTTAAGCCAATCATTTGTGCAATCTTTTTTTCTTTTATCCAAGAGATCGGTGGAATAAAGTCATTAGATCTGCAGTAGATTTAACTGGAGGGTATGAACAACATCCCTGAGAGTTGGAAATTCAGGTTCTTTCTTCTCATTAACAGAAGTGCCCCTGTGCTGACAGGATATTTATTTTGGCTCGGCCTCGTCTGTTTGGATTTCAGGTGTTCTCTTTAGCTCCTGTTGCGCTTTCTCTCCAAACAGGAAGTGCTATAATGGAGTCAGCGGCATTACCTCATCACCTCGCTAATTATCTGCGGCGCTCTGTAATGAACAGCTGGCGAAGTCCCTCATGTCAGCATTTTCCAACCCAGGCAATCACCGGTTCCCAACGGTGGAATTTCCTGCACAACGCAAATGAAATAGCCATGTCATTTCATTTACCACCTCACTTTTTCCATCCACTTCAGTCCCCTCAAAGTAATCAACCCGAGTGAACCTCACTGAATCATTGTTTTCAGGCAGCTGGCAGAACACATCCATCTTTCAGTGTCTGGACCTTGAGTAATGTGTTGTCCATGTTATATTAACTAGCTGGCTCTTTCTTACTCCACTTGCTCTCGACAGGTGGGTACTTCCTTTGAAACTCAATGTGAGTTTGGATCAGAGATTTGTTTTTGTTCTTGTTCTTTTCTAAAATTTGTCGGACCTAAACTGCGCAAAGCTAATTAAATCAGTCCTCGAGCTACAGCTTGTGTCTTTTCTCTCACCCGCCTGTGGTTTGCTGCATTTACTTCCTTGACAAACCTGCCAGGGGCTTTTCTCTCTCCCTTCTTTGCATTTCATATGATCAGATTTTTCCTTCTTGCTTTTCTGTTGGCATGTGACAGCCTAAAGCCTGTAAGGTCTGTTCTGTAAACCGCAGACCCTCGAAATATGAGTGATTCAGAATGTGGGACTTGATTTTTCTTTTGCTGCTGAAATTATATATCTTTTAAGCTGTTCATTGGTTAACTTTTGCCCTGCTGTTTTTGTAACAGTTTGACGAAAAAAAAATAATAAAAAGGGAGAAAGGCAGACTTACAGACTTAGTAGAAGTACAAATCTGAGCTTTATTAATAAAAATAACAACATTTAAGTGCAGCTATTTTTACTGAGAGAATTAAAAAGTGGTTTTATGCCCGTTATGATAAAACCAGCTGTCTATGAGGGTGTTTTTCTTTACTCTTGTGCACTGATTGCTTATCCAAAACACCAGCAGGTGTCACTGTGATGTTAAAGCGAGGAGATGATGATCCAGTGCCAGCAGAGCAGCGAGGCTGCTGTCTGTTTGGCAAGGTCACAGAATGATGGAACCTCACGAAAAGAATGAGACACTTTATGGATCTCAGAAAGCATATGTGGCGTGAACTATTTGAACCATTGTCCTGTGGTAAACAAAGTCGTACCAAAGGTGAATGAGATTCATTTGAGGGTGGATCTGATGGTCTGCTTTTACTGTAACCTCGTCCAAGGCTGTTGAGAGGGCTCAGACAATTTGTAAAGCTGAATTATTCAAACCACTTCATTTTAAAGCCAAAGGGCAGTGCCTGTGGAGTGATTTATTTAGGCAAAATAGCAGAGATACAAAATTTAAAACCTAAGATCTGGTGGTGTTGATTTCTCTGTTAAGGCTTGCGATGAAAGCCTTTTGAATTATGCAACAATCCATTACTGGGGCTTCACCAGGTTGTTTAACTTCACAATCTCATCTCTTAAGCTCTTGTGTTGTTTAGACAGTAGGTCATCACAGTGAGTGTTGACATAAAATTGTATTCAAACTGTGGTAGTTTTTGTCCTTGGATACTTTTTGTGATTATTTTTCAGGCTTTCAAATGCAGCTTTGGATAATGGCCCAGCTTAACCTTAGTTCAGGGCGCTCATCTTTTAAGCTGCCTAGTGATAACCCAACTATCAAAATTCATGTTTCTGTTCACAAATACCACCATATCTTTTTCATTCATTTTTAATCCAAGATCTTTCTTCAGGAAGGCATCAGATTGCTCGTGGCAAGTAAATAATCAAAGAAATACTTGAGTCTTGTGTGTAGTGACCCTGATTTATACAGGTGAGATTCGAAAGGTGCCTCATTCATCTACTGTTGAGCATTAAAAATAAATAGTGTCATTGTTGAACCCTTGCAGCAATGACTTGTGATTTGTGGTGGCTCAGTGATTGAATATCTAGGTTTGTCATTAGAGGGGTACTTAACCTTAGGTTTTTGCAGAGGGGCTGTCCCTGTAATAATAGGATTGTAAGACCCTTTGGATAGAAAAAGTGAAAAATAAGCAAATGAATGCTAAAAGATTTTGTTAAAGGAGATCAGGAGTTGGTATTTTTATTTCTTTAATTGTTTTTCAGGTTAAAGCAACTGAATGTGGTTTTGTGTAGATTTTGAAGCCCCCTATAGGTAAATGAGTGCAATTCACTGTCGTAAATACACTCGTCGGCCACTTTATAAGGTATACCTTGCTAGTACTGGATTGGACCCCCTTTTCACTTTAGAACTGTCTTAATTCTAAGTGGCATAAATCAACAAGGTGCTGGAAACATTCCTAAGAGATTTTGGTTCAACCTGCCATTCCAAATGTCGCAGTAGAATTCAAGACTTGTCAGACCAGGCAACCTTTTTTTAGCCTTGAATTGTAGCCTCAGTTTTCTGTTCTTATCAGACAGGAGTGGCACCCAGTGTGGTCTTCTGCTGCTGCAGACCATCTACTTCAAGGTTCAATGTGTTGTGTGTTCAGAGATGCTCCTCTGCATACCTCAGTTGTAATGAGTGGTTTGTTGAATTACTGTTGCCTTACTATCAGCTCAAACCAGTCTGGCCATTCTCTTCTGACCTCTGGAATTTTCGCCCACAGAACTGCTGCTTACTAGATATTTTCTCTTTTTTGGACCATTCTCTGTAAACCCTAGAGATGTAGAGTTGTATGTAAAAAATCCCAGGAGATCAGCATTTCATTTTTTGGACTTAACAATATCTGTGTGCCTAAATACATTGAGTTGTTGCCATGTGCCATGCCAAATTCGCCCATTGGCCTCTGACCATCATGGCCTCCTAACAATCCCTATATCTGCTGATTGGCTTCATCAGTCTGTCTCCTCTCCACCAATAAGCTGGTGTGTGGTGGGCGTTCTGGCGCACTATGGGTGCCGTCGCATCATCCAGGTGGATGCTGCACACTGGTGGTGGATGAGGAGACCCATCACAAAGTAAAGCACTTTGAGTGCCTAGAAAAGCGCTATATAAATGTAAGGAATTATAAATTAATTATTATGTGTTTGACTGAGAACAAGCAGTTGAACAGGTGTACCTAATAATGTGGCTGATGAATATCACTGTGGTAATTACAGTGAATAGCTGTATGTGTGTATTTGTTGCTGCCATAAAGCAATCTGCGCTTTTCGCTGAATTTTGTACCCACTCACCAAACTTACATATTCCCACAACAGCTGATTGGGGAGGAGTGTGAGAAAGAAACAGAAGCCATTCGACTTGTTAGAAGTCAGTGTACCATCAGAATGGTTATGAAACTGATGTTTCAAGGTAAATACTCTTACATACAGTTGCTTTAAATGCAGTTGTTTTAAATGTTTTAAATTACCAGAGCCTGATTTTTCTATTTTTTTTTAAGTGTGAAATGGGCTCTGTATTTTTCCTGGCTGCTGTTTTTGACGTCACACCTCTGGATATTTGGTAGTGAAGGGCTTGGAACTGAGTATGTTCCTGTGGTGCCATCAGTGCCAAACAAAAGTGAGTGTATAAAAGTAATTGAAGTAATCTAAAAGTCACTATGTGGTCATTTTATTCTGTCTTTGTTTTTCAGCAACTTATCCCCTATGTAGAGGATGACAGTTCTAAACTGGATGACAGAATGGCCAATCAAATGCGTGCAGCCAGCGAAGAGAGAAGAGAAGTACTGGAAGTTAATAAGGTTAGAACCTTACTTTTTTTTTGGACATTTTACATTTGACAGATGTTTTTATCCAAATCAACTTACGTTGTATTTAAGGTCATGCATTCTCTGTGAATCGAACCCACTGACAAAGGAACACTTCTAAATCAAATGGTTAAATAATATATTTTATTCAAAATAAAAAATTGTTGGCAGTTTATACACACTGCAACTACTCATATAACTACATATATACATTAAAGGAACACTCCACTTTTTTTGAAAATAGGCTCATTCTCCAACTCCCCCAGAGTTAATAAGTTGAGTTTTACCGTTTTTGAATCCATTCAGCCGATCTCCTGGTCTGGCGATAGCACTTTTAGCATAGCTTAGCAAAGATCATTGAATCCGATTAGACCAGTAGCATCGCGTTCAAAAATGACCAAAGAGTTTCGATAGTTTTCCTATTTAAAACTCGACTCTTCTGTAGTTATATCGTCTACTAAGACCGGCGGAAAACGAAAAGTTGCGATTTATATTATAACTATATTATAATATAAATTATAACTAGTTACCTAGCTGGGGACTACTTTCAGGCGCTGCGTAATATCACTGCACCTGCTGCGGCCATGTTACGGCAGCAAAGTTCCTTGATTATTACACCGGAATGAGAGTATAGTTCTTAATCATATCAGCCTAGAAAATCGCAACTTTTCATTTTCCGCCGGTCTTAGTACACGATATAACTACAGAAGAGTCGAGTTTTAAATAGGACAAATATCGAAACTCTTTGGTCATTTTTGAACGTGATGCTACTGGTCTAATCGGATTCAATGATCTATGCTAAAAGTGCTATCGCCAGACCCGGAGATCGGCTGAATGGATTCAAAAACGGTAAAACTCAACTTATTAACTCTGGGGGAGTTGGAGAATGAGCCTATTTCCAAAAAAAGTGGAGTGTTCCTTTAATACTTGTATTCAGCAAGGATGCATCAAGTTGATCACAAGTCTATTGACAGTTAACACTTTTACATTATTACAAAACATTATTTCAAATAAATGTTGTTAAAATGTTGTAGAACTTTCTATTAATCAAAGAATCCTGAAAAAAACTATTAAGCCACTGTTTCCAACAATGGTAATTGTAATGAAAAAATGAACACTAGATGAGCACTTGTACACTAAATCATCATATAAAAATGATTTCTGAAGGACCATGCGACTTTAAAGACTGGACTAATGGTTGAAGCCTGAAAATTCAGCTTTGCACATAAATTATGTTTAAAAATATGTTAATAGGAATAGGAAACAGTTATTTAAAATTTCTAATACAATTTTACAATGTCCCTGTTTTTACAGTATTTTTGATTAAGTAAATGCAGGCCTAAGAGGTATCTTTGAAAAACATTTTCCAAAATATTACCGACCCCAAACTGTGGTGCACTGTACAATATATATATATAAACCCAAAACAGGCCACTTCACTGCCTGCAGAGATCTTATTCAGAATCTGTTTACAGTGTCCTTTAACTTGGCAAGCAATGAGATATCTGCCACATTCACTTGCATAATGAAGCCATAGTATTTGAAAACCGACCTGATGGCTCTCTACCGAGGATTTCATGACTTTCTTGCAGTAAACGCAAAATGATCTAATTTTTTTTCTGCGCCCCTCTCTGCCATTGAGTCTGCCTTATTAAAAACTGCAGCATGCTCATGAAAGGCAGTCGGTGTGGAAATGCTCATGTGACAAGGGCCCTGGAGCTTTTCGCCGGCCAAATAGCCAGCTGCAAATAACATGCTGAATGAGGCGACCATGTTGGGGGAATGAAGGATGTCAAACTCAGGGGAGGTCAAGCTTGCGTCAGAATGTGGAGAGCAGAAGTGTTACAGCCCTCCGTCATCTGCCTGTGCAGCATTTGCATGTTCAAGGATCTCTGATGTTGGCTAAAAATCACATGACATGCAAGTGAACAAATAAAATATTTCATGTTTTTTTAGGAATAGTTTTTTTAAAAATTGTTTTTATCTATCTATCTATCTATCTATCTATCTATCTATCTATCTATCTATCTATCTATCTATCTATCTATCTATCTATCTATCTATCTATCTATCTATCTATCTATCTATCTATCTATCTATCTGTGTGAAGGATGATGGAAGGACAGATGAATGCAGAGAATGGTATGGTAATGAATGGACTGATGGATGAACCGGCAGATAGACATCAGCTTGAACGAGCAAATGGACGCACGCATGAAAGTAATGAGGCCATGGATGATTGAAAATTAGCACTCAGGTCAGTTTGTTGAAACATAATGGAGACCGTCTGTCTGACTCATTCCCATTGCAGGCTAGGTTGCGCATTTTAATAGAGTCATGCCATTGTCCTGTTGATTGAGTGCCACCGTTTGCTGTGCCAATGGAGCTCTGGCTTGATTTACTGAATCCTTCATCACTGTTGGAGCTCCAACAAGTTGGTGAAGTGGTGGAGAGATGTATAGCACGAGTATGGTAATGCCCCGCTGCTTTATGGGACGTCCCGTCACTGAATGATCACCCTGCTCTCGTTATCTGTCGATTGGGGTAATTGCTGTTTGTCAGGGCCCAGGCTGAATAATGCTCCTGCAATCTAGAGTGGCCTTCATCACCATGACTGATCTGTTTTCACACATCTTGTATGTGTTCCACAGAGTTTTATTGTACCTTTCACTAGTGGCGTAACAGAACAATTTTGGCTTTGATTTTCTATCGCCAAAATCTCAGAGGTGTAATTGCATTTTAATCACACAGAAATTTCGGAAACATGCACAAGAAAAGCCATCAGTGTAAACAAACTCTGGTCCGAAATATGCATCATCTGACTCAAGAGGATAATTTACTGCAAGCCTGTCATCCCTCCCCTCTTCTTGACTCTCTAACTGCTTTGGTGTGAGAGTCTCTGGGGCCCCTTAGGGCCCCACAGATGTGTGAGGCCATCCAAAGGTCCACTGTAGTCGAGGCACTGTCAACTCATCCGGGCAAGCGCTTTGATTGAACACTGCTCTAACTGTTAATAAATTCCTGTCACAGCCCATTAAGAAGGCCTTGGAGAGACGGCTGCTCTCATTTATTCTCCACCACTCTCCTCTTTTTTTTCCTCCCCCTCTTTTGCACTCTTTCTTCCTCACTCGCCCCCCTTCTCAATGTTTTTTTTTAATACCCTGTTAATTACCCCGTCTGTCCTCTTTATTCAAATGAGAAAGTGAGAAATGTGAGAGGAGAATGTTTGTAATTTCAAATAGGCCTCTCAGAAGGCAGATACCGTGAGCGTAATCAACAACGGCAGAGGCTGTGGCGGAGGTGGCGGCACGGGCGTTTACTGTTATCTCCGGAGCAGGGCTGGGGCTGAGGGGCCGTGGTGGAGCTGTGCTCTGATAAACAAACACGCTGGAACCATAATGAGGCGGTTCAGAGGAGACAATCCTCCCCATGCACACACACATGCTCGCAGGAGGCACTCAATTCTCCACATGATTAGTCAGTTCATATGTCATCCATTAGAACAGGTTTACTGGCTAGAGGCCTTTTAATTGGTGCACACAGGGTCAGGGAGGAAGGCCCAGCATGCTTAGGGCATGGAAAAAAGGGACACACTGAAAATAGAAAACATTTCGCAGCGCTTCATTGCGCTTCAGGTTGAGCAATTGCTGTTTGTTTTCCTATTATTACTTTGTACTAGTGGATGAATAATTAAATTTTTTTTTGTGCGATGGTTGTGTTAACATTTAAACAACAAATTAAAGCCACTCAAGGTCTGGAAGTGTAATGCTGGTTTAAACCCAAACAACAAAAAAAGGAAAAGTGTCTTATGAATCTTCTTAAAGAGACATTTCACTCAAAAAGACATCCTTAACTCGACCTCATTTAGTCTTCAAGACACAATTTAATAGCTTTGTGTGCGAAACAGGCCCATATTTGTTATTTAGAAATTTAGAGATCCTTTTCAGTTGCTAAAATATCTTCGCATTATCAGTGATCAGATTATATACATTCACCCTCCCTAAATCACTGCTCAAATATAAACTGACACTGCTCTGATTTGTCTCGTATTTGTACTTTTCTTGGCCTGCTACCCATGAGGGAATGTGATTCAGTTTCAAAACGAACCCTTTTTGTCTTCTCAGCCAAATCCAGAGTTTTCCCTTTTCTCCCATAAGGGCAGAGAGGCTAAAATTACATCTTTCTCACTTTAGGCTTTAAAATGGAATTACTGCTACACTTTCCCTGAAAGATTTCTATTGCTCATCTCTTCTTTATGCTGCCTGGGAAGCGCTCATTGGAGCCAGATGCAGTAAACCCCTGACAGTCTGAGAGGAGATGAAAGAGCTCGCTGTAAGAAAGGGATGCAGGGACATGCCTGATTGGGAATCACACAATCCTTTCTTTAAAGAAAGCTTTCTCTTGTTTTAACAATGTCTTTAGCACCATTGTGTAATTTTGCATAAAGAAAATGAAGCATATTTTTAGAAGCATTAACAATTTTATGCATTGTAGCACTAGTCAGATTCCAAAGGCAATCCCCCAAATGCGAAATAATCTTATTCTCATTACAGTAATGCAAATAATATCCTCTCTGGAGTAATATATATTGGATATATATAAGTTGATATGCTTAATTATTCATGAAAATATCAATATTCAAAAAGATATAGTAGTCTAAATATAAAGGGACATGCCTTATTTAATCCTGAAATTCAGTACTGGCTTATTTAAGGATTACAAACTGATAACAAGAAAACACTTCAGCTCGCATTACCATTTGGCATGCTGTGGTTTCTCTAATACATTCCATTGTATCAATCATTCCCCAAGTGGATGCCATCTTTCTTTCATCCCTCTCGTCCTTCACCTCTGATCTATGGAGATCTCCTCCCTCCTCCGGCATCTCGGTCTCATCACATTGGGTTGGGGCTTTAGTTCCTCTCTGTTTCGTTTCTCCATCAATCCTTTCACTCCCACTCGTCCCAGTCGCAGCGCTCACACATGGCGCACTGTTTAGCTCAAAACCGAAACGTTGCTTTGAAGATCTGATGAACTTTTCAACCTGAACATTGTGTGTTTAATTGAGTTTAGGTTCTTGTTTATGAATTGCTCTAGTGGAACGAAAATAATGAGACGTTTGAGAGAGGAAAGGAGATCATTTGCAAATCATTTGCAACTAGATCGGTTTATGTTAATTCCGCAGACAGCCTACATGCATATCTGTGTTTATAGTCGCAGATGGAGTGGGCAGGGAATGGTCATGAAGGGTTGATACAAGCACTGTAAACGAAGTAACAATAAACAGCAAAATCAATACTGCAGGCTGACAGCAGTCTGGTGTTGCAAGATTGAAAAATGCTGGGGAACAGAGCAGTGATCAATGGAGACAACCTTCAATAATTTGACATTTCACACACAGTCTCTCTTTACTGCTGCTTATACTCCGGAGAGCATTTGGAAAAGAGGTTTACAGGTTTTCATTTGTGGCACACAGTAAAGCAAGTACCATTATTATTGTTGCCTGTACTTACGAACCAACCCCATTTGTGCTACAGACATGAGTTTGTAAAATTATGCAACTTGTTAAGAAGCATGTTTCAGTTATTTTCTAAGTGATTAGACATATTATACAGATGATAAATTTGGTGAAAGTCCTATAGATGTCCAATGAAAGAGGGATTCAGACAGTATAACGACCAGAATATATGTGTGCTGTGTTCTTCTTATTAATTTAATTTAATTTAACATTTTATACATTTAATTTATAAATTTTTTAAAATGATAAATACAGACTACTTTAGAAACGACCTTTTTTATGTACAACTTTGGAGTCTCTGGAATCTCAGTCAAGTTAACCTCAACAGACTTTGAATGTTAAAGATTTTTATTGGTTGCGCCATGTATAGTATCATTCTGTTATAAGTGAGGCTTTAAATGCAACACTCACTTTTATACAATCTGTAGGGGGGGTCTTTGCTCCATCTCTCTCTGTACACCAAGGGGCCCTTCGGAAAGTGTTGAAGACCTTTGGGTAAGCAAGCATCATGTTCTGTAGGTGACTTGCACAAGAAAATGTAAACATCTAGTTGTATTTTTAGCTGTCTTTCATAGACTTTGGTATCTTTTCTGCTTGAATTGTCAACATGTCTAAAGGAATTTTGTTGAAGGGCAGTTGTGCAGTGTTTTTTCTGTAGATTTCTGTCACTCATCATTTACTGCATTCTTGCCATCAGCAGTCTTCTCATGTAACACACAGAGGGGCCATCTGGCTTCAGCTTTGATCAAAATAAACAGCTGATGAAGCTAGTTCAATTTTTGGATGTTCAGCAGCGGCATTAATGCCAAAAGAACACACTGTCCACATCATTTACTCTACAAGATAGTCGACATGGGAGAGATAATGCTAATTCAAAGAAAAGACTAATGCCATTCACATCTGTTCAAGGAAATGTACCTACAGTGCTTCATTCATTCATTCATTCATTCAAATTCAATTCAACATAATTTATAGAGACCCTTGAAAAAATTGTGTGTGTGTGTGTGTATATATATATATATATATATATAATATAATATATATACAGTGTGTGTGTATATACTCACACACACACACAGTCATGGCCAAAAATATCGGCACCCTTGGTAAATATGATCAAAGAAGACTGTGAAAATTAATCTGCATTGTTAATCCTTTGTGAATTTTGTGAATATGAATGGGAATATACTTCAGAGATATTTTACTTTCTAGGGGTGCCAATAATTGTGTCCAACATGTATGTAACCTTTATTTCATAATGATATTTCCCCCCATTTTAAATTCTTATTATCCAATGAAAGGTTAGATTTTTGTGAATTTTTAAAATAAAAGATCAAAAGGATTAATTTTCACAGCCGCCTTTGATCATATTTACCAAGGGTGCCGATAATTTTGCCGGCACCCTTGGTAAATATAAATATACACACTGTATATAAACAACTTGTTAAACCCTAAAATGTGTTACACGAGGGTGAGTACATGAAGGCAGAATTTTCAGTTCAAAGCAAAAGAGGTTTGTCCTGTGCGATTTCTGCCACAACTTTTTATTAAACGTATTAATCTTAATGATCAAATATTAGAACAATTTTGCTTTGGAAGTTGTATTCACAATCCACTCGGCTCAGAAATCTTAGGGGGCATGTGCTTTTGAGATATGAATGGGAACGACGCTTCTGGATTCAATCTAGTCAACGTTTTGAGAAAGAATAAGCAGTGTCTTTAAATAAGCAGAACACAATAGTTGCATTAAAGATGTTGTGATGTCACCTGGATTAGAATGAGGTGGTACATCCTTTCCCGCTCTTCAATCAGTGTAATCCCCTTGCTTCACTCCCAGACACTTACACTAGTAATTCCTGTTCAATCTCAGCGAGCAGAAATGCTGAAACGAGTCGAGAGAGACAAGGCGGATTAGCCGTGTGGAATCCAAGGTCACAGTTTTTATAATGAAGGCTTGTTCTACAGATAATTTCTGCATTTCATTTTATTCTTAGTTTTAAAATTGTTTCACTTTGATCAGTCTCTGCAATAAACATGTTCTAACTGGTATTTAAGCCACACTTCTCAATAGCTCTCTTGTTTTAGATCTTTTTTTAATCCATTCAGACCTCAGAGACTAATTTGTGCTTCTCACAGTTTTGGGTGCCAATGAAAAAACACAAATTTTTCTTTGCAAAATGGTGCACTGGTGTAAGCACGTCATCCAGCTGTCACTCAGAGTGTAAAACATAGCACATTTGAACAAACCTGAATTTTAATAAGTCCGCATTTGATCAAAAACTCTTCCCTCTGCGCACATTATTGAGGGCGGCTGCTTTGATCTCATCGTGAGTCGATGAGGTAAGAGATTCAGATGAAGGGAGAGGCCAAATGAGACGCCATGTTTGAGCCTAGGACTGAATTATATGAAAAAGTAAAAGCAGTTTTTCTTTTCTGATTGTCTTCTGCAAAAGCCACTTAATGAATTTATGATTAGGCAGCAAAATTTAAATAGTCCTTAAATATCATGTATTATTGTTAATGATAATTAGCAGTACTAAAAGGAATAGCTCATTTAAAAAAATGAAAATTCTATTATCATTTATTCACCCTCATGCCATTCCAAACCTGTATGACTTTTTTTATTTTTATTTTTTTAAAGAAATGTTATGAAAAATGTCAATGATAGTCAACTGTGGTTTCGGCTCCCATTGACTGTCATTCTGTAGGCAGAAATGAATGACATGACGGTATATTTCTGGGTGAACGGTCCCTTTATTAGTCAGAACATCACTGCACAAGTACATACTAAAGTGCTAGTGTGTAGGTTATTAGACGTCAGGTCACATTGACTTCACATTTATTAAGCAGCCCACCGTGGCTTTCAGTGCTCGATAAGAAGAAGCAACATTTTTGTCATGAGAGCTGAGCTGCCACCAACCAGTTGCCTTCATGCTAACTTCTGAAAGCTCCTGCCTAAATGCTGAAAGCCAGTGGGATGACGAGAGCCCTTTATCACATTTAACATCTGTACTGAGAATCATGATCAAGTGAGACCTTACCTCTCTGCTCTGTGAGAGACTTGTGTCCTCTGAGCTTGCCTCAGGACTCCTGTTTCAGTGCTTGACAACAAGTGCCTCAGACTCTCTTCCTGTCAGTGTTCCTGGAGCAATCATGATCCAGGTTGACCCTGCTAGGAAAGGAAGAAGAGATGAATGTACTGTTCTGCCCTGTACCAGCTGGGACCTGTTCACTTATGCTGAGTCTTTATTGTGTCTTAATGGTGCTAGACAGGAGTTCAACTCACCAGGGTCATATCTTACTGCTGATCCCGCCAGGCCTGTTGCCGGAGCTCTGATTTCTCCTAGTACGTAGACTGTCTTAGAGAAGTTGCATCTCTAAGTTCATCCTCTTTAAAGCACCATTGCCGTTGCCTGCTGTGAGCAATTTGTTTGAAATGTATTATGTCATCAGTTTTTTTGTGTCTGAACTTTTGTGCAATAAGGTTATAGATATTAAGCCTATAGGCTGCCATTTAAAAGTTTGGAGTAAGTTTAAAAAAAAAAAAATTGCAAGGATGCATTTATCAAAAGTTACAATGAAGACTTTTACATTGTTACAAAATAGCTCATTGCCACAGTTGTAAAAATTATGATTTTTTTTCTTCCATGTGAGAGAGATTGGCATCACAACGGCTTTGTTTCCAAGCACTGTTAAAAAACATTGCATACGCATCTCCTGGAATCATTGGATGTTCAACCAACAGTCTATGGGCATGACACCTGATGCTGAGACTATTGATCAAAGAATGTTTGCAAAACTGTATCGCTGTTTTAACAAAATATGTTAAGCAGCACAACTTTTTACATTGATTATAATAAGAAATGTTTAAAAAAAATTAAAAAAATCCAAATCCGCATGTTACATTTTTTTTTCTGAAGGGTCATGTGACACTGAAGACTGGAATAATGGCTGCTGAAAAATTCATTTTACATAGATTTTATAATTTATTAAAAGAGAGAGATTTTTTTTTAAATGTTAAATTTCACAAAATTACTGTTTTTACTGCTTCTGTTTTACTGCTTCTTATTGAGCACTGAAAATTACTGTATTTTTGATCAAATATATGCAACTTTAGTGAGCATAGAAGCAGTAAGCAGTTTTTCATGAAAATGATCTTTTTTTTTTATTAAAATGTTTTTTATATATATTATTGTTTTTTTTTTTTTTTTTTTTAAATTTGTGGTTAATTGCAGTTGTTATTTTCATCTATCTAATCTATCTATCTATCTATCTATCTATCTATCTATCTATCTATCTATCTATCTATCTTGATATTTATATTTATATTTGTATTTATACAATTAAATTAAAGTGTATACTTTAAGTGCTATGATTGCTCGCCATTTCTTTCATATTTTAAATACTATTTTTAATCACCTTTTACCTTTTTACAGTTCACCTAAATGTTCCTGCAAGATAGAAAATTATTTTTAAAACTGCAAATATCCTTTAAATGATATGAGATACTAATTTTAAAAATAAAAGCAAAGTACTGTTTAAAATAAACGTATTTATGTAAGTATAGCATGTCACTGCTAATCTAATAAACTGAATATATCAACTACTTGTATCACTAGCTATACCTCAGTGTCCATCGTTAGGCACATTTGTGTAGTACAGATCAGCACACTGCTTTGCCTCCAGAGCTGTCTGAATTGTTTGTGGCAAGGATTCAGCAAACCATGCTGGAAGAATTCCTCAGCGGTTCTAGCCAGGTTAACTCAATACAACCACACAGCCTCTGCCCATTTACAGGCTGCATGAACTTCTCATTTCAGCTCACCCCAAAGGTACTCTATTGGATTGAGATCAGGGGACCGTGTTGTCATTGGAACAAGCTGAAGTCGCAAGCTATTCCCACAATAGAACAAGGTGGAGATGATGAATGCTTTGTGACATGGTGCATTGTCCCTGTGGAAGTAGGCTATTCATTTCAAATGGGTAGACTGGCTATATAGGGATACAGATGGTCAGTAACAATGCTCATACACTACAGCATCTAAATAGAGCACTGTTTGTATTTAAGAGGCCTGTAGTGCACCAAGCAAACAGTTCCCGTACTATTACACCACCAGCAGCTTGTACCATTGACTTGAGGTGGGTTGGTATAAGCGCATTATTCTTCTGCTGTGGCCTAACACCATGAAGCTTCAGCGATGCTCTCCTGCACAAAACTGTTATAAAGAGTGTCAGTTTGAATGACATTTTCCTCTAGCCATTTTCTTTAACAAGGTGTTTTTAGCCAGAGAACCTCTTGCTGTTTCTAGCCTGCTGTGTCCAGTACAACACCAGCAATCATACAACAAAGTGGCTCGGATCACATTTATCCCCTTTTCAGTTTGGTTGAAAAACAGCTAAACATCTTGACTTTATCGGCTTGCTTTTTGTGTTGAATTGCTGTCACGTGTGTTAAACAAGTGGATCTCAAAAACCAGTCTCTGAGTATGTAAGTATATAGTCCTTTTCATGAAGCAGTTAAACAAAAACAATATATTAAGGCTACTTATGATGTTAACTATTTACAGTATGCAAAAGTGCTTCCTGCATCGCTTTTCAGTGATAATCTTGAGCAACATGGTAAAAGAAATCATGTTTTATCTGAGTTATTAATGTGAGTTGCAATGTGAATTGAATGTGGTAAGATAAAAAGCACAGTGTAACGCATACTAACGGCCAGAACAGTTAAAGACATTTGTTCATCAACTGGAATACACCGGTCACACTGTATGATTTCATCTTGTGTTACTGGCATGGTACATGCAAAAACAAAGACTGGGCACAATCAAAATAATCCAGTGGTTATTCTATCACATTTAATTAATGTCTCAGGTAAAATATAGTTTGTGTTGCTGTGGCGCTACAGATTGTGTGGTATAGGAAACATTCACTACAGAGTGAATACGATCGAGTCTGCTTGCATTACTGGCTTTACAGCTCTGCACACTGAAATGATGACATATAGTGTGGCGTGAGATGAGATAATGCTGAGTTTTGTCATGCTACACAGGTAGTAGTTAGGAAAAGAAACCCTGCTACATCATTTTGAAAATAGCTGTGATGTTACGCCACTGATAAATGTTAAGTCAGTGACGTTCTGCTCAGCAGTGCTGCATATTAACAGCTCAATAACTGAAAATGTTTATTTCCATTTCTATCCCAGAAACTCAAACAGAAGAACCAGCAGCTGAAGATGATTATGGACCAGCTCAGAAACCTCATCTGGGAGATCAACTCCATGCTGGCTGTCAGGAGCTGAAACATACATGTGCGTGTGCACACAGAGTCGGTGTTGTACATACACAGCCCGTGTTCGCTGCATTCATGAGCTCTGTTTTCAGCGGGACACGTAAGATAGATGCAGGAAAGAGCAGCGAGGCACAAAATTGAGAGAAGGTAGGAAGCGAAAAAGAGGACTGAACTGAAGAAATTCTGCTACATTCATAACACACGGTTGAAATACCTTTCGGTTCAGCTGTCTTGGATTCAATTTTCAACCTGATGAACATTAGGAGGTCTGAGCAGTCTGCTCATTCACTCGGATATGCTTTAAAATGAACCTTTTACACAAGTATATTCCTCATATTTTGCATGAGCGACAGCTCATATTTACTGTTAAACTGTGTAGTTCTCAATCATAACTTGCAGAAAAATATTGTGTGAAACATATTGCATATTAGTGTGGTGTTAATATATCTATTAAGTATAAACCTTATACCAGTGCATCTCGACTGTGTCATACTTTTGTGGTCTTGTATGGGGAAAAACAAACTGAAAAGCATCCTTTTCAAAAAGGAAAAAAAAAAAGCACAGCCATCTACAGTTACCGCACAATCAATATAAACTGTAATCCCTTATCTGTAACCTCTTTATGACCGTTAATCAGAAAAATAAACACGCGAGTCACGTTGTTGTAGCATCAAATATGACTTTATTCATTTTCTTATAAATCATTCATACAAAATTGGCATTTTGCAATTTCTTTATTACCTCTATAAAAAGTCATCTGTTAATTACTGGGATGAAGGGTCAGGACAGGAGGGAGCAAAACAAACAGATCTGAACAAAAATAACCCAAAACAAATCAGTATTTACTCATAAATAGCCTAAAGTGGTCATGCAAGTCTGGTTAACAGCCTAACGTGAGAAATACAGTCGCGTGTTTAACAGATGCTGTGAAACTTTAGTGTCGGCAGATGACGCAACTTTATTTGAAAGATTTTGCCGCTTCTGTCCAAACTCAATTCAATTGAATCAAAAGGCACAATCAGGGAGAGATCAGTGATGTTTTTGAGCATGACTCCATATTGCTTATTGCTAATCATAGAACGTAATGTTAGAGAAATCAGATGCTAATTTTACCAGTTAACCTCGAGACAGAATGAAAAACAAGAATAGAAACCATGAAAGAACGACAACATAATACGATTGCATGAGTTTAAATTTGCCAAGATTCTTTGGTGATCTTGCAAGTGTGTAGTGGTAGCAGCAGCATTCAACAGGCCAATTTCAAATGAATGGCTTTGTCACGTTAAGCTGGGTAATTAAAATAACACTGGCGTCAATGCAAACACCTATCAGTGTGTCGTCTGCACACATGCTCTGCACTGACAAGGGCCTTGGGCAGATCTGGACGATGCTGGGCATATCACAAGCCCTGATGACAGCATTGGCAAGGGCATCGTGACAGGATGGGATGCACATATTAAATCACAACAGACATCTGACGCACACATCTACCCCCTAAAATCATCTCAGATGCATCATCCTATATAGAATTGTGTAGATCCAGCTGTATGAACAAGTGTCTTATGATTTGGCCGATGAAATTGTGCGAGGCCAGACGTTGATTCCGTGATATGACATTATAACAATGACAATCATAAGTATAAATGCTGGATATAAAATTTAATTAGATGGTTTGCTGAACTTAAAACTTAACCAGATGTGGGCCATTTTTGTTAAAACTTAAAGAGGAAAAGGATGACAAAGACAACCAATTACAAATGAAAATTTTATGCAACAGTTAAGAGGGCAATTATAGAAGAAGCTTTCAGGGACTTGAAATTAATTCACATACTTGTATAACAAGATTCAAGCAAGCACCTAAACTTAAAATGTCAGGATGGACACTAAGATTTTCAGTTCGAATAATGTCAGTTGAATCACATTACTGCAAATTTCTCAGACCTTTAAGTCATAATGCTTATTAAAATACAACGCACAACAATTGAAGGGTTCCTAAACAACATTCAGTGTCAGATATGCTTTTCAATTTCAGCGTGGTCTGACCATGACCACACAGAGGGAAAGAAAAAAGAAAAGAAAAAAAAAACACGTAGTGTACATCATGTCACAGCATCAACCGAATTCTGATGCATTATGTGGAAAAAAAAACATGAAAAGGAAAATAAAAGGCTTTGGCTCACAGCTGGCACATTTTAAGTCCAGTCACCTTCACAAAAGGCCACTAAAGCACGCCACTCCTTCAAGTCATCAGACATTCAAGTACCTTTGAGCGGAGGCTGACAACACACTCCACTCTGACTCTGGGAAACACAGAGAAACAACACTGGAGGGGCCCAACGTCTCGAGAACCGTTCCCTTGATATGAAATCAACAAGAAAGGATGTAAAGGAAGCATACACTCGTCACTTTCTAGGGGACATAAATTAGCCAGGTGTCCATTTGTGGCTGAGTGAGTTTTATATGCGAAGGAGTAGCATTTAAAACAGGAGGCCGAAGGGGAGAAATGAGGCAGTGCCATTGAACTTTGATGGACAGCTCATTTTTCACAGGGACAGGGAAGATAAAGGAGGTGAGAGACGTCTCACTTAAATTACGGCCCATAAGTCCTTACGATGCAACCTGTCATGCGCTGATGTCTACGAAAGTTTTCACACCTAAACAGATGGCGTTCCTGCACTGTAAGCTCTGCCTTTGTTTCCATGCTAATTTTTCTCTTGACTATGACAAACATTTTTTTTCTCCGGGCCGGGCTGTTTAATAATGTGAGGATTTAGGGAATTCTAATTATTATTTTTTTTATACACTTTAAGGTGGATTTGCATGAATTAATTAGGTAGGGAGGGTTTGACAAGCCACTTAAGGCAACTCATTAGTCTTGGCACCATTTTTAAAAATGAGAAATAAAATACTGCAGGATGTTTAAATGGTGGTTATGCCACTAACAAGAGGGATCACCTTTTCAAATGCAATGTTACGGCCCCTTTTTTGCTCACAGTTATATTTCTGTCTGTGAACTATTCACCTGCACCGTCTACATCATAGCCTTCCAATGAAACTAAACGATTATGAAGTGTTTTGAAAAGGAAAAAACCCCTAATACCCCAAAAACTTGGAAATAAAACCATATGAGCTCAATCGTACACAATCATGGCTCGAGACCTCGGAAAGAACTGAGAACATGATGTTGACATCCGAAGCGGGAGGGTGGATGGATCCAGATGTGGCGTGGTGAAGAAGTGCTAACACGATGATGCGTCCCTCCTGTCGTCCAACAACTCGGTCATGTGCTGGGAAAGATGAGTTTTTCTGTGGCATTCGTTACCAACCTTGAAACAAAACTAAATCTTCCGAAGAGTTAAAAGTGTGTCACGTGTGTCTGAAGGTCCACAGAGGCCTGTGTTTGTCCTTTGCTTGTGTGCTGAAGGGAAAACTGAGCCACGGGCTCTTCCGCTATGGTCCTCCTCTGCTCCGGAGAGTCTCTTGCGGCCCCCTGTTGAATGTCCGACAAGGGGCGCCAGTCTGGTCAGAGCCGCTCGATCTCCCTGTATTTCTTGCGGAGGATGGAGACCTGGTCCTTAAACAGAACGGGGTCCAGTCTCATTTGGGAGTGGACCAGTGGCATGCCGCCAAACCAGCTGGCGAACTTGTTCATGCAGGTCTGGCGCTGGGCAAAGTGGTCCGGGTCCGCCCAGCGCGAGGCTCGAGATGACTAAGAGGAACAGATGCACAACATTAGACGGTTCTGCTCAAGCTCATGTAGGTTTAATTATCTGCGGTGCGTTTTTTTTCTCACTTACCTGAGCCATCATGGTCTCCTTGTACTGCTTTTTCTGTGTGACCTTGATGGGCGGCAGCTTGGTGACAGCAGACACTAGGAAGTTCATGAGGATGTCCTCACAGTTGGCCAGCTGGTCCACCATGCTCTTCAGGCTATTTGGCAGGAAGTGGGTATACAGGAAGTGGTAATATCTGGAGAAAAGGATGGAATGGAGAACATGGACATTGTCAAGGACAGGTTGAGACAACCAAATCATAAATTCAAAAGCTCAATAGGACAATGACCACAATGTGTTGGGATGGATAAAAGATATCGATTTTTTCGTTAACTGCAACAAAAAACCAATCAGTCTTTTAATCAATGGCATAATTTTTCAATAGAGTTTTCCTTAAATATATATTTAATGGCTGCTTGTCCTACAAATGTGTCCTTGCTGCAAGTTTCTAGCTCCTAACTACAGAAACTGCAAATCATGTTTTTCTGAGAAAATTAATGAACAATTCTACCCTAAAGCTGGTGCCATCATATTATTTGTGGTGGCGTGTGGTGTTAACTTTGCAACAATATAAGCGTGTAAAATTTTTTATTTATGCCATGGTCTGTCTGAGTACTGTATTCTGATTGGCTGGCAGGTGTTGATTAAATTCGTTGAACTGCACAGGTAGTTCCAGGTCAGTTTAATCATGTTCTATATTAATGCGCTTCCTATAAACATTGGTAACCATAGTAACATACCGTTACGGTTGAATAGTACTACAGACGAAAATAACCGTCATTTTTAAAGTTCTGGTCAAATATTGCAGCGCAAATATTATTAACATCTTTAATATGTGAATGCTGGGAAATGACTATAGCATAAATGAGATAATCAACGGTTAGCTGTGCATTAAACGATTTGAATGCACTTCGCGGAGGCAAGCACCTTCCACTGTGCGTCGGGCGGTTCTTCGCCTCCACGTCGTGCATTCAAATCGTTTAATGCACAGCTAGCCGTTGACTATCCCTTACTTAAAATAAATATTATGCATGTTAAATTATATAAAATTCAACAAAATAATTATATTTCCAAGAAAATAATTTTATATAATTAATTTTGTGATATTTGAAGAAAAATGTCCTTTTCATGTCCTCAACAATGTCTGTGGTGTTACCATGATGGAAACAGATCCTTATATTTGGACAATTTCCTGTACGTCCTGTTTAAGACCATAGCTCTGAGGAATGTATTGTGAGAATTTCTCTTTAAACACTATATCAGAGTCAGTTTAATCTAAAGATTGATTTGTATAGTTGTATTAATATTAAAAAAACTATTGCCAGGTCTACTTATTGCAATGGTAGTCTCCATTTTAAAGAACTTCAGAATTATGAAAATTTGTCTGTGATATTACTGCTTTTAATTTAGGACATAACTGATGAATTACCAGACTTTCAGTAAATTATTTATTTTAAATTTAAGCTTTAACATTAAGCTTATAATCGATCAATCAGTGATATGACGTTCAAGTAAAATTTCTTATTATCATAAATATTGAACAGTTAATATTGTTGTGGAAACCTATGTTAATTTTGCACTTATTTATGGGTGTTTTCAGATCATCGTCTGCGCTTTCCATGACTAAAACAAGACTGTGATGAGATGACACTAAGGTCAATAAACGATAACAGTGACTATATCAACATGCAATATATATATATATAACATTTTTTATATATATACAATTTATTTATTTTTTTTTTTAACATCTTAGTCTTGTCGTTTGTCAACGATATTGCATGTTGATATAGTCACTGTTATCGTTTATTGACCTTAGTGTCATCTCATCATAGTCTTGTTTTAGTCATGGAAAAACAATCTGCAAAAGAACATTTTTCACCATGGTTTCCACTAGTGTTCATTTCGTTAACTACAACCATTTTTTTTTGTTATTCTTTGATGAATATAAATTTTAAAAGAACAGTATTTATTTGAAATAAAAAAATTCCTTTAACTTAACAAATTTAATGCATCATTGCTGCTTAAAAGTTTTTATTTCTGGCTAAAAATGACCCCAAACCATTGAGTGGGTGTGTGGTGTGTGTGTGTGTGTGTGTGTGTGTGTGTGTGTGTGTGTGTGTGTGTGTGTGTGTGTGTGTGTGTGTGTGTGTGTGTGTGTGTGTGTGTGTGTGTGTGTATATATATTCCACTTGCATTACCTGTGGTAAATGGCAGCTCCGGTGAGAACCATGGAATAGTCATTGGTCCATTTGGAGGTGTAACCCCAGCGCTCCTTATTATTGTCCCAGAAATGACTGCGGGCAGGATATCCCACAATTCTCTCAGGGAAACTCTGCCACACCGTGAAGGCAAAATCCACCTGCAAGGAAACATTGAACTCAAGTTAGAAGCCACTCGCCAAACCAGCGCTATTAAGAGTTAAAAAGAAGGAATAAAAGAATCGAGGACAGTGGCATGAAGGCTCTCTCGTGACAAAAACCAGACACAAAGATACACACACACATACACAAACACGCTTTCAAAGCTGCTAGCTGAGAAGATGCCCTCCTTTTCGAAGATCAAAGCATTTAAACAAATAATTACTGAAACACATCAAAAGTGTCAGCGGCGGAGCCTCAGCAGGATCTCAAGTCAGCCGTGAATTGAACCACACACATACAAGACACACACAAACAGACTAACTATATACACTGAAACCTTGGCGTAACCCCACCGGCAGTACACCCGCCTCACATGTAATGCCAAACTAAGTCTCCAGCTACACAAATGGGGTTATTTGGGAGGGGGAGTTCAAGAAAGAAAGAGTAATTGGAGTTTCCCTGCAGTGTGGTCAAGATAACACATGATTAAAGATATCCATTTCAGGAAGAAGAGAGGAATGCACAGGAGGGAAGACAGGTTTAGGAGGTTGACTTCAGCTGTGTGCGTTCACGCTGCCTCTGCTGCCTCTGATAAGGGACGGCCATTTCTCACCGCTGTACACTGCAGAGTGCCACTAATGCAGGAGACAGAAAGAAGCTGAGAGAGAGGGAGGAACCGAGGGCTGAAGAGGCTATGCTGAGCTGATTATGGGTGGTGGAAGCATAGTGGTTGCCAAATGTGCACTGCCAGCTGAAAGGTTGGGGGTTTAATCCTAGAGCGGCTGAGGAGAGAGCGATCACAACCCTGCTCAAACGATAAGGCGTCTTTCACTTTAAGGCGCTACAGGGTTATGGATCCGACATCTGCCCTATTGTTAGCTGCAATGGATGCTATTTTTAATATAGGGCCAGGAAAGGGGAAAGCTCATCTCCTGAAGCACACTTACGATATTTTTCAAAGTGTCTTCCATCAAAAAAATTACACAATTTTTCACCTCTCTGTACCTATATGTAAATGACGTCTGTTCTGATTGGCTAAACATTTATATATAAAATTATGCTCTACCCATTTCATACTAAATACAATTTTACAATTTAGCAAATACAAATACAATTTAGCAATTTTAAATATATATTTTTATTGTATATTATATCTGAATGTAGATCTGCAATAATTCAATATTCAATCAAATTATTACAACTTTGTAAATATGTTCTCCACTGATGTTCATATTTCTATGCATTGTTTTAATCATGAATGACATTTTACTTGAGTTTTGATATGTTAATTATTCTAATATATTAAATGTACCATCCCAGTTTGATTAATTAATAATAAAAACAATGCCAAAAAACAACAGCTGAAAAACCTTTCCCATAAAAATTGACTGATCAGTTTCAATATTTAAATTAGTGCCGTCAAAGATTAATCGCATCCAAAATAAGTTTGTTTACATAATGTGTGAGAGTACTATATTTATGTATACAGTATCTCACAGAAGTACACCCCTCACATTTTTGTAAATATTTTATTATCTTTTCATGTGACAACACTGAAGAAATGTCACTTTGCTACAATGTAAAGTAGTGAGTGTACAGCTTGTATAACAGTGAAAATTTGCTGTCCCCTCAAAATAACTGTTAATGTCTAAACTGCTGGCCACAAAAGTGAGTATACCCCTAAGTGAAAACGTCCAAATTGGGCCCAAAGAGTCAATATTTTGTAGTGGCCACCATTATTTTCCAGCACTGCCTTAACCCTCTTGGGCATGGAGTTCACCAGAGCTTCACAGGTTGCCACTGGAGTCCTCTTCCACTCCTCCATGACGACATCATGGAGCTGGTGGATGTTAGAGACCTTGCGCTCCACCACCTTCCGTTTGAGGATGCCCCACAGATGCTCAATAGGGTTTAGGTCTGGAGACATGCTTGGCCAGTCCATCACCTTTACCCTCAGCTTCTTTAGCAAGGCAGTGGTTGTCTTGGAGGTGTGTTTGGGGTCGTTATCATGTTGAAATAGAAGGGAGGGGATCATGCTCTGCTTCAGTATGTCCCAGTACATGTTGGCATTCATGGTTCCCTCAATGAACTGTAGCTTCCCAGTGCCGGCAGCACGTATGCAGCCTCAGACCATGACACTCCCACCACCATGCTTGACTGTAGGCAAGACACACTTGTCTTTGTACTCCTCACCTGGTTGCCGCCACACACACTTGACACCATCTGAACCAAATAAGTTTATCTTGGATTCATCAGACCACAGGACATGGTTCCAGTAATCCATGTCCTTAGTCTGCTTGTCTTCAGCAAACTGTTTGCGGGCTTTCTTGTGCATCATCTTTAGAAGAGACTTTCTTCTGGGACGACAGCCATGCAGACCAATTTGATGCAGTGTGCGGCGTATGGTCTGAGCACTGACAGGCTGACCCCCCACCCCTTCAACCGCTGCAGCAATGCTGGAAGCACTCATTCGTAGGGCTGGGTATCGATTCAGATGTCCCAATTCGATTTCGATTAGCAAGCTCTCGATTCGATTCTCGATTTTTTGATTACATTCAATGAATATAGTTTTAATACAAAAGCTATTGATATTTCTAAAAAATGAACAGTAAACGTCAGTTTACAAATGATGAATTAATAAAAAGAAATTAAGAACCACAGGCCTGTATTTTAAACCTATTCTTTTTTTGTATAGGGTCCTTAAACAATAATAGGGCCTATAAAATGTTCTTAATTCTTCTGGTAATCAGATGAAGGCATAAAACAAAAAACATTAATTTAATTTATCCTAATCAAATGAAAATTAAACCCTTTTATTTTTTTGGCAAAGTGCTGCACAACAGAGGTTTACTGTTAAAATTAAAAAGAAAACAAATGGGATTATTCCTTTAAAAATAAAGATTTATTAATATTTATTATTAGTAGTAGCATTGAGTCTTAAGACTGCTCTTAGCGTTAAATTAAACTTATTTTGACAGGTTGCCGTGAGGAACTTGCAGCTGCTGTGGATCATGTGATATGATGGTAGTTTTCTCAAATGAAACTGTAAAATGCTAATGAAATGACTCTCAGAGCAGCAGTGTTTTAATATCATATAGTGAGACAGCAGAAGATGAAAACACCGCGAGCATCATCCGCACTTTAGTATGTGTGCAGTAAACAAAACAGTGTCTCGCGCCATCCGCCATTCATTCATTCATTCAATTGCGGAAATCAAGGTGCCTTATGCGTGATATCAAATGCTTCCACAGATTTATAGTATTACTATAGCGTTTCACCTGAGCATTACGAATCACACGTATGGCTTTGTTTTTGGTTCTTATCAACAGTATCTCCACCATAAGCACTGAATGAATGACAGGCTTTCTGTTGTAACATCGCACATTGGTAAATAAGGGTGACATCTAGTGGAAAGACTAATGATAAGAATCACATTAATCAGATCTGGTTTTAAATGCGTGCTGAAATAAATACCGGAAAAGATCGATTTGCGGCTTTTGAGAATCGATATCGAATTGATGTCATTAAAAAAATGCGTTCGTCTATTTCCCAAACACAACCTCTGGATATAACGCTGAGCACGTGCACTCAACTTCTTTGGTCGACCATGGCGAGGCCTGTTCTGAGTGGAACCTGTCCTGTTAAACCGTTGTATGGTCTTGGCCACCGTGCTGCAGCTCAGTTTCAGGGTCTTGGCAATCATCTTATAGCCTATGCCATCTTTATGTATATATTGTGGAATTGTGACAAGCCTTTACCTGCGAAGCATCGATGGCCAGCCACCTCAGTGCCCATTATTGTAATCGAACAATAATAGGCACTGCCAATTCTTTTTTTCAGATCCTAAGAGTTCTTTGCGATGAGGTGCCATGTTGAACTTCCAGTGACCAGTATGAGAGTGAGAGCGATAACACCAAACTTAACACACCTGCTCCCCATTCACACCTGAGACCTTGTAACACTAACGAGTCACATGACACCAGGGAGAGAAAATGGCTAATCTGACATTTTCACTTAGGGTTGTACTCACTTTTGTGGCCAGTGGTTTAGACATTAATGGCTGTGTGTTGAGTTATTTTGAGGTGACAGCTAATTTAGACTGTTATACAAGCTGTACACTCACTACTTTACATTGTAGCAAAGTGTCATTTCTTCAGTGTTGTCACATGAAAAGATATAATAAAATATTTACAAAAATGTGAGGGGTGTACTCACTTCTGTGAGATACTATATATATATATATTTAAGAAAAATTATATAATATAAATTAGTGCTGTCAAACGATTAATCTCATCCAAAATAAAAGTTTGTTTACATAATGTGTATATGCTTTGTGTATTTAGTGTGTGTGTATGTGTGTGTGTGTGTGTGTGTGTGTGTGTGTGTGTGTGTGTGTGTGTGTGTGTGTGTGTGTGTGTGTGTGTGTGTGTGTGTATATATATATATATATATATGTGTGTGTGTAAGAAAAATGTGTTTATATATTAAAATATATTTATATATAATATAAAATATAAGAATATAAATGTGCCAGTACTGCCGTTCCCAGCGGTGAAGATCAACTCTTCACAAAATATATTAATGTACATGTAAATATTTTCAAAAGATATACTGTATGTGTGTATTTTTTTATATACATAATATACAGTACACATACATATATGTAAACAAAAACTTAATTTGGATGCGATTAATCACAATTACATGTATATACATGTATATTTTCAAAATATGCTGTTATGTGTATGTATTTATATACAGATAAAAATATACCGTTTTAAATGTCTTTAAATCTCACATATTTACTTTGGCATTCCTAAAATAAAAACGTCACGGACCTCCTGTCAAAGACCCCAGAAAACAGCAAAAGGTGACATCTACAGCCATGAATAGTGATAGAAAAAAAATGAAAAAAAGAAACTTTCCAGGACGAAGCACCGTCTTCAGCAGGGCCGCAGGGCCACAGGCTAACAGAGCTCAGGACGGCAGTCACCCTCACTGCTGACGTGTGACTCAGAGAGAAAAAAAAGAGCAGGAGAGAGACAGATGGGGAGAATTATAGTCCATACCTCAGTGGTTGACAACACAGTGTCCTCATCCAGACTTAACACTGCATCGCTGATGATACTGTCATAGGGCTGAAATCGACTGCTCATGACCTACAGAGAGAAAATAAACACACACAGTCAGATTTTATCTTAAGACTTCAGATAGAAAGCTTGCATGATACAAGAAAAAAAATGCCTCTCCATATTTTTCTCTGTTTGGATTAAAAACTCCAAATATTTGGTTACTGTTGTGCATGTGTGATTGATCACTAATAAGATGCGGAAATTTACAAAACAAGACAAACATTAAAGTTCCGTCACAGACGCAGGCCACCCACACACATCCCCTCACTTGCTTCATGAACATGGACGCACATGCAAGCATTTAATTTAACTTTTGTCAAAACACACATGAGCAAAACAAGCCTCGACGGCACTAAACGTCAAAACAGTGTCAGGGAGCGACAAACTGACTCATAAATATGTCAAAAGAGGACAGTGTATAAAAGCACAACTAAACAGGAAATAACACGCATACGCTTCCCATTGTAAATTCCCCCTCAGTCACACAAGTAGTCTGCCAGCAGTGCCCACAGGGACCACTCCACACACAATCTGCACTTCTAGAAAGCCACAGCCACAATATGAAGGTGAAAGATGAGGTACGTGCAGGTGAGCCACAGCCCTGTGAAGTCAGGATTAAATCTAACACTGGAAGTCTCACATCTCTCTCCTGCAAATCCACAGACGCCATAGTGCCGGACCACAGAATCAAGTCTGAAAATTGAGTCGAGTCGTATCATTTTACTACTATCCACAAATAAATTACAGCTAATTAGTCTGAAACAGAAAATATTTGTGCTTTGACTATGTCAGTGTCCATGTCTTGCACAAAATATGGATAAGCTTGGCTGCAGAACATTCCTGTAACTGGTTTAATTTATCTCATGAGAAAACAACACTGTGAACAGCAGGGTTCAATTACCCAGATTTAATAACCAAAATTTTGGGTTTTGGTTTCTGGTTAAATTAAAATGTTAATTTTAGTCTCTGTAAAAAAAACCCATTAGGGTGCATCGCTACTAAAATTTCCCTAAAAACAAACAAACCCTTATTTACAATCATATCACACAGTGTGTGATTTCTGCATGCTTGTTATTCTTAATTTTAAAACTTTTCTGTTGAAATAACTGAGCTCGCACGGACAGGAAATTTCATATTCACAAAATTACATAGAATTATTTTTCACACTCAAATCCCAATGGCTAAAATCAAGTCCTGCCCTACATTATTTTCCTTCACACAAAAATTAAACCAATTCTCAATAAGTAGTTAATGTTGTTTCATGCAGAGCTTAATGAAATGCAGCACAGCACAGGAAGTGAGTTTGAAAGGCACAGTGTTCTCTGTAGGATCGCATATACTGTAGAAATGGGAGTGTTTAATAAGGAAAATGCCCAGAGCAACACTTCAGTGTGGCATGGGACCAGGCTGTCAATCACGGCTTAAAAGAGCTGTCTCCTCGTCAGCTAGTCTGGGTGGGAACACACACACACACACACACACACACACACACACGGACACACCACTCTGTAAACAAGACAGCCACAAGCCGTACAAACCACAGGCTGACTGGCACTACTTCACTGCTCTCTTCCCTCAGCCAGAGGAAAACTAATCCCTCTCCGCTGCAAACACTGGGAAACAACACTCACAGTCCCCCTCTGTTCCACACCAAAAACATCCACACACACCCCATCAACAACTACAAAAGTGTGGGATGCTGTGTTGTGTCACTAGTATTTTACTGCAATACATATAAATATAGTAAAAATTTTGTGAAAAATACTTTTATCAGGATAATAACTTTTCATTACTAATGAAAAACATTACATGTATATAATTTTCTTATCTTCAAGGCTACATTTATTTGATCAAAGATACAGTAATACTTAGAAAGTGATTTTTATTTGTACTAGTATTTCAATTTTAAAATGTAATTTACAGCAGCTATTAATCCAGTCTTTAGCATCACGTGATCCTTCAGGATTCATTTTAATATGCTGATTTGATATTCAGGAAACATTTCTTATTATCATCAATGTTGAAAACAGTTGGGCTGAATAATATTTTTGTGTGATAAATTTTACATGATTGTTTGATGAATAGAAAGTTCACAACAGCATTTATTTTTTAAGTTTAAGTTTTCACTGTTACTTTTGATTAAGTTAAGGTGCCTTGATGAATAAAAGTATGATTTTTTTTTAAAAAAGTAGCATATACATTAAAACAATTCACAATGTTACATGCATTTATTTTTTCAATTTATATTTAGACTGTGACATATCTAATACGGTCATAATGTGATTTCTCAGCTTTAACATGCCAAAAAATGGAAATAACTAGGGAAAACTTGAATTGATTGAAAATCACAAAGAAACCATATCTCACCTTGTTCTCTCCTTCGATTACAATAATGGGCACTGAGGTGGCCGGCCATCGATGCTTGGCAGGTAAAGGCTTGTCACAATTCCACAATACAATAATCTGAGAAAAGACAGAAAGAAAGAGAGATCAGAAACACAAAGCAGATTCTAAAACTATGCATTCTTTCGAATTATACAGTACATTTCTATTACTGAGGCCTCAAGGGCAGAAAAAACAAAACAAAAAAAAAAAACAACAACATTCATTCAGATCCAGTCCCCAGCTTATATGGTTCTTTCCAAAGAAATTAAATAATACAAATCGTAATATACTGTACTCTGTACTTTTATACACAGTCATACTTCATTAAAAAGCCACACTTAAATAGAGCATGTGACGGTAACACATATGCTGTGAATGCCAAACATATCACATTGTGACGTGTCGGGGATTCTTTGTGAGTTCACACACATTTCTGTAATTGCGTATATGGTTTCAGCATTAGCCTGGAATGTCCCAAATTTGGGATGTGATGTCGGTTTCAATTTACAGCTTGTCATAGCCATGAGTTTTTTTTTTTTTATATTCATTTTGTTTTGTCACTTTCAAGTGTCTTTGAGTGATTACACCTCCGGCTGAAGTGACTGGCTCCGGTTTTACGCTAACACTCATAAATGTTTCATGTGGAACATTTTAAGAGGGGCCCTTCCTCTCAGAGAGTGTCTGTGATTTAGAAGTCAGTTAGTTCACAGAGCGGGGTTAAATAACTCATTAAGAGCGCTTGAGTATCTGGACTCAACCCAATACTCTGACAGACCCCTACACGCTTTCAGGTTTGTTTTTTTTGTTGTTGTTTTTTTTAAATGCACAAAAAAAAAAAAAAAAAGCTGATAGACCGCTCTAAAAATCCACAAGAAAAATAAATGCATATAAATGAGAATTTAAAATGCTGAAATGATCAGGTCTCAAAACAAGAAAAGACAAGCGTACACTGAATGAGCTGACAGAAAAGCAATAAAGGTGTGAAAGTGAAATTGAGTAAAGACCTAGGCTTGCCGATCAGGTTTATGAATTGTCCTTAATAATAATAATAAAAAAAAGAACAATAATGATATGCAAACTTTATTTGATTTATTAAATGTTTAAACATTAAATAATTAATTTAAAATTCTATTTATTAAATGTAAGTTTTTAGGGCACTTTTTGTTGTTCACGAATGCATTGGGAATGGCATCAGGACATGATGCAGGCTCGGTTGCTGCCGCATGAGCATCATTATTATACGCAAGAGCTATTCAAAATGAAAAAGTACTATATTAATGCACTGATTTTAAAATCCTGTTTTAATGCGCTGGTGATATAAACAGCCATCGAGCCTTTTACTTAACCACATCTTTCATTTCATTAACTCCCAATCGCAGAGTCACGTAGCTCTCAAGCCACAGAGCAGAACATAATAAATGAAAGCTTGACTGTCTAATGATATTACATGCAGGAGGATCAAGAGGCCTCTTCAAACTCTAAGTATTCTATAATCTATAATAAGATCAGAGACATTAATTAAACTACTTAAACTCTTAGAAACAAAACAAAGCCTGAAGGTTGGATTTTTTGATAATGCAGACGAGCGTGGCAAAGATAGGACCAGGAACGGTAAAGCATGTTGACAAGACTGAAGCTCCATATTGGGGTGGATTTAAAGTATGAATCAACTGTAAAATTCAGTCAACTAGTCGTCCAACAACTGAACAATTATGTAATGAGAATCATGTAAGGGATAATCAACGGCTAGCTGTGCATTAAACGATCTGAATGCATGACGTGGAGGCGAAGAACCGCCGACGCGCAGCGGAGGGTGGTTGCCTCCGCGAAGTGCATTCAAATTGTTTAATGCGCAGCTAGCCATTGATTATCCTGTTTATGCCATGGTCATTTCCCAGCATTCACATATTAAAGATGTTAACAATATTTGTGCTGCAATATTTGACCGGAACGATAAAAATGACGCCCATTTTCGTCTGTAGTACTATTCAACTGTAACTGTTATTATTGAATATTTGATTCAATTATTACTTTAAAAATTTAGTTTTGAACCAATACATCAATACATGCAAATTGGAGGTTGACCGATGTTGGATTTTGCTGAAATGCTAATGTGTTTAAAGAAAGGGAATACAAATATTATTATACCTATTATTGTGCCGATACGATAAAATCTATATATGAAGAGTTTATTTGCAAAAACAGATAACTCCGTTTTTTTTTTACATTTTCAAAAATCACGTTTTTATTATGTTATCATGTTTTTATTGTTTTATTGTGTTAGTTAGCTGTTTTGTTTTTTTGTGTTATTTTTACTTAATCAAAATAACAGTTTTTGCAAATGAACTCTTCATATATTGAACATGTTAAATAATGTATTTAGTTTTCCCTTCCTGGACTACACAAGTTAAATTAAATTCCAAAAGCGGCTTAGGTAACACTTTATTACGCTGCATATACTTACTATTATAACAACAAATTATTAATAATTACATGCAAGTAACCCTAAGCCAAACCCTAACCATATAGTAAGTACATGTAGTTAACATTACTCAGTATGTAAATGTATAATTACACTGTAACAAGGACACCTTAAAAATGGCAATAGTAACTGGAAAAAAGGTGGAAGTTTAAATTGTAAACAAGCCCAAAATAAATCAGAACTCCATTTTAAAACATGTCTATATAATACTACTTCTAGCTGCTCATTGATAAAGAGATTAGATTAGATTAGAGAGAAAATATGCCACAGTATTTCCACAGTAGGTCGTAAGAAGTCACTTGGCATAAATGTGCAGTATTCATTGACTGCGAACTGCACCGTGTTTTGACTTTGAACGTGCAGTGCACATTTAATCACACCACACAAAATAAAAAGTAATTTTTCTGTCCCTCTTTTTAAGACATCTTAAAATGATAATTAAGACTCCTGTTAGACCATTTAGGATATTTAAATTTAGTTAATCAAATTTAAGATTGTAAAAAGCTTAAGACATTTTAGGGCCTGCAGGGATCCTGTAAATAGTTTTTTATGCACCTAATTTAAATGGGTATTTTTAACTGTCATCAGTTGTGGCGTGCTCTGCAATGTCTTTAAACGCAGACGGTATCTCTATCAACTTCCCCCAGTTTTGGGGGTGGAGGTACATGCGTACACACACACAGCGGTGGGCCCCAATCTCAGTAACCTAGCCTGCCAGAACCAGCTCAAAAGACACCCGTCTTTCTCCTCTGCCTCCCCTTGTTTATTTATATCCCTCCTTCCTCTACTTCCCTTCCATTCCTCTGCGCAAAGACTCTGGCTGATGAATAGTAGCTAAAGGGGCTAGCATTGCTATTCCCATCCCTCCACTTCAGCTAGAGTAGAGCGTGCTCAATTCAAGCTCCGCCAGAGAAACAAAAGCCAAGCGTTCAGCAGACGAGTCTTTTCAAGCCCTCCCGCAGAGAAGAGAGGAGACAGTCTGAGAAAGGCGCCAGCTTGTGTGTGCGCAACATGCTTCACGCAGTCAGTGGGGGCACGTTGCATTTAATTCCCCATCTCTCCTCCCCCACTAGCCCCTCTCTCTCTCCTGCACATTAGAGATGAATCGATACGTATTGGTTCCCAGGGTGGTAAACACTTCAGAAGGCAGTGGATGCCATGGAAACGCACGGGCTGCTGGGCTCTGATTTAGTCCCTGAGGTTTTAAAAAGAGGGGTGTAAACTGAGGGGGCGGCAGAGAAGAGTCGTCCAGATGCACCGAAAGTATGACGCTTTTAACACTGAGAGATATCCACTCATCTTCAAGAGGAAAACAACATCGCTCTGTGTCATCGTCAGATCAAATTGAGGAAACAAATTTCAGAATTTTCTGATGTTGATATCAAACCTCAAGCAGTCAAAAAGTTAACTAAGTCATGTCAAAAACCGCAGTCATCAGCTCTGATTTTAATGTTAAATTAAAGCAGTGGTCATCAGCATTTTTGACTAAGTGTCCATCACAATATATATCATCTATATAGGTCCATATAGTCTATAGATATTTTTGATATTTCTTCTGTAATTATGACAAAACTGCTTGTTTTCAAATGTTTTTATATTAACAGAAACTAACATGATTGATATATTAAACTGATTAACATGATTTATCTTGTGATTTCAGGAACTGCATGTTCTTCCATAACAACAACAATTATTGATTTTATGTTTTTTCAGCATTTCAATTTAGAGTTTGACTATTTTATTATATAATATCAATTTATTAAATTAAATAATTTGTTAACTAATTGAGTAATTTATTATTATTTAAATAATAATTTAATTGATAATTTTTTAAATTGTTATAGGGTTTATAGCAGGGCTGTCAATTTAATATTAATTTAGAGCAGTGGTCAGTCTTTTTTTGACTCAAATGCCCCTTTTGTCCATCACAATATTCATTATCTATATGGGCTCATATATTCTGTACTGATATTTCTGCTTGCTTTCAAACTTTATATTAACAGAATTTAAAATTATTGATATATTAAACTTAACCATGATTCATTTTGTGATTTCAAGAACTGTATGTTCCTCCATAAGAACAAGTTATTGATTTTGTGTGTTTTTAGCATTTCAGTTTAGATTAGAGTTTGACCATTTTATTATACATGAATCATTTATTAAATGTAAACACTTAAGTCGTCCTGCGGAGCCCCTGGAGGTTTGCTGAGACCCACTGGTTGAGAACCACTAATTTAGTGCAATTAATTAAAAAAGTAATGAATATTTAAATATTGAATTATTAAACTAATTAAAGGCACTAAAGCCAGGTTTCATCTCTGAATCATCTTAATTTGGTACTTTTTTCAGCAAATACTGATAATAAGCAGTAATTTGCCATTGTTTTAATGAATTAATCAGCCATCAAAAGAAGTGATCTTACCTGAGCACAGTACTGTGACCTTGCCACTGAGACAAGGAGCTTGAGAATAGGCTGAGACTGAGAAACCAGGGGTGTGACTGCATGGATAACAGCAGTGAACCTGGGATTCGGCTTGATCCCTAAAAAGACAAAAACAGGAGAATTAATTTAAAGAACCATAATCAGACAAAAATGATATACCAGATCTATGCTGCACCTGTTCACTGATCTTGGGGGAAATCTACTGAATGGATTTAAACATAACGTGTAAAAAAGTATCTAATAAAAACTGTAATATTTGATCAAATTTTTAACAAACACAAGGGGTGAATGATGCATACAGCTTACTGAATGACAGAATTTCAAAATTCACAGATTCTGTGAAGCTTTCTGAAGAGCTCTGTGCAGAGCTCCTGTGTGTTTTATAATAGACCAAATGTATCAATAAAATACTTCAAGCAATATGATTTAGTGGTATGACTAAAGTGGGATTTAATGAGAGAAATAATCCATGTTTTATAGTTATTAAATGGACTACATGTTTAATTACAATCAATGATAATGGCATTAAGATCATGCATCTTTCTATAGATACAGCACTTTTTTCATCTATTGTCCACTTTGCCCACGAGATAAATTACCCGTTTCCCTCATCTTGAAATAACTCACCATGTTTAATTGGTGAAACTGTGACAAACCAATATGCTAATTCTTGCACAGATGCAAGCAGATAATTCTTGTTGGTTACCACATGTTTTTTTTTTTACACTTACATTTTCCCACTAACAAGAGGTGCTCAATCAACGGCTTCATATTGATTGGCCTGACAAGCAGTGCAGATTAAGATAGAGGCATGCGTGGGCTGCATTAGCAACTGTGGCGATGCACGACTTTAGATTGTGAATATGGATTTTGCGATCCAATTACACAGGGCTGGTCGATAATCTATCACGTTGTACAATGGTTGTCACTTAGCTACATGGTAAATTTGTAGATATCAAGACACCTCTGCAATTAAGAGATGGCAGGAGAGGGTGTTTAAAAATAAATCAGATGATGACAAAGGAGAGAACCAGAAACAACGCAACTTGGGTTTTGAATGAGGCTAGTCACAAATTTGGCTATGACAAGACCCACGTCTGTAAAAGATGAAAGAGGATCCGAAAGTCCCATAATGCCTGTCTGTCATGTCTTAGAAAGCTCATTAATTCCAGAAACATTTGAACATAACCTCAAAACGTCATGCAGGACTAGTTTCTGAAAGTTTAGGAGAAAAGGGTGTCACAATATTGAAGTCAGAAAGACTTTTGCTGTGTCCAAAATCACTCACTGGTTCCCTATACAGTCAATGTGACATACAGAATAAATCAACAATCTAGTGAGCGAAATCAGAAGAAATACTGTTCCTATATTTTATTTTTTTTTATATTTAAATTGCATTTAAATGTAAATAGCATCTATCGCTAAGAAAATATGCTATTTTCACTTATTGCAAATAGCCACTGCCCAACATGAATGAGACAGACGGGCTATATAGTAAGTCCCACTGTGCTGCATGGATATAATATAATGTTACACATCAGACATTTTCACCCAAATGTTCACTGAAGACATAAGAGATTAGGTTTGTGTAAATAGCCTACTTAAATACTTTAATTCTGTGTATACAGTATGCGTATCGGGATCGCGCATTCCTCTCAGAAAACGTACAAATAAAGATCATTTTAGATGATCGAGGACTTAATGAACTCATTCATGTGAAAGCCTGAAATTCAACCAAAATCGACATTTTTTCACTTTTTTGTATCTTAAAATTAGCATTCCGACTCATTTTGCCAGCACAGGTCATATTTACATTATACAACAAATTTTTTTTAATTTCTCTTTTGAGTTGACATTTTTGATAGAATTAATGGAAACATAACTAAAATGTTACATTTGAACTTTTTTCATTAATTTATGACAATTTAAGACTATTAGCAGCACATAATAGCACTAGCTTGCTCTATTCGTTTTCTATTCTGTCCGTTTTCTTTTTTTATACAACTAAAAAAAAACCCTAGCTATGTTTACTGCGTTATGCTAACTGAGACTTATCATAGCACTTGCATATCATTGCTCTTTTGTCGATTTTCATTGCTTCCATTGTTCTCATTTGTAAGTCGCTTTGAACTAAATGACTAAAATGTAAATGTAAATAAAAAGAATTGCTTGAACGAAGGAAGTGACGAACTCTTATTCCTCTATGCTCAACATTTTCACCATTAGATTATAAAATATTATTTCAGCAAGTATTCAGCGTATTACAGGTATAAAAGAAATCTCTACATCACTGTTCACTTGGAATTTGGACAACACTACAAAAATGGCAAACCTCCAAATTGTGCACTATAGGGAAAAGCAGAGCAATTTTAGAAACAGCTTTTGTCTTTAACTCGGAAAAAACTATGTGCTATAAAGAAGATGATTGTCAATTACCAAGTTTGGCGTAGAAGAAAGGAAAGTCGCCCAGGTAGGATGAGTACTGGGGTAGTGTAAAAAGTCCACCGGGATGACTGTTCCACATCAGATTGCTCCTGGAGGTCTGCTGAAGCACTCGGTCCTGTATGATCTACACAAACAAGCAAACAAACAAAACAAACAAATAAAAAGCCTGCATTACAGCCCGTGTAAACAATTCCAGCTAAATTCCTCGCCCATGAGAGCTGTGAGGTTGTCATTTGGAGAAGTCTTTGTGAAAGGGTAAATTAATGTTTCAAATTGAAACTTCAAGTTGAGGTGCAGCTCTGGGTCTATAAACTATGAGACAAATGATCAAATGCTCCAGCGATTTCACCACTCTCATCGTGCCAATCAGCTGCTCCAGCATTAAGAGGAGCAATTGCTTCTCTGGCCTTGAGTGAGGCTCTTGGCGATGAATGGCTGCTGTAAAAAGAGACAAAGACTGATAGGCTTTTTTGTTGTCGTCGTCGTTTTTGGTTTATACTGTGCCCCTTGGTGTGAAAGCGGCTTGGCTTAGTGACAGCCTAATCGTTGGCAACTGGAATGGGTTTCCACACAAGCTGGATGTCTCGGAGATTGTGTCTTCATTGCAGCTTTTTAATACTAGCCTGGAGGATTTTTTGTGGTACAAATGACAAAAGTCTTGTTGAATTTACTGAGCAGCATCTGGAACGCATTCATTAGTTGAAAGATGGTGAGATTCCACGGACAGCCTTTTTCCAAGCACACAAAAACTTTCAAATACACACAGACATTTTCTGTAGACAGAATCACAGCTGCATAATTAGTTCAGGTGTATGGGGAAGATAAACTCGTTCTGCATAAATAATGGTAATTAGGACTAATCATGCATGTCGATTCAGAATGATTAAACAAAGAGGAACCTGGGCAACAAATCGAAGCGTTCAATTAATATTGTAAAGAAACGAGGCATTCAAGGTGAAGTGTGTAATTTAGAAGTACCAAACAGAATCAGAAAATACCCAGTGCTACGTTTACAGTTTTTTGTTATAGTTTAAAAAAAAAGCTTGAAATTGTCAATATTTTGTACTTTCATTAAAATAGCATAATATAATGTAATACACACTACCGTTCAAAAGTTTGGGGTTATTTATTAAGAAATTAAGAGTTTTATCAGGCAAGGATGCATTAAAATTAACAAAAGTGACAGTAAAGATATTTATAATGTTTCTAATAAATACTGCTCTTTTGAGCTATTTAACAAAAGAACCTGAATTCTTTTTCAGAAAAAATATTAAACCGTTTAAACACTGATAATAATAATAAAAAAAGAAGTTTCTTGAGCAGCAAATTTTAGCATTTTAGAATGATTTCTGAAGGATGAAGTAATGAGAGTAATGACTGCTGAAAAATTCAGCTTTGACATCACAAAAATAAATTTAATTTTAAAATATATTCCAACAAAAATGGTTATTTTAAATTGTAATAATATTCCACAATATTACTGCTTTAAATGTATTTTAAATCAAACAAATGCAGCCTTTAAAAACAAAAACGTACACTCCCCAAACTGTTGAACATTATTATATTATATTACAAAATGTCATCTGAGGTGACTAATATAAAGCACAAGTTTGAGTGTTTCCCCTGTGTTTTCTTCTTGCTCCCCCCTGGAGCAGTCAATAACCATTTGACACGAGCGTTGATATTAAGCCGTGGTCTTTCAACCTTGCAGAACCCCACCTGTCATCTTAAAAACCCAATCTGAGCGGCTGATGAAAGGCCGTTCCTCTTGCTCAGCTAAAAGTCCTCCTTTTAGTGACTGAAGACATGTGATTGACGACTCAATCTCGCAACAGGATGGCCGCAATCTTCCAAATGGAGGGCAGCGGATGAAAGTAACTCTTTGAATGCTAGCTGTAATTGCAATGACGCTGCACCCACGCCGCGGGAGGCTGGGGGGCTCTGACAGCTCTGTCGCTAGCTCATAGTCTTCTGGGGTTAATTGCTGTGATTTGTTGATTGTAGATGCTTATGCATTGTATGACACTGTCAGTTGCTAAACATGGACCGCAATGGCACGTCGATCTAAGAAGCGGGGGGAACGGTTACACTAACAAAGCTTTTGACAGAATATATTTCATATATAACAGTTCCAAATAAACAGACGTTTCAGTGAAAAGTATAAGAGCATCCAAATACTTTTAGGGCCACTGTATCTGAGCTCTGTGTCTGGCCAAATGCAAGTCAAGCTAATAACTCTAAGGAGAGGTCAATGAACCAAGGTCACGCATCATTTCCTCGACACTGATAAAGGGGACATACAGAATTAAACAAGGCATGAGAATGTGTACGCACTTAGCACAACCCCTAATAAATCATCATAATTCGACACTTTCTGCCAAAATATTTGAACCCCGTCTGTGTGTCTGAAGCGGCTCTTGTGAGTGTCACAGCTGTGGAATGAGAGTGTGTGTGCGTGTGTGTGTGCGCGCACGTGTGTGTGAGAGACAGTGGGAGACGGCGTGACTGAACAGTCATCGCTTACTTCTAGAGTGGTGAGCACAATCTTCTCCACGGACGAGAAGTAGGCCTCCCACAAGAACTGCGTCTGCTGTCGCAGAGCCAGAATCTTATCCTGATGAATGGAGCGCACCGTGGACGGGATCTGCACGGGGAGAGAGAGAGAGAGAGATAAATCAGCGCCCTGCTGCTAGAGAGGTTATGTATGAACAGAACAAATGAAACAAGGGAAAACAGAGGGATATGGGTGTATGGCATTTCATACGGCTTGGTTAAACAAATCAAATCTGTATAACCTGAATAATCTGCATCATAGGCCTAATGGAAAAACTGGATCATATCAGACTAAGACGGTCAAACCATTCCAAGCTGTGTTTTAGAGCAAACAATGTGTTTCAGCCAAGTAGGACGTCCTGGATCAACAGCCTTCGTTTGATAGGAATGTTGATCCAGGACCAAAAATCACGTCAAACACTATCCAAGTCTAACCAGTGTTTTCAACCTGTTTTGTCTCAGTCCATCTGTAAATTCCTCTTCATCCAAAACAACTGTGCATATATCTAAAAACATATCATATTGAATTTCATTCATCATTACCATTACTACTATTCAAATAGTATATTAAATGATGATGATGATGATGGATGATGATGATGATAATAATAATAATAATAATAATAATAATATTATTATTAAAAATATTTATTATAAAATTATAATTTAATTAATTAATCTCTCCCTTAACATACCTGAGATTGTTTCGAATCATATTTTGATGTTTTACGGAACAATCATACAGAATCTTTCTCTAAGAAAAATTTATTTATAAGTGAATCCAGATGGGAGGTTTAACATATGTAATTTGCAGTTTTTGTATGTAATTACCATCAAAGCTTAACAAGTCATTTTTGATATATTCCCTCTGAGCGAAACAAAATCATTTTTCTGTCTTTAAAAAGGAACTAAAAGCATTAAAAAAAAAGAAAAAAAGAACACACACACACACACACACACAAAAGATCACAGGATTAATTGTGAATATTTTAATCATTTGACAGCCATAATAATAATAATAATAATAATTTGGTCACAATTCCTGTGAAGCTCCAGGATTTCCATTGTTCAAGAGATAGTTCACCCAAAACTGAAAATTGTGTCATCATTTGTTAACTCTCATGTTGTTATAAACCTGTATAACATTCTTTCTTCTGTGGAACATGAAGATATTTTGAAGAATGTTGGCAACCAAAGAATCTGCTGCCTTTGACTTCCATCATATTGACAAAAAAAATTCTCCAAATATCTTTTTTGCATCACATAAGAAAAGTAAAAGTAAGTCACATAGCTTTACAATGACGTGAGGATGAATAAACGATCACAGAATTTCTCTTTAACAAAGGAAATCCTGGAACCTCTGTGGAGTACATATACAGTATTGGATGGGAATCATTTTAGGTGTTTTTGAATATAATTAACCAGCTTAACTGGGCAAGGTGGTCTAAAAGCTCTAACCAAGCTGATTTCAGCCCCAATGTCTGACACGACTATTGAAGTATTTGAGCAGAATACAATAGAGATGCTGGAAAGGATGCAATAAAAACACATTCGATTTCAGACCTGTAGTAGGAGCCTCTCATCCCCGATCACAGCAGCTGTGTTCCAGTCGATGACCTCCGAGAAGGGGAGTTCCCAACCGTTACTCAGCATGACCGGCACACAGGCCGCCTACAAACACACAGACAGAGCGATGGGGTCACAGCGTGAGTCACATGTGCTGTGTTTTGATTCCAGGACAGCACAAAGAGAGAAAACACATGGATAAATAAGAAACAGAATAAACACAATGGGACACATATTAAATTGCTTCTATTGAATGCCAGAAAAACCATTAGCCTCGTTACTGATACGGCCTCGAAGAGTCCAGCATACAGACGCCTACAGATCAACATCCACTTCACTTATACAGTTACACGTCATGACAGTAAATACAGAGAGGGAGAGAGAAAATATGTAGGTTGGAAAATAACCCTGTAAAACAGGGAAGAGCGGCTGAGGAGCGAAAAGTGAATTTCCTTTGAAGTGCGGGAGATGTGTAGAAATAGAGGGATGAGCAGCTGTTGTGTCTGACGGCTGTTTGACGTAATGAGGACCTGCCACTCAAGAGGTCATAAAGGTGTCAGCTGAGCACCGAGCGCCGCAGGGCTTCAGCTCTAGTGGTCACACACACACACACACACACACACACACGCTCAGGGGAAGAGGGTCTTCTGTGCTCCAGAAGTGAAGAGGTCCGGGTGCTGTATGTGAGATCTAATGTCAAAGTATGTGCGTGCGCAGAATTGTTTCACAATGCTTGTGAGGGCCACATTTCTGAAAACATCCTTGATAAAATCACTTCAAAGCAACTAGTGTGGGCGATAATTGTTCGTTAAAAAAACAAAAAAGGTTCATAAATGGGCATACTAATATTTTAATTAACATCCAAAAGGTGACAGGAAGGGACAGAGTTAGTATGCAGTTATAATTAGTGACATGAGGGTTTTCAACTTAAGAGGAACGATTGCACAAAGCAAGTAAGAAAGTGAAAGTGTGGAAGGAAAAGGAAAGGACGTGACATGTGGCCAAATATGGGACAGCAATTTGCAAAAAAGCAAGGAAGGAGGGGAACAAAGAAGAATGAACGAGGTTGAAAGGATTTAGAGAAAGAAGAAAGGGAGTGCATAAGAAAATTAAGTGTACAAGAAAGGATCAAAGAATGGAAGAAAGGAAGCAAGTAAAGAGTTAAGGAGGGAAGGAAGGAGGAAACATTTTTGGAAGGAACTTTGAACTTGGAAGGATTTAGAGAAGAATGGAAGGGAAAAAGGACAAAAGTAGTATGTAACTACAGAAGGAAGAAAGTGTGGAAATAAGCTGTGTTTAAAAGAAAAGGAAGTACACAAGGAAGTGAGGAAGGAAGCAAGTGCACATGAAGGGTGGAAGGATGTGAATGCAGAGGGAAGCAAGTGTATAAGAAAGGGTGGAAGAAAGTAAGACAGGAGGGTAATATATAGAAAAAAAAAGAACCTGGAAGGAATTAGAGAAGGAAGTATATTGGGAAGTGTGGAATGAAAAAGTCTGGAAGGAAGGAAGGAATGAAAGAAGCACAGAAGGAAGGGGGGGGGGCAACAGAAAAACAATAAAAGATGAAAAGGAAAGGAAATAGAAACTAAATTAAATTAAAAAGAAAAGAGAAAATAGGAAAGCAGAAAAAAAATAGAAAAAGGCGTAGACTGAATGACAGATGTGTGCTCACCTGCAGAGCCTCCAGGAAGCGAAAGGATCCCAGTCGTCGTCCTCGCGGAACCAGGCAGAAAGTGGAATTGTGCAGCATTTCACGATAGTCATACCTGCACAAAAACACACACAAACAAATGATACAAATGCCTTTTGTGGCGCTGAAGTGTCTTTTCTCCATCAGTCTCCCTCCCTCCATCCTCCACACAGGCACATTCATGAGGAGCAGAAACAGACAGCGTGCACACAATCAGGTGCTTGAGAAGATACAGCCATGTTTTTCCCATATCAAAGAGACAGACATCTCTCTGCCCCTGCGCTCAGAGCTCAGGGCGGCCACACTGACACAGATGGCTTCCTGTCCTCTCATGCGCACACGCAAAAAATACAGCGTCAAAGAAGTCTGGAGGTTAAAGGAGCAGGCAGTTATTTATCAGGCAGAAAATCATTCATCATTTACTGGTGAGCATGCAAGGTGAAGGTTGTGCGACGCTGACTTCCACGTGCTGCCATTATCTGCCTTGTGATGATCTTGCTGACTCCAGAGCAGCTGTGCTGTTTGCCTCCTCAGCTCATCGGTAGATGCTGACTTTGAACACTGCCTGAAATGGCAGGCTACACACATACACACACAGCCCTACAGAACGAAACGAGGCACTAAGTGTCGCAAGTGAACAAACACGGCACGCGTGTGAGCACACAGGCACGCATCCCAGCTGTCTGGATATGGGACTGATCCCACGTTAATGTGATAGAATATGAATGAGGCTGGAGGGCGAGCGTTGGTCTCTGTGGTGCCATTTCACGTAGATTAGCTACCTGAGGAGCAATATCAGACAGTCGGCAAACACTGAGGATCCCTCCATTCCTCGCTGTGTGAGCCCAGGACAGAAATTATGTTTTTCCATACAGTCCATGAACCACTGGTCACCACTTTGCCCAAAGTCTTTTTTTCCCCCTCAAAATATTTTATATATTATATATATATATATATATATATATTTTTTTTTTTTTTCAAATGGCACAATAGCCAAGTGTTTGAATAAATAAATATACATACACACACACACACACATATAATTTACATATACACACACACGCATATATTTTTTTTTAATACTATGGTCATGAAGCCATACTTCCCTTTGTACTTCCTTTCCTTGAAACCTTTCATAGCTTCTTGCACTTTCTTCCTTCTGTAATTACATCTATTTCATTGTTTTTTCTTCCTTTCTTCTCCAAATCTTTCCAAGTTCATTGTTTCCATCATTCTTCATTCTTTACTTTCTTCCGTCCTTCTTTCTACACTTACTTCCTGCTGAACTTCCTTTCTTCCATTCTTTGATCCTTTATTACACTTAAATTTTCTTTTGCACTCCTTTCCTTCTTTCTCCAGATCCTTTCAAGTTCATTCATCTTTCCTTTTTTTCCCCATACAAAAATGTATGTAAACTTATACATCTGTACACGTACTGTGAAAATGTATATATTTTCAAATGTAATTAATTTTTGTGATGGCAAAGCTGAAATTTCAGCATTATTATTACTTTACATTTTAATGCATTAATCTAATCTAATGTCTTAAAAAAAAAAAGTTACTTAACCCAAATGTTTTAATGCTTTAATATATTATTATATTTGATGTATTTATTACATATGCAGCTAAATATAACAAGTCCATCAGTAGCACAGTATACACCAAAGTACCATGGAATTCCCACCTAATAATTCATAATTGTACAATGGTTCTGCCACAGTACTTTTTGTGTGCACATTGTATGTATTGCCCATGTTATTTCAAAGCAGCTCCTTTTACTCATTTCCTGAGCACTGAGCATCTTTTGACCTTGGGAAGCTCAGACCACTTAAAACAGCACAGCGGAGATGAGAGGGTGTAATGGTGTGTGTTTATACACAAGCGAGAATTGTTTGGGTCTTTAATGGTGCTCAGGCACACACAAGTGTTTGTGTGAAGTGAATCCATGGCAATGAGCATCTATGTGAGATGAAATGCAATAGAGAAAAGAACAGTGTTAAAGTATTATGAGAAAACTGGTGGCGAGTAAATCAATATCAGGGTCTAAAAATGAGGATCACCCTCTGTGATTGTGTTTATTTCACAGGTTGGGTACAATTATACTACCCTTCCCAAACACAGCCCTAAGCGCAGCTTTATGCTCCGTCTCCATAGCAACCCCGGCTAAATGCTTCCATTCGGAGTGTGTTAATTATATGCGTTCTGCACATGGCTGATGGAGGGGGGGGGGGGGGGGGGGGCTTGCACAATGAGGTAATGTTTTAAAAATCTCCACTTTCATTTCTCTTGCTTTCCACCACTTTCTAAAACTTTCTCTCTCAAACTACCCCCCCTCTTGCACATCTGAATGAAAGCTTCACTGGGAAAGGGTTCTGACGCAGAACAATCAGCCTAAGGCACAGACTTCCATTTCCCAGACATCAATCTCATGAGAAAAACCCACAAATATTAACTAAAGTGTAAAATAGATAAACACATGTGATGACCATATGTGCATAAAAATTGGTCATTCATAAAATATTAGGTAGTCTCAGTAGTAGTACAATTAGAGAGTAGTAGATTAATTTAAAACAGTTAGAGACAAAGAGTAGATGGTATATTTAACGCAACAAAAAGGTTGAAAGAAAGAAGTGAATATTTTTGAGTAATTGAACAAACAAACAGGTAAACCTAGCATTTCAGCCAATTCATCGAAAGAAAGAGATCAAAAGAAATGATTCACAAAAATGAATCAAACTTTGATCTACACTACTGTTTGAGTCAGTAAATTTTTTCCCTTTAGAAAGAAATGAATACTTTTATTCAGAGATATTGCATTACATTTATCAAAAGAGATGGTAAATACATTTAAAATGTTACAAAAGATTTCTACTTCAAATAAAAATGCAGAAATAGCTTGCTGGAATATTCTTTAGAAAATTTAAAGCTATATAAAAAGTGCAATAAAATCATTGCAATATTGCCAGAACTCAGAGTTTAAATTGTATTGAAATTGCAAGCAAAATCAAGGCTTCTTTGAACAATTTTTTTTTTTTAAGTGATGTGCACAAATCCCTCCACCAATTCACTGAAAACAGCAGTTCAAAGCAACCAATACACAAAATTAATAACTTAAACATCTATCAGTATTTCTGCTATGCATAGCAAAACCTCAAATAAGCAAAAAGAGGTTATACTTATACAGAAAGCTAAAAGCGCAGCTTGAATCTGATCTCTAGCAATTCATACGCCAAAAACACACAAGAAAAAAAAAGATTTTTATTTAACTACAGTTTAATGAGAAAACATCAACAATTAGTTACAGTAATTATATTCATTGTTATGAAACTGACATTAAGTAACACAAAGCCTTCTGTGATTTCACATACCCACATGCCAGTTATAAGCAAGCCACACAGCGAAGGTTACAGCTCCCTGCGGGTACGAGTATGTGTTCATGTGTGCGGCCCTATGAAGTGTCCGCACTGTCCTCTCTCCAGAACTCTCACTGTAACTAATTCATTAGAGCAATTAGTGCTCATTAGAGGGCTTATGCTAGTTTCAATTAGCATCCACAACATAAGATAACCTAGAGGCATTCCAGCAAACACCCCCCGTCATATAATCTTATAATGGCCATGTGCCCCAGCTACACCATGGGAATCAAATCATGGGCCAATTACGTGCAAAAGCAAGTGAAAATGTTAGTTATTATATCTATAAATCTATATATCCATTCTTCTATCTCTTCATTCGTCTGCTCAGCCATCCATACACAACATGCTATGCAATGTGATCACTTATCTTACATAAATATTTAGTCCCCGGTCCTGCGAATTTAAATGACAGTCCTGCCATTAAGTGCATTTCCTTGTCAAAAAGATCAGCTTTGGTATTGCAGACGTGCGACAAGATCGTCTTATACTGGCAACGTAATTTATTTTGACAAGTTTATCATGAAAATCTTTTCAATTTGTCTCCCCCCTCTACTAAGCAAAACAGACTGAGCCTATTGCCAAAAAAAAAAAAAAAAAAAAAAAATGGTTTCGTGAATTGGTTGATTATGCTTTGGACATGAAATGAAAGGAAGATCACATAAAAGCATGAAGTTATGTGGTGAATTTTGGCTATGCTGTCCTCACACACAGACACATTTTGTCCTGTTTGATTGGCCTGTCAGAATACAGGGACACTCTCCATATAGACCAGTTATCCTGTCGGGGCACGAGGACAGAAACGTGTCTTGATTGGCCGGCCTGTCAGCATACAGGGACACGCTTTGTGAAATACTGGCTGTCCTGTCACCACAAAGGGAATATTTCAGCCCTGACTGGCTGTGGGGTCTGAATAGTTTTTAGTGCAATTCAGAGCGTGGCATGTTGATGACCAGATGTGTCTCAAAGCACCAGTTTATATCCAGATGGTTGGCAGGACTGCGATGACGTGACTGTGCACGAGTCTGATTCGGGACATGTCAGCACAAGCCTGCTCTGCGGTCTTGCTCCAGTCCTGCGTGAGAAGCATTTACAGATGGAATAGTCGCTTCTTTCATAGATCACAGACTCCAGTGGTTAAAAATATTCCTGAGATGTCAGAGCACTAAACAGCTAAGTGGGCTGAAGTTGTACTGTGACAGCCCTTTGTACTGGTCTGAATCTGTGTATTCCCACTATAGGGGGAAAACAGCATCCTATCAGAACTTGTGAAGGGTTTATATCGACAAACTTTAGGAATCAAAGGAGCCTTTTATGCTGGAGTTAAAAAGCAGCACTTTTAACTTTTATAGATTCAGACAACTTACGAAAACATCCTGAATTTGTGTTTTCTCAGCCACATAAAATGCTAAATTACATTATTTTTATCCAAATACCAAGAGGAACAAGCCTGTCAGATGAGTAAAATGGTCCCACTACCTATTCTCTGAGGTTTTGAACTAGTCTACAAGAATTCACTGGTTCTGTTTGGTCTTATTGCTTGGGATTGATGGCTTTTTGTTCTTATTATAAATGGACTTTGTTTTTTTTTCCTATGGCAATATGAGTTCATTTTACTAATAGACCATCTACTGTAGCCTTTCCCCCTAAAGGTGAACAAAACGTCATAATTAGTTCATTTATTTGCAAACACATTTAAATTTATTCTATTTTAGGGCTAAACCCGCAATATCTCCTCACCATATGTGACTCTAAGACAGAGCAGGAGAGAAAGCAAGGGAAAGAGGGAGGGCACGCAATCAAAGCTGCAGATGGGGTCTCTCAATTGCTTGTAGAGACTATCCCTAAAGAACCAAACCAGTCTTTATCCTTCAAATCCAAAAACCACACCCTGGCTACGAATGCATGACACTGGATTCATTATTTGCTAGATTTAATATTATATATCATAAAAAGTGCATCTCATAAAAGCATATCCAGGTAATATTACAGAATAAATAAAAAAATAAATAATAAAATTGGATAACCCTCCCCCCCTGATTTTTCTGAATAAATAAATAAATAAATAAAACAGATATTTTACAATATTTGCAATATAGTATTATAGCATTAATTTTATGGCATTTAAGCACATTACAGCACACTTATTTATCCGCACAATATTTATCACATACATAACGTATATATTTAAATTAAATTGTTGAATTAAAATCTATAAGACTATATTACATATACTGAAATAGATTCGATTTTTTTTTTTTTTATATGCATAGATCTTTCATACACAGATTTATATGTGCATCTGGACATTTTTCAATAATGATCCATATAACTGTTAAAACAAAAAGTAACCATAAATGAAGGGCGATACAAATACAATAATAATGTTTAAATCTATACATTTAAATTCTTGAATCAAAATTCAGAATTTTTATGTAATTCATGTATTAAATACATTTTTTTTTTGCATTACAATAATGCCAACTGAAGATACGTGCTTGATTGATTGTTAAATCAAATCAAATCAAACAATAAATAAAAAGTCTTAAAAGAGACAAGTCTTAAAAATGCTTTGTTTTCTTTAGGCACATTATTTTTAATTATTTTCTTTTGGGCTAAAACATGACTGGGACATGTTCTTGGCAGGTTTCAGAAAGAACTAGTAGCACTTTCAAAAGAAATTCCTTTGCAGGACAGTGTTATACGATACAGGTGTGTCTCCTAGAACTGGGTCATGTCACATAGCTGGAGGGGGAACTGACAAAAAACGAGGGGGGGTGCCGACTCGGTCACCAGAGGTCAGAATGTGGCTTTTGGACATTGCGGACAGAAAGCACCATCCATAACGAAGTTCTAACAAAGCAGCGGCTTCTTTCGGGAGGAGGCTGCAGCTGGTGTCAGGTTGCTCAGATAGACACTTGCAGAGAAGAACCCTAGGGAGAAAGATGTCGAGAGAGGGACGCTGCAGAGAAAAGATGGACTGAAGAAACAAGAACGAACAGCGAAGAGGGACAGTGTGGCTGGTGCTGCTCTTTTTCCACCTGGACAGGAAGTAGAGCAAACATTGAGCACCTGCATCCTAAAGTCTGTGTGTTGACAAGCGGCAGGATTGAATTTTTCATTCAAGCAGCATGCCGATATCTCCAGACTCACTTCAAGCTTGAAGTGCTGCTATCATGTGCCATTAAACCTGCTTCGGTGAAGAATGGATTGCAGTTTTAGATCACAATTAGGCGAAACCCAGCAAGCCCACTGAAGCACTCATTAGAGTCTGTTCAGAATAAACAGTCTGAGACCGAGAGAACTGAGTGAGGAACTGACTAATAACACTTTCCCCATTAGAGAAGTGAATATAAAAATGAAGAAAGTGAGATGGGGGAAATCATTCAAAAAAGACTCACTGGTCACCTGGCAACCTGTTCTGGTGAAAATATGTGGGTATAATATTTCTTTTTGATATGGAAAACAAAACACACAATAAATGGATGGCGAAAGAGAAGTAATTACATTAATGTATAGATTAGGGATGTGACGAGATCTCGTGGCATGAGATCTCGCGAGAACGTGACTATATCCTCGCAAAATATTTTGCAATGTTAACATTAGAGCTGCACCATTAATCGTTAAAAATTGTGCTTGCGATCTTGATTCAAACACCCACGCGATCTTATTCCTTAATGACAACGATTCAGCTGTCTATTAAGACTGTTTCACATCGCGAGTGTCAGTGGAGCGTGAGATGTTGATGAATCAGAGGGTCGAACATCAGCACGCTTCCGACGTGAACGCTGTCAGACTAAACATGCGCTGCTCACGCTCCACTGACGCTTACAATGTGAAACAGGTGTTAAAGACATTCAAATCTGCATTCATGCTGCTGCTGATCCAGAAAGAGCATCACAAACAGTCTTTTCAACCACACATCATTATTTCTGTGTTACAGAACAGAAGTACTGGGATAAAAGTTTATAGTTTGGGTATAAACACTTATTGTCTACAGTAGCGATCAAAACGAAAGTTTCTTAACACTTGTATTGTAACGCTTATAATCTTCTGCCAGGAGGTGGCGACAACCCGTTTAAAAAATGCATTTGACATTGAATCATTCATTCAGGAGATTCCAATAGTGAAACAAATCTTTATGAAGGAAGACACTGACTCCACTGATTAAAATTATTATTATTATTTTTTTTTGTTCAAATGATCTATCTATCTATCTATCTATCTATCTATCTATCTATCTATCTATCTATCTATCTATCTATCTATCTATCTATCTATCTATCTATCTATCTATCTATCTATCTATCTATCTATCTATCTGTCATTTGAACAAAATATTTTTTTTCTTTAAAATCAATGGAGTCGGTGTCTTTTATTTAAATAAATAAATGACTTAAGCAATGAACATTGTCAGAACAACTAGTAAAATACGTTATTTTGTGAGAGAATCGTGATCTCCAATTTATTAAAGAAAAAAAATTGTGATTCAATTTATCCAGAATCGTGCAGCTCTAGTTTACATGTTTATTACTGCATAGAATTTATTAAAATAGAAATTTCATGAAGTATAGGTTGATTTCAAAATGCACCTACATTTTTTGCATTTTTCAGTTGAATTAAGTACTATTTTCCCTATATATTTTATCACTGAGGTTTTTCTTCTTTTTAAAAAGTGTCAAATTTAAAAATTCTCGTCTCGTTCTCGTGAACCCAGTCTCGTGTCTCGTCTCGTGGGATAAGTGTCTCGTCACACACCTAATAGAGATATTAGAGTATTAGATCTGAATAACTATCAAATACAAGATGAGATGGAGGAAAGTGTGTGCTAAAGTGACTTACAGGAGAAGAAAGCATATCAAAACAAGTTAATAAAAGCTGAGGAAACAAACAAATAATAAACCTGACGCCTATATCTTGGACAACAGAGCTGGTGAAATCTACAGCAATAAAACTGTAAAGTGTAGAGTTTTATAGCAATAAATGCAGTCAAAAGGCTTTTTCTTTGATGTCTTCATTCTACCACAGGCTGATGACATGCAATCTCTCTTTGAGAGCGATTATTTAACTCTGTGTTTTTCAGAATTTCTCCATTTCTTTATGTGCAAAATAGGAACCAATATCACCTCAAACAGACAGATTCTTTCGCTGCACTACATAAAGGTGAGAGTCACAACACAGAGGAAGGGAAAGAGGCTCTCAGAGCTCTCAATGTCAATTACACCACAAAACCACACGCAGTCGGGACAGCAAAAAAAAAAAAAAAAAAAAAAAAAACTGTTTCACTTCTATAAACAAAAACACACCTGTGTATAACCAAGATTTCCGTCTGAGTTTATGCAAATACAGGCTGAGTTTGCATATAGAGTTCCAAGTGTCATCCTCCAGTGAAGCATATCAGTCCTAAGTGGTAACCAATGCCATTCTAACAGTCTCGAGATTAAATAATCTGATAAAAAAAAATTAAATAAAATCAGGACCATTTTAAGGTTGTTTTGCTATCAAACAGTGCCAACTTCAAATGGATTTTTTCTCTTTATGTAGGTCAAACTTGTCTCATCCAATAATACATTACTGCTTTGAGTCTTATTTTTAACTCAAGTGTTACATAATGTGAAACTGTTTCTGTACAGATGCAAAACTTATTTGTTAGGAATAGCCTTCAAAATAATGATGTCTCTTCCCTTTTATTTTCAGTATTCAAATTGTATACAAGAAAAAAAATAAACTTTATTTAAAAATAACACTTTATTTTAGGGTCTCTTAACTAGTTGCTTATTAGCAAGCATATTGCTAGAATATTAGCCATTTATTAGTAGTAATTAAGCATATATTAATGCCTTATTCTACATCCCTAATCCTACCCAATACCTAAACTTAACAACTACCTTACAACCTATTAAGCAGAAAATTAGGAATTTATTGAGGGAAAAGTCGTAGTGAATAAATGTTCCCTATTCTAAAGTATTACCACAAACACTTACCTGATATTATATAATAATAATAATAATAATAATAATAATAATAATAATAAGCATCCCCCAATCCATATGACTGATTGATTTTGATTTAGTAATTGATTTTCTGTCAGTCAACAAAAATAAATAAACACCCGTAAAACTGCAATATTAAGATGAAATGGCACTTTTCTTTTCAGCCAGGGCAAGGCCAGAATAATTAGATGGCAGGAAATGAATCATCCCCTCTGCCTGGTGAGTTATTAGCAACAGTAAAAAGAAAATCAACATGAACTAAACCTATCAATTAAATGGGAGCGGCGTCTTAAAAGGCCTATTCACAGAGAGCATGAAATTTCCTGCAACAAGATGTTAAAGCGACAATGCGCTTCTATACAGCCCAGGAAACCAAACTGCAAAAATTCACTCTGAAACGAAACATTTAATACTTTAATGTGAATTTTTGCTTTGTAACATTACACTTGGTGTGAACAGGTCTTTAATTTAAACCCAAGAGAATGTGTCAGTCAACATGACAGCGAGATGCCAAACACCAAGAGGCCTCGCTACTGCATAAAATACAACATGCAGCACGTGACGTAGAATAAAAACTTCACAAATCAATGATGTAAGACCATATGGCAGGGAATGTGACAAACGATTTGAAAAGCAAATCAAAGCTTTCGTATTCCACAGCAGCTCTTTAAAAGCCAACACGTGCATTGTTTCGGTTCTGACAGGAAGGCTTATGCTTCGCCCCCAAGCTCTAAGAGTTCAAAGAAACTCAATAAAACATTTAAGACAAGCCTGCAAACCCCCCTCTCTCAGCACCGTATGACCTTGGGTTAAACATATTTAATTAGAACACGAGATTCCCTCAACTCTGCCTTCCCCCAGCACAACAAACATCCATCCTTCATATGGATGGCTTGTGCCTCCTTTTAGAGCTTTGTTTCCAACTATGAGAGTGGGATTTAGGAAATGGCTGGCATACAAACACAGAAGACTTCAAATAGCTGTGTGGCTTTACGCCACACCAAATGGCACATCTGGGCCGCGGCTTCAAAGAGCTCCACTCCCACACCTTTAAGTGCTAAGGCAGGTGATGAGATACTTCTGAAAGCTGTCTGAATCCCAGTGTTTGATAATAGGAGGCAAGTGCAAATCTAAAGCAAAGTGACTGCTCTATCCTGCTGCCGAGAACCCCCTTTCACACATAAAAGGCTTTCCTGCTGCAACGGACAAAAGCTGTATAGACTGGTTTTGGTATGCACTTTGCCGTTTTCAAAGATTTTTGTTACTTTTTTTGCCCGAGGTCAGGAGAAGCGGCAGTTCATTTGGTAGCGAAGAAACAATGCAATAAAAGTCATCCGATTTAATGTTCCACTGCATCTGGGGAATGTTGGAAAGGTCAGAGGTTTATACTTAGAGAGACGGCTTATGAAACTCTACGTTTCATAATGGGGAAAATATACCAGTTGGAAGGAACGGTCACATGGCTAATCTGAAGGACTTGTTTCTTGGTATCTGTCCATTTGTACACATAAGCTAAATTAGCAATTGGAAACTTCAACACGTAACTGCTGAAATGCACAAAAGGAAGATAAAATCCATATTCTGCTGCTGAAAGAAATAGAGATGTTATTTACTCACCCATTTAAATCTGTATGACTTTCTTTTAAAGAATGTTTTGGTCTATACTGTGAAAGTCAGTGAGGTCCAATGTTGTTTTCAACCAGCTTTCATTATATGGACATAAACAACACTCTTTTTTCGGGTTTCTCAGAAGACAGTCAGTCATACAGGCTCTGCCGAAAGCGAATGACTTTGGTTCGCTTCGTCACTGTGAACGTCCCTAAGGACTGCTTTGCTGCCATACATAAGGTGGTTGACAAATAGAGCAAATAGCGACTGAACTAGAGGCCAACTTCGGTAGATGTCAGTGAATTATTCACTTCTTTATTCGGCTTGCGTCGCACAGCTCATTTTTATTGAGTTTGTATGATGGTCAATGTCTCATGTGTCCAAGCCCATTTCTAAAACAGTCATTCTTGAGAACGAGCTCATGGGATTAACTCCATCCACACAACAATAAAGCACTGTCTCTTGATGCGGTGACATGAAAGAGTGCGGCTGAGCTCACATTCGTCACCAGTGCCGTTCTCTTCGACACCTCCGGTGTCATGGTGCGGTCATTTAGCAAGCAAGGAGGACTCTGGGGAATCTTCCAGAAGCGAAACCAGGGTTATCCTACTGATCCAACCCTGACCACTTCAAAGGGATTTTCTGAGCCATGTGTAATTTCATATAGTGTAAAAAGCCATTTTAAGAGAGGTAATTACCTGTGATAGCTACATGCGAAATAAAGCTTAGCTTTGCCATTCCCATGTTAAGTGACCCATTGTTGTAATTACAACAGTAAATCACAGCAGAGCCAGATGAGTACTGTAAATTGACTATGACGTTAATTAACATATCAACAGTCGATTAGTCTGAAAGACATTACAAACTAGCCCTTAACTACTCTATGCACAAACAAAAAGACATGCGCAACATTCCTCAAAACTTTGGTAAATCTCAAACATGTCTTTTTATTTAATCTGCCATTTGAACTATCAAGGTTAGTTTTTGTAGCCTCTCCAAATGCTGCGGTTGACTAACAATGACTACAGTCAGACAGAGACTCTTTCCAGACGCTTATTCAACATCTACATGAGTCATTCCTCTCAGTTTAGACAATAAATTTTCACTCAAAACAATGACTTTATGTCACCGGCAGACATTAGATCCTAAGGCATACAGAAGAATGATGAAAAGGTTCTCAAAGGAAGTGATTCATTTTATGTTATGACTGTGATCTGCCAAATGTGTTTCAGTTGAGCACCGGTATTTGAGACAGAAGGGACGGTTCTGCATTTACAAGTCAATCAACTGTGATGCAGATCAAACACTATAGATTCCATCCTATATAGCGCAAGGTTCCTAGATGGCATCCCAAAATATGCCATACAAGCTTTTTGGGCAAATACTGCATTTTCTGAATAGGAGCACATGACTTACATTTTAAAAATTATAGATTTTTTTTTCCCCATAACCAATGCAGTCTGCAGTTTTCATTCAATGTATGCAAGCTGAGATTCAGACACACATCATTCAAAACAGCAGCTTGCGACTAACATTAGAACTAATGCGGGAGAGGAAAAATGATAACAGGGAAAGTTAATATGCTAATTAGTGAGCTAAACTGTAAACAACCTTCAAGTCACTGTATTATAATAAAGCATGTGGCTTTGTGCCTTCAAGAATATGAGTGAAACTTCAAAGCAGTCAAGAATGAAACCAGGGAGAGGCAATTAGCAATGCTCTTTAGCTCGACATTAGTCAGGAGCTCGGATATAAATCTCCAACATTCAGGTCGTGATAATCTTTAACTTCTCAGAAATGCCACAGCATTTGTCTGTGGAGGAAGATTCGTCCAACCTTAGCTGACAGACAGTGGAAATGGGCAGATTGTGACAGATAAACACAAACAGACTTTCTAAATGTCATGCTACCAGAGGAACAGGGTGCGCAATAGCTTTATCCTGCTCGGTGGCCTGTAACGATAGAACTGCTCGTGTTGATTGGAGAAGAAACGAAAAGAACCGCTGCGATTGGGCAAAGACAGAGTTCCAACCAAAGCAGATAGAATGTCAGCGGATCTGACAGAGCCGGACTGAGTCTCCGTGGAGCGTGGATGATTCAGAGGTCAGGGAATGCGCAGTAGTGATATTTAATCAACCTGACAGCTCTCGGTCTGGAAGTCACTTTCTGTGAAAGAAGGCCTTGTTCAAAAGACAAGGCTTTCTTTAAATGTGACTGGTTTGATGGAAATCCTTCAACTAAGACCTACCACTGAGATTGAGGACTTGATGGGGGTTGGTGGTCAGGACAATAGGCAGATGAAATGAAAGACTTCTCAAACTTTTGGACACCACGGACCCAAAAACGTAATGTTCCCACCTTCCTAAAACAAAGGCAGCTACATTCCTTCATAATGTGTGTTAATGTTAACTTTAATTTTAGAAAAACTAATGTTGACACCTCGTTGTTGTACTAAAGCAAATTATTAAAGTTACTTGCATAGCATTTTTCAAAATAAATTATTTTAAAGCAGTTTCATAAAGAACAGGTGATCACTTTTTTTTTTTTTACATTATATGCAGATTTGATTAAAAAAAATAAGGTTGCCAACAGAATAAAATAATCTCATAGTTTCTAATTTGTAGTGCATAAAAATCAGTATAGAATTAATAAAAATCTGTACATTTGTGAAAAAAATTAGATATTTATATTTACATATAAAATACTTCAAATTACATACATTATATTTTATATATATATATATAAAAAAGCAAACACGTTAACTTTGACATCACTAAAACTACTTTAATTACAGGTTATCACTGATCCCACCTAGTCCTAGCTTTTGACCCCCGGGGGTCCCTGGGGTCCAGTTTGAAAACCCCTATGATGTAGTTGACATGTTCTTGTAGCCTTCGCTCATGCATAGCCATCCACAAGACCGCAGGCCAGCCCATTTTTGATTACTCACAAGCACTAAAGGAATAAAACAAGAACTGAGGGTGCCATTACCTACAAAAAACACACAAGAACTCCAGGATCCTATCAGATCATCTTTTCAAACAGAGCAAGACTTCACTCGCAGAGCCTGATTTCAACTGCTGGTTGACGATTACACGTTCAGATGATGATGATGATGATGATGTGGTTCACTGACTGACTTCTTGCAGCAGGATTTTTCAGCATTACACTTTTCTCTTCTCAGAAGTTGATGATGACATGAAAGCAGAAAATGAATGCAGAGGCACAAATCCAATCGGGAGGGAAGCCAGTGGACTGAGTGAACTCCCAGATCCAGAAGGAAAAATGAGGTAGGGAGGGAAAAAAAAAAAAAAAAAAAAAAAATCATCACTACTTGTGCATGGAATGTGCTGGACGGCTTGATTTATACACGGCACTGGGAGACACCACTCTTTTGGCGGTGCATTGACAGGTTGATGATGACTTCGCCACTTGTTCTGCCGACATCATGAGAGACGCTTGGATCAAGTTACTATACATATACAGACAAGCTGCAAAGCATCAAATTATGCCTCTGTGTTTGCAGAGAGAGAGAAGACACTAAAACCTGGACCATTAAGACTCAAACCTGTCATATCAAGTTAAGTTTCCCCAGGTGAATCTCAAACGCTCATTTTACATTTAAAATCCCAATGATTGATAAACGTGTCAAAAGGTTTCTGCAATGTAAACAGTTTATAAGTAGAGATGCGCCCATATTAAAATTCTAGCCAAAATCAATTATTTTCAATAAAAAAAAAAAAGAAACGAAAAATTAAGCTCAATGAAAAATGATATATTTGGTATAAATCCTAAAACAATAATGCTAAAAACCAGTCAATAATTTTAAACATAAAATACAATTTATGCACCACATCATAATTTACAGTATGAAAAATGGATTGTCATTTTGAGATTTCTTAATTTAATAACACTGCTAAAATGTTCTCACTATTACTGTTTTTTTTTTTTTTTAAACATCAACTCCAATTATTAGATGGCAAAAGTAATTCAAATATAAAAACAGGGAACATTAGTGTCTACAATATTCAATAGCAGTATTATGTACAATTTCATGCACATAAAAAATAAATACAAATACATTTATCATGCATCACTATTTAAAAAGACACAAAAATGCATTAAGCACTCTATCAGCTGCCCTCACAGAGAAGCTCTCCTCAATAAGAGTATAAATCACTGCTATTCAAATTCCTAAAGAGCCTTTTATGCTCAGAAAACATGGTTCAAAATAAACACCACAGCAGCGTTAGTTTCCCTGCTACATGATCTTAGGATGCTCAGGAAGGCAGGTATTTGGCTCTGCGTTCGCCTCTTTGCTTGAATGATGAGTTCTAAGAGCTCATGGTAATGGCCTGTCTCCAACATCCCAGCCACTATAAATCTTCCCGAGGAAAAATGAGGGAGCAGTCAGGTGGGGAGAGGGCCGCGAGGGTGCATGTGACAGCATGGTTGGCATTCGGCATGTCTACACACCCACCACTTCATATGATTAAAGGGCTGAAAGCAGCAAAAAAAAAAAAAATAAATAAAAAAAATAAATAAATAAATCTACCCGCATTTTACACGAATCAAACCATTAGCAATATCAACTCGAGAGAGGATTTTTTTTTTTTTTTTTTACATTTGCACTTTTAGCCACAGTTAAAGGAGGGAAAGCCAGGTCAGGACCCGAGATGTGCTCAGACGTGGACCTGCCACAACAAATCAAGGCCCAACAGGTCTGCAGGGAAGCTTTTTTAAAGCAGCTGTGAAGCTGTAGTCTTTTCTCTCTCAGCTATGCACTAACATATGAGTAATGAACACTTAAGTACCTGCATGTGTAGGGGCCTAGAACCGGACCCCAGGCGATCTGGGGGAAAACATGGATGTACTTTCACCTTCTAAAACCATTTTATTTGCTTTCATCTCTATCTGCTAAAACAATAAAGTCATGCTGACTCAGAGCTTAGACAAAAAGACACATACATAAATCAGCAGGCTGTACTCTAGCATCCTACTCTGACTCTTCAGATAATTAGCTCTACTAATTACTTTGAATATGACTCCTACTTAGACAGATTGCCTATGAGGACACATTTATGACAACATTAAGAGGTTTCAGACTAAAGGATTAGGGTGAACAGGAAGTGAGTGATAGTGCAGAGCTCAAATGATCTCATACTAAAACTCAACTTTTCACTTCATAAGCATGGATTTAAAAACCTCTGAATGTCTTGACTTGGTTTAATTGCTAGATTATAAAGTCTCTTTTTAAATAAATAAAAATATAAGAGCTTTTTATATAAATCACAAACTGAGCTTTTTATATAAATCACAAACTGAGGAAAGTAAAGCGTCTTATCAAATAAAAGGGTTTAGTTTATCATCAACAAAACTGAAGATAAGACAAAAATCATAGTAAATAAACTTAAAGGTCATAAGAGGGTCATATAGGACAATTTTAATTTGGACAAACTATTAAATAAACCCAAACATGCAGTGATGAAAATGGTAAAGAAAATGTGTACCCGCACACACTTATAGTATTATATACCATTTAAATTCATACTATTTATTTTACAGATTTTATCTTTAGCTTTCAGTTCGTTTTAGTTCTAGTAATTGTTATTTTTATTTTAATCATTTTTATTTTAGTTTTAGTAACTTCAGTCTCAAACTAAATGATGTTGCCTTGGCAGCTAACTGAAATAAGTTTTCCCATCTAATATTCATATTTTATTTCAGTTTTATTTACCAAAATATCTAATCATCAAAACTGGTTTTCAATAGCTTCAGTTAATAACACTGAACATTAGACGAACACTAAAGCACTTCAATTTGCATCTTCAAAGATAAAAAAAGATAGATAATAAAATACACAAGTATACATGAACTAGTGTTGTCAAAAGACCCGGTACTTCGGTACCAAGTCGGTACTAAAAAAATGAAAACGTCACGGTACCAGGTTTTTTTAAGTACTGGTGGTACCGAGTACCCGGTCAACCCGGTTCTTGATGCGTACGGCCGTATGATTTCCGCGATGCAGAAAACGCGAACGGAATCTTGGAATCCAGTTATAAAAACGGAAGTTACCGTTTGGCACGGAATGTCACGGAATTTGTCAAAGTTTGGATGAATTAATCAATGAGGACATAAATACATAAACAACATCTACAGAACTGCTCTGAGAGTCACTTCACATTTTACCGTTTCATTTGAGTAAAACCAGCTTCATATCATATAGCTACACACAGAAATTTAAAAAGGTATTCACGGCAACCCGTCAAAATAAAAGTTTCTCTTAAAGACATTGTGCCAGAAATATATTACTATTATTTAGTAGAATGTATGTGATACTATTACTACTGTTGAAAAAAATTAATAAATATTTATTTTTAAAAGAAATAAATCACACTATTTCTTCCATATTTAAATTTTAATAGTAAATCCCCTTTTATCCTCCTCTTTACCAAAAAAATAAAATGTTTAAATTTCAGTATTTAAAAAGACAAATTAAATTTGGGTGAAACTTGTTTACTGTTTTTCATACTTTTATTACTTGCGGAAAAACTTTTATAACTTTAATTAACGTTAAGTATAAGCATTGATTTATTTATTTATTTTTTTATTTTATTATTAAAAATGTTTTTTAATTAGCATGTGGTACCGAAAATGGTACCGAGAACCGTGGATTTTCACTGGTATTGGTACCGAATACTGAAATTTTGGTACCGTGACAACACTAACATGAACTAAGTTACGTGTTAGTCAGAATGTGTAAGTCACGTTGTTGACAACAGTTCAAGGACCGAACTTTGATGGCAAATGGACTCAGATTCACACCAAAAGCAGTAGTGTGAAAGCCCTCAAGCTATGACACCATTTGGACTATTGCATCAGTGTCCAAACTTGTGTTTTGAGCTGCCATGACAGTATGTGTCTTTACTCTAATTGTGCGACCAGTTTAGCAAAACCTGGGAGAGAGCGATACAGCCACAGAAGTCCCAAGGGCGGAAGAGCGAGACAGATAGAACACTTATTTCAGCCGGCCACTAAACAGCCTGTCATTACATACAGCAGCAGACATAACAGCAGAAAGAAATAAACATCCGTTGTCTCCTGCTTTCGCTGTCTCTGGCTCAGAAGCAGAGAGACAGAGTATGAGCCTTGGAAGTGAAAAAAAAAGGAAAAAAAAAAAAAGGAGTGAGGGAGGACCTCACAGAGACCAAATCTTGACATTTTTCCAACCATACAGCTGAAAGCACTACTTTAATGGATGCACACTGAGAGAATGATAATTAACCCACTTATTCGACATACTCAGCACTTCATAGTTCACAGGAGATGATGAAATTCACCTGCCGCCGACGCACTTACACACATCTTAAAGGGACAGTTCACCCTAAAATCATGTTATTCAAAACCTGTGTGACTGGCTTTGTTCTGTGGAACACAACATTTTTTACAATGGAACGTACAAGCTGCTCTTTCCGCATTACGAAAGTGAACCACAAGCAAGATTTGCACTAAATAATTACAAAGAAATGACAAGTAACACATTAAAGGAGACCTATTGTGCCCCTTTTTACAACATGTAATACAAGTCTCAGGTGTCCCCAGAATGTGTCTGGGAAGTTTTAGCTCAAAATACCCCACAAATCATTAATTATATAATTTTGAAAATGCCAATTTTAAGCGGAAACAGAAATGCACTGTTTTCTAAGTGCAGTCTAGGGCCCTGCAATTCAGCCCGGGCCCAACAGTCCCTGACTTTTTTACACCTCTAGGGCCGGGCTTCGAACGTCATAGTTCAGACATGAGCCAAGCCTCAGGCCTGTTTTAGGCTTCTCCTTATTTTTATATTTTAGACATCCATCAATTAGTGATGAAAAAAAATAAAAAATTGCAGCGCTGGTGGAAACTGCTCGACGGTGTTTAGTGTCCAGCAACAGCAGCAGCGAGCACAAGTGCCGTTTATGGATTATGATAAGAAAAAAAAAGTTTTTGTTTTCAATTTATTTCATCAAGTAGTAATTTAAAGCTTTCTATAGATATATTTATCATTTCTGTGAGGCATGTATTCGCTGAGTTTCGTTCATTTTTGTGAAGCACACCTGTTCAAGACAAGACGGCAGAAAGCGCATCATGTTTGTTTTCTTTATTGTATAAAAGCACAAACTTAATGAACAAAAAATGCTCCAAACTTAAAAAAAAACGAAAAGAAATATCACTTTGCCATTGCATACAGAACTGAACTATTTTATTAGGGGGAAAAAAGACGGGCTTGGGTCGGACTCGGGCCGATAATTCTGATAAGCTGTCGGACACGAGAAGGGCTAGGGCTAGGGCTAGGGCCCGAACCGGGGCCTAAATTTGAGGCCCGTGCAGGGCTCTAGTGCACACATCTGAAGCACGTGCAAAGAAAGCGGCTGTCACATGCCACATGAGTACTAAACTAAGTTCTCTTTCCTGTCTTATTTCGGTTAAACTGTCAAATACACACAAGTTAAGTTAAAAACACACACAAGTTAAGTTAAAAACACACACAAGTTAAGTTAAAAACACACACAAGTTAAGTTAAAAACACACACAAGTTAAGTTAAAAACACACACAAGTTAAGTTAAAAACACACACAAGTTAAAAACACACACACAAGTTAAAAACACACACAATTTACAAAAACGGCCGGTTAAGTCTGTGAAAGTTAAACAGTTCGGAAAGAAAATCGCATGTTTATAATACATCTGTGTGGCAGTAGCGTAATATACAGTAAATAAATAAATAATTCCACTGCTCTCTCGTCTCCCCTGAGGCTGGGACTCAAAACAGTATTCTGTGCTCATCAGTGCAGCCAACTACAGAACAGTTAGCATGCTTTGCTCAAACCTTTTCCATGGCGTCAAAACTAGTTCCACCGCCATGGGTGGAAACTTGCAGATTAAGGGGTGGTAATATTATGATAAGATATCGGTTCTACATCACAGGGGGAGTGAAATCTGAGTGGCTCATTTTTCACAAGCTTGCAGAGAAAGGCTTACCAAAAAATAAATAGATACATTTTACTGGGTTTCTTTTTTCTTTTTTTTTTTAAAACATTTTCTGGGTTGGTAGATGCTCCCGATTATAGCACTTAAACACGGAAAAAGTCAGATTTTCACAATACGTCACCTTTAAATTAAACATGAAATTTGGAAGTGAGAGACTGAAATAGTATTTTTTGCAAAACAAACTCCAATAATTTGTTTTATTTACCACTTCAAATATATTCAAAGTGCATTTCTAAAACAAAGCCATCAAACTGCTTAGGAAGACATAGAATTTAGTCAGTGTGTCATATGGATGTCGCCTTTGTGGAAATGGTCCCCATCCACTTTTTTAAATTGTATGGAATGGAGCAGGGTGAACATTACTCAAATCATCTCCTTTTGCGTTCCACTGAAGAAAGGAAGTCATATGGGTTTGAAACAGCATCACGGTGAGTGAATGAACAAATTTACATGTTTGGGTGATTTGTATCTTTAAGTAATTGGAAAAGTATACAGTATTCATTTGCATGTGCCTTGAATTTTCGCTCTGCATCACAAAAGCCTGAATCTTTCATCTCAATCCACATGAGCTTTCCAAAGAGATCAGTTTAAACCTGCTGCAAAATGAGCAAAAACAAAGAAAAGCTTTAATAATAGCCTGCATTATTTATTAGTCAAGCTTTAAACACCTCAAGAAACGGTTTATCAGCGAACAGGGAAACCATTATAGAGTCACTCACACAGTGGCCACGTTTTATTCGAGACGTGACTCACTCTTCTCTTTCTCTTTTCATCTTGAAGAACATCATCTCTTCCTACTTCACCAAGAGAGAGGGATAAAAGTGGTCTTTATGTGTGGGGTGTGAATAAGTAAGTCTTAAAAGGCATGACATTGTGTTGTGGCACAAGTGGCCTTGTGGGTTTGTTTACATGTGTGTGGCGGTCGCATTGATAGTCGAGGCATGTTCGGGAGAGGCTGTCGGACTGTTCTCACGACCTCCCCTCCTCCTCAGCCCATTTAATTCACTCATCTAGCTCTAATGAACTGTGTATGTTTGTATCACAGAAAACTATGCATGAATGTTGCCAAAGCTGAACGCATAAACAAAGGCAAATGAACAAGCAGGTGGATGGATGATAAACTTGCTTACCTTAGTCGATGAACCGCAACAAGGAGAAGGACATGCAGAGGAGAGAGAGAGAAAAAGAGAAAGAACATTATGGCAAAATTGCAAATAAATATCTTTTAAAAACTCAGATTTTAATGAACTATTCTATGAAATCCAGTTTTATATAAAAGAATACAGCAGCGCCCCGGACACAGACCTCAAAATTCTGTCCTATAACGATATTTTCATGTCATGGGTGATAAACGATATTAAACTTCAAAACCATTTTGTCTAAAATTAAAATAAAAAATAAAATCTACAGAAAGGAAAATGGATATTCATGTTGAGATGTACAAAAGATCACATTTAACAGGTGTTATTAATGTATTTAAAGATTAAATATTTAACCGATATGGATATAATCTCTAAAATTAAAAATCTTTAATATACAAGCAATATGAAATAACTGCAGCACATGAATTGAGCATAATAAAACCAAGAACATGCATAAATCAATTTAGCTTTCATTTTGACCTTAAGTATTCCGTGTCCTAAAAATTTGTAACGCAAATGAAAAACAGATATCTGTCATAAAAGGCATAAATGGGAATTTCAAGGGAGTAATTTCTCAATTTATTCACGCACTGCACCAATCACACTGTTCAAATAATGACACCACGTACTGCTCTTAATTTGTTTCTTTGTGCTTTATTACTGAATGTTGACTTGAATAATTTCTTGGGAAAGTTTTATCCAAAGCTGTTGTTTGTGGGGTTGTTATGCATGTTTCCATCGAACCAAATTCACAATGGGACAGTCAGGCCTCAGGGATACAGGGAAACATCCTCATTAGACAGGCACGACTGACCACAGTGGTCTGGGGGGTTTAAACGAGATAACCCTCCCCCAATTTGTAAATCCACCACCAACACCCCTCAAGGACCAGGCAAAGAAATCTCCTGGTGACGAGGGTAAAATATAGAGCCGACAGCAATGAACGTACAGACAGAGAGAGAGTGAGAGAGATGTGGAAAGCAAGAGTGTGGGTGTAAGCCAGATTGAACTTATTTTTAAAGATGGTGAGGAACAAAGAAAGATGGAACAGAAGAGAACTAGGGTGGTTGATGGACAGTGAGAATGAAAAAAAACAGACTTGCTGAAACAGGAGGAACTGAGGGAGACGAGTCAGTGAATATAAGAGACACGCCATGATGAGTGTTGTTCTGTTTGGTCACTTCTCATGGTACATATATCTCTCGCTACATTAGATATGAGGAGATTAAGGACACTCTTATTCAAATTTTGTACATTTTTTCTACATAAAGCCACTCTAAAATATATATTTAAAACAAACAAAAAAAAACTTCAAATGCTGCAAGTAAATTAAGGTCTGACTGATTTAGGTATGTTCATGTTATGAGCGATAAATGATACGGCTAAATGGTTGATGATGAAATACGACACTATTGTCTAGAAACGAAAAATCTGATAGTTTTATAGTATCACAACATTATAATACACAATATGAAATATGGATAATCACTTTGACATTTTCACTTTAAACAGTGTTATTAACGTTTTTACCTTTGCTGTCACCTAGTGCAAAAATTAACTCACAATATCCGTTATGGTACAAATAAATCGTACAGCACTAAGACAACGTCCGACTAATAAAAGACACGACCAATCACAGACAGATTTGTTTTTAAATGCTGTTAGGGCCAGCTTCTGAAATAGATTCATAGCTAGAAAAAAATAATAACTACAGAAAAACAGTACATTGGTAAAGCAACACAAAAATAGAGCAAACAACTTTGTGATTAGAATTTGGTTGTCTATAAATATATATTTTATAGACAACTTTCAAAGAAATTAACTAAGTTGGGAAACTTTGGACAACTTGGTGCCTTTTTAACAAGACCTTATTTCCAGACAATCTGATTGAGACTGGCAATTTCAACCAGTGTGTACTATTTTTGTGTGCAATATGCATTAGACTGTCAGTTTCATATGTGAGAGCTTGTTCTTTTGTCAGTCTATAACCCATTTATGCTTCTGGGCTGCACACCGTAAACCCGAATATCTGAGTTGAAGGGATCAATTTAAGCCCCAGAGGGCACAAGTGGTGGGCTAACTTAAAGTAATAAGACTGACAGCACATTCCAAACTCAACTGCAAATAGCCTAGAGTAAACCCGAGTTTAAACCTGCAGACTGCAAGACCTTTCACCGGTTTGGTGCAGGCACAAATTCAGCCTGACACCTTTGATTTAAGAGCTCTCAACTAAATGAAAAAGGTCCATAAAAGACTGACACTTTAACATTGGCTGTGTTTGGAATGGAAGAATAGTTCACTGCTTACTGCACAGTATGCACTTTACACTCCTGAGTATTTATTTGAATGGTATGGGAAATGCATTATGAAATGAAAAACTTTTAAACAGTAGTATGATTTACTCTCATCACAACCTGATCCATAGACATTAAACTCAATCCAAATTTGGCAGACTTGGATTATCTGGAGACTCTTTGTTTAAAGACTATTTGCATACTGCAGAAATAGTATGAGTAATATGTGCAATCCAGAACCTGAACACAGATGCATGAAGGCTCCATAGAGATGGTCGCTAAGCTTACAGACTAGTCTGCAACTAGATATGGACCGAAGCAGTTAAACGTGACAGTCTGGCAAGCTATTCTGGTTTCCTTTGCTTTAAAGCTTTACTTGCACCAGCTGGTTTTTCAATTAAACAAAAATGCCCCAAAAACAGAGAATGGGTGACTTGAGGGAAATTTGTGTCTGAGGTTTTGACTGGGTTGTCAGCCAATCCTCAGCTGCTGACCATCAAAGCACAAAGCGGGATCTGTCTGCAGACTAAGAACTGGGAAAAAGCCTCCGCTGGGCAGAACGGTTCCACAGTGCAGGAATGGCTTCAGGCTGTGATCTGATCTGCTGCTGCCTCCATCAGCTGGAGCTCACAACAAAGCTGCCATCGTGATACAAACCATCCATCACTTCTTTTAAACAAACACATTACAGCAAATTATATACATGTCAAAAGTGAACTGTCTAATTTGTGATGAGATAAGAAAAGTATTCTGTTACTGTCCATTTTTAAAGGCAGATGCATCTATGCATTCAATAGAGTATGTAGGTGACAGCCATCGAAGTCCTGATAATCCCAGCCAGACTTATTTTGCATCCATGACCAACAGTATAACATCCCAATTTATAACACAACTACATCATGAGTAAAATAAGAAGTTTTAAGATAGGTTAATTATGCAGTTTTTCTGTCATTAAACTAACTAATTAAATTCTGTTGAGTTGATTTGTCAATAAATGAGTAAAAAAATAAAATAAATAAAAGGCACTTTGATTATACAGTTTCTCGGTGAATAAACGTACATATTTAAGGACAAACACATTATTTGACACGTATTTGATAACATAAAAAAAGTGAACTAAAACAAGGCTGCGAGGGACAGAAACAGCCAGTTGGACTGTGTTTGTTTTCTTACATCATGTCATTTTCACAATCGTTTTGTTTCTGCACTGTTTCGCCCTCTAAAACTTGAGGAACATATATTTTTAATATTTCACAGAATGCACCAGACTCACTGTAGCTGATATTTGGCTGAGATGCAACTATTTGAAAACTATATCTGGAATCTGAGCATGCAAAAAAAAATAAAAAATCTAAATATTGAGGAAAAACACCTTTAAAGTCGTCCAAATGAAATTCTGATATATTTATGGTAGGAAATTTACAAAACATATTCATGGAACATGATCTTTACTTAATATCCTAATGATTTTTGGCATAAAAGAAAAATCGATAATTTTGACCCATACAATGTATTTTTGGCAATTGCTACAAGTAAACCCATGTTACTTGAGACTGGTTTTGTGGTCCAGGGTCACATTTATCATGTGAATTGTTGTTCTAATAAATTACACAATCATTATTTTTGGGTGAACTATGCCTTTAAACCAGCGGTTCTTAATCCTGGTCCTCAGGACCCCCCTTCTCTGCATATTTTGCATGCGTGTCTTGTTTAATGCACCTGATTCCAATCACGAGCACATGAGAAGAGAGCTCCATGAATGAACTGTGTTCCAATTGACATGGTCCCTACACAGTGTTCACTGGTCTCTACTCCCTGCACACGGGAAGTTTATTTCATCTAAGTACACGAATTTGCGCTACACCACTGCCTGCAGCGTCTTCACGCAAAGACCAAATTACTACAGAAGTGTGAAGGGTTATTTCACTGAGTGAGACGTGACTACTATCTCATGATTACACTTTAATGCCCTTTGAAAGGAACATATATGCTCTTTTCGAACTGGCAGGATATCCCGTGATGTCCACTTAGCAGGGCACTTATGGTCGAATGGCACAAAAATGCAACTCGGCTCACAAAAAAAGGATATGTGGAAGGTCTACTTAAAGTTATAACAGGGGCTGAGGGTCGATTCATGGTTTGTTCAAATTCCCAGAGCACAACTATTAAAATAAAACTTTACGCCCAAAAGAATTAAACCTCCTCAAACAAGCAGGTCTACCCCTCAGCCCTAAGGCACTTTGACATTACATGAATTCTTCAAGAGCTGAAACCCAGCTCTGAAACGCTAAACCACATCCCCTGCATACATCTCAGCACATGTTAACTTTAAAATCTCATACAAGACAAAAAGCTTTTCCCCCCATATTAAAATCTCATTTCAATCCTCAGCAACAGCAAGCAAACAAGTCAAGCAAGTCTAAATCAGATAGAGAATATTTTGCTGTAGAAGCGGATGCTCAGCTGTGTCGAATAGAGCTCATCTGTGTAAACTCAGAAGCCACAGTATCCGCTGGGGAAAGCACTGTAGCCGCGGCTGAGAGGGGAACTTGCGCTTTTACACGAGTCCTTCCTCCTTCGCACACAAATTTTTCACCCAACCACAGATTGCTGGTAATTGATAGAGGCTGACAGCAGGCCAATGTCATGATTTGTTGGGAGCTGCTAAAAGCTCCTCTGCAGATCGGGTGGGGGTGTGGGGGGTACGGAGGAGCGCTGAAACTGTGTGTGATTGTGTTAAGAGAGACGGACCGAGTGAAAGTGTGTGTGTGTGTGTGTGTGTGTGGGATTGGCTGTGATGGACGAGACTCAGGCGACAGGGGGATGGAGACAGCTGTATGACTTTGCGGAAATCCCAGAAGGGTAAAAAGCTACGTATAAAATGTTTTCCCCTCCTCACCTTAACCTTTTTCAAAACCACAAATAAACATTTGGTAGAGCATATTTGGAGTCAAGATATACTGTTGAAAAAGGTTTGCAATTTACTGTACCTGATTGAAACATGGTTAATGAGTGTTCCACATAAATACGTATAAAAATAAGGATATTTTTATATATACAATTTGTAAAAGTACCTATAAAATCTAGAATTTATATAAATTATATAATAATAAATTAATACTATTTAAATAGAAATATATATGTACAGATAGATTAAAACAAATATTGATACATGTTTATGGTTTTATTGTAAACTATTATCATCGTTCCAAAGGTAAGGGGAACAAGTCTTCATAATCGTGTCTAACTAAAGGGTATAAAGGAACAAACTAAACCGTAAACCTGCACCCAAGCCAGTTTTCTACCTTCCCTCTGTATCTATCTTTTTGTATATTTTCTTTTTTTGTTGTTCATTTTTTTCCCTTGGTTTCATTTTCTCTCTCTCTCTTGCTCATTCGCTCCCCATTCCTCCAATTTGCTCAGGGTAAAAATGAAGATAGATGAAGCTAGTCTTGCCAGGCAAAGCCAATAGTTGCTGTGGAAATTGTGTTTGCTCAAATATAATTACGAACACCTTACACACACTGACACACATGCACAAATATTTTTCAAAGTCAGAAAAATTATTGTGGGTATGTGTCAGGTGTTGTCTGTCTCTACAGCGCAACCCTCTTTCATATTTCTATTTCAGGAAACTTCACTAGAATACGACCTATACTGAGTTTTTGTTCGTGTCCATTGACTACACAACTACAAAACCACTTTTCCCTGACTGTTCACCCTCGTCTCGTGCAAACTCATTTTCTGACACACAAACACACATGCGTGTGTCTGGGTCTCTGAGGATTCCTGGCTGTTTCTTTCCGCCAGCAGCCCCGCGGGGGAAACACAGTCAGTAATTAATCACGGTAGATGTTTATGAGAGGGGAGTGGTACATTTCTACTGCACTGCACTGACAAGCTTCATTACCGCCACCTAAAGAATCCCACGTTAATGAGGGACATAGACAGTCTGGCTTTGTATACGTCGCCATAATATGTTGTATCACCTATATGGACATATGCTCACACATTATGGACACATTTTATGCACACATAAGAATACCCATTCATTCATGCATACATGGTCATACATAAGGCTGTGTGATACATTGAATATTCACAGTGATAATTTGGCAGGCTGATAGTTCAAACCGATTAGCGACCCGTTTACCGCTGTGACTGGATCATTGGGCCAGAGTGCTAAATTTGAGAACTGAATCAGTCCGATTTGTAAACAAATGATTCAGAGTGGATTTGAGAACTGAATCGACTGATTCACTAGAAAATTTCGGACTCAAAAGAACTGTTCATTATTGAACATTGCTGCTCCTCTCATACAAAGGAGATCTAGAGCGCATGTCAGTATTTTAAGTGAATAATCACTAAAAGGGATAGTTTACCCAAAAATTAAAATTCAGTCATTACTCACCTTCATGTCGTTCTAAACACACAAGTCCTTTGATCATCTTCGGAACACAAATTAAGTCATTCTTGATGAAAGCCAAGAACTTTCTGACCCTGCATAGACAGCAATGCAACTGACAAGTTCAAGGCCCAGAAAGGTAATAAGGACAGTTAAAATAATCCATGTGGCAGTGGTTCAACTGTAATTTTAATGAAGCTATGAGAACACTTTTTGAGTCATGGTACGGTCATAAACACGGATCGACATCTGACATGTAAGAAGAAATTGTTGAATAAAGCTATTTTTGTTTTTTTTGCGCACAAACGCACGTTTTCTTTGTAGCTTCATAATTAAGGTTGAACCACTGATGTCACATGGACTATTTTAATGATGTCCTTATTACCTTTCTGGGCCTTGAACTTGCCAGTTGCATTGCTGTCTATGCAGGGTCAGAAAGTTCTTGGATTTCATCAAGAACAACTTAATTTTCCCTATTATGTTTCTGTTGCCTAAAGATTCTTTGTGAGGATGAATCCAGAGGACACAACATAATGTACTGCAAAACGTCCTAAGACAGGAGAAATGGTGAAGATGCACTGTTCCAGCATTGGAAGTCTGTATTTTTAAGTGTTATATATGCAATGTTTTAAATAAAGAATTTGATATTTTGTAATTATTGTCTGTTTTAATTGAATGCCAGTAGTACCCATGTAGAGCAAAAATACATTCTATATAAAAATTATAAAATCTAATGAAATCTATATTAAAATGAATGAATTACAGTAGTATACTGATAAATAAAATACAGTTTGCTACTGTAAATCTTAATTACAGTAACTTACTGGCAAGTTCCTGTAAAAACCCTTTGAAATGTCTAACAGTGTTGGTATGAAATGAAAATGTACCTTTTTATTGCATGACTTTTTCCTGACCTCACAATTTCCTGATAAAACAAACTTCTCTCTAATGACATATGCAGGAATTCTCTAATCATATAGCAGTTCGAAATCTCACAAAAACAGTTTTAGAAGAATATATACAGGACAGATCATATTGGACCACATGGCAGTTGAAATCTTTTTAAAAATATCTCCAAAAAATAAACTTAAACAGCTTTATAACATGGGGGAATAACCAATAAAATAACTTAATTTTTGCATGAATTATCTCTTTATGATGCTTATGGTCCTTTAAGCTTAAAAGTTTCTGCTTCCATTAACTGTAACTACATGGAAAAGAGCAACCAGCACAATTCTTCAAAATTTTCAAGGGAATAAATAAAGTCATACGGGTTTGGTAAATAACAGTATTTTTATATTTGAGGGAACTAAGCCTTTAAGCCCAACCAACCGATAACCCCACACACAGGACCAACTCTATAGACATTAATGAATTCTCCCTCAAACGCAAAAACCGTGTATAGCTCACTCTGGGCTCCCTATCGCACCACGCACACGGCAGCACAGAATGCAAGAAACGCTGGCTGTTTAACTTCAGGGAAATCAAACACGCTCCCACACACAGCGACTTAAGTGCTGGAATCTGTGTACACAGAAGTACTAGATATCCATACCAAATGACCCTCCAGTCCAAATCTCTCCTCAGCCTCACGCTATCCTCTTAACTACACACCCCATCGCAATCCTACCCTGGGCTCGGCTGCTTGCAGATAACAGAGCTGCCCTGACCCTTAACTCTGAGGGATCAGACAGATCTGTACACCTGGCATGTACGGTCAGATAGGAGGAACTGTTTGTCTTAAGTTCTTGTCTCGATTGGAGTGATGACTCCAGTGAGACCGCAAGCAGTAGGCTTTACAAACCTTGACAAAGTGCACACCCCCGCTGAGAATTCACCTACAGTCAAGTCTCTGAGGTTAGTGGTATGACACTCATCTGAACTCCCTGCTAATTTATGTTTCTTGAGGATTATCAATAGTGTATGTGTGTGTCAGTAGGTATTAACTGTACAGACATTATTTAAAAAGCAGCAGATATGAAACTAACTTATGAAAAAAAGACAGCAGAGATGAAGCTAACCTAGTAAATAATAAAAGCATAATAATTGGACATTAAATGTGAAGTTAAAAAAAAAATTAAATGCAGAATGTCACGCCCGATCAATCACATCAAGCATTGATCAAAATTGACTACATTATTAATAAATGTCCATTGTTTTATTCTAAAGAAAAACATATTTTGCAATTTTTTTTTTTAATTATACAAAAAATTCTATAGGATATAAAGGCACTAATTATTTTCATGTTATGGTGGATAAACAACAAAACCAACATTAAGATTCTATATAAGATTTTGTCTAAATTAAAGAAAACAAAAACACAAACTAAAAACACTTTACTTGGTGTGCATCATGACACGTCACGAATATGAAGGAGGTTTTATGCATGTAACTGTCATTCGCTCAGTTATGTCATTTTTAATACAATGACATTATTTGACCTAACCCTAACCCATAACAAAGACATCTCAAACAATGTCACCTTTGCATTAACTGAGCAAATGACACTTAATGACAGTTGTCATAAACATGCATAAAAACCCTTCATAATCATGACACGTTAGTCTTATGCACACCCCTTCAAGTAAAGTGTAACCAAATCAATTTTACATGCTTCATGTACATTTAGGTTTCACAAAATTATAAAAATGTAAATTAAGAAAAATTATTTTAAAACATAAAAACTTATTATAAGGGAAAAAGTCAAGCATAAACAGTTGAATATTTGACAGATAAATAAATATAAAATATTGATTGATAAATGATACATTACCGATTCATTATGCAGAAAAAAAAAAAAAAAAATCATCTTTTAAAATCATCGCCTCTCTATTTCTTTCTGCCATCAAGACCACACAGAAAAAATAAATAAATTTATTAACTTGCTAAAATAATACAACAGCTTAACTCACTACAACCAAAAATAAATAAATACTACTAATAAAAAGTCTTAAAGTCTCATCCTACATTATTTCCCAATCAATGTTTTGCTTCACTCAGACGTTCAATGTGAATAAACTGTGAATGCAATTTTATGCAGTTTTCGCTTCGTCTTTCCAAAGAGAGTCAACCTATTGAATCACTATCCAATCAAGTATTCAGGCACAGACTGCCTAAAACAAAGAATCTCATTGGTTCCTCGTGGATGCTGATCCAGGGTCAGTCATGCTGTAAAAATACAGCAGCGCTGCTCCACTGTCAGACAGTCTGGCCTCTCATTGATCTTACTCGGACTACAGAGAAACACTGGTATGTCTCCAACTGTTTGACGGGCCGCTTCTTTCCCAGAATGACTTTTGACCCATGTTGTGTCTGACCCTTAAAGGCTAGAGTGGGCAAACACCACCTGCTCCCCTGTGATCTCCGACACGCTGCTGGACTAGAATAAACACACAGATCAAGTCCATGAGAAACCCACAAATGAGCAAATACGCTCAGACAAATATGATCTTGTGAGCTCAAGAACGCAGAAAGGGGCAGATGGTCATTCCTGTATATAAACATGGGCACATGCAGTCAGTCTTATTTTCTCTCATGCAAACTTAGTCTTTAACTAAAAGAGAAACCGGCTCCAGCTGTCATCCCTCTAAAGTACTCATCTGCTACTGGATCTATAAGTGGAATCCATGTGATCTGCATGTTGCCTCATTTACAGCGCGACATTGCACGCGGAGCTCTCCATACAGGAAAATACAGCGGCATTTAAAAATAACGCTTTAAAGCTTTAAAAATGCAGTGACTAAATGAGCGTCTTCTAAAACGAGAGATGAATGCACAATGCAGCACATGTAATCACAGAGAATGCTTTCATACAGAGAGAGAGAAAAAAAAAAAAAAAAAAAAACGAACAAGCATAAAGAAAACTGTTAAATGCTAGAAAATGCAGTCTGAAAGAGATGGATGCCACTTTAATTGGCATAAAATCCTCAGTTTAAAAAATAAAATGAAAATACAAACTGAGGCTAACCGAAATAACAGTAGTGCAACATTACCCAAGACAATAAAACAATCCTTAGGGCCCTGTGAAACTCAATACACCGCATGAACCACACTACATACAGTACACAAACCTCACACGTTCTCTTAAATCACTCCAACAATGGAGCGAACAGATGTCAGCAGTTCTCTGATGTTAAGTGTATCTGTGATAAAAATCCACGGGACAACATTTTGTAACATTTATTTTCCCCTGAAGACTACTTAGAATGTTTCTTCCAACTCTACTGGCTTTAGATATAAACAGGGCTTTTTACTACTGTACCTTTAAGATTTGTTAAAAAAAAAAAAAAAAAAAAAAAAAAAAAGTTATGATTGGCTAACTTCCAACATGCAAACTGTAGCCCATATCAATTTTGGCGTAGTTGCTGATTTCTAAACAGTTGTTGATATGCAAACATGGAGAATCTCAAGTTAGATCTGCTCATGATTCAGTTCTGAAGATAATGAGAGTGGGGCAAAAAAACAAACAAAAAAAACAATAAAATGAAACAAAATATTGAATTAAATTAAAATATGACAGTGGGGAGAAGCTGCAAAAGAGGATTTGGGGACGTCAACTGAAAAATAAAGTCTATTTAGGAGGTAGACAAATTGTTAAACTACTTAAATGTTAATGTAATTAAAAAGTCAAATCAAATCCTTTCATTTCTAAAGAGCAAGTAAAGTCCCTTTTCCAAGATATATCCCCATTTAAACCAATGAGCGAACCCCAAAGAAATTCACAGACGCCCATTCAATTGTTATGTACGACTGCATCTCGAAATCCTTCCTAATGCACATCACATCGCATCCACGTACAAACCGAGCATGCTCACCCACAGTCCATTCAGCTCGGTGACAAATCAGAGTACATCCACCAGCTATTCAACACAGCCGCTGAAAAATGCGAGGCCATTCAAATGTCATTCAGTGCAAAGAGACTCGGTCATTTACATATCTACAGCTCTTTACATAAAGATGCCCATCAAGGCCCTGTGAGCTTTGCTTTTTCCCCCTCAGGATCCATCCAGTGTCATCAAAAAACATGGTGGGTTTCCTCTAATGGCTCTGCTACAACAAAATGAGATAAAGTGTCTACACAAGGTCGATGTAGAAAAATGTCAAACGTGTTTTATTCAGACAGAGGGTTATGGAAGTATGGGAGGTGCAATCTGAAGGACGAAAGAGGAGTTCACAAGGTGAGAGGACAGAAAGGCTAGGCTTTTGTTTAGAAGTGTGAGAGAAATAATGGAAATAGTAAACCCACTGAACAAAAACCGATAAAATACTTACCTTAGAATAAAATGACTACAATGCATTTCTACTTTTAGAAACGTGACTACACACACACACACACACACACACACACACACACACACACACACAAACTAATCTAAGAGACAAGGTCTGGCCTTTGCCATGTTTGTGCTTTACAGCTGAGGAGATGTCCAACAGCACCAGGGACATTTCCAAAGGCATAGGGGTCATTGCCGCCGTCTTTGTGTGTGTAGCACCGTGCGGACCAGACACACACATCCACAGGGGGCTAGACCCTTAACGACATGCAGACAGCCTCATGCCTGGTGAGCAGCCAAAGGACAAGCATACACAACTGCCACCACTGTGACCACAAAACAAAAATACTTCAGACACCTGAACAGATTTGCACTGCCTGTGTTTGGTACACTGCCAAACTACTTCATGTTCCAAAAGCACCAAAATTTAAGTTATTTTTGTAATATTATGTCTGGAGTGTTTTTCATAGTCTCCTTTTGCAATTATGGTCCCATTGCTCTGCCAAAACAAAACTTAACACTGCATCTGGATTGGTAATAAAAAAAACTCCAGGCCACAACAATAACGATATTTTTTTTTTCTGCTTGCAAGTCATACCAGTAGTTACTTTCCCTGGCCAAACCACAACAGAAAATATACTACAATCTGGCATAAGGCTATAAGTCTGGCTATAAGTTCATATAAACACTTTTTCTGGAAAATGATAGACATATGATGCAAAACATTACTTATTGGTTTGTAGTTTAAATTCCTACTGATGACTATGACAAAAATCTGAAAGTCTGATTCCTGTGCTGTCTATCTTGATCTAGTCTGCACCGGATCAGCTGGGAATTTCCCACAGAGCAAGCAAGCAATTCGATCACAGAATCCAAGTGAAATAAAACAATCAGTTTGGATTTCCTCCATCTTTGTAGGCAGGAACTAAGTGAGGGGAGGGTGAAAAGAGAGGGAAATTGTGCTAGCGGGCTGATGAAAGGAAGAGGTGGAGCTGGACTGATTTTCAATATCCCCAACTCAACTCAGACCTGAAAACTGAGTGCATTCTGCTTACATAGTGGCACGTACTCATAAGGATGCTAATCTTTACCTGATCTCCTGGGACTTGCCAGAATACCTGCAGAGCGACAAACACACTTCACGCAACGTGACCTCCCTCCCCCTTCCCCTTCCCCCTTCCCCCAAACTACTCTGTGCAATAGCTCTTAATGAGGCACTGTGGGACTGGAATTCTCGTCGCACAGACCCCAGTCCCCTGATTCTGCTAAGACACGTACCTGCCTGTTCACCAGATGGGCTATAGAGTGATCGTGGGCAGAATCCTAGGACATCATGTACTGTGCAATGTTATTTTCGTAAACGAAAACTGAAACTAAGACTAAAGCTATTGGTCAAAAAACATTTTCATAAACTGAAATAAAATTTAAATTTCTAAATGAATAAAAAAAAAAAAAAAAAAAAAAAAAAAACGAATCTAACAACAGTAACTGAAAACTAATGAAAATAAAATGATTAGCAAAAATAAATAATCGTGTTCGTGATTTAATAAGCTCTCATTCTGTGCTAGAAAATCAGTTGTTTAGGGAAATAGATGACGCTTCATGCACGTGAGCTGCATCCTAAATGGCTATTCACAGAGAACACGTTTTTGCACTTTAAAAAAACAAGACGTGGGCTATGAAATGGGAAAAACTATAAAATATGAAATAATAATAATAATAATAATAATAATAATAATAATAATAATAATAATAATGCACACCTTACAATGCATGAACGTTTAAAAGCGTGCTTGACATGCGAGAACAACACGAGAGTGAATTGACAGACACAGAATTAAAGGGGTGGTTTACTGCGATTTCACTTTTTTTATTTTAAATAGTGTGTAATGTTGCTGTTGGTGCATGATCAGTATCTGTAAAGTTGCTGCACTGAAAGTTCAACGTAAGCGGAGATATCGTCTTTTAAAAATCAGGAAGTTTAATGCCTACAAAAACGACTCATATGGGACTACAACGAGATACTTCCTGGGTTGCATACGAAATAAACCCATCAACCCCTCCCTCCGGAACATGCAGAAAAGGGGGCAAGGCCATGTTCTGCGGCTTTGTCGAAGAGGAAGAGTTATGGTGGAGAGTTGCAGTCATGCCGTCGAAACGGTGTTATTTTCACCCAGCTGTCAGGTCTTCTGTGTTCGGGCTTCCTACGGACGTCAACAATGGTTAAAATTGATGTTTGATTATGTTCCTGACAATTACAATCCTAATTTCGCTCTCTGTGCTGCGCATTTTACAGAAGACAGCTTCCAGAATCTACACGAGTTCAATGGCAGATTCACACAGAAACTATTACTAAAACATGGAGCGGTTCCACCTTTAAAACCAGAGGCAGTGGTTGTTGGGCCACAACCTGTAAGTAAGATTTCATAATTTTAAATGTATTTGCATGTATAATTTCAGACGTAATGTTTTAGTTTTATCAAGGACGTAAACAAATGCCAACGCTTGCTTTAGTAGCCAGTTAGTTAAATGCTATTTCGTGTGTCTTTGACAAACGCGTACAAACATTTTGGACCCGAATTTGTAATTATGTACTAATTTTATGTGTATGTGTAATTTTCCATGTATACTTTATGATGTAATTTTTCGATTTGATCAAGAACGTAAACACAAGTCGACGCTGTTTGGTTAGTAGCCAGTTAGTTCGATGCTATTTTGTGTGTATAAGACAAATGTGTACAAACTTCAAAAAATTATATGTAATCACAACAGCAAACTTTCATTCAGAAACGTTTGTAAGAGCTGTGCTTGCGGAAGTTCTGCTTGACTCTCTTCATTACCTCTTTCTGGGTCTGATTCTGGCTCAAACTGATACGGCAATATTGACACCATTATTTACATTTGACCGAAGCACATGCAGCTGTCGCCCGTGAAGGTAATGGGCGTGAAGTTTCCGGACAATGTGCAGTACGCAGTTTAGCCAATCACAACACACCGGCCAAACTAACCAATCTGAGCCCATCGCCTGTTTCTGAGGGAGTGGTTTCATAGAATCAGGAAGTCAACCGGTCGTTCAAATGACAGAGGAGAGAGCGGCTTACAATAAAGGTGAAATATATGAAAAATAAGGCATTTTTTAACAAACGAAACATGAGGCCATGTTATATTGCACCCCATAAACACAATCAAGCAAAGAAAAAAAGCAGTAAACCACCCCTTTAAAAGTTTTGGATGAGCTGACTTTAGTGAACAGTCATTATGTCACGCTTTGCGATTACTATGGTAACATCCGCCTCTAGTCCATGACACGAGCACCGCCTTGACTGTATAAAACGCATCCAAAATGACAGGAAGCGATAGCGCTGTGTTTTTGTGTAAAAGCGGCTAGTCAAAGTAAAGTGCAAACATCATTTAAAATCACCATATAGCAATTATTTTTGAGTAGTATGAGGTTTCAAAGCATTTTAGATTGTTTCTTCTCATTGTGTACATTCAATGGCGGAGACGGGACATACAGTAATGTGCATTGGTGGCTCGCATGTGTAAAAAATCCAACAAATTAATGGATTGAAAACACAGATGAACAAAAATAAAAAGTTTACAGAGTTTCAATGACGATTGCAAAGAACAAGCCTGCGTCCCAATGTGCACACTGTCCATGCTAAAGTCTATGTGATATTAGTAATTTTTAATACCATCCAGGGCAGATAGGGTAGATGGTATGCACATTGGGACGCAGGGCATGTTTCCTCAAATCCAGCACTGGAGGGCCATTGATCTGCAGAATTTAGCTCCAACCCTGATAAAAACTCAACTGCCTGATGCTGTCTAGTAACTCTGAAAACCTTGATTAGCTTGTTGTTTGTAAACTATTGGCATATTAAACAAGATTACATCTTTAATATGAATGAATATGAACATGACTATTAATAAATTGTAGGCTATGCATATAAAAGTTGCATATTTTTGTTGAATTGTAAAGAATTATTTTATTTTGGTTTGCACAAGAGTTAACTGTAAACTGCAAACATTCAGCTTTGCTAAAATTAAATGTCTTGGTTTGGTCTACACTGGAAGAGTTCCATCAACTCTGTTAAACTATAATTACTAAATCTAAAATATATAAAAACTAAGTAGAAATGAGTTCACAAAATAAAAACTAAACTAAAACTAACAAAACCATTAAATGGAACCAACTAAAACTAAACTGAAATTATAGAAAAATTGAAAACGATATTAAAATAAAAACTAATTTAAAAATTCAAAACTATAATATCCTTGGTACTGTGTGAAATAAAATAACTTTACCACCCGAATCAAATGCTTTAATCATTGTGAAAAAAAAAGTGTCAAATATGGTATTCTTAAAATTAACTGAAACAGAAACAAGGTAAATCTTTTTGGGCAGGTTTCCCAGCCACGGATTAAGCACAGTCCTAGACAAAATTTTAGCACAAATTATGATTTTAGCAAGAAAATAATACAGTGTTGCACTTTAGCTGCGTGTGGGAAACCAATTGTCAAGTGTAATTTATAAAACAAGGAGTCTTAAAGTTGCTCGAATCTAAACATTAAACAATCCCTCAAGTCAAGCAAAGCATACACAAGATTCCAATGGATGTAGATGGTTTTTCCAACATTTTCCCTCTAAACCATGTGCCAAATGATAGAAATCCATGGAAAAATGACAGCCACATAACCAGATCTAAAATCATCATGCAAAATGCTTGCCAAATCGAAATCAAAATATCTATTTTTAGGATACATGTCAACCACCTTCCAAATATGAAACATTTTGGCCTGGGGAAGTTCACAAGAGAGGCCGTCTAAATGACTGCGGTGACCTTTATTGACCACAGAGCATTGATAAGATTGTTTTCTCCCTAGAGGGTTGAAGTTTAATTAAAAAATCTGAAGCATCACTTCCTCTCCTTGGTGTTACAATGTTCCCTAGAGGAAAACAGAACTAGCTCAGTCATCATGAGTCATTATGCACAGTACCCATCTTTCACTTCCTAAAACTTGCTGAAATTTAATCATTCGCAGTCAATAACAGCAGAGTCAAAGTTCAATGAATTGCCTTTCTAAAGGGCAAAAACAGCTTTTGGGACAGGGAATGACAAAGCAGTCATATCAAAAAATTATTTTGCTACACTGCTTTAGTTTAGCTACTTTAATGATAGTTTACCCGACTACTAATTAGCTCAATTTCAGCACTGTTAAACTTTCAAAAAACTCATGATGATTGACGGTGACAATCATAGCAACATTTCAGTGTCCTACGGTTGTTAACAAGAAACATTGTGACGCAGCTTTGACTTGGCTACTTGATTGTTTATCAGACTACTAAATAACTCATCTAAATAACTCAGACTACTAAATAAACATCTCAACGTTCGACAGTGATAATTGCAACACTTAGGTCTAAGTGTCCTGCAGGTTTAATTTTGCTAATGGTAGTTGTTAACCATTTTGGCACTAGCTATTTTTAAACCAAACTAACATTAGTACAGCGTTGTACATGCAGATTTCATGTCTGGTTAACACTACCCAGATGTTTAAGGTGAAGACCTGATAACTGCATTGCATAGCTGTAGTGCACTGGTGGCCAAAGTGTTAAGGCTTTTCTCCCTCAACCATCAAAAGGTCCTTAAAGGCCACGGTTGAGAATTTGTGCACTTCACTGATTCCCACCTAGGTCGTTTTCCTCTCTACTGTGTTGCTTAGATTAAGGCTGAGACATGGCTTCCATTTCCAGAGAGAGCAGATGGATTTTCCAGCACTGTGACAGACAGCTCAGCTTTGGGAATCACACAGTGGTATTGGCAGTGATTTGGAGAAGGATGGATTAATGGGCACGTAGCAATAAGGGGGAAAAGCATCTCCCCTACTTTTTCTCCCTTGCCCCACCTCCAAGAATCTACAGCCTGCCAAGAGCTCTTCACAACACAATGCAGCAAATAAAGTCCAGAGGCTAAGAAAGGCCTGCTGAGGGCTTTTTCCCCTTCTTTTTTTTCCTGCAAGCACACAGCTTTTGTGCTCGGATCCAGGGGGAGGGCACAACGGCAGTGCCTTGGCATTGCAAATCTGTTCCTGGGCATTGATGGACGTCGCTGTGCTGGAACGTTCCCGCACAGCAGCTCGATCTCTGTAGATTCGGCACAATTGCCTCTCCTCCCTGTGAGGTTGGGCCCTTCATTTCCTTTCATTAAAGCCCCCGGTTGAAAATGTTAATAAAGGCAGTGTCTAATTACAGAAGCACGTCTCCACAGCTCTATAGAAAATCATCAGGCTAATGCCAGTTTCCCCCATTCTCTTTTTGCTTTGAGCTTGATTGATTTTTCTGGAGAGCTGGATTGGTTTTGTTCTTGCTCTCTCTGTAATGGCGAATGCAGGAATTCTGGAGGAGGGTGGAAGGACCAAGTCCTTCCTGACATATTCTGAATCACTTGTATTTGGCAACTGTGATGATGGACGCTGGCCAAACTGTCTGCGACTGGGGACTTGTGAAACCAATTTGTACATGATGACATGCAGATGCCTTTTGTAGAGGTTCTGATTAAAATGGGGAAAAAAAGACTTGGGGCAAAAGACTGTTTGCCTAGTTGGATGCTTTGCTTTTCCCCACTTTTTAAACTGTGAAGCCGAGGCTACACTGCTCTACTTCCTGGCTATTGCCTCGCTTGCTGTTTATTTTAAGTGAAGGTCCCTTTTAAACAAATTCTGCTGACTTGGCTTTTATTTCCCGCTGACAAGATTCACAGGATAAATGGGGCCCCAGATGAGGTGTTGCTCACAGCAGCTGCCCAACAGACGTCCAACTAGCATGTGTCCAGGACCGCACATCTTCGTCTTGTATCTCTCAGGGTCACAAGCAATGCCGCCCCAGATCCAGTCGACGAAGCACCTACAATAACCATAGTGCAACTCACTCATGTGCTAAATTACAGTCACAAATGGTCTCCTTCCACCTTTGAGCCTGACAATTTCTTCCCGCCATTCAGCTTTTCACAAGCAGTCCTGGGCTTTTCCTGGAACATAATTGTATTCGGTGAGCCAGCCTGCTGAAAAAGGGACATTTAAAAGGTGGCGAAGGAAAAAAGGTGAAAAGAAAACCTGTAGCAGTTCTGACAAGGTTATTAGAAGCACGAGTGTTGAACTTCAGCTCTCCTCTTGTGTCTCCCATAATGAAGTTCTCCAGGTCGCCACGTGCCCTCCCCAGGAGTACATAGTGCCATAATTAAGGTTCTCTCCTCCAATCCCAGACACAGCAGAGGTTCGGGTCCTTTCCCAGGTGCGGTGACTTTCTCAGTGGAATGTGATGGGTGGGCGTCAATGCTTTTGCTGAATAACGCCTTTGAGGCAAAACCCAGCCATGGCCCTTCAGTTCACAGAGGACACTCAGATGCTGAAAGAAATGCAGCCCACCATACTTCCCCGAGAGGGTAAGAGCCACCTCAGAGGCACTGCAGTCTGCCGAGTAAGTTGACCTGAGTGTGATCTGATCCCCTCTTGCAGTCTTGCATGATTTACGGCTGTGCCCAGGGCACTAGAGGTACTGAAAAAGTCGTAAAGTCTACCATCTGCAATCAGAAAGCGACTTACCGGGTAACTAATGGCAGAAATTAGCATGGTATAAAGTCACCTTGATTAAGTAGGGGTGTTTGCTGCTATCTTTCCAGTCCTTTTTTTTTTTTTTCATATGGATCTCCGCCTATATATTAACTGAACCATAATTTATTGAACAATGATCTGCCGTGACTTACGTAATGCAAAAAAAGGGCAACTTAGTAACATTTTAAAAGCACATTTTTAGCACCAGGTGTTTTTTTTTTTTTTTATGGTACACAGTTTGAACTGATTCTATAAGAGCTTCAAGCTACTGACACCTTCAACAAGCTGGATGATTGACACAGCACAAATCACTACCGCAGTTATGATAAGGACAAGTAGGCCCTGTCAGTCATTGCCAGACAGGAGACCACAGCAGTCACAGGAGTCAGATGTCTGGAAGCAACATGTTTACAGCTGCTACAAAAGCCAGAGCACCATATTAAGACAAAACAGAACGACAATTTTAAAGCCTTAACATTTTTTAACCGCACTGCAAAAACGCAGGAACAGCCACTGTCAAAATGGCTGACAGGAGCATATTACAGAATCCTTTCAGTCCAAAAAAGTTTTCCATTTCTGCCTCAGTTGCTTGGTGACTATAGAGCGTTATCTAAGTGACATGAGACATTCCTTTAGAGAAGTGAGAAGATACTTCTAATTCACTGAATCTGTCGTTTTACTCTTGAGAATAACATAACACGAAAAATCAATAAAGCACACTGTTAAATAAGATTTACTCTAGTGGTGAATTGAAAACAGTGGTGAAAATTTAATGACGTTCTAAGCAAAGCTTCACACAATATGGCAAACAGGCCTAGATGTGTGAAAAAATGAGATCTCACAGAAAGCTTTCATTCACAAACCCTTAAAAAAGAAAGTTTTTGAACAATTCTGCACCAAACAATGTCAGATACTCCATGACAGAACCACAAGGGAAAGCCTTATATCCCTACAAGAGTTTAAAAACAAAACAAAAAAGTTGTTAAATGTAGAGCAACTAATGAATATTTTGATAATTGAATAATTGATGAGTCTTAGATTTAACAGACAAAATTCCCCAAATTCTGTTGTTTTATTGAATCTATGTAAATGTATGAAGGTAGGATAAAACACACGCGCACACTTGTAAAAACAAAAATGTCAAAAACCCATACAATACTTAACCATTTTTTTTTTAACAGATCAGTCATTGCAACAACCCCCAAAAATAAGTAAGGTAAATAAGTACCCTTACAAAAGAACAAATTTTTTTTTTTTTGTAATAGTAATCATGTTTTTTCAATAAGCCTAGAAAGATTTACAAAAAGTGATCCAAGACAAATGGCGAATGTCAGACTATTCCTGATCTCTTCATCTAACAGAATGAGAAAGAAAGGTCAAAGTGGCGACGAAAGAAATGATTTATTTCTGGCCGAGACAGCGACTGATACATGACCTTATCATGTGCTTTTCCTCAAAGAATTAGTGTCATATCTAAAGACTGAATCAGTTCAAGTTTTTTTTTTTTTTTGGATCTCTGCAACAAAAAGGTTAATCCAAGAGGCAATTATCTTTATTGGGCTTGGCCATCCATTAGTGTGCACAAAATCAATTAAATCAATAGCCTGTTTTCAGCTCCATCAACAAGCTTCTAATAGGGTCAACTGTACGAGAGATTGCATTGAAAGGGTCTCAGTAGCTAGACCAGTCTTGGCTAATGACATTTACTTAAATAGTAGAGAGAGGGTGGAGAGCTCTTCTGCAGCGGATGGTTAATGTTTAAGGAGGAGAGCTACACAATAAAAGACATCTGCATCTTGAGCTCTTAGTGTATAAAGCTTGATACGCTACATTAGAAGCACCTGAATAATAAATGTTTAGATGCCGTTTCTTCTTCAATAATCAGAAGGAAAACCTCAGATCATCATCCAGATACCAGAATGAATTCAAACAGTGTCCACTGTTTTGTGACACTGAAAGCAAAAGAGAGGCCACATGTGTGGATGAAAGACAGAGTGGACATGCTCAACAAAATTGCAAGAAAAAAAAATATGAATAAAACACAGGTGCTGAATAATTCATTCTGTATTGCTGCCTAGGTTCCACATGAATGCCCACAGCAACTTATGCTCTAGTCCGAAAGCACCAGGGAACCAAACGGCTGGAGTACATCAGAAAACCGGAGGGGAACATGGGGAACAGAGAGACAGTGCACCAAAAAAAAAAATTGTGTTGGCTAACCATATAAACCACTTAAAGTGGCAAACACTCTCCAAGTCAGCCCACACACAAGCTAGAGAAAGCTGGAAGCCCTGACCACATATACCTCAGCATTCGTTTCCGATGAGGACAGGAAGGAACACAAGGGTGCATAAAAGCTAAGTAAACAATTACAGCATTCAAGGGTTGTGCCAGTTCAGTTCCGATGGTGGAGGAGATGTTCATGTGCTAAAAGCATCCTATAAGAAATGTGTCAATGTCTGATGCCCAGCCATGATTGATTGATTGATCAATTTTTCTTCCCGTCTTGTAAAAGAACCTATCCTCTGGAAGTAAAATGCTTGTTTTGGTGCGAGTCAACTGGCATGAAGTCATGCCCAATATCGTGTCAGCGATACAGTGGCAACTACTTTAAAAACAGAGTCTTATTCTCACTATTCTGTGGGGAAACATTTCAATGGCTGCACCCATCATCACTGCAAGCGCAAGAGAAAGGGGGAAGAACAGAGATGCAACATGCGGCAGATTTTCAGCAAAGGCGGCCTTTTTTTCTTTGATGCGGTGAATGATGCTCACCCAGACACAGAGCAAAGAAGATGCAGGTTAAAAATAAGTCATCGAATAAAAAAAATAAAAAAAAAAACCTTACGCGTCCCCTCCATCACATAGCAGATGAAACGATCTCAAAGAGCCCCATCACACAGCTCACCCAGAGCTTATGTTAAACAGCCCTTTTTCTTTGAGGCAACCAACAACAAAGAAAGTCACAGATCAAATTCTGCCTGACAGGAAGCTGAAAGGAGCGCTGGACTAAATAAGGTTACACATTAGGAGTTTGGGAACCTGGAAGAGACAAACAAGCAGCTACTTCGCAATACCTGTGAACATGTGATATTGCCTGGTTTGACATTGCTGTTTGTTTTGGACAGCCTCTGAACAAATACGAACAAGTGCATTCTCAGTTGCACAGAGATGTTGTGCCACATGCTCAAAACTCACTTTCAAAATATGTGCAGATAGTTATGATGATAATAGCACAGTTCTGATAGCATTTAGCCCATGATAAATTGCAAACCCAACCAATATTATACTTATTAGTGATAAAAATCATAGAGGAACATTAATCTCGACTGGAGATTACTCCTCTTTTCACACAAGACAGTCAAGGTCAGGCTGACCAAATCATATATAATTTCTGGATCACCATATGGCTGGCCTTATATCATACCTGATACATTATCCTTTTTGGCAATACATTTTAATGTACTGAAGCTGAATTACAAATAAATGCTTTGGGACAAATGACCTCTGAATTTTAGGAAGTTAGGCCTTGAGATAACTGATTTTTGTATATTTTAAAATTCAAATGATTTGCCCATCAAAAAGGCCTTTTTAAGTGAACATAGAAATACCATTAGGTCTCAATTTCCTTTTCAGGAAACCACTATGTGAGTGCTAGAAATGAACTCAGTTAATATTAACTAAAGCAGACCAAAGAGATAAATATTTAAAAATGTGTAATATCATTCTTGTAATTCTACCCATGTCTGATCATTTTAAAGCCTTACAGAAAATCATATTTATTTCTATATGATTTCAAGTAAAATATGGATAAATGATCTCTTTTATGGAGATTGTGTATTAAAAGTACTCAGAAAGAGACATGAACAAAATGGATAATTACAAATCACAATTTTTACGACAATTAATCAAAAATTTTATCACGAAAACCCTAGAACAATAAATAATCCATTTGCGCCTCTGAGAGACATGTTCTTTATGTCAAACCCTGCGTAGGTCTAAAAGTTCCTCAAATGAAAGCTCTGATTCATCTGAAAAGATCTCTAAACTACTTTGCAATCCTTGACATCAAATTATTTATAGAACATGAAAAATGTTTATAATTAAAGGTTACAACCACTGACACCAAAAAAAAAAAAAACAAGATCCCTCAATGTCATCTATGTGAAAATCGATTATCACATAAAGCACTTCAAGGCCCTTTTATCTTTTTTTTCTTTTCATTTTCAAGTCTAGAAGTAGCATCAGAGTGGGGAAGTCAAAGCTGAACTTTACCCTACATTCTCTATAAACATTCATACGTGTCTTATCTTACGAGACCTTGGAGTAAGTAATAATTAAACCATTACTTCCAGTGCAAAAAACATACTGCATCAATAAAGGTGTTAACCAAAGCTTGTCAACACTACGCTCGGGTGTTATGGGTGGTTTTTAGTGTATTGCATTGTGGTTGCTATGGGTGTTGATTAATGGCCCAGGTTAAAAAGAATCATTTCCTCTGTCAAAATATGTCCATGAGATTTTTACAGTTTTACCATCCATTACTACATGAAAATCTTATAGTGGTTACTTAGAAAAGTAACAGGCGCATCTGTCCTGTCATACAGTGGGAGTCAATGGGGTCCAAAACAAGCGTGCTTGGGCCAGGGTTACCCTACCATTCAAATTCTTTTTTTTTTAAAAAGAAATTAATACTTTTATTCAGCAAAAACTTTAATAACAATAAGAAAATCTTTAAGCATCAAATCAGTATTTACTGTGTTTTTGATTAAGTAAATGCAGCCTTGGTGAACATAAGATATTTAAAAAAAAATAAAAAACTTTTGAATAGTAGTTTACATAAACATCCCTTAAACCCCTAGTGTTCAAGTAACAGTAAAAAATTATGCTTGCCACTATCACACCCTACAAACCTAGCAAATCAAAGTACATTTCTTACATTAGACTTCATTCTCAGCTTGGCCAGATGCCGTCTGCACCCCCCTCTTTTCTACAACAGCGACGGCTCAGGCACTGAACCATGAAGTATCATGGAAGCCCACAAACAAGAGTCGCCAGCGTCTCTGTGCAGCCTTTTGTTTGATGCCTTCCAGAATTCAAAAGCTATGGCAGAAATCAGGCTTGTCTCACTGTTGTGAATCTGAGTTCTGAGGGGGAAAAACATGGGAAGTCTGAAGGGGGGAGGGGGAAGTTGTTTCAGAGCTTTTGGCAGAGGAAGGGGGTTCCTGTGGGGGATGAGAAGGGGCCGTGGTGTCAACAAGGCACAGGCTGCGAAAGAATCTGAGCAAACTTTCACACAAAGGAGCCCCTCAGCGCCCGGGGGCAAGAGAGCCGTTTCACTGGAGAGGTAGTCAAATCAAACCATAAAATGGTTTGGGCGCGAGCCATTAGATCAGCTAGCACTTAAACAAAACGCTCTTTTCTACAGCAGCCCCCCACTGTCCTATACAGTCTCCCAGTAGACTTGCATGTATGACACACAAAAAGAAAAATGTCTACAAAGAATTTAAGCAATCCCTCTTCAAGTCCTCAGAACGGAGCTGACCATCAATGAAAAATGTTTGTTTTCGTTTCTCGCGGTAATGAAACGGCCGAACAGTGAGATCTTTGTTTCAAACGGGCCAACATTTAGTGTGATGGAGTCCATGATACGACTCTAATAAAAGGCAACAAGTCTTGCGAATTACCCTGAAGCTGTAAAAAAGTCCCTAAGCTTCTGGCGTTTTGATGGCCCAGGGCAAAAGAGGGCCAATCCTGTGGTCTGAGGACTCTAACATTTAAAAGTAGATTTCAGTCAGGCTACAACATTTCATGTTTCAGCTGAAACGGTGACACACAAAGTGTATTTAATCATAAAGCTCAATTATGCATTCTCTCTTGTATACTTAAATGAAGGCTGTAGCTGGACTACACAAAAACCTACTGTACCTCTATTATAATTGTGCATGTAAACATACTTTCTAACAGACCAAGTCTTTAGGTTCAAACGTAAGAACTTGAAGGGATCAAATGTTCCTCACAGCAGTGCAAAAACACTCCTTTAGGAACATCTTACACGCACAAATGTACAATACATCCTGCAGTAGGATAATCGGCCTAAATCTCCAGCTTCCTTCATGCTTTCATCTACAACAGCGCGCAAAAGAAAGAGGAGTACTTGCTCCAAAGAATAAACAATTTAACCCATCTCACATAATGCCTTAATATTATCTGTATCATCTCTGAGAGTCAATCCAGCACTAAAAGTCAGCATTGAAGAGAAATCCATTCAGCGTAAATGTATTTACAGTCAAGAAGTCATTCTTAACATTGTTATATGATCTGACATCTTTTCAAAATCGTCTGCGACTAAAACTGCTAAGAAAAAAAAAAAATCATTGCTATGGCTATACAGCATTTAACAGCACTAAACGACACCTGTGTCTCCAAGCATCTGACTACTGTAGACATGTTTTCATACGTCCCAAAATGAGTGCGAAGCTGAATCTGACAAGTCTGGTATTGAGGAAGGCTGGATTGCTTCTTTTAGCACGTAATTAGCATGCAAACCGCTGTGTTAGGCTATGAGGCTGAGCTACAGACGGCAATCCACACCGCTGTGGTGGAAGACTTTCTCCCTTGAGAGCTGGATTAAAAGGCCACGGCTAATACTCGTGGCTAATGGTCACGGGGGAGACCAGCACCCTCAGGGCCTATCATCCACCACCTCAGCACTGACGTCACAATTTCAGCTGCCACACGAGCAGACAAATGTCTCAAGACTTAAAAAATAAACAAAAAAACAAATCCAATGTGAGTGAAACCATTGGCTAGTCCATTGTATAGTATTGTTTAAAAGGTTGATGAAAAAGAAATGAATACTTTTATTCAGCAAATATGCAATTAATTAATCAAAAGTAACAGTAAAGACATTAATAAATTATGTTATAAAAGATTAAGCAATAAATAATGTTCTGTTGCACTATTTATCAAAGAATCCTGAAAAAAAAAATGCATTATGGTTTCCACAAAAATACTGATAACAATGATAATATAAAATGTTTCTTGAGCACCAAATCAGTTAAAGACTGGAGCAATATCTGCAGAAAATTCAGCTTTGCCATCAAAAGAATAAATAATATTATAAAATATATTCATATAGAAAACAGTTATTTTAAAATTTCACAATTTTACTGTTGACTTTTGATGAAATAAATGCCACTTTTGTTGGGCATTAGAGATTTCTTTAAAAACAAAAACATTTTAAAATCTTATCTTTGAACAAAAATGCATATTAATGCTTGATATTTGAAGAAATCATTTAAATCTCTTGCCGAGCTGGTCGGGAAGTGTTTATGAACACTTTACATTCTTTTAGAAAGCGAGACATAAATATGGACCTCAAAAAGACATACCTTCCCAGAGATCCCACTGAACTGTGAACCAATAAATGGTCTGCTCTGCAAATTCCTTTGAGAAGATGTGTGTACTTGGCGGGGCATGGAGAGGAAATGAAAGATGCTTTTCCAATTCCAAATCCCACTTATTAATTCATACTCTTCAAGAGCTCATTGACAGGCTTTGGATAAAAAGAATCTTTTTGCGTCTTGTTTTCTCAATTACTGCCAGTTCTATTGCTATGATGTTATACTGGCTTTTAACATCCAGAATTTAACTTCAAAGCATGCTAGTTTTTTTCCCCAGAGTCAGTTGTAGTTACCCTTAGTAATAATTGACTTACAACGGTTTAGATTGCAACGGCCGTTTCCGAATTCGCGTGGTGGTCTTTTCTGTGGCCTAAGGGAGTGTTCCTGTGGTAATCCCACTGAAAGTGGGTCAATGAGTTGGGACACAGAGCTCCTAGGATGGACAAAATGGGGGGTGGTGACCACCCACACAAACACACAAGAAACCTGGGACAATTTCTACGCCTCAACTTGGTCTACAAAAAATGTACCCTCATAAAAAAAATCTTCAAAGCTCATCTATGAAGGAAACACAGACACACAAATTACCTCCTCGCTTTAACATGCAATTTATCCGATGCTGTGATCAGATAAAGCCAGCCTTAGCACAAGCACATTGTGCACAGAAATATATAATCAACCAACAGTAATTAAGCAGAACTCTATTCGGGCTAATTACCTCACATTAGCATTTGTCACACAAGCTCGGGCCACTACTTTATCTGACTGAGGTGAGATCATGAAAAATTCATGATTTATTAATGTGACAACAGAAACAAATAACAGAAACAGTGGGAAAGAGCAGAGCCTCATATCAAAGAAATTAAACTACGGTATTCGCTACAGACCTTTCAAGACGTTAATGCAATTTCATCCTATTTATGTATAAATACAAGTATAACACTGACATTCATTGCACATGCACCGGCACAAAGCCATCCATCAACTAGAGGTATGGAAACTAGTTTGTTTTCTTTTTTCCAATGTGTTCTTGGAATGATTAAAGCCTATGTCTGTGGGCAGGAATAAAAGATGTTAAATTTGGTCCTTGCAGTGTCCTTGAGTAGCCTGGTGAGCAAAAGGCTCACAGAACAGTTAATAAAGTCTGTTTAGGTATTAAAGGGGGGGAAAAACAGTTATTACAGATACCGTGAGGGGAAAAAATGTTGACATTGCAAATATTACCCTTCTATATCTATGCAGTGAGTCATTTTCCAGGAAACAAGATTTATACAATTTAATAGGACCAAAAAAAAAGTTTTAGACTATGACAGAGTCTTATACCAGACTGAATATCATTTGCAGCAGGGGAATTTGAAATCATTTCCTTCATCTGTATCAGATCAATGTGACAACTTCCACAAATCACATTGAGGCAGATTGGATTTCCTCCACTCTTCCAGCTGGGGCAGTGACCAGCGCTGTGCTTTGTGACACAGTACTGAATGAATCTATTGTTTAATAAGGCTTGGCACTGCCGAGTTATTCCAGCTTGGTAAATTCCAAACCGTGGCATGGAGGAATTTCAATCTCAGGGCCAAGTCTCAGCTACAAGTCTGGCAGGCTCACTGTCAGACCACCGGTGCCTGAAGCCATTCAGATGCAAGTCATTTTAAAAGCTGGAAAATCATGCAGTCGAAAAGGTAAATCTGCAAAAAATCCTTTTGGGTAATTAATATGGAAGCAGAAGTATAATCTAAGTAACCTGAGATTGCCAAAGAAACGTTGTCAAATGGCAAACACCAACCTACCAAACAGGGGAAAAAAAAGTAAATAAAAATTTTGCAGACCCTTGTCAGCTGGGTAATTTTTGCATGGCTCAGCTCGCTCATGTTCCAAACAGCTGTTCTGCCTTACACACGCACACACACACTTACACCCCAATTAACAGCACCACATCCTGCTGAGAAGCACCTCAGCAGTATCATGGGAGGGAGAAACATGCCAAAAATATCTGCACACCGACCAACATTAGTGCCATGACTAACCAGGAGTGGGCTAGAGCAGGAGAAAGAGCGCTGACTACCTCTAGGTGCTGAGTCTGAAATCCCATTAATGAGCACTCAGGCTGTTTTGAAGTGATATGCGCCAGGTAATTACTCACAACGTACAGTGAAATTATCAGTGAATTCTAACGGACTGTGATTCAGCGTGCTTGACTATGTAATCCATTGACTTTTAGAAAATGGGCAACAGATCAGGGAAGTGAAAAGTGGATTATTGATTAACTTCTATCCGTTTAATCAGAAATCAAGCTTGTATAAAGACCGGCAGGGCTAACGGCTAGCGTGACTGATCTACTTGTGAGTGTGTTAACATTTCAGGACAAAAAAAGATTCCAATTACGGTTTATTTACACTGGGTCAGCTTTCTAATTATGCAAGGTCATATGCCCATTTTCTCTGTTGAGAAAGCGTTATATTTCGAGCATATGAGACGTGTCTGAACATATCCAGATTAGGGTGAAATTCCCATGGTGGATGCGTTTTAATATCAGTGAAACTGAGTTAGGATATAAAAACAGAAATCATTACAGCTCGCTACTGTACCTGGGAGTGTGTGTGTGTCATGTCAATGGCTTTCTAAAGCAATAAAAGTGTTTTGTAATCTGGTGTAAAAACACATACCCAGGGAGCCCTGCTGGTCTCCATGGCACATGAAGCACTGCTTCAAAAATATTCAAGATGACACAATTCACTGAAACAGCTCGCATAAAAATGGCACATTGCTGGGTAAATTGGACTCCGTGACGCATTACAAAACATCTTTGAAGTGGTTTACATTACAGTGTCCAGCTCCTATTCTGCATTATTATAATCACAACAGCAAGAAAGTGTAATTATGAAACTCCACAAAACGATTAAACATCAAGTAGTACTTAGTATTTATGTAATTAGACTGTAAACAAAGTAAACTGTGACCCATTTGCAACCTAAATACAACTTTCCCAGACTAAACTTTACAATGGAAAAAACTTTACAATGGTTTCTTCAAATATCACAGGTTTTTTACATTGTGCTTTACCTTGTGTGAACGTTCTTCTAACTAAAACCTCAGGTTAAGGCCACATAACTCTAGGGTAAGCAAGGTTTCACATTTGTAATTCTGAAACAGGTTTTACACCGCATTTAACCCTGTTCACGAATCCCTGTTCCGCCAAATTACGGTGGGAAAGGAGTGAGGCGATGCGGTACTAAAATGTCACATTGAGTTGTTTGGCAACAGACAACCAATCAAGTGCCTCAGTGTTTACCTAATTAGATATTCATGCCCTTTGTAAAGTTGCAGACACTTTCGCGCGCTAAAGGAACCCCTAAAAATGACGACTTTGATTTTTAATAACTTAACAGGTAGGCAAAGTTATTAGAAACTGAGAACAATAACATTAATTGGATGAATAGCATACAGCAAGCAATCGCCTCTTCATCTAATCAATGTTACTGACATATTCAAAAAGTAAAAAAAGCCGAAATGTTGAAACAAGGAGAAATGGCTGTTAAAGCATGAACAGCAGGGACAGCACATTTTGTCATTTTGGCCGCCGTGGTTAAGTTCTAGTGTGGTATTTGTGAAAATTGCTGTCAGAAAAGACTATCAGACGAGAAAACAGAAGTTTGAGAACTCACTTGTCATACTCGGCGTTGTCCTTGTCACATCGCGCGTCCTTGTGTTTCTGCCAGTCTTTGCCATGTTTGCAGGTGGTGAGGAGAACTACATCCTCCGCGTTATGAACATGATATAAGGCATTCCTCGTGTCCGAGCCGATGCCAGTCAAATAGCGTTTGCCCTTAAATACCAACATATACTTTCTAAAAGGTGGAATGGTGTTGTATTTCAAGTATCCCCTGTCCCCACCGGTCCTTGGGTGCTCCTTGGAGAACAAGGGGATGGATACGTCAAAGTTGGGTCTGAAGTTCTCCGTGCTGATGCTCGCTTTGGCCAGCATGGCCTGACCGATGTCAAAGCCCAAGTCTTCCGTGTAGTCGGGCCACGTGCCCGAATACAAATTAAATATGAGGTGATTCCTACCATTGTTCCACAGAGGCAAGCTCTGCACCTTAGTTTTGAGATTGTGCACGTACTGCGGCGACAACTGGTCTCGGTCAAGAGTGTCCAAGCTCAGGACGAACAGACACGCTTGACCAGGGTCAGAAGTGTAAAACCTAGAGCCCTCGATGGTGGATAAAATGTTCTGGTAACTTTCCGAGATCTTCTCGCCCTTCTGCTGCGGGTACACGTACACCTTGAATCCGTTCCTCTGACATAAGGAGAAATCGAAGCATGATTGCATGCGGCACCTTTTGCCCTTGTAAACGCTCGAGTTAACGTCTCTCTTCTGCCTGGGCGATATGTGCACGTTATATTCCTCCGTGTCCGAATGGTCCCACGGGCTGAAGTGTTGTAAGGGATCCGAGAAGTGTGGCCACGGCTGCTCGGGACGACTATATCCATGCCGGCTCCTGGACCCCGTGGCCGCCGGACCCGGGACACCTCCTCCAAAGTAAAAGAGCAGAACTAGAAAGGCGCCAGTCAGGAGCGAGATCAGATATCGTTTTTTGGCCTGCATGTGTCCTGAAGGCCAGATCGCGATGTTTGCAAATAAATCTCAAACGGTTGGAAGTTTGTCTCTCAACACCACCTCCTCCAGTACTGCTCCGCCATCTTCCAGCCTGCGAGGATTTACAACTCACGTCTTCCCTCTTCAGATTCCGATCACCGAACAGCAAGCGATTGATCCAGCGCATGTGGGCGATTTTACAACGGGTTCCTCGCTCTCCCTCGTCTGTCTTGTAGCAACATTTTACAGGGCAGGCGTAACAGTAACCGTACCTGTTAAGATCATCATAAACACACAATCAGGTATGCTTACTCACTGACTTAGTTTTCCCCCGGCGGAGTAATGAAAATGCAACGTTTGTTGACAGGACACGCGCTACATAAATGCGTCGCACGGTCCGACTCGCGCTGGAGAGTTGCGGCGGCACTGACTCATGGAGTTTGTCTTTGGAGAGCAGCGGGTCCCACTGGAAAAGATGGAAAGTCGTTAATAATACAACGACCGAGGTTTATCTCCGATGCCGTGGCGTTTCCGAACCACACGTCCAGACTAAACTAAAGCCCACCGCTCGCCGAGTAACTCCATTCACCTCCGAAACAATAATACAGACGGAGCAGTTCACCGGAACGACGGTAACCTTACGAATCCCTGCATTTCTCTTATCCCTGCGCTCTCCGTGGACCTTCACTCACGCAAGAAGTAGATTTCCTCTTCATCTGGACACCGGCTCTGGAAAGCGGCGTTTCCTTTTTGGCGAAAACACGAGGACAGTGAGCGAGTTTCACAGGATGTTTCCGTAACAAATAAAATCAACTGAGTTCCTTGATCCGCGAGCCCAATCACCTATTGCTCAGTTGTTCCGATTGTTACTCTGTTACATTCCAATCCCGACACGACGCCAGTGTGCGTGACGTCCCATCATGGTGCATCGCGCGATTTCATTGGGCAGAGGAACCGGATGGGGCGGGGCATCGACAGCACCCATTCATTCCCAGTGCCAAGCATCTCTCACTGAATGTGGATGGACTTCTAACCACTCTAACCACTGCACATTAAAAATTGACAAACTTTTTAATGTAGATGTTTTCTTTTAACTCAGCTTTCACTGAATAATTTTGCAATAGCCTATATTATAGCCTATTTTTAGGCCAGAGCAAGATTTGTTCTTCTAAACATAGATAGACACTTATTTAAATTGCATTGAAACATAAATGTAAATTAGCTTACATTGAAGAGGGGTGGAATATTTATATTTTTAATATTGAATATTTATAAAAACTTATATTTTTCTCTAGTTTCCCTCTTCCTATAATAATAATAATAATAATCATACTTTTGAATTTATTATTATTTTTAGGATATTTGCTTTAATTGGTCATTGATTACTGTTATTATGATGGTAATGATGTTATTAGAGTAAATAAAAATAAATAAATAAATAAATACAAACTGGCATGGCAATATTGCAAAAGTGAATATAGTACTTCAAAACAGACAATAGAGCAAATAAATAAAGCAAAATAAAGAAAGTAAAATTAATGTGAACATTAAAAATGGGGCAGGTAGAAAATAAAGAAAACAGAATACAGACAGAATAGTGGAAATTACATTTACATTTATTCATTTAGGCCTAGCAGACGCTTTTATCCAAATTAATTTACATATATGCTATGTATAAATAGAAAGTATTACCACAGACAGTAATGGATCAACCGGTATGGTAATAAATGATCATAACTTTTTGTGCCTGTTCATATAATGGTGTTGTACTTCCCACTGTCCCTGGCCTGATGAAATGTGTTTTTCAACAGTTTGGATTTCTTGGAAAAATTGTTTGATATTGTATAAAGCCCTATTATAATGACTTAGTTATGATAATTAATTATTAAAAAATAACTATCGATCATCAGTCACCGACAGCTTTCCCCTTTTTGTAACTATCGCTGTTGCTGAACAAATGATTTATTTGTTGTTTATTTAAGCAATAATTGAAAGAAGAGAGCTGGATTACCCAAGGGATTTGCTTTTGTATCTAACAGAAGATAAGAAGCCCTGCTCTATAGCACTTCCTCTTCCCAAAGCCTCTCCCAGCTTGTGATAAAAAGCCCCAAATTTGGGCCGCTGTAAACAAATACCCGTGTCTGGACGGGGTAAGCCGTGAGTTCAGAGAGTTCTAAGCCCTGGGAAAGACAAAACACCCTTTGAGAGTCCTCTACCCTCCACTGTTCCAAGATCTGATAAAGCTGCTTGAGATGATGTAACACACTGCATTCCCTGAGTATTCTGGGTAGGGCTGGGCACAGTGATATGGAGACACTACACAGGTGAATATTGTAAGACCACAAAAGGAACACCTAATAAAAGGGATATGGAACGCAAATCCAAATACATATCGAAGCCAACATCAACTGTACTGAAAGATTAATGCTTTTCTAAGAGGATAGCTATAAATCATGTGAGTGAAAAAAAAATCAATAACACTGGGATTGTGCTGGGAAATGTTTCTTAGGCCACAGAACATTGAGAACATATAAAACTGAACACATAAAACGTTCTCTTTTTTTACAATTAAAAAACAGTTTTCTAAAGGCATATTTATTTACACAATGTCTGAAATTTTGAATTCAGATAATTGTCTTGCCATTGTCTTGTCAAATGAAATTGAAAAGCAGCATGAGTCTGTATGTTTCAGTTTGATGTCTCATGGCTGTGCATTGTTGATGTCTTTCACATTGTTCAAGCTTGTACACTCTATTGTATTTTTTATCTCACCAAAACCAAACAAGCACAGCTGTTTAACTGCAATGCTATGGCTATGCTTCCAGGGGATGTTAATATGTTAAGATCCTGTTCTCTCCCCACAGCGAGAGCTAGAGTGCTGAGGAGCCGACAACATTTAAAGAATCAAGCAGCGCTCCGTGACTAACACAGACATAGCCATTGAGTAGGTGTGGATTCTGAAGTCCTGCTCCTCTTGTTTAACTCTCTCTGGTGCCCTCCAGGCAAATGAATCTTTAGGAGGAAAAAAAAAAAAAAAAAAAAAGCAAAAACAAAACTGGCACAAAGCGTCTTAAAGCATGAGCGTGAGTGTGGGATGGCTAGATACCTCCTCGTTGCTTTATTTATTTAAAATGACCTTTCCGTACTGGAACGGAGTTCGCTCTTGGCAATGTTAAGGTTTAAATGTTGGAAGATGTAGGAGGGGAGAGCAGCAGAAACCAAACCCAAGAGGAAAAGGAGAGAGAGTCAAATCGCAAGAAAAAAAGAACTCGAGTGACTCCAGGGAGAGCAAGGCTGTAAATGAAGCAGAACAGGTTAGATGTGTTGATAGGTTTTTGTCCTCATTAAAAAAAGCCAAGTTCTTGACTTCTGAACTCCTTCATTTGTATTCTGTGGCAATTTATTCCGTACAGATTTGGACTGGAGAATTGGGTTAGATTGCAGTGGTGAAATGAGAGTTTCTTTGCTAAACTCCAGCAGAGGATCCTTCACATTTGGCTCTGTTTTCAACTCAGATGATTAAAAGAGTGGGAAAGAGAGAGAAAGCAAAAGTAGAGAACGAATGATGCCCAGTAGAAGAGCGGTATACTTCAGCTTTCAAAATGAGTCATGAAAAATTACCATTAATTAAACAGCATCATAAACAAAACTACTTTTTAAAAATAGGTTTAATTATAATGCATGCAGGTTCATGGCCTCATAATAATTGAAATGATTATTTAGGTCAAGTGTGCACCACTAGTGATCCTAACTAAAACTGTGAAATTAAAAATTGTTTTCACACTGGTTTTCTCAACCATCTGCCCATTCAGAGAAACAGATAGTCCTGCACCAAAGTCACGTTATTGGCAAAGCTGAGTCAATGTTGCCATGAAAAATTCAAATTCAGTCATTATTTATTCACTCTGTTGTTGTTCTCAGACCACAAAAGGACAAAAAACATGGTCCGTTCAGTCCATATTACAGCAGGGAACAGTGACCAGCTTCAAGCCTTAAAAATAATACAACAGTATCTCTGAAATATCCCATACAATTTCCACTTTTGCTGAAGGAAGGAATAATACAAGCCTAAAATTGATTTATTATTTAGAAAAATCCTGACTTTGGCAGTTGGTTTTCTGCGCACAACTGCACTTTCACAAGATTGTATTAGTGTAGCATTTTGAGAAATCCTAACTCTACACACAACATAAAACCCAAAAAAAGTACTTTCTTCTGTGAGGTAAATAACTCTGGACCGGACAGAAGGGCAAGTAAGGATGAGTAAATAGTGACTGAGTTTTAATTTTGGGGTGAACTGCTCCTTTAAGATGCTCAAACAGAACAATAGAGCCACAATGTTTCTTTTCAGCTAAATCAACCTGTCTCTGCATATTATGCAGGGTCTGGTGGAAATATTTTAACATCAGAATTACACACTTCACCTTTAAGTGAACTTCAAAAATACTAAAAGATGATTACAACTTGGTGAACAGTCACAAAACCAAAAATACACACTTTTCCTCATGAATTCCCACCAATTTGAACTAAAAATGCTGAAAATAAAGTGCATGTCTGTGATTTTGCCAGAGCAAAGCATTAAAGATTTGAATGATTTCAGCACACTGTGCCCTCACACACACACATTTACACTCTCTTTGATGACCTGCAGTGAGAATGTTAATGCATTACCTCCTCAGGCTGAGATCAGAGAAGGCTTTCCTCACCCCCTTTGAACTTCCTTTTGTTTTCTCTCCCAGTCATCAGGGTTCCCAGCCACAGAACAGGAAAAGTTATCTGGATGGATGCCCTGTCAGTGAGGGATCCTCAGATCTTCCTGTGCATGCATTCACACACACTTCCTGCACATTACTTAGTTCTGTCGGGATAAATATGTGAGAACAGTTTATATTTGGGAATTTTTAGATTCCTTATGGTTTAGTACGCACAGTTCAAAATGATCAGTTGAGATGATTGGAATGTCATAAAATCTTCCATCTCAGAGTGAGTCAAGGAAACAGAGTGTTTAGGGTGGATACAGAGCACAACAAAGACAACAGTTTATTCATATTTATTATGTTAGCAACATGAGGGGAATTCTTCCTCTTAAAGACACAGTCACAGAATTATTTGCATGTGTCCATTTTTTAAGGTTTATGCTGTAGAGCACTTTTATTTTTCTCTGATCTGTCATTCTATACTTAATCTTGACTTTCTGTGATTTTGATTTAAATCCAGCTGCCCCTTAAATGTAGGTGTCTTGAATACATTTGTTCTAAGATTATAACTGAATATTAGCTGTTAGTGTATAATATGGTTGGAAGGGTTAACATTGCAGGGCTTGGATTGATAATGTATCTTGATATTGTATGTGACACCATCTGAACTTGACATACTTTGACTTTTAGTGAATTGACTCAACTGTTCCTGTTCCCCCAATACTAAGTGACATTTGAATTTTTTAATCATTTCATACCAATTAAAATGTTCAAGTTTCCCCAAGTTTACCATAGAATTATTAACAACCCTATTTTTCAAATAACATCCTCAGTATTGTCACAGGATCGCAAGTAATCTGCGTTAAGTAAAACTGATGTGATTTGAGACTTAAACTTCATTTCTGTCATGACAACTCTCGGAGGGATTGGCATGGTAATGTACATGACAATGTTAATGTATTTGGTCTTAGCAGAATAGATCTGCTACGCTGCTGCTGCTGCTGCTACTGCGGCAAAGCAAGTAACAAGACTTGCTACTGCCAATAGATCCACAACAAGCTGCTGTGAGCATGTAGGAAATACTGCTGCTGCACATATAACATATATGAATAACCTCATATAGCATACATGAATCACCTCATAGCAGATCTATACAGGTGGAGCTGGGGAAGGTGGAGGGTTTCTGAAGTGCGCGACCAAACTGCTACAGCAAACAAAAGCCAGGTATTTTAATATTGAGCAAAGAGCTCAATGGCTACTGATACAGGAAAAAAACCAATCAGCTGTGCCATATGATAATGATGTTATTAGGTCAGACTGAGTTGGACCTATCGGAGTTTCATGCCAGACCTCTGTATTTAATGTTTACTTAACTTAACATTGCCATCACAAAACAATGCACAAAAACATTGTATGGCCTAAGAAAAAGCAATAACTAACAAATTTTATTTGATTTTATTTTTTCGTTTATTTAGATAGAGACAGTACAATAAACATGATGCCAGTCAAAGACTATAGCAGTTGCTAATTTGCATCTCATGTCCCTAGAAAGGCTTTTCTAAAAAAAAAAAAAAAAAAAAAACTAATATAACAAACTCTTCATATAAAAACCTCACATTGCAAACAGAATACAAAACAAACACATGCACCTAGTTTTATAGACTATAATTAACTAGTACAGAACCAAATAAAAATTTAAATATGCGTTCAAGTCTGGTTTCATTTGAGCCAACGCTTAACCTTCAATTTAAAAGACTTTATATCATGTATCACTTTAAATTCATTTGGCAACATATTCCAAAGTTGGCATCCCTTTACAGAGAAAGCTCTTTGCTCTTGTGATGTTCTGCAAAACCCAATCCTACAGTTTCCAACCTCTCCAAATTACATAAAACAGAAGGTGCCTTATTACGTAAACATTTAAAAATCAATTTCACATATGATACATTTTTAAAATTCGTAAAATTAAGCATATGCCATTTCTTTAAAATATGACAATGATGCCATTGATTTGGTTCTTTGTCCATTATTTTTAAAGCCTGATTATACAGCATCTCAATTTTTCTAATTAAAGAGTCACTAGTTTGAGACCAACCTGTAATACAATATGAGATACGAGAAAAAATGTGTGTCAATAGGTGTCAATCTAGCAGTGTACTTTTGGCACTTTGCATCTAAACAACGGTAAATACATAATACAATAAAATATAATATCACATTTAATTCTGCACATTTAACCAATTAATAACACAACCCCAAATTTGTTTCACAAAACTGCAAAATCTTTGTGAGCATTTCCGCCCAAACCTGGTTAGAACTCACCCAGCCACAGGGCATGCTGGGTAACTGACAGCACAATAGTATCTATCATACTTTCTACTCATTACTTCACCATTACTGAGCAAAGCAAGTTTCTGAACACTGAACAGAAATTAACTTAAATGTGGGTGGTCATGTGTTAATGTGTTCATTCAGTATTCATTAAAATCAGTTTTTCTAGACAGGCTGAAGAGAATATTTTGAAACTAGTACACTACTATTCAAAGGTTTGAGGTCAGTAAGATTTTTTCAAAGACATTAATACTTTCATTGAGCAAGGACAAACTAAACAGATCAAAAGCGACAGTAAAGACATTCATATTGTTTGGAGTAAAAAAAATTACATTTTATAATATACTTTAAAGTACGTTTTGAAATAAACACTTCTACCGACCCTAAAGTTTTGAACAGTAGTTCACATCAAACTCTTGTATTTTTCATCATGATAAGAACCTTTTGAAATGTTCTCTATTTTATCTATTACACAGCATTATAGATGTTTAGCATCTCAGGGCTCTTTGGAGTCATATAATACGACAGATCAAAACAAAACAGAAATCACTGGCACTTTCAGTCAACAAAAGACAAACAGAGTAGTTCCCTGTGATTGAGAAACAATATGACACACACATAAAAAAGCCAAAACTGACAAGTGTGGACATGTAAGACAACTCATGAGACCTGACAGGGGGGGTTAATTATGTATGCTTCGTCATGTCGCCTGTGAACACAAACAGCAGGGACTATGGCCAACAGACACAGCACTCTTCAACGTGTCCTCTGTGTCATATATCACCACACACCTCCAGACCAAACATCACTTCAGCCTTACCTCTGCATTAATCTCGGCTATTAACAGTTCATAATCAGCTTGTTTTCCTTCAGTTTGCCTTCAAATTGACATAAAGGAATAGTTCACCAATAAGACTTTTGTTCATTTTTTCAACACAAATGAAGATATTTCACTGAAAGTCCATACAACCTAAATTTTGAAGATCCAAAAAGGTCATAAAGGCATCTTAAAACTTATCCATTTTGAGTTTACTAAAGAGATATGCTCAATGAGCAGATTTATTCACATATAAACAAAGATTGACACAACATACAGCGCATTAAATATAGTAAACAGGAAAGCTCAAATGTATGTCGATGATATCCCAGCTGAAAAACAAGTGCTCTATTTTTGCGCACTAATTTTGTTCTTAATATACTAAAAATGATCCTTTAGTACTCCTTAAGGTCAACTTAAGATCATCTCAGTGTACTCAACTGTGCTATTTTGAGACACCATGAATATGAACTAAAATGCACTTTCAACATACTATCTTTGTATTTAAAAAATTTATTTAGTTACCACTTGTAGTACACTTGAACCCATCTTTCATACACTAGTACACTCAAGTGTACTACAAGTGGTAGCTAAACGCATTTTTTAAATACAAAGATAGTATGTTAAACGTGCATTTTAGTTCATATTCATTGTGTCTCAAAATAGCACAGTTGAGTACACTTAGATGATCTTAAGTTGACCTTAAGAAGTACTAAAGGATCATTTTTAGTATATTAAGTACAAAATTAGAGCACTTTAAGTACATTATGAAAGTGTACTTGTTTTTCACCTGGGATGTTTGAGCTTCTGTGTTTACCATATTTGATGCACTCTATGCATGTGCTTCGATCAAAAAAATCAAATGATAACATCAAATGAACTCCTAAATTAAATCTGTGTGTCGTTTTTGGTCAACTAACCCTTTAAAGGTATAGTTAACCCCATATTATTTACTCACCCTCATGTCATTCCAAACCTGTATGTATTTCTTTCCTTCATATAAATGTAATGCAAGTGTGGAATGGCTCCTAGAGATTTTTTCACATTAAAGAGTGCATAAAAATATCATAAAATTGGTCAATACTATGTATGCACTTTATTCCAAGTCTTGTCATATGATAGCTTTTTATGTGATAAACAGATTGAAATGGTAGTCATTATTCACTGAAAATCTGAGCTGTTAACCACTGCGACTAGATCATTGAGTGAGTTGAGCTTGAAAACCAGATTGGATGAATCATTCAGACCAGTTTTGGGAATCAGGCTATCTGACTCACTGAAACAATCCAACTCAAAGAATCTTTTAGCAATAAATTAGACATCACTATTTCTCTCATGCATGCACCAAGACATATAGGGAAGATGATTTTTAGTGAAAAACAAGCCACCCAAATTATTATAATTAAAAGAATGCACAGTATTTTTCTTAAAAAACCCCCCCCAAAAAAACACTTTTTGTGTTCCACAAAAGAAAAACATACAGATTTTGAATGACATGAGGGCATGTGGTGAATGATGTCAGAATTTTCATTTTTATATGAACTATTGCTTCAATTATGCAGATCACATCGTACCTACTGCTGTTATTTCATTTGAACAGAGCAAGATTATGACTGCGGTTCAGTCTCAGATGCCACCTGGTTTAAGCAACTGCTGTGCTCAAAGACAGACAGAGAGAATTTGATTGGTGCGGCTTCAGGCTCTTCGTTCCAGAGAGATACTGTGCTGTAATTAGTTCACTACAATAATATAACGCAAGCAAGCCTCCCACGGTGTGTCAATGACGTAACAGCATCTCGAACGGACTGGAACCATATCTGCAAAACAGAATATTAAAAAGACATGTGGATGAACTCTCTGATTTGGGTCAGAAGTCTACATCAACATTCATTACTACAAATTTTAGTGTTTGGAGGTTGTTGCAATTTCTTTTTTACATTGGAAAACCAGTTTAGGTTGCATTGTGAGCACACATATGTTTGCGAAGAATGCTTTGGTGGGTGTTGTGAACGGTTAAAAGCTCTCTTTTGATGAAGTGTCTGTGCAGTTCCTCTGTAAAAGCAACTTTCTCTTGTCGCTTTAATATTTCAGCTGTACACTGTGAGGCAGTGACAGTGTGCCCGAGGCGAGCATGCCAATTACACTAACACTGACTATTCTCTATGATATGCCATGGAGCCTTTCATCACCGATGCATTACCGAAGCAAATTATAGATTTTACAACAAAGTTAACTCGAGAGCTGTCAACCAGATCAACCTCCCTCACCACATTTAGGCACTTTTTCCATTGAGCGTCCATCAAATATACACGCTCAATCTGTCTCTGGCAGTGAAAGGAAAGCTGGCTCCTTGAGAAGAGATCGGACTGTGGGCAAGCTGACAAGACTATCTGTCCTTTACGTTAATACACTGCAATAAACACCAACGGCCCTCTGCTAAAACCATTAAACTTACATAAGGCCTCTGTGCTTGCTAAAAGCACTTAGCTGAAAACAAAACAAAAGGAGTATGGGAGTGTTTTGGCATCTGTTGTTTCCTCTGCTCTTTGTTGGACGTGTAACCTTTATTGATAAAACAGTCTAGGCTGGGTCTCTGTACAGATTTCCTGATTTGATTATTATTCACATGCACTTTATTTTCTGATTCATTTGGACCTATCTCATTTATAATGTCCATTTTGTTTACATATTAAATACATTTTCTCCCAGCTTATGCTGTAAATCACACAGGAAATCATTTAACTTGGTAAAAAAAAAACAACAGGAACAAACGGCTATTTCTTTTAAAAATGTTATATTGCATTTCTTGTGTAAAATTGAAATATAAACTCATAACTACTTTAGTTATAAACTCCCATGAAATCAGAAAAAAATTAACGTTGTTCTCATTTAGGCTCAAATAAGCATGCACACTTTATTTATTAATTTACTCAAATATTCTGTCACTTAAGATAATGATAACTTATTAAATAAATGCTAAAGATTTTGTGACTTCCTAAACAGTCTGGCTCATAAGAGTTGATTTACTAAAAAAAAAAAAAAAAAAAAAAATGGTTTAAAAGTCTCTTTCGTTTGAGAATCGAACTGTGAATCAAACTGCACTATTCTCGCTGTACAATTCATGCAGCAAAACAAAAATAAATAGGAAGGGTTTTGTGGCATATTTAAAATCAAGATTGTGATTTATCAATCTTGTATTGGTTGTGAAATCAATATTTTTCACCCTAAACAGACAGATATGCATGTGGAAGCACAAATGCATACTGCAGATACAAAAAATATACACGTTCCAGACAGTTCAGCCTCCAACTCTAGCTGCTTTTGCCTTTGCATAGCTTTGCCTCATAAATCTTGCGCCTCAGGTATTCCTCATGCCCTGGAAAAGCAGGAATTTCTGACCTTTTAGCTGTGCTTTATGTAAACACTGCGGTCTGGAAGGGCATGGTACAGTGTGCTTAAACACACACTCATAGACACGATAAAAAAAACACACTGGGCATGATTTATCAGTATCAGGCCCGGTTGGCACTGTAGGAATAGACAGCATGTAAACGCAGACTGCCACTGTTGGAGGATGAGTGAGAAAAACAACAGGTTTTTTTTCTCTGAGAAATATAGATGCTGTCTGTGGACACTGGACAGGTTTGCTCAGGAACACCGAAGAAATTCTTCATAAGGATGACAGCTCCTGACTGTGAAGACGCAGGTCAGAAAACGGTCGCGTCCATGATATATGGAGCTCAACTTTTTTGAATGAGCTGGAAAGAAAAGCATAGCTCCAGGTCCGGATTGTTTTTTCACAGTTTGAGGACTGTCGAATCTGACATTCAACTCCCTTTGTTATGAACCCAAACCCAGAGGGCTGATGGGAATAAAATGTGAAACGTCGTTTGTTCCAGCCTCGGAGGAAGAAAGAATATAAAAGTGTTTGAGGACCATCAAATAGAAATTAGAGCTTTTCCCCAGTGTGACTGTGAGTCAGCCGGACTTTACAAGTTCCTCCAAATCTCACAAGAGTGTCACAGATGAAGAATGGAGAAAATCTGACGAGTCCTTGTAAATAAGTGGACCAAAAATTGAGAAACGATACAGTTGGGTCCGAAAGCTTGATGCTTCAATTTTGTATTTTTTGAATATATTGAAACAAATTATTGAAGTTTTAGTGAAAAGTTGAACTAAAAAATTTATTTCAGAATACCTTATTATTTGGTTTATTCTCAGTTTGCATTAATGGCGCCAAATGCATGAGCTCCACAAGTTTGTGTAAAGCCTGAGAATCATTTTATCCTGCATGATTTGAGAATGATCTTCAATTAGTCATCTAGAAATAGTTCTGAATGTTCGGTATTTCTTATACATTTTACATCATGTTTCTTTGTTTAAAATATTTAAAACTTCCTGTATATTCCCAGGATTAATAATTAATTTTGCTCTTAGACTCTTAAACCCGACTGTAGATTTGACCAAACATTTCACAAAAAGGCTGCATTGGAAATCAATCAGGTTTGGATAACTTTAGCCGATTCTAACCACAAAAACTTCCACAAATCAAAAAGAAATAGACGTGCTCCCTTCCATGCTTTAAATAAGATGCACCCATCACATAGTGTCTGACCTACCAGCCCAGAAGGGAACTAGAGCAATCAGTTTTGTGTGCAATTAATCATTGTGAGCCCGACAAACTGCTACAATCTCAAGCACTTAGAGGCAGAGGCAGCAGTAATTATGACAAGGCAGGGCGATATAATAGCCGACAAAGCGTGCCTTCACTCCCATTAGGAAGGGAGGTACAGATCCCTTCTGAACACATCAGTAGCCAGCGAGGAGATAAGGGGGTCGTATATAGCTTGGAAATGGAAAGAGAGAAAAAAAGAAACAGAAAAGGGGAGAGAATAAAGACAAAGGGAGAAGCAGAGAGCGTCATACGGCTGACCTATAAAGAACGCTGGAAGACGTGGGTGGAGATGTTTGGAGTTCCCACAACGCATCACACCCTGTCTGTTTCTGCAATCAATGCAGATTAAAAATGAGACAGAATGAGCTGTCAGAACACATCCAACTGAGGCCGCAATGTCTTACTTTTTGCTAGATTTCAAAATGCAAGCAGAGTAAGAGTGCTGTTGCTCTGTAAGCAGCAGATGATCACAGCTGTGGTGATATTCAGAAAAACCACACAACTGCGAGTGTGATGTTTGCTTTCGAACACCATCTCGATAAACAATTCATGTTGGGTAACTTACATTTCAGCAGACACAACATTAACAAATACTTGTTTTTGGCTCTGATAATGAAAATACTGTAGTTCCAAACAAATCCAAAACAATTAATTGTGCAAGTGATGGGTCATTCAGGAACGGCGAGTTTACTGCGTCTGTAACACGACAAATTATCAGAAGACTTGGGAGGTAAACAATCATTTATGTTCTTCAGAAATTATCTTTGGCTGCCTTATATTTTCCTAATTTGGAATATAAACAACAAGGTTGACTAAGAGAGTCGGATCATCTCATCCCTATGGAGTTTCATTCCTGAATGAATGAACATTTTGAACAAAACGATTGAGTAAATTACTCAATGGCTCATTCATTTGTTGTACTCCTGAATGAATTTTTGACTGTTTTTGACTGAATTAGTTTAAATGAACGATTCAATGGTTTAAGGTCCTTGCACATTCAAAAATAAATACGACCTCACGTTGTGTCAATACACATACACACACTCTCCCTGAAAATTTTTTCCATCATAAAAAAATTCGGGTTCGATTTTCTATTTTTCGGATCCATAACATGCATTTTGCTCATTATCGTCATTATCGCATATCAGCATTTGTTACATATTCACAAAACATATATCATGCCCTCATGGGATATTATTGTCCGTTGGATGCACACATCAGAATTTTGCCAAAAGTAGATCATTCAGGCATTTTTTCCTTACTGTTTTATGAATACTGTGAATTCAGACATCTATAGTTAAGTCATAGACATCTATATAGCGCTTTTAACAATACAGATTGTGTCAAAGCAACTTTACAATATCAAAACAGAAAAATAGTGTGTCAATAATGTAAAATGACAAGATTAAACACTCAATTTTCAGTTAAAGGCATTTCATTATTGAATTCAGCGATGTCAGCGTCCAGCTCAGTTCAGTTTAAATAGTATCTGTGCAATCAAGTCGACGATATCGCTGGAAATGAAGTGTCCCCAACTAATCAAGCCAGATGTGACAGCGGCAAGGAACCGAAACTCCATCGGTGACAGAATGGAGAAAAAAACCTTGGGAGAAACCAGGCTCAGTCGGGGGGCCAGCTCTCCTCTGACCAGATGAAACAGCAGTTCACTTCCAACCGCACCAAAGTCAGATTGTGTAAAGGACTCATCTGGTTCCCGAGGTCTTGTCCCAATGGCTGTCAATGGTGTCAAGTGAAAACCATGAACCATGAGTGACACAGCCAGTGCAAACCAAACAACTAAAGCTGTATGAATGACAACGTCCGTTTAAGTGCTATATAATATCTTTGTGTGAGAAAAAGATCCAAATTTAAGCAACTTACAAACATGAATGCTTTGGAAATAACTTTCCGTTGCTCTTGCTTTAAGCTATCAAACAACCCAATCAATGTTGTTTTACAACTTGCTCTTTGCTAACATGATGTTGCAGGAGCAGACAACTGCCCATTCTGTCATTCCTAGTCCCAGCTGGCGCGGAACAACACTGTGCCAGGCCTGATACCCATGGGGCAAAGCTGAGCCCGGGGCTGAGACTGCTTCCAGCTGGCCCCCCGGACTCTCCAAGATCATCCTCCTGCTCTCTCTCCAAACACAGACACATCACTAAAATGGGCATGGCATCCAGCCCACACATGTACTCGCTGTCACAACACGACAGGAGCATTAACAATCTGACACATCCAAACACACCATCATCAATCTCAAGGGTCCCACTCCAGACACAAAACAGAATGGCTTCTTTTCCAAAAGGGTCTTCCAGGACCAAAATGCATCCTTAAGGAATAAAGTATAAAATTGATGTGAGATGCTTATTGGTTTTGCTTGGGAAAGAGAGAAACGTCATTCACAAAACAGCAGACAGTTGGTGAAAATACATAAATGCAAAAAAATGTTGTGTCAGAAATAAATGAAAATAAAACAAACATTAATGCTAAAGTTAGTCAGTTAGTCTACATTGTGACACTTGTCACTTTGACACTTTTTGTTTTTAATAAGCCATCACAGAAACACATGCAACATACCTCTTTTCAAAACAAAAACGATGCAAACTGTGCATGCAAACAAAACGGTGTGCAGGTCATTCACTCATCATCTTATTACAATTTGAGACGAAAAGAGCTACACAATGAGCACTGACATGAATACTTATGCTGCTATTTACTTTCTTAACACTGTTCCTGATCTTATCGTCAATGATTAATGCATGCTACTCCAAAGGAAAAAAAATGGTTTGGCCTTGTAATTTTTAATCAGAATGTAATAACTTGCTCATCCTCTCAAATGACCTCTCCTTTTCCTCTTAGGTTACTTTGGATAATGCTACATCACACAGCCATCTGCTTATCCCACAATTGTAGACTGTATGCATTTTTATCTATATTTATTGTTTCTTCTGGGGTCTCTAAGATTTTTTTTGCAAGAAATTAATAGTTTTATTCACCAAGGACTCATTACACTGATTAAATATGACAGTAAAGGGATTTATTATCTTATAAAAGATTTCTGTTTCAAATAAATCCTGCTCTTTGAACTTTCCATTCTTCAAGGAACCATAAAAAATAAAATAAAATACAAATTCCACAGAAACACATCTGTTTTCAACAATGATAATAATATAAAATGTTTCTGTGATGAATATATTGTTAAATGTTTCTGCACTGTGGCTCTGGAGAAATTTCTTTCTCACCATAAAAAGGTTCATACATAAAAATCATATGACTATTTCCCCTCACATTTAGCATTCAAGTTTCCTGTTTTAAGTTATATACCTCAGATGTCTCATGGCATTCTGACTTTATTTTGATGTTTGTTTTCAATTAACCTGATATGGGAAAAGAGAAAGGAATCTATGCTTAGTGCTTTGTTTAAGTAACCAAACTCCCAAGCAGTGAAGGCGCTTTCATTTCAGCACGCTATTGGATACAAGTGTGGGAAAAACATGCAATTTCTCATGTTTATGACTGGAAACAGGCCAGAAAGGTCACAACTGCACAAACTTGTCTCAAGATATAGGAAAGAAAAAGAAACAGAAAAAGAAAGAGGCAGGGTGTGCCAGTGATGACAAACCAGATCTTTGCTCCAGAACACCTGTTCCTAACATTCCCACACACACACAATTCCCAGCATTTCAGAAGCCGATGACTCACACGTGTCCTCACAGAGGAATCTCCAGCAGAAAATCACTCATGATTGCACAAGAAGATCATTAACAGGAAAAGTTGTGAAACAAGATGATGACGAGGGTGTTGATTAGGAACGCTGCACCATGAATCACAACTGTGGGTTGTTGAGACGGTGCTTAGTTAGCAACATGAATATGTTCATGACCTATCGTCCATTATGTCAAAACCTTTTTCTTTCAAATGCATTTTTTAGGCAAAAAAAAGACATTTAAAAAATGAAGCTATGCTACATCTCCAGCTAAACATTCTTCTTGATATTTGAAAACGTGAATGAATTCTACACATTATGTACCATAGGCACAAAATATTTTGCTTCAGAATCTTGCTAATACATCAAAAGATTGCTTTGAATTTCCATGTTGGGTCAACATGAATCAATTCAGACAAACACTTTTTTCCTCACAGTTTAATTTAATAATTTGTTCATGTAAATTCAATGTAACGGAAGTTATTTTTAAGTGATCCTGATTTCTTTTTTGTAACTTCACCCAACATGTTGAGAGCTCAACGTGCTGCAAATAGAAAAAAACACCTGCAAATTAAGAAAACACCTTCATCAATTTTACAACACACGTGCTGCAAATGCTCACAACACAAACAAATAAAGAAACATATTCAAAATATTTCTTTCTTCTTTATTTGGTTGTGTTGTGAGCATTTGCAGCACATTTCTTTATTTGTTTGCATTGCGAGCATTTGCAGCACCTGCTGTCAAACTGATGAAGATGTTTTCTTTTTCTATTTGCATGTGTTTTCTGAAGTTGCAGTGTGTTGAGCTCTTTCGGCCACCGTAGTATATTGAATGTGATCTTTCAATAACACATTAGAAAGTGTTTCAGAATGCCCCACTGATTTTATTGATTGAAATACTGCAACAGGTGCTGTATATGGATGGCAGACTTGCAGTTTGTTCACATGTCTTTGTTATTCCCCTTTTGAGAGGTGATCTAAATATCTGTGGCTTGAAACAGATAAAAAATTGACAGGCTTGCATTGCAGTTATATGTATTTTTGCCCTTCATGTCTCTGTGCCAGTCATATGACTGAAAACTATGAATTTGTATGCTGACAGCTAGTTTTGTGAGAATTAGCATTTTCTTGCTAATTCTCACAAAACTAAACAAACACTCTTACTGGCTACCTATAATTAGAAGCAAAAGTTCCACTCTCACCACAATGGTAATCCATAACAGTAACTCTTCTAAAAGCCAACACAAATTAAGCACTATTAGGTCTCCCCCATTCCCTTCTCACAAAAAGACATAAAATTAGATTTAGTATCAACATTTGCTCACCCCATCAAGTCACAACCAAAGCACGCTTGGTTGCATGCAAAGAATTGCAAATGGCAAGCAATAAAATGATTTATTCCTCAACAAAAATGGATTAAGTAAACGTACATTATACAAATTTAAGTGGATTGAACATAATGAACTTAAGTTGTGACAAAACGATCAAGAATTATTGCATTAGCTCATTTTAATGAACTAAAATAAGTAGCAAAAATCTTTTTTGCGCACTCGTGATTTCAGCAGAAATGCAAAAAGCAGAACTGAAGACATAAATGGAGCATATTACTCAGAAGCAGATTTAAACACTGAAGCACAACTTCAAGTATGGTTTTCCAAAAAAATAATATTCGTTCCGTCAAACTAAGTCATTGTCTGGCTAGTCTTCTATGTGCTGAGAGCCTGTATTGTGCCCTTTTGTGGTGAAACTGTGCAAGAAGTCTTCTTGGTGTTTGTTTTGGTGTGTGTGTGTGAATGATAAAGACACACTGTGTCAGCATGAAAGAATCGCAGTAGCTGTTACGCGTTGGTCAAGGGAGTGAAAAAGGGATGAAGTGTGAAAAAGAGAGCAAGAGACACAGAAAAGAATGAGAATGCAGAGAGAGTGAATGGGGCAGGAAGGCGAACAGGACATCATTAGTGACCAGTGCAAAGCTTTAATGAGCAGGATCACTGTAGCCTTCCATCTGCACTGCTGCCTGAAGGCTGGAGAACGTGTTTGGCTGCCCACTGTGTCGTTCTGACAAGGGCTGAGGTACCTCCAGACATCCCCTCGGCTGGGCACTCTCTGTCTAGGCACAAAAACACACTTGCATAGCCACATTTTTGTCTGAGAAGACACATGCAGACTACCAAAAGTGCCTTAACGCATTGATCACAAAAAGTTTGTTTTGCCTTGAGGCATGGACGCCGTGTGGCCTACAGCCTCAGACCAGTAATGCTCACTTCTGTCTTCCTGTCCATGATGGAATGCAGCTCTGGTATATCTGGTATCTAGAAATTTGGATGCATTAATATCAATGAATTTAGATGCTTCTATCTAAAGCAAGTTACATTCAGAAATACATTTTATGAATGAATGAATGAGATTACAAGACGGTTTCACACCCATTTTCAAATTCATCTATTGAAACCTGACAGTCTGACAGACATTAATATATTTTGAATATGAACACAAGAATGACTTACTTCACTGATTAATTTACTTACCTTTTGCACATTCTTCTGTTGTACATTCCTGTTCATTTGTCTGTGATTAAGTCTATTGTATACTGTCCATTACTATGGAGCGGACCTGATTTAGATTTCACTGCTGGTTATATATTCTCTATATAACTGTGTATATGACAAATAAAATCTTGAATCTTTAACATGAAAACATATTGATTGATTAGTGGGGGGTACTGCTTAGAAATATTATTTACTTAAAATTAAATTATCTGAAAATCCCAAACAATTTCAATTTGTCTGACAGAGTTATGCAATATGACAGCATATAATATATAAGAATAATAAAAATGACCTAAAATGATAATAAACCCCCCTAAAACTGAAGACTAAATATGGAAATAATTTAATTTTATATTTAATAATTTAATTTTCTTAAATACCTGACAATGCTGGAAAAAAAAGTGCAGAGACACAACTGTTAAACCTTCTAAAAACAATTTACTTCAAAAAATAAATAAATAACCTCTTCCTTTTAGGACATAGTAGATTTCTTTGAAATATCTTCTATATAATGAGATATTCTTTGAGATAGTAAGACATTAATAGGTAAGATAAGACATCAATATGTTTTTTTTTATATTTTAGGTATATAAAAAACCCCGTTAATAATCTATTAGTATTAAGTTACATACTGACGACAAGAGAATTTAATGAGTGATCATGTAATGCCATCATGCAAAATAAAATAAAACTAAAATAAGATCAATCTAATGAAATATATGCTTGTGCAAAAAATATGTTAGTGAAGAAGTGATTTTATTTGAGTGATTTTTTATGTTATTACTTTCTATTTATCAAAGAATCCAACAAAAAATGTATCACTATTTCCACAAAATATTAAGGAGCACAATTTCTTTCAGTAGTGCAGATATCTGCTGCATATACCGCTGTACAAATAGTCCAATTTCATCACTAGCAAAAGAGCAGCAAGTACAGTCCATCTTAAAGGTCAGATTTTGAAAAACAAATGAGTTACTGTATGTGCAGTGTGAAAAAAGACTTTTTGTCTTTTCTAGTAATGGGCCATCATTAATGGCAGGCGCTTCTGATTATTCCATCACACTTGCTTATATGGCTGCATGTGTGTTGTTGCCTGGGGCAATGCTGGGATGTAGCTACCCAGAAGGCTCATACTCATATATATGGCCTATATATGTACTGCAGAATTGTGCTGGAGAGTGAAGGCTGACACATTATATTTAAGTATGTATTTATAGATACACAGAGACGGCAAAACTGCTGAATTTTAATAGTCGTGACAGAGACGGCATGATTGAGGGAAGGTGCATGCAAGTATGAGGGAGCAGAGAGAAGGATTTTAAATAGATAGATATGGAAACAGCTCAGAAATAGATATGAGAGGACAGAGCAAGTGCAAATGCAGTCAAGAATATGAAGAAAAAGAGAGAGAGAGAGAGAGCAATGCGCTGAAAGAAAGAGCTGTAAAATGCTGAGAATGTCTCAGGTAGAGTCGCTGGAGAGTACAGAGGGATTGAGGTGGAGTGATGTGCTGTCATATCTCCCCGTCTGTTCATCTCTCACTCTCTCCCACCAGGTACCCTGAATCTTTACCGTCAGCAAGAGAACAAAGTGTGTGTGTGTGTGTGTGTTTGTGTGTGATGACGTTCTCACTGCTGCCTTGTATATGTGTGTGTAAGACATAGCGCAGTCAATATCAATCTAGATTAACGTGCCGGTGAACCCAGCCACAGAACACACCAAACATCCATTTTATTGGCTGTACTTCTCATTTAAACCCTCTTGAAGAACTACATCCTGTTTGTCATCCACTCTCCTCATCTATTATGATTAACATGAAATCGAACCAATTAAATAAAGACCCTTTCACACACGATCACCTAACGAACAGCCACAATAAGCATCCGATTCAAATCCTTCTTGGGTTCAATAAAACACAAAGAATGGCCTTGTTATGTTAATATGTTTATTAGAATGTTAACATATTCATGAATATTAATGAGTAGGCACACTATATAGAGATAGAGGAAAAGAAACGGGACTGAGAGTTTGGTCTGCATGCCTTGCGAATTCAAAACATCAGAAATTAATAACCACAATAGTAAAAACATGCCCACATAGTGTCAAAAATTGTTTTTCATAGTGTACTATGGGCTTAAATAATGTAATGGACGTTATTTAGATTAATGTGTACAGTTTTAAGCATTTATATCGGTGTGGTGGTGCATGTGTGTGCATGAATACATCAATATATCAACAATATAGTGTATGCAAGAAAATAACCTCAGTATATCCATGAGTACTTTGTGCAGTTGAGGCTAATGTTCACTTGATTTGTGTGCAGGTGTGGCATCCAGCTCTCCAATCTAGTTCAGAGCTGATAAAAGAACCAACGTGAACAACATCAGTACATGTGTGAGCATTAATAATCCACTAAACTTCAGCTCCACAGTCAAAAGGTACAACATTCTTTTAGAGTAAGAATGCCAATCTTACACATTTTTACATTATGTCAGATAGAACTACACTGGCAGAGAGATGTGTATCTAACAGAAGCCATATTCTATCCATATTCTATATGTGGATCTTAAGGCAAATCTCACAAATAAAAGAGCGGAGAGTGAATGTTTATTGGTTTATTATCCTTGCACATTCGTGCCTTAATTATTAGGAATTTGCTTTTTCAAGGTCTACTGTCTTCAAGATCAAAAAGGACCATTAATGTTTGCCTTCTTGTTTTTCATTGTGGGCAGTCTCGTGAGAATGACTGAATCACTGTTATTTGATCCTGATGTGTATCAAAGAATGTTATATATATTTTTAATATATGAGTACTACTATGTATTTTTTATGTGATTATCAAACACAATTTTAGTATATTGTACAGCTGTAGTATATGCTATAAAATTTAATCTTTAAAAAATTAAATAATTCCTATGCACTTTTCTTAGAAAATAACAAAAACGCCCTAAGGCGAACTAAGAGTCTGAACCGACAGTATGCTGCTATTGAGTTTTTGCTGAACAATTTGAATTGACTTGAACTCTGCGGTTAATGTACCATGAGATGGTCTCATAAAGTTCAAATCAAAAACAAACCCCTCGTGGGTGAACATCTTGCCATCTAATAATCTAATCCACATGAAAAGAACACAAACTCTCGTTCAGTGTCTTTTAGAGCTGATTTAGAGTTGCTTGCGTAATGTTTGTCACTTCCTACTATGGCTCATGTAAACTGTCCAAGACAAACCCATTTTGAGCCAAAATGTGATTTCCTTTTAAAAACGTCTCTCTAAGGAACCACAAATTCTCTATATAGTGAGATCTATACTAGTTTAGCAGCTATAAAACCAATGACCATTTCAGTTTTCACCCTCTCAGCCCTTCACAAGTTCCCTCAGTCATCAAAAGCCTCTGGCGTTGAGCCCTCTCTAAGCTATAAAAAAACACCAAGGCCCCACAAAGGCATGAAATGGTAGCTAGTTTTTAATTGGAACATGCTTTTCCCCAGATTCCCAGTATTGACTCCATCCTGTGAGCCAGACAAGAGCCAATATGAGATCTAATCGACAACGTCTAATCGATAGCACTCAATTTTTGGATCTCATTGCAATCTAAAGCATCTTGTAAGGCAAACCTTCCATCATAGGCATGGCCGGATGCCACAATTGGCAGCATGTAACCTATTACTGTAGCCCTCAAAACAACCGGAGCCACTCTGGTTAATCAATGGCGGGTCTGCACTGTCATAGACCTTTATTGGCGACCGTGTCGGCGCCTTTGTGGAAGGTGTGCAATATTGCGGAGTCATGCTACAATTGTGGTAAGTCTCTTTGTGGTGAGAAGCCTTGTTGATGCCTGAGGCTCTTGTAAGTAATGGAGGTTTGATACAAAGGTGACAATGATCAAAGGGTACAAAGACACAGTTCATTTGCTTCAGTACTTCCATGTGCTTCCAAGTTAAAAAGGTAACAGTGAATGGCCATGTCATATTAACAGTGATGCCTTTGTGAGGATCTCTATTCAAAAAGATACAGTGAATGGAAAGTTCAAGCCTCCTAGTGACAGGCATCTTGCATCCTCTTTTCTCAAAATAACGCTCTGTCTGGTTTATACACTTTTTAATAATGCTGTTCCATGCCTAAAAGTACATTCCCTTCCTTGCCTTGTCACTCCCAATGGCAGGATGAGACTTCAGAGAGACATGTCATCTATTTTTCCCCTTCTTTCTCCTGCCTTCATAACCAAAAAAGAAAGAAGAATCGTCTCCCATTTCTGATTCTTTGCAGTTTCACAGCTCCGAGCTCAGTTGCTTCATCCTGCCTTCTAATTGAATTCCACCATGAGTCGAACCCCAAGATTGGCTCCGGATCAAGAGATGACAGTATAATGCATTTGGTCCGGCAATGAAAGAAGGATTTGGGGTGGAACGCAGCTCTCTGTGGAAGGGTGGGCTTGTCTTTTTAAGAGACCTGGTCACAGTCACAGTGCAGTTCAGTCTACGGGATACGTAATAACAGGATCTTGCTTTTGATGGATGGCGAGGGAATTCAAGCTCGGGGACATACAAAGACAAAAAGACGACTAACCAAGCAAGTCGACCAGACGGTTTACATTATACTAAGAGACGGCAGACACAAGAGAGAGGAAAAGACAAGTAATATTTAGACGTGCAAAGGGTGGAGTCCACATGTTGCTATTTCGTTAGAATGTTTACAGGTGAAGAAAGCTAGCTAGACAGCTTGTTTTCCTATCTAGATAGCTAATAAGCTGCATAGCTAGCTATAAATGTATATTTCAATAACAGATAGCTAGCTAGATAAACAAGTTAGCTATACAGAGAGCTAATTAGCTAGCTAGCTAGCTAGCTAAATAGATAGACAGACAAGTTAGCGATAGATAGCTAATTAGCTAAATATTTACCCATATAGATAACTAGTTAGCCAGATAGCTATCTATCTACCTACTTGGATATAGATAGATAGACAGACAGACAGACAGACAGACAGACAGACAGACAGACAGATAGATAGACAAATAGATAGATAGATAGATAGATAGATAGATAGATAGATAGATAGATAGATAGATAGATAGATAGATAGATAGATAGATAGATAGATAGATAGATAGATAGATAGATAGATAGATAGATAGATAGATAGATAGATAGATAGATAGATAGATAGACAGACAGATACTATTCTTCTGTACTGTTGTAGGAAGTCCAGGGCGTGTTGTAGAACATCATGCTAGTCAGATTCGCTAACAGGCTGTGCTGAACACTGGCAGGAAGAAAGATGTTAAAGTGCTACACTTCAGGATTACATACAACAAACAAGATAATTCAGCAGCAAGTCTTTCACATTGTCCAAAAGGGAACATCAGTAGTACAGGCGATTCTTCGAGTTTGGAACTGATATGCTGTAAAGAGCTACTGAAGATCAGATGGATCCTTCTTTAGGACTGTTTTGATCAGAGGGAGGGTCTAGATCTGCTTTAGGAGAGTTTTGAGAGAAGTGGACTGAAGGAAGACCGCAGTCTGGTATGTGCTGTGGACGTCTGAGAAGATGGACAAGGAATGGAGGATCTCCTGGAATGCTCAATTTACGGTGAACTCTCCAGAGAGGCTGCAGAGGAAAAACACAGAGGGGAGAAAAGACATGAGAGAGGAACACAAACATAAACAACGGGCAGAAAATTAATATAGAGAAATTGCAGAGGAGATTGCTGAGAATAAGGGAGTGGAGGATTGTTGTAAATAAGATATCTTTAATACAATACTTGGCCAAAAGTAAGTGAACACACCCTCTAATTAATGGGTTTGGCTAGACTCCCTAATTCCAGTGAAGACAAAACAGGGGCCCTTTCAGTCCCAGGACACAGTGAGGTCCATATAGAGTCTGGAGTGGAAGAACTTGACCGGCCTGCATTAAGCCCAGAACTGAACACCTTTAGTATGAATTTTGACCTCCTGAATGACAGAAAAACTCTTCCATGTTCTAACATCAAGTAGAAAACATTATATGCATTAAGCCAACACGTTCTCACTCCCAACACGTTCTCACCCCCTTGGTGTTGCTTTTTGGTGCTCAAGGTACCCCTTTAGCATAATTTTTTAACGCACAGGGTACCCTTTTAGCATCACTTTTCGATGCAGGGTCCTCCACTGATTTCAGTTGTTTGCCTTAATTTAATGGTTTGCATGCATTTGTAAAAATATTTTAAAAATTATATAAATATAAATAAAGATCCAAGTCTTCTGTTTTGCCCCGGAAGACTTGGAATATTAATATTTTTGGAATAAATTATGACTGTAGTTGTATCTTGTGTTTTATCGACAAATGGTAGGTTTAGGGGCAGGGGTTGGGTTATGTGTTCGTAAATGTGTAAATAGTGTAATATAAATAAAACTGTTTTACATTGAAAAAATCACACCCCAACATATATGCAATAATGCCAATATTATTACCCAATATATAATATAATCATGACGATAAAATTTCCAATGCCTTCTGCATCGACATATTGATGCCAAGGGTTTCTTATTTAAAGCAATGGAGGACCCTGCATGTTGGAAAATGACGCTAAAGGGGTACCCTGTGCATCAAAAAGTGATGCCAAAGGGTCCTGACCAAACGTCAATATATGATGATTTGGGAGTGAGAATGTGTTGATTATGCAATAAAAGAGTTGCCTATTAGCATTAAAAGCCCAATTAAAATAAATGTAGAGCAAAAGAAGACTTTCCTACTGAGAAAAAGAACCCTATTCTCACTATTCTAGTAGTTCAGAAAATATCTCAACAATGTTCCACTTATTAATCAGATTTATGTATAAAGAACATGCACTCAGTTTTTGCCAAGATGCTAAAACCTTCGGTCAATAGATATTTCAAGATGAACTCAAATTTCTCATCAAACAATTACTAGAAATGAATAGCATTAATTAGTAGTATTTATATTCAATATAAAATAAGATTATATCTTATATTAAATTAACCCCATTTGCTTCTATTTTTATTCGCCTAAAGGAGAATTTTATGTAAAACATCTGAGATGATGTTGATACTTAATTGAAACGTATCTGAAAACCCCATTAAAGTCTCATGAACTATGAAAGAACAACCTCTGAGCAATAAAACCGTCCTCTGGAGAGAGTTGGAAATTAAATGAGAAGTGCATACTAAGGGGGGATAAAAATGAGGGGAAGAACATAAAGCACATGTGTAGAAACAAACGAATGAACTGATATGTACAAAAAAAGAGTCCAAATGGAAAAGAGAGTAAACAAGACAGAGTGCAAGAAGACTGAAAAAGAGGAAGAGAAAGAAAACACAAAATGGTGGTTACAGTGGTGAATCGATAGCAGAGGCGCTATCCCAGCATTCAGTATCTCAGAGAAGCTCATCTGACCTTTAGAAGAGAAAGACAGGGAGAAGAAAGAAAAGACAAAAAGAAAAATAAAGAGCCAAAAGCAAAGTACGATATGCCTCACGATTTAACTGACATGTGACATCTGTGACATTCAGATAGTAGTACGAGTATGAATTTACCATAATAAACCTCATGTATGAATCACAGTCTGTTATAGCTTGTATTAAACATCCACACACACACACACATATTACATGAGCTCCCGTAGATCACCCTGTTAGAGCACAAACAGTCCAAGAACACACTGGCTGCTGGCTACAGAGAGCATATCTAGCATTTGAAATTCATTATCATGGGGTAGCCTGACAAGCTGTCAAAGCAGCGTACACAGGCTCTCCATCCCAAACAGCCGCGTACAATGCTGTTGTCGAGAAAGGGGGAAGAGGGAGGTGGCTCTGGAGGATCAGCTGAACGATAAAGCCGCCCGTTTTTTGTTTTTGTTTGTTGCAAATCAAGGTCAGGATTTTTTCCTTCAATTTGCCAAGGATTGCTGACATGCTGCATAGAGACAGGTACATATTTAGACTCACAACCGAACACATACACACAACCAACTAACACAATCATCTCTACATCTAGCCAAAGGGTGCTGCTCTATGGCCATCAACATCATAGAAAAAAAACTGAATGAAATTGATGTACAGTACACACATCTTCACTAACAAAAAAATAACAAGTACCACCATGGTAATACCATGGATTTTATGGATGTTACTCTTATGAAAAAAATACTGTGGCATTTCCATTGTTTTTGAACATTTACCATAGTGATTTGCTGAAATTTATGTTAAGTACCATGTAAATAAGAGAAGCCGCGATGACCTTTTGAATATTATTGCCAAGGTTTTTCCTTCACAAAAAAGTACTGTGGCAATACCAACCATTAAGAAAATTAACCATGGTTTTAATACAAATAAAGCCAATACACTATGGTTACTATAGTGAAACAAATTAACCATGGTAAAAATATGGTTATAAAAATGCTAATCAATATGCCAAAAATTTTTTACTATAATAAAACTACGGTTAATTTCGTAAGGGAAGGTAATACTATGGCACTTTAAAATTGGCTATTTACATTATACTCAGAGATACCTTAAAACCTCTGTGGTAAATGTCCAAAAATATGGTAGTACTATAGTACTATACTTTTTTTTTTAAATAGTATTTTTTATAGTTTTTTTTAAAATAGTATTTATACTTATAAGTGTTGGATTAAAGTAGCCTGTAAATATATTTTTAAAAAGAGTATGTATACACACACACACACACACACACACGCGCGCGCACACACACACACACACGTTTGTTTCTGTGAATTGTGGGGACATTCCATAGATTTCTATTACTTTTATACTGACCAAATTATTTTTTATCCCCTAACCCTGAACCTACCCCTTACAGAAAACCTGTTTGCACTGTTACACTTTCAGATAAACATCATGTACTATTTTTAATAAATTTTTCCCTCTTCACAATGTCAAAAATTTCAGGTTTTACTATCCTTGTGGGGAAATTTGGTCCCCACAATGTAGCATAAACCACTACACAAACACGTACACACACACACACACACACACACACACACACACACACACACACACACACACACACACACACACACTTATGGACATTTGCCTTGATAGTACCATTGTATTCCTGAGAAGCTAGAATGATATTTACCACGTAATATTTTTGTAAGGGGTTTTAAATGTAATTTTAGATCATGCACTATTAATTGTATCAAAAATGGTCTATTGTATTTCTTCTACTGAAAATGATTCTGTCAACCTTGAACCTGGAAGTCTGAGACTAGAACAATATCACTGTATCACGATTTCAATGGATACCCTTTAACAGAGCAATCTCAGCTAGACTGAACAAGAGCTGAGAATTACAAAAAACACTGCAAATGAGTCATTCCCCTTTTCCGTTCTTTTGATTCATTCTCTTCTCTCTGATTAATTATCACAGGCTGAATGTGACAGCGGGAGAACTGTACCACGGACCCGCTCCATTCTCTGTCTCTCTGTGCAAGGCAATTCTGAGACAATAAGATCTGCTCATGCTGCTGGGCTCTCGATGCAAAACCTGCATCCCTGTAGTTTGGATTCAGTGCACCAAGACTGAACCCCTAAAAAAGAATCAGATGTTTATCAATGCAACCTCTCCTTGAAGTGATGTATAGCACATTAAAGAGGGAAAAGATGCCATTAGATCTATTCCCGTCTCTGTTCCACATCTGGTCTTCTCAGCATTAGTTGAAACGATAGATCGGATTCAAATACATCACAGTCGAGGAGCCATGAGAATGGTGTGGGAGAGAGTGGAGAGGAAGAGAGAGAAAAACGGAGCGCCAGGAATCCTGGAAAGCTCAGGAGAAACAGAAGCTGGAGGCTACCTATGCATTCATAATGAGTTCTTACCAGTGTTATTGAATCAGAGCACAACCCTCGCCTGCCTCAACACCAGATTCTCCTCCTTGCCTAACATAACCCTGAGCTTTTGCAGCTCCACCAAAAACTGACAGCTCTTCCCTTTGTAGTACAGCCAAGATGTGCTCTGATTGGACGACTGGAAGGGTTCTACGATGTCTCTGACATGCACAACTTCTGTTTCGGCAAATGACCTGAGGCAATGCTCACAAACTCCGAAGTTAGATTATTGTAGTTCTATTCTTCCCCATTTGATTGGATCTGAAACTGCAGCAGAGGACAGTGCACTGCATAAATTTGAATGGAACATGAATCAGTGCAAACATATTGATGTAACCTTCACTAACATTTGAAATTTGGAGTTGATAATATTTTTTAAAGGTTCACTAAACCTGCATTTATTTGATCAAAATACAGTGAAAACAGCAATATTGTGAAATATTACAATTTAAAATAACTCTTTCTATTTAAATACATTTTAAAATGTAATTTATTCCTATGATGGCAAAGCTGAATTTTAATTATTGCTGTTTTTAATAGAATAATAATATGCTGATTTGATGCTTAATTATCACTGGTTCTCAATTATTAATAATGGTTCTTATAATTATCGATGTTGAGTACTTTTTCGCTGCTTATTATTTTTGTGGAAATGATGAATATAATTTCAAGAATGGTATGTGTTTAAAAAACTGAAATCTTTTGTAACATTATAAATCTCTTTACTGTCACTTTTAATCAATTTAATGCATCCTTGCTGAATAAAAGTATTCAAGTATTTCTTATTTTAAAATCTTACTTTTAAATGATATCACAGTTAATATAAATGATTAACTATATAAAAAAAAGCACATAAAAGAAGCCCCACCCAGCCCCTGACCCATATAAATTCCATAATAAAGGATAGTCCCATAGAGCAATTTCAGGTTGAAGTAAAAATATGTATTTTAGCATAGCTGGAATGCCGATTTATCATTTATTTTTGAATAATAATGTGATCACTTCAACCTCAAAATGTCATCTGAGGTTCATTTTCAAGAGACTTGAATTTGATGAATTTATGTCTGCATGACTAGTACACCCTAATGCAGCATCTGTTCTGTTCACACATATATATTTTCATCCACAGGTCCCATCTGTCACACTGTACCCTGTATAGTTCTGCAATTTCTGCCTGCAAGAGAAAAACATTTACAGACTACCACATTTACAGTAAGTACAACATGTTCAATGCATTCTTCCTTGTACACTGCAAAGGCGTAAATAGGTCGTCCTGTTCTGCTGCAACTTATAAGTTTTCTTCTTCTCTCTGCCCTGATTTCCAACAACAAACAAAAGATCGCCGTATCTGTACTAGGTGAAATAAATGGGTCTATTTATGTAGTCATTTGCTCTGTTATGCCTCACATCAAATGCCTCTGCATCTCCCATGCCTTTACACCTCTCTCCTGCACAACAGTATCCTACAGTTTGCAGGCCACAAGGCAGTGAAGACTTGCGAATGATGAAATGATGAAGAGAGGATGAACAAAATTAGACCTCTACAGCCTACTCTCTTATTTTCTCTACTTTTTTTTATCTCATATACATGGAAAATTCTTTATATATAGAACTTAGGCATACATAAATCCTGTTGCTGATCTAGACAGGTGGAGCTGGGGGAGGTGGAGGGTTTAGGAGGAGCTCTGATAGCTCACAGCAGGACCAGCTTACAGTGAACACTGAACCTGACTATTTAAATGTTGAGCAATAGTCTCATCAGTAGAATCAGTGTAGGAAATTATATGATTGCTAGCAGACTGCATTGAAAGGACCTATCAGCCTGTACCATCAAGAGACTCATGACTAAAATCAATTGTTACTGCAAGACGATGCTAAATTACTAAAATAAAAACAGAAAAACTTTACTAATCAAATGCGAAAACTCAGCACAGCTTCTCACAAGTTTTACAAAAAGTCCGTGAATGGTTCCAAAGACCTTTGTAACTTTTCCACTTAGGGATACTGTAGCAGTTTATGGCCGCAGTTTCAATGGAGCATGCCGCTCGCCCTTAACTGACATTGATAAATACCCAAGGACCTGAGCCCACATGAGAATACACTCTCCCTGCCATCGTTAACCTTGTAAAACCACCCTTCAGCTGATGATTAACAGCACACCATTATGCACTATTAGATTTCATTAGTAAAGCCTGAATCTTACACAAAAATACAACAAACTCTATAAAGAAGGTGCAACAGCCACTAAGGAACGGTCAGGGGTAAATGGTAAAAAAAAGTTGCACCACTTTTTTGTTCACAAACCACCTGCAATCCAGTTTAAATGTGTACTAAAATAGTACTGTGTTGCGTTTAAATAAAACGAGTGTCATTCTTTTCAGTGCAAATATGTAAACAAAGGCCTATAGATTTCACCTTGTGCTATTATTGTCTATTAAAAACAGGTGATCCATAATTCAACAAATGACTTAGACATATTTAGATTCCTTTAGTGAATTGGGTCCTAAACAATGCATGTGCAAACCAACAATGCTATCAGGGCGGGAGTTTGTAGCAAATTCCCCAATCTGTCTCTGACGATGGTGGCGCCATTGCAATGACATTTTAACTGTCTTTTAATAATTAATCAATTAACTTCAATTGTTCTTTTGCGATTTGTGTGGTACTGATATTTTTAATGGAATTTAAATTCAGCGTACACATGAGAGGGAATAAAAACAACATCCCTAATTTAAAATGAGAATGATGACACACAAAGTATGAGAGATTGAGCAGAGATGAGGGAGGGCTGTATTCCCTGATGTGCCGCTGGATTTAGGCTCTTCTCAGCTCCTGCTTGGAGGATTACTGCATTTACACTTCAGCTTAAAAATAGCCCCGTGATAATTTATTTAGCCTGAGTGTGCCTGTCTGCATTGTGTTTCTGAAGAAGAACTTCCTCTGCCTGAGACCGATATCCTTCCACAAACCTCAGGTTTAAACACGCAACCTCAGACTTTCAAAACATTACAACTAAAATCTAAATTCCAACTACGTTGTTTATTGTCATTATAAAAAAATTAGGAAAAGAACTAGACCTCGGGGGCCATTTTTTCCCGAGAGGCATCCTTAAAAAAAAAAAGGTGAAAATAACAAATTTTACAAAATATGAGATCAAATAGTGTGGAAGTGACAATTTTTCTAAAGAAACACTATCTAAAGATCAAAATCGGCAGATAAAGTCTCTTTCACTTCCCTTGAGCTTACTGCATTCTCACAGAAGTCTTAAAGCATATTGTGAATTTGAACAATAGCAAAAACAATCACACTGTGAATGGTTGCTGGACCTGAATGATAAGATACAGATAATGCCTATATCTATCATGTCATTTGGTAGTCATTAATTTTTTTTTTTTTTTTATAATTATTTGTTAAAAAAAAAAGTAAAAAAAAATGTGGAAACTTATATATAAGTACACTATATAAGTCAGTAAGATTTTACTCAGCAAGGGTGTATAAAATTGATCAAAAGTGAATAAATAAAGTTATAACGTCCAATTATAACTTGATAACTAAAATGTTATCAACCACAAAATTTGAATATTAATGTATGTTACATCAATATGTTAAATAAATAAAACAATAATAGCTCTAATTCACGTTCCATTCACATTTAACCTACAAACTGTGTGAACATCGCCAATGCACTTGAGAATCATCTACTACTACTGAATCTATGCTAGCTAAGTCCATTTGACAGCTACACAAAAAGATGATGTCTATAACTCCCACATATATGAAACCAATCCAGACCCCTAAGTCGAAAGATGCAATTATATTAGACATTGATAAGCGTGTAAGTGGCTAGGAAGTTCCCGGTCTCGACTGGTGAGGCTGGAGATGCCAAGTTCTGGCCGGTGTGTGATTATCAGCAAGGTGCTGGATCTCATTACCCTTTCGTTGATAGGGATGAAACTCTCAAAAGAGTCCTTAAATTTGATGACTCGACACTTTAAACAGCCATGATCCACAGAGACCAGGAAATTAGTCCAGGAAGGAGTCCTAATGTTTTGAATCAGTGATTTATCTTCATAACCTTGAGGTTCGTTGGCGAGTAATGACCCCTCTCAGTAAGTGGACATCTTTCATATGGGAAAAGGATATTGTATTTTTCCTCTTTCTTTGGCACTTCCACTTATTTGATGAGATGTTATCTAGTAAAACTATTTTTGAAGATATTAAATCATCAAGCTCAAGTTCAAACTGAAGGTTGTCACTTCCTTAAAGTTGCTAATATATCGGAATTTAAAACAAATTTATTACCAAAAGCTGACTATATTAACTACATTATCAATCTACCTCGACCTTGTAGATGCTCACTCATGATATCAATTGGCATTTGCTACATAAAAACCACAACTACGCAAGTATGTTACAAATTTGATGAAACGGATAGCTGAAGCTCTTGCTAGCAACTTGCATTTTTAATATCACGCAATGGTTTCAAAATTCACATTTCAGGTATGGCTGTGTATCATTTACTGTTTGTTGAGAGGAAACAAAAAAGGAAAAGTCTCCTCAAGTAAATGTTTACCACAAACCATAATTTACTCAAATTTATCAAAAACTGACATTCTGAAAAATATTCTTAAAAAACAGAACAGCTCCACTGAGTTTGCGGTTTGCATTAAATGAACATGAATGTACTCCTAATTAATGCAAGAAAACTCACTGAATCAATCAGAACGCTAACTGAATCCACATCTGACTCATTTATATTCAGTAATATCTTTCTCAAGTTTGTAAAACTTCAACTGGTATCATTACTGACTGGTTGTTCCCACGACATGTTTCCAAGTTTCAGCTATCATAATGAATGTCAGGCGACTAATGTTTGAGGTCATAACTTGGTTTTATTACAGTGTAAACGCATAACTGGCGTGTTACTAAATGCAGCCATCTTGAAGAGTAAACCTTACTCTTTCTTCCTAGGCATTTCCTCCCCTCACATTATTACATGCCCTAATGCTTCATGTAACACATTCTATAGTCAGTAATTAAACTAAAAATCAGTTTGTCTGGGAGAAGACAGAACATTGTAGCTTGCATGTGGGTGTTGGAATTGCTTCATTACATACGATTACATTTTTTCCCTCTTGTTTCCTTCTGGTTTGTTTTCAAGGGGCCGGAAATTCTGCAAAGGGCAAGTCTGGGCCTAATTACACAGATTCTTTGGTCACATTATAACAGGAAGACCCCCATGAACGCTACAGAGATGAACAAAATACAAAAAATATAGCAAAGTCAATAAACAGCTTAGTGTCTAGACAACATGCTGGAGACAACTTTTTCTGAAAAAGTAATTATTTAAAATTCTTTCAACAACAATGAAGAAGTAAAAATAAGTAACAGAATTTAAAACTCTCAAGTGAAAACTACTCACTGGATGGCATACGGCGTATACCAGATTGTATGTAGATTCTGAAACACATTAGCAGCTGTCAGCTCTATGGGCTGGGTCATATAAGGGCATGTGCCAAACAACTCAATGATAAATATTAATAAGACAGCGCACTGACTCTGGGGAACACATGCCATCATGACAACATCATTTTCCCCTCTTTGAATATAATAACTTTAGTCTCATCCATCAGTAATGGAAGGAAAAAAGCTTCCAGCTTACTGCAGCAGCATTATGACAAATGTTTAATGTAAGTGACAGTAGTGTTATTCAACATGGTGACTCCAGGTAAATCTCACCCGGCTATGATTGAATTACACAAAAAAGCAAACGGAAAAGGTAAATGAAATATTTGCGCAATCCACAATGACTAATTTACAAACATTGAGGAACAAGTTGTCCCAGAATTTGTTGCATGATAAGACACCCACGCTACACTGACTAATCATGGAGGAATACAAACTCCTACCCCTCCACTTCCCCTTAAGTCCATTCAGATGTCAAATGTGTGATTGACAAATACAGATTATTTGCATGGAACACAATGCCTGGGTTTCTTTGGTATGTGCCTTAGAAAAAAACTGCAAAATTCAGCGAGGAAAGTCATTAAAGCCTGTTTCACAAAGAAAATTACCATACAAGTTGTTCCTGGGAATCAAGGCCCAGTGAGTAAGTAGTTTAAAGGAATAGTTCATACAGAAATGAAATTCTGTTATCATTTACTCACCCTCATGTTGTTACAAACCTGCATGACTTTTTCATCTGTTGAACATTAAAGAAGATATATATACGATAATTGCTTTTGTTCATTCAGTAAAAGCCACTGGGGTCCAAAACAACACAACCACACTGACTTTGATTAAATGGACAAAACCCAGGTTTTCAATGACATGCGGGTGAATGATGTGAACTATCCCTTTAAGACTGAACTGTACCCACCGATAGCATTATTTACATGTTTTAGCACCAGATTCACTAAAAATATGAAAATTAGATAATATAATAATGCTTCAGCACTCCAATTCAGGTACCTAAACCATCAAAATGTGCACTCGTCTGGATATACGCCTGATTATAATGCTCTGCTCCATCATTAGATGAATTAATACTGCTGCGATCAATAGAAAGTGTACACAAATATTTCTTTTAAATTAAATTCTGTTCATTGAATTTACCCCAGAGTCATAATTACTGTACCACAAATAAGAGGAAGAAGGAGAGACAGACAGAAAAAGGGAGCAAAAGAGCACATTCCCTGCCCTCCTAAGTGGCAAAAACGTTTTCTTTAAGGGCAACAGGAGAGCTTGGTGAAGCGGAATTGGTTTCAAATCCATTTTCTCTTTAGGACCTAATGCTAATCACTTCCTTCTATACGGAAATGGACCGATACTATTATTTTCCCTCCCAATTATATTAAGAGACCAAACACACACACCCAAACTAAAGATAAACTATACCAGAGATGTCTAATTACTCTTTAAATCAGAAAAGCCCATGAAAATAAGCCAACTCATTTCCAGCTCGGAAATGAGTCCAATAACACATCTAATCAGGCATGGCAGATCCAATGAATGCTGCTGGGGGAATGTTCCCTTTGAGCTATGCTCTTGTGGACTTCATAAACAGTAGGATGAGTTTATATCGGTGGTTCTCAAACTGGTGGTAATTTTGCATAATGTTGAGTCTACACCATTCATAGCTGTCACGGTGCACACAGCGGGGAGGAACGAAGAACACGGAGACGTGGAATAACTCAAAATACAGTCTTTAATGAAATCCAAAAGGGCAAGACAAGGCAGGGCTGAGATATACAGGAACACAAGGAATGTAATGAGTAGACCAGACCAAAAGGAACTAAACAGGCAGGAACTAAATACACAGGATAATTAAACAAACAGCTGAACAGAATCATAATCAAACTAAACAAGGACAGGAAAAAGACCATATAAAGGACACAAGAGGGTAGGAAACACACAACACACGACTGACATAACTCCCCCCCTCCTGGAAGGCGTGTCCCGCTCCGTAACAGTACCACCGGGGAGCCGTGGGTGGGCGCTCTGTCCCCTCAGGACAGACATGGACAGGCTTACAGGATGGGGGCCTCCAGAACGGAACAGACAGTTCGGGGCGCCACGGCATATCAGGGAGCCCAGGAGGCCTCGGTCCCCTCAGCCCGACCACTACAGCTGGAACCCTACTACCCCCCCAAAAAAATTCCTTGGGGGAACTTACGGGCTCCGGGGCCCTCTGTGGGCTAGACTCAGGAACAGAAAGCCCTCCGTGGGCTAAACACAGGAACAGGAGGCCTCTCAGGGCTATCCACAGGAACAGGAGCCCTTCATGGGCTAGGCTCAAAAGCTGAGGTCCTTACTGGGCATGATGGAAGCACAACAGCCCTCCTTGGGCTGGACGTGGAGTCAGGGGCCCTCACAGGGTAAACTGAGGAATTGCTTCCACTTCAGTGACACTGGAGACTCGTCTGGGGCAGGTGGCTTGGGAATGGCCTCCCCAGCCATAACTAAAAGAGCCCCAGACGAGTCTCCATGGACAAGACAAGATCGACAAGACAGATTAAAACTGTTCCAGTGGACACAACAAGACTGAAAAATGACTTGACTCTAGTCAGGGGCTGGAGCCTACACTGTACTCTTGGTCAGGACACTGGAGCGAACTTTGGAGCTGAAGTGAGCCGCAGCCGGTGGGCTTGATGTTGGAGCGGCCGGCGGGCTTGAGGGAGCCACAGCCGGCGGGCTTGAGGTAGCCACAGCCGGTGGATTTGACTTCGTAAAGGCCAGTGGGCTTGAGGGAGCCACAGCCGGAGGATCTGAGCGAGCGACAGCCCGCGAACTTGACTTTGGAGCGGCCGGTGGGCTTGGGTTAGACTTCCATGCCGTGGGGAAAACAAACAGGAATAAACAAAAACCTTTTCAAAAAACGGAAAACAAAACAGTGAAAAAAGGCGCCGCTCACTCTCTGTTTAGGTCTGGTCTTCTGTCACGGTGCACACAGCAGGGAGGAACGAGGTACACAGAGACGTGGAATAACTCAAAATACAGTCTTTAATGAAATCCAAAAGGGTAGTACAAGGCATGGCTGAGACACACAGGGATACAAGGAACGTAACGAGTAGACCAGACCAAAAGGAACTAAACAGGCAAGAACTAAATACACAGGATAATTAAACACATAGCTGAACAGAATCATAATCAAACTTAAAAAGGACAGGAAAGAGACCATATAAAAACACAAGAGGGCGGGAAACACTTGACACAGGACTGACAATAGCACTGCCCTGCATTATATTTGCTGAATGAGATCTGATACTTGTTTCTTACTAATTTTGAGACATCAATTCCTGACATCTTGAATGTCACACTATTTCACAAAAAATGATGTGCATTTTGTTGCATTTTTGCTTTTGACAACTATTTGTAAGGTGAATAAGCAGTAAAAAAATGCCACAAAGACAATTCATATCTCCCTTTAAGTCAGGTTCAACTATTTGTTCAACTCTCAGCCAATTTTCACTTGTACGAATGAGTCTGAAGACATTTTTTTATACGCCTACTGATTTCAAGGTTAGAATTATGGCCACTGACAGAAACATTTGTGCACATGACCAATATGTTTTACTATACCCAAAGAGTGACAGAGTGTTTTTGTGAAAACAGCTTATTTATTTATAAACTTGTATTTACATAAAGTTATTTGCCATTAAAAGGAGTATTTGAACAGATTCTCAGCACTTTTGCAGATTATATTTATTCTTATTTTGTGAAAAAAAAAAAAACACTACATGTTGGAAAGGCGATATTGGGACTTCTTTTTTTCGACTCAGAGATTTTGTTTTTCAAGATGCAGGGCTGTGTAGTAACTTAGCCCTTATCTAAGTGGTTAAAAGCATAATATCTTAGATTGCAGTGTGGAAAATCATAATATGTGATGCTCAAAGCCACTGTCATTGAAGCAAACATAACACCAATGTCATAGCTAACACTAATAGACTATTTATTTATGTATAATGTGATTAGATAGGACTAAGCATAAACAAAATATTCAGAAATATAGTTAATGAGCAGCAAATTAATAACAATGATTCGGTCTGAGTATTTTGCTCTGTGTGTAAATTCAGCTTGCGTCTGTCTAAATATAATATCTCTGTTTGGTGATTCATCAGCCCTCTATGCTGAGGCTCTCCAAATGTATTTGGAAAGCTTCCGTCTGAAGGGAGGATGGGTTGGCACAGAGCAGCAGCAATGAAAAATGGCAGGATTTCACTCTTCATTAAGGGAGAGGAAAATGAGTTTGTCTTTCCTCGTCAGTCGAATTTGAGCAGCATGGCACATTCACACTCAATATCAGCTTCTGAGACGTCCAACATTTTAATGATGGTTGGGGTAAAAAAAGAAAAAATGTGGAAAATAACTTCATGTGTTATTGGAGTCAACAATTTGTGACCATGAAGAACAATAGTCAAATACAATCAATCATTTTCAATATTTATTGAAGGGATGTCCTGGGTGTCCTTCAAGTTAATCTTTAAAATGCTGTCTGTTATCATGGAAATTAAATTAGGCTTCATCCCTTATTCTGTAAAAACTGACACTGGAAGTCAAAGGAGTAAGGATAAATTGTGATTCACATTCAAGAGTAAAGCCAAAAAAGTGTTATTGTGAGAATACTAAAATAAAATAAAATTTCTTCTGTGGAAGAACCTGGCTTCTGTGTTAAACTCCATTCAGTTTCATTATATGGACAAAAATAATACAGATTTAGATCGACATGAGGGTGAGTACATGATGACTTTTTATTGGAAATAAAAAAGTGAAAATAAAATAAACAGAAACTATCCGTAATGCCTTGCCTGACTTCCACTGAAACGGTTTAACTGTAAACACAATTTTTGGTCTGTGGCAATTCAGAGAATCAACACAGAGCTTAACTTCTTTTGAACCCAGCCCAGAATTTTTCTTTAAAAGCAGTAATAATGGCAATTACAATCAAAAACAAATTCACAAATTGACATATATGCCACTCATACATCATTATATAAATGGGAGATTTGTACATGTGTAGACAGATGTGCCTTACTGCCCTTAATAGACAGGATTGAGCAAAACCTTTCAGCCTAAGCTTAAAGTTCCCCACCTAAAAATGAGGTAATAAAAGCACGTAAAAATGAGGTAAACGCTCTTTACGCATTCTTACTTCAATAGACGTAATTATGTGAACTTTCTCATTCTAAACATTTATTTGAAACTCCAATATTATTTTAAAGTATAATCATTTGTGTGCACTGCCAGTTTCCGAGAAAAACTCCAGCTGTGGATGAATCACATGCTTGAATATGAGTCCCACTATTCCAATACTAAAGACTCGAAGAGGAGCCTCAGAAATACTGTGCAGGAAAATACCGGTTTCTAAAAAGCTCTGTAGATTGTCTTGTTGATTTCATAGAAGCCAATTTTCTTAAGAAATCATCTGATAAGGAAAGCATAATAGCAGTAAACACATAAAGCCGTGCAATTTGTAACTTTACTTCTATGTGGCCATTCACTATGGACTTTACTGATAATCTTCTATTGGTCCAGCAAGGAATGCCGTCACCAGCGTTTGATAATTGCTGCCACTGCTCAAGACCTTAATGAAGGTGTGGGTGGGCTGGAGGAGGGCATCTTGACAAGTGTTTAAGAGACTATTTCTGCTATGCATCTCAGCCATCCATCTCTCAAAGCAACTCCACAATTACAGTCTCATTTGAGGGCAGTGCTAGACCTGCATGGAGCCGCACATCAAAATCAGCGCTAAGAACTTCCCACAGGTGAAAACGCAAGGCAGCACTTTCAGGCATCAGGCAAAGATAAACTGTCAACGCTTTCTGCTTTCAATTGAGTTATGTAGGCTGAAAAAGATGGTTTTGGCTTGCATGTCAGCAATTATGAAACACAAACATTGATGATTTATGCGCTGCCCTCAGAAATTAAGAAATTGCATGTAATCAGCCACTATCGTTTATTCAGCAGAGTTATGAAGATGCTGACAGATGTAGATGGTCTTTTGCTCATCCTTCTACCCAACAAAGTGTTTAGTTTGTATGTGGGAGGCTGCTGATTTAAGTTTTATTTCCTAGTGCTGCGGTCATCCAAGCCATCGGTTCATGAGACTGCTATAACCACGTGAGGCATAAGTATATCTTTATAATGTCCTCATATGGCTTTTGGTTCAGCATAATCAGCAGCTCATTCTGTAAGTATCTTTACCCTCAATCTACTTATTTTCTAGCACTGTAATCAGTCTTGTGAAAGAAAAATATTCATCTGCACAAACACACACAATTACAGATTTATCCTCTATAAAATATACAACTATGAGAACATTATTATCTCCTCCTTCCCACTCCTCCAAACCATGCAATTACAATGAAGGAGAATTAAAGCTTTTAGGCTTCAAAATGACACAAAAGCACCATGAAATTATCATAAAAGTCTTTCATATGACTCCAGCACTATATGTGTGTGTGTGTGTGTGTGTGTGTGTGTGCGTGTGTGTAGTATATGACATGTCTTCTTCTCAATCCATATGATAGCTTTGTGTGAAAAATGATGTATAATTTTATTATTATACATATTATAATATATATTATTATTCTTGTAACTACTATAGCCTATTATAAATCATATTTAGTGGGTTGTTAATAGAGTTGCAAAGGGTTGGAAAATTTCCCAAATACCCCAAATTTTCCAAAACAATTTCTGGAAAGTTTCCAAAATTTCTGGATTCGTTTTTTTTTTTTTATGTTAACTGCAGTCAGTCTGACTTTGAATTGACTCATTCAGATTCTGAATCAAATCATTCAGATCAATTCGGAATCAAATTATTCAGACCAATTGTGAAGCAAATCATTCAGAGCGTTTCTAAATCAATTCATTCAAACCATTTCTGAATCAAATCATTCAGAATGATTTGTTCACATTTTTTTGGTGAACTGTCCCTTTAAACTTCCCAGATGCTTCCACAGTGTGTCATCCCATGCCATATTATTTGAAGTGACTGGGGCGTCTATATGAATGCTGGCATGACTCTCGGAGGGACCGCATGGTCTTTGATGGACCCTCCACGGGGACCAGGTAAAAAGCAGCCACTCATGTACTGCGAAACAGGGGCACTGATAGGCAGCCTCTGTGATACCGCTGTAAATTACAGCACTGAGGAACCACCACACAAAAAAAAAGCCCTGCCACCCCTCTGTTATCCATCTCACATTTTTGATTGCTCCATGCGGGAGGGACGGCGGAGAAGGGGAGGAATAGAGGGAGGGAAGAGGAAAGGTGAGGGTTTAGACAGTTATTCTGTGAAGGACTGATGACACTTTCTGGAGGGGAGTAAAAGACAAGGAGCGATTATCACAATCGGCCCTCCTTTTCTCGGATAGACGGGCTGATTGGGGGTCTTTAGCTCAGAGACCACCACTCAGTCTTTTCAGCAGAAGCTTTGTGAAGATGTTAAATGCTTTCAAAAGCTCCTACTGAGGCATTTTTCTGTCTCCTTCTCTTCTCGTCAATGGCATTTGGCTCTCGCTGAAGGATTTCTCTCTTAAAAGGTCATGTGCCAATGAATTTCCTCCCTTATTCATATTTTAGGGGACGAGTTCTCAAAAATGAACACCCAGATTTAAACAGCACTTTTTGATTGGCACAGAGGGTGTTTGGCATATAGCAAATGCAGTTGGCATGCAAATCAAAGAGAGAGGATGCCAAGAGACCTGTTGAGTTTTCTTGCTTTGGGAAAGGTTTATACAGAACTACATGGTAATACAAACTGTATAAGTATAATGCCTTCATACAGCAGTGTACAGAGTGAGAGTGACATTTGTATGATGGTAATTCAGTCTAAAGGGAGTGATTTAAATGGCTCTATTTGCGATTCCAATTCCACTTAGTTAAAAGGATAATTTACCAAAAAATGAAAATTGTGCCATCATTTACTCACCCTCATACTGTTCCAAACCTGAATGCCTTTCGTATTTCAGTGGAATGTTATTTTGCATCCCCATTGATTTTAATTGTATGGACAAAGAGCCCCAAAAGTCAGAACCACATAGCAGTAGCAGGCGGCAAGTGAAGGAGAGGGATACATTTTCAACAAAACAAAACAAAACAAAACAAAACAAAACAAAACAAAACAAAACAAAACAAAACAAAACAAAACAAAACAAAACAAAACAAAACAAAACAAAACAAAAACAAAAACAAAAAACAAAACACAACAAAACAAAACAACAAAGCAGAAGCAGGCAGCAACCGACAGAGAGGAATGCATTTAACAAAACAAAACAAAAACAAAAAGAACAAAACAAAATAAAAAAAAAGCAGTAGCAGGCAGCAACTGACAGAGAGGAATACATTTTCAACAAAAAACAAAACAAAATAACAAAACAAAAAGCAATAAAGCAATATCAGGCAGCAACTGACGGAGAGGAATACATTTTCAACAAAACAAAAAAAAACAAAAACAAAACTATTGTACCTCCAGCCATATTTCATATCTTTTTACAAATCTCTCTTCATATCACTACTCATGATACGATGAATTTTGCTTCAAAGCATATCGTGTACAAGATGTGTTCAAAAGAATAGGGTTTTTGGACTCATATGCTCAAAATTTGACTGCTGATTCTTGTGCATATAGCCAACAGAAAATTAGACGTTAATAGTCATGTCAATGATTCTGATCCTACTGCATATTTTATTATGGTGTTCATTCCACATCTGTGGAAGAATGCGGACAACCGTTGGAAATGAAAATACTGTATCTTTTCCCCCCTAATGGGGTGCTTTTACTCCTTGATATTACTGCACAGGGCCAGTTTGTCTTTCTCTCCTTCTCCTCTGCCTCTCTGAGCACTTCAACCCCCTGAGGTACAAACATTTATAATTAAGGTCATGTCAGAATCGTTTCAGTCACATGACACTCATATATTCCTCTTTTAATTGTGTTTCTATGAAGCAAGAGCAGGGGGTCGGATCAAAGGACTTGCTGGTTTCAGACTCCTCTCTCTCCTGTTCTTTCCATCTCTCTAATTGTTTGGACTATTTAAGCTGAGACTGAGAAAGCAAACAGCAGCTGCAGTGTCCCTGCTAATACTAAAGAGTCCTTCATGCTCAGCCCTCCCTTACCACACTCTTTTCCCGTAAAAGCACATCGACACACATCATATTGACAAAGACACCAATCAATGTCTACTACACTTTATCTTTACATGTAATCTTTAGCTCCAGACACAGGAACTCTTTTGAAGCCGTAATTATAACACTGCTCTGCTTCAGTTTGTTCCTCTATTCCCCTGCTAATGGTGTGGAGATATTAGTAGCTCTCACATGGAAAGAAGAAAAATAAGGAACGGCAGGATATATCGCACTACAGAGGAGGATTCCCAAACATCAAGATTTCAAACCTCGATGAGCCCTTGCTGATAGAAAAGATACACGGATACGACACACCGCCTCGTCCCGCTCCTCATCTGCTGATCAAATCAGCAATACCGTTCCTCCACACTGGCTCTCTGAAATTGGAATGCACATGCGTCGCTTCGATGCAATTCTGAGTGATTTATTACCTCTTATAACTTTCATGTGAGACTTCATGAAAAGCTCAGCTGTCTTACATTTTTTATTGTTCTGGCAGGATTTATCAGGCGAGGGAGACAGATCTGAGGTAGAGAAAAAGAGGGATCGATTGTGCCTGCATTTGATCCTTGTAACCTTGGTTACTGCACACAGGCGTGAGGGCAAGCGTATGCACATACGCCAACTGGGGCCTACTGTATGTGGATGTTTCCATGTGTGCATATACTAAGGCACTTTAACAAAGCTTTTGGTTCCTGGTTACATGCTTCTAAATGCAGAAGGATTGTCATGTTTTCATATATGGGCAAAAAATTCAAACATTGTTTGCATTTACACCAATCAAAAGAGTTTTTGTCTTTTCAAAGAAATGAATATTTTTATTCAGCAAGGATGCATTAAATTGACAGTAAAATTGACAGTAAAAACACGTCACATAAAATTACTATTTCAATAAATCCCGTCCTTTTTAATCAAAGAATCTACTATTCATATAAAAATGTATCACAGTTTCCACAAAATATTAAGCAGCACAACTGTTTTTAACATTGATGATAATATGAAATGTTTTATGAGCACCAAATTAGCATATTAGAATGATTTCTGAAGGATCATGTGACACTGAAGACTGGAGTAATGATGCTGAAAATTCAACTTGGCCACCACAGAAATAAAATATATTCAAATAAAAAACAGTTATTTTAAATTGTAGTAATATTTCACAATACCACTGCCTCTATTTTGCTGTATTTTTGTTCAAATAAATGCAGCCTTAATGAGCACAATGAACTTCTTTCAAAAACATACATACAGATGCTAAAACTTTGAGCATTAGTGTACACTAAAAATCTGCATGTTTAACTAATCTGTGCTCATAAAAGGGACAGTTCGCTCAGTAATTAAAATTTTGTCATCATATACTCATCCTCATGTCATTGCAAACCCGTATGACTTTCTCTCTTCTGTGGAGCAACATTAAGGTCAAACGGGTGAACTATCCCTTTCAGATGCACATGCATATTAGTTATTATTTATAGCAAGTGATACATTTTATGGCAACAAGGAAGGGATTTTTATGGTTTTGAATCAAAAACTTGGCCTGAATGGAGTATTACAGGAAATGTCAACAACGCTTCATTAAGCTGTGAAATTTGTCTTTTCAGCGAAAAAATTTGATTCAATGTTGATTAGATGGATGTGTTTATTGTTTTGACAAACATGAAAATGTTGCTTGCAGCAAAGCACAAGAGCGTTGGAGAGAACACACTTCTATTTTTAAGCCAATGCATAATGAAGTTTATGCAGCAAAAAAAACACTTCAGACATATTTTAACCTGATTTTGCTTTCCTGCAGAGGCTAGAAAGTTTTTAAAAGAATCCCTACCATTAATACAAAATAGTGTTGCTGCTCAAATTTATTTGCTTTTGGTTTTGTGTCCTGAAAGATGGACAATTGTAGATTTTGCTTTGGGAGCATAAAAGTACAAAAGACAAACAACTTCATATATATTTGTTCTCCATTAGTCTCTCATGGGCTGTTTCTGAGCAGGTGGTGTGAGAGAACCTTCAGTTCACCTTCATGAAACACACTAAATTTAATCTTGAATCTCTGGCAACGTACACACTGAGCGGCCTGGCCACCTTAAAATTACCCATTACCCATCTGTGCCACCCCACCGGCCTCTCCGGGGACCCTCCAGCAGCAGATGCAGTGTAAAAGTTCATTGTAAAACTGTAGAGAGGAAGCAAGAGAGACTTTGCCTGAAGCCTGTATTTCTAATTCAGGGACCACACTGAGGGAATCTGACTCCAGATCAGCACTCCTGCGTCAAACCTCTTTCAGAACAGGGACTGTATCGGTGAACCTTGGCCTCCATTTGGTGTGTACAAAGACGAGTAGCTCTTGTTAGAGAATGATCTGCCCTGTGCTCTCGACCTGCTCACGAATCAACCAGAATGAATGCCATCAGAATAGCTGCTTTCATTTACTTAGAAAATTTCAGATTTTTGTTGGACGATAAAGTAAAAAAAAAAAAAAAAGTAATTTTATGTTGATCTTGTATGTAACAAATTGTTAAAATATTATCTAAAAATTCTAAACTAGCGCTATCAGTAGAATAGTATCAAATACTCTCATGATTTCTGAAAAAGTATTGAAAACTAACTGGTTCAAAATCAGTTCCACACACTGTAACTATATGTTACATACATACAGAAAACTAATGTAAACCAAGACTTTCGTGTCGCTGGAAACTGCATTGTGCCTGGTCGGGATACTGTACAATATGTGAGGCTCGATGGAAATAAGTTGACTCCACTGGTCAGTTTCGTAACACAGCTGATAATGGAAATGGAAGCACTAGCAAAGAATCTGATCCTCTTAGTTCGGAAGTTGCTGACATTTTAGGATTAAATCCATGAAGATTTGAATCCCATGAACTGTAAAAGTTTAAGTTTGAGCAGTTTCCTCAAATAAAATACATAGAAATCTTAAAGGAACAGTTCACTCCCAAAAATAAATAAAAATGGCCCATATGACTGAGGTAGAAAAGCTCACAAATTGTCTAAATATTTAGCACTTTTGTTTCACAGAAGAATAAAAATAACACAGGGTTGGGATGAAGAATGTAAAAAATATGTAAATGTAATGCAATTATGATACTAACACATTTTTGGGTGAACAGCATGACCAAATATCTACATAATAATGTAAGAAGTACAGCAATAAAGCTGAAACTGTGAAAAGTTGCATAAAGCATCCATTAATATAGCAGGATACTATGCTGCACTCTTTAACTCGAATCTGTCTCCATTTTATGTCAGCAATAAATCTGTACACACTATATCTCTACGCCTGCTGACTGACAGCCTCCACACACTGTATTGTTAGCCTGTGAGTTCTCTTGCTGACATTCTTTTTCAATAAGGCAGCACTAATACAATTTTTTTGGGGTCACTTTTTTGTGAAATCCTGCCACTGACAGGTGGGCCTATCAGCTGAAATGGCAGGGGATCTGGGCCCAATATCTTTGTCAGATGCATTGTAATTGTGAGGGGCAGTGCGGATGAACCGGCTGGTCGGGATATTGCTTTGTATTTCCCCAGAGCCCCTGTCGCCTCCTCTAGTCTTTCACTACATCTCTCTCTGACTTTGTGTGGTGAAGAGACAAAGAGAGAAGGAGAGAGAGAGAGCAACGCACAAGTGGGAGCCTGGCTCACACACTCATTTGCTTGAGTGAGAACAAGGAATATGTAGATATCTAAAAAAAACACAGAATGAGAAAAGAACAGCTGAAAAGACCAGCTTAACAGAAAAGCCATGCTGTTCGGCAGAAAAAGATATCTAGAGAAGCTGGTCAAGAAAGTCTACATTACCCATTTATATTCTCATTTATCTCAATCTGCCATCTTTGCTCATTGGGCACTCATTCCATCCAGGTTTGTTTGACTGACTGTTACCTAATTACAGATGGAAAAAGACTTCATGATAACATTCACTGATGGCCACGCAAGAGCCCTCACAGTCCTAAACACTTTACTAAAGAAATATAGCTAGTTTCTCTCTTTTCCAGAATAAAAGTGAATAAACAGATAAAATAAAATAGAGTACCAGTAAAACATCTAAAATAAAATAAAATAAAATAAAATGTTACATTACAGATCTTTCAGATTTCCTGGGTTTCTGGATCCTCAAAGTACCAGTACACAGGGACAAAGAGTAAAAGTAAAAGGGACAAAAGCTGTCACTACCCTTTCAAAACATACTAGTATGTACAATTTAGGTATACTAATATGTACCTTTAAGGTACCATTATGCACCCTTCAGGGGTAAATAAGGTACAAACTTAAGGATCTGCACCAGTGACAGATTTTGTACTTTTTTTTTCCTGAGAGTATAATCAGTTTTATAAATAACTAGAATACAAAAAGATAGTTGTGCAGTAGTGTCTACACCTGTGTCTACATTCAGACTTGTTCAGTATGGACATTGCGAACAGCCTTTTCTAAAGATTGGATTTGTAAAAAAAACTACCTGGTCTCATGGCATAAACGTATCTCGGGGCACTTTTTAGCGAGACGCGAAATATGTACCAATAAATACATATCACTGCAGTTTCCAAAAAAATGAACACTAGAGGCAGTAAAACTCAGATGCATTTTATTCCTTTTCACACAAGTTTACAGAGTTTCGATTAATAAAGAGTAACTTTCGCACAATTACTTGAATAATATCATGTTGTGACTTCAAAACAATATTAATATGCTGGGAGATTTGAAAACTGATACTTTTGAACGTTAGCATCACACATATCCAGCTTCATATCTATGGGTTTTCATAGACGGTAGGTTTGTTCGGTAGCTCACGGAGTACAGAGACGTACTTGAGAGCCGAGGATCTCTGGTTCGAATCCCGTGTAACTACGGTTTGACAAAACAGTTCAAATCTGCATATAAGGAACTTCAAATAGCATGGTTGCATCAACAAATGCGTTTTTATATCAGTTTTGCATTTGTGAACACTATCGGGTAGGTTTAGGTTTGGGTTTGGTGTAGGGCATATTTCCAACACGCCGACATTAATTTTTAGTGATGGCCCCCGGATATTTGAATTCTGAACCGCCGCAATACGTACCTGAATCAACGTAATAAAAACGTGCCAGGGTTTACATATTGAACCTGTGTTTTAGTGCCACTCAGTGGACATTTCTCTTTGAAACTGCAGCAAAACGTGCAGTAAGGTACGTAAAAACGGTCTTGGTAAAAAGTGCCCCCAGGTATGTTTATGCCATGAGACCAGGTTGAAAAAAAAGTGTAATGCAGTGTGATAACACAACTTAATTTCTCCCTCTCACACACACAAACATACAATTAGGTCCTTATATATTTGGAGACTGACACAATTTTCATAATTTTGGCTCTGGTATACCACCAGAATAGAATTAAAATGAAACAATCAAGATGAAATTGAAGTGAAGACTTTAAGCCTTAATTTAAGGGGTTGAACAAAAATATAACATAAAATGCTTAGGAATTACCAACATTTTTTTTTTTAAACAGTCCCCCCATTTTCAGGGGCTCAAATGTAATTGGACAAATAAAAATAACCATAAATAAAATGTAAATTTTTGATATTTTGCTTAGAATCCTTTGCAGGCAATGACTGCCTTAAATCTGGAACTCATTGACATCACCAAAGACTGGGTTTCTTCCTTTGTGATGCTTTTCCAGGCCTACTGCAGCTGACTTCAGTTTGTTTGTGGGTCTTTATGTCTTTAGTTTTGTCTTTAACAAGTGGAATGCATGCTCAATCGGGTTGAAATCAGGAGACTGACTTGGCCATTGCAGAATATTCCACTTTTACTTTCAAAAACTCCTGGGTTGTTTTTGCAGTATGTTTTGGGTTATTGTCCATTTGCACTATGAATTCATCCGGCTGCTTCTGTCTTCTGTCACGTCATTAATAAACACCAGTAACCCAGTGCTGCTTGTAGCCATTTGTGCTCATACCATCACACTGCTCCTCTATGTTCCAAGCCTTCTCCATACTTTTTTATTCCCGTCATTCTGGTAAAGGTTGATCTTAAATTCAGCCATCCAAAGGATGCTTTTCCAGAAGTGGCCTAGCTTTTTTAGATGTTTTTTTGGCAAAGTCTAATCTGTTTTCACCTTGTGGTGAACCCTCTGTATTTGCTCTCGTGAAGTCTTCTCTTGATTGTAGACTTTGACAGTGACACACATAGCTCCTGGAGAGCGTTCTTCACTTGGCTGGATGCTGTGAAAGGGTTTTTCTTTACCATGGAGAGGATTCTCCGATCATCCACCACTGTTGTCCTCCGTGGACATCCAGGCCTTTTTATGTTGCTGAGCTCACTAGTGTGTTCCTTTTTTCTCAGAATGTACCAAACTGTTGATTTGGCCACTCCTAATGTTCCTGCTGTCTCTCGCGGTCTCTGCCTAACAATTGTCTGTTTCACCTGCATGAAGAGCTCCTTTGACCACGAGATGTGGGTTCAGAGCAACAGCTTCTAAATGCAGATGGTGCACTTAGAATCAACTCCAGAACTTTTACCCACTTAATTGATGCAGAAATAATGAAGGAATAGCTCATGCTTGTCTATGAAACAGCTTTTGAGTCAATTGTCCAATTACCTAGGGGGAGGTACATATTAAAGAGCTGTAATTCCTTAACCTTTCCTCCAATTTTGATAAGAATACTCACCAAATTAAAGATCAGTGTGTGTACTTTAAGCCCATATTAATTATATAACTAAACTTTATAACTGTAAATTATTTGGTCAGCAGTTAAAATAATAAAAATTGTGCCTGTGTCAGGCAAATATATATGGACCTAACTGTATGCACGCATACTGCACACAAAACAATAATTTTCAAACATTTGTGAGCCTCGTTATATGTCACATTTTCTCCACAGCTGCAAATCCACACATTTCCATATTTTAATCCGAATTCTAATTTCTAGAACAACAGTGTTCACAGATAAGACGTGAGTGTTGTGTGCCTGGTTTGAAGCAGGCAGGATAATCTTGCTCTGGGTGGAGTGGCTGTACTGTAACTACCTTAATCCTTTATCTCTCTTTCTCTCTTTTTCCCCGTTATCCTTGCCTCTCTTCATTTCTCCCTCCTTTTTCCCTTTCTTCCTCCCATATTCTCCAGTTAAAAGAGCCATGCTCTCCATTAACTCTTCTCAACAAGAGCTCTGGAGAAGAGTACGCCATTAAACACAGGCCCATTTTAGGCAACAGGATTAAAAAGGAAAGAGTTCAGCAGAATGTGTTGGGGGAAGGGTTTAGAAATTGCTGGAATAAAGTCAACATTCACATCTGGTAAAGCGAGAAAGCAGTTAAGAGAGTAAGAGTGCTTCTTAGAGATAGACGCTCTTCCAAAAGGTCCACAAATGCAGAGAGAAGAGAGGAAACAGCATGGCTGGACACACAACACTAAACCTCACTAGGTGGTTTGGATTGGTTCCCACAGCCCCATCCGTCCCTCTCAAGCTCAATGAAGGCGTTATATAGGAGTGCTCTCAAATCTCCCGTTGGTAGAAAACTGACAACACAAGTGGCTAACCAACATTGCAGGAGATGAAGACAAAGAACGACAGCTCCTGGCTCTGTTTGTGATAAGACGTTGAAGATGACGAATGGTACTGTGCTCAGCGTTAAGAAGGTAAGCTGCCGTGAGTCCGCTTCAGCTTGGGGATGGATCTTTTGGTGACCGTTTTCAATTCTCATATTTAAATGCAGAAAAATGGGGCAGGCTACGTAAAAATGCATTCGGATAATTAAGACAAAGTAGATCGCAAGTCTATCTGATGTTCTGCTGGCAATGGGAGTGGGGTGGGGGGGTGTCTGTTGCTGCAGTAACGTAGTGATTGGCAGTGATGGGCAGTAGCGTCGCTACAAGTAGTGACGCTACTAGTTTAACTACATTTCTCAGTAGCGTGGTGGTAGCATCACTGCTTTCTGAATCAAATAGCTTTTCGGTAGTTAAGCGCAGTAGCATCAACAAAAGCTAACGTTACATTTTCCAAAGAAAGCATTCTGAAACTCAAGCTCAAATACAAGAGCTACGGATCACTGATCCTGGATCAGTAAGTGACGCTTCGTATTTGAACTAGATTTCGGTGAAATGTTTATATTAATATCTAATGACACATGCAACGATGCAAATAAACATAGCATATCTGTAGGCCTAAACATCTATATGATAACACTATACAATATGATTTCATTAAAATACATTTGTTACAGTATTTATTCATCTTTGTTAATGTTAGTTAATGAAAATACAGTCGTTCATTGGTAGTTCATGTTAGTTCACAGTGCATTAACAAATGTTAACAAACAACTTTTGATTTTATTAATAATGCGTTAGTAAATGTTGAAATTAACATTAAGATAAATGCTGCAGAAGTATTGTTCATTCTTAGATCACTCACTCCTAACCCTAACCCTTACTAATGTTAACTACTGAACCTTATTGTGAAGTGTTACCATTTATATAAATGTATCTGTATACAATAAAGCCACAATACCAACTACCAATAGGAGGTTTCTGGCCGACAGCAAAAAATTAATTTTGCCTATGTCACAATTTGGGGTCAGTCCGGCCCTGTAGTTGATACTGATTATGTTGCCGAATTGGTTTGGAACAGCTGTTGAATAAACAGTTAAACTAAACATGCCTGTCTATCTGCTTGACTGACAGTTTTATTGATCGCTGAGAGAGCATTGACTTGGTATGATGTTGGTTCAATAGAATTTTTTAAAGTTTTTTTTAAATAGCTTGGATGGATGAATTTAGATAGGATGAATCTCTCTGACCCACCCCAACTATGTTAACCGAAGTTTCTATCAGGACAATGATTGGCTTCAAATACTTTTGAGCGCATTGCAATCTGCACCCTAGCGCAAGTGTATGTTCATGATCTACTTCGAAAAATGAGTATAATGGGATATACAGTCCAACCAGTCCTTATTCAGACACCTTCAACATTTCTCACAATATCACAGTTATTCACTATAGTTTAAAAAATGGTAATAAAATATGATAAGAAGTTAAATTGTGCCAGAACAAATTCATCTTGATAATGTCAGATAACTTTGATAGAAAGGTATGTAATGAATTAGGTTGAATTAGCTGTCAGATGTTAAATTTAAGTACACAATTAGATAATACCAATTTAGGTCAAGCAATTACCAAGCAATGCTTAATTTTTGTTCAGTTTGTGGTGTGAAATGTTTGCATTAGCAATTAAAAAAAAAAAAAAAAACACTTAAGCAAGTGTCTCAATAACTTTTGGTCCCAAATGTTTTATCAATTTTACTGGTAGTCTACTGTATGAAGAATTTTTGAGTATAATGTGTCACAGTTTACTTTATTTTGCTATTCTCACTTACATAGATGAACTATAGAGTCCTGCACCCATTAGTAAAAAAAATTCAAAAAAAGTATATCTGGTGTCTGAATAACTGTTGGTTTGACTGTATATATTTGTCTAATAGGAAACAAGGGATTCAGACACAGCTACTATGATTTTCTCATTAAATCTAAAAACTAAAAAGAACTGAATTTCTTTTAAATACAGTTTTACATTACAATGTAAACGTCTTTATGGTCTCTTTTGAGCATTTAATGCATGCCAAAAAATTTGTGACCCAAAACCTTTGAATGGTAGTGTAAAAAAATAAATGGTCACACTTTATTTTAAGGTCCATTTCTCACTATTAAAAAACCCATTAACTACGACTTTTGCCTCAATAAACTAAAAATTTCTGCTTATTAATAAGGCTTAGGGATATAGAATATGGTCATGCAGAATATGTGCTTTATAAGTACTGAACAACAGCCAATACTTTAAAAATAGGCATGCTAATAAGCAACTAGTTAATAGTGAGAATTAAAGTGTTACCAAAAAACTAACTAAAAAAAGAAGTAAACATTTACATACTCAGTCCATGATTGTTTAAAAGCTGGCCAGATCCTGTGTCATTTTTTTGAATAAGTGAGTGCAGTAAGCAGGTCCAGGAATCTGTGGACTCTTTCATTGTGATTTCATGGTAAAATGTATTAACAGTACTGAATGTACTACACTCCCACTGGTTGCTTAGAGCATAATCAAATTACCAAAAATATCTAATAAACAAACACATAGGATGCTGGGGATGTACAGAGCTTTGTCATTGGTGGTACCACAGCTGCAAACATTTTTTTGCTGGAGTTTTCAATGTGCAGATTTCACACAGCCAATGAGCTCCCCATTCAGTGTATATATGTATATATGCCTTTCATATCTATGCAGTACACACACAATGTGGCATGAGGTGCAGACAGAAACTCAGAAATGAACAGAGAGGAAGAATGAAAAGTGACAGAGAGAGAATAAGAATCATATTACAGTGACGGCAACGGGGATCTTATCAGAGATCATGAGCTGATGAGAGCAACACTCATGTTAGAGAACCCTTATCACTTTAGAAGAGAGAGGGGGCAGTGTGGAGGATGGGGAGAAAAAGAGAGAGAGAAGAAAAGGATAAAAGAGGAAGATATAGAGAAAAATGAAAGGGGTGAAGGCAGTGAGCTGTTTAGGATCAGACCTGTGATGTGACTCTTTGTGCAGGGCCAGACACTACAAACATGAACCTTGGCTGAAGAATTGTGTATTTTTACCCCAGTGTTAACAAACTTTAATAGGATGAGATAGCACAAACTAGCAACTGCTATCCTCATGGATCCCTGCTGTCATTAATATTCATGGCAGCTCAAAATTCCTTACAAAAATTTGAGGTGTGTTTTATAGTGTAACGAAAAGCCAGAGTTTGGTTGAATAGGCCTGAAGCTGCAGCATGAACGTCTCAGAAGCCTGCAGTCTCAAAAGAAGGGAGGACGTATTATGCATTTGCTTTATAACCAGACAGCTTTGTTATGAATCGCTGCCCCGAGTGTGACAAATTACTATAAAAGGGACTATCACAATAAACCAGAAAGTGAGGAACACTCCAAACTGAAGTGTGTGACACACACGCTTTCCCGGCATTCACGCATGCTATGTAATTATGTGAACGAAGGGTGTAAATAAAACAGACTGGGCTTTTATCGCTGCTCTCTGTAATTGATTTGCTAGATCTGCTTTGTTGCTAATGGCCAGAGGATACATCTCTGACCTGTACTGAAAAGAAACGAGGAGGGCAGCTAGGCACGACGGGGGTGGTTTGATTTGATTTGTCGGGACGCTGAAATGCTTGGCGCGGCTCGCCTTAATCACATGGCTTAATTAAAAACCGGCAGCGTGTGGGGTTGGGTGGGTGACTCCCTCACCGCATGCAAATACCGTCGTTGCCACCTGTCCAGACCACATCATTAAATAAAGAAAAAAAACCCCACAGACTACCACTGGCGGCCATAATTAAGCGTAAAATTGGGCTAATAACGAACGTGTCACGGGTGAGCATGCTATCAGATATTATAATAAGGTAGACTTTGTAAAATCAGGGAGGTCGTGGAAGGAGATGATGAACATTTATGTCTCCTATGAGCTGCCAGAAGCACCTGAATATGGATTTGGCACGTGGAGAGACTGTGGAAATGTAGTTTGATGGTTTTAATTTAGAACCGAACTAATCTAGGCATAAAACATAACCTAAATTAATCCAAATCCCAATAAATGCACTTCCGATGTGGCGTTCCAGTGTTTCCACAATCTCCTTCCAGGATTAGTTTGCATAACGCAGGTGCACAGCATTGAAAAGAAGCATAAATTTACACTCAGCATGCACAGAGGAAGTTGTAACAGAGATAGCCAGAGACATAAATCGTAAAGACGTCCAAATCTTTGTGCGGCATGCAATGTGCAAACAGAGAATATTAAATTAAGACTCTGAGCACAGAGGTTGTTTATATGCATCAAATAAGCCTGGCATCAAACCGTAAATAACACACCATTACTTATGTTATGACCAGCACCAAAAAAAGCAGTTTTTTTTTTTTTAAACAATACAATACTTTTCTGCCAGGCACTGCTGGATACGCTGCCGTCTGCAATATATTAAGCAGTAAATTTGAGATAACCTTCTTATTGTGTTCGATTTCACAGCAACAGATCTGGGGGCAGCTGTCCATTGTGTTCTCTAGAATAGATGAACTGCAATGTAGTCTTTCAGGAACACGACTATTTAAAAGCTGAGATTAACTAAGGTTATATTCACACAGTCAGTATTTGGGAATTTTAAACATATTTATTAGGTGCTATTCCTAATTTGTCTTGTATATATAATTGCAGACTGGAGTGGATTGACATCTTTTTCTGACTTTTAGAATTTTTACTTGCTATGTATTTAGGGTGCCAAACAGGACTGGCAACCTTATTCTTCTGTTGTTTGAACATAACTAAAGTGACCACCAACCTAAAAATACTACAACAAATTACATTACATACCATACAACATGTGCCTACTGAGAAACAGTCAAAACAACTGGGGTAATATATTGCCCGCAACTGGGGGCGGGATAATGATCCATCTATCACGGGTTTATTGGAACACCATTGGCTAAAACGAGGCACCATCTGTGTTCCTCCGTCTGGCCTCTGTCAGAACAGGTGACGGCAGCATCGCTCCTTCTGGTTCTCATCATCTCACTCTCAGCCAAAATGTAACATCTCAACGCTAACAGGGCCCATAAAATATGAGCATCTCTTGCCATGGTGAGCCCACGCACGTTTTGGACAGATCACTCAACGTGGAAACATCTGAGGTGGAAAGAGGATGCACAGCACTTGTTTCTTCTGTGCTGACACCCGGCCGGTTATGACTGGTTTTTCGTTATCAGGAAAGCTATCAGGATGAGAGGGAGGTGAGCCATTAAGATGGGTAATTACATAAGGGGATGACAACAAGATGGAGTGAGAGGAAGAATGTAGTAGTGCGCACTGCATAAAAATGTTTTATGTATTTTTGTACTTTGTTGTATTTTCTTTTTCAGCTAAAAATGAGTAAGAACAATAAACATACTGAACGATATATTCTTTCAAAACAAGATTACATAATTTTACTATTTAAGTGAATTGTTCTTGTTGTAAGCATGTTTGGATAGTTTTGAATGAAACTTCTGTGAAGTGCTTATACATAGACCTTTAGAACTAAAGATAGATCGACAGAATTAAAAACAGAACTAAAGATAGATACATAGAACAACAGATAGAATGAAAGTTAGATTGACAGAACGGCACAGAGTGACAGAATGATAGACAGCACAACAGACAGAATGATGGACAGAATGATAGAACAATAGATAGAATGCCAGATGGAATGCTAGATTGAACAATACAATGCTAGAACAATAGACAGACAGATCAATAGCTCAGTGGACAGAACGACAGATAGATCGATAGATAGATCGATAGATAGATAGAACGATAGATAGATAGATAGATAGATAGATAGATAGATAGATAGAACGATAGATAGATAGATAGTAGGGATGTGATGAGATCTCCGTTATAAGATCCGATGTGTCTCGCGAGATCCGACTGGTCTCACAAGAACATGACGATATCCTCACAAAATATTTTGCAATGTTTACATTATAGCTGCACCATTAATCGTTAAAAATTGTGCTTGCGATCTTGATTCAAACACCCACGCGATCTTATTCCTTAATGACAACGATTCAGCTGTCTATTAAGACTGTTTCACATCGCGAGTGTCAGTGGAGCGTGAGATGTTGATGAATCAGAGGGTCGAACATCAGCACGCTTCCGATGTGAACGCTGTCAGACTAAACATGCGCTGCTCACGCTCCACTGACGCTTACGATGTGAAACAGGTGTTAAAGACATTCAAATCTGCATTCATGCTGCTGCTGATCCAGAAAGAGCAACACAAACAGTCTTTTCAACCACACATCATTATTTCTGTGTTACAGAACAGAAGTACTGGGATCAAAGTTTATAGTTTGGGTATAAACACTTATTGTCTACAGTAGCAATCAAAACGAAAGTTTCTTAACACTTGTATTGTAACGCTTATAATCATCTGCCAGGAGGTGGCAACAACCTGTTTAAAAAATGCATTTGACATTGAATCATTCATTCAGGAGATTCCAATAGTGAAACAAATCTTTATGAAGTGAGACACTGACTCCTTCATTGATTTTTTTTTTTTAATTTTGTTCAAATGAATATTATATATATATTATAATTTTTTTTTCAAAGACTTAAGCAATGAATATTTTGTCAGAACAACTATTAAATTACGTTATTTTGTGACAGAATCGTGATCTCCAATTTATTAAAAACAAAAAAAATTGTGATTCTCAATTTATCCAGAATCGTGCAGCTCTAGTTTACATGTTTATTACTGCATATAATTCATTAAAATAGAAGTTTAATTTCATAAAGTATAGTGTCACGTCTGGATGGAGAGACAAACACTGGGTAAGTAGTAACACTCTTCTTTATTAACTTCCAACAGAAAGAGAACTTCCACAAGGGGTTCAAAAACGACGATATAACACAGGAACTTCAAACTGAGGGATAATCAATCTTAACTTGACCCTTCTTTCAGGCACGCTCTGGCAGGAGATGTGAGGCAGAGGATTCAAGCAATCCAGGAGGTAGGTAGCAGTGTGAGACTGGCTTGCAACCTCGAGACCAACCAACGATTGAGTGAGGTGAGTGTCCTGATATAGTGTGCAGGTAAGTGGCATCAGGTGGTGATTAGTAATCTGGTGATTGTGAGCAGGTGTTGGTGGTTGGTGTGGATGATGTGATGGGTGGATCTGTGACATATAGGTTGATTTCAAAGTGCACCTACATTTTTGGCATTTTGCTTTTTTTCAGTTGAATAAAAGACTATTTTCCCTATATATTTCATCATTGAGGATTAAAAAAAAAAAAAAAAAAAAAATCTCATCTCGTCTCGTTCTCATGAACCCAGTCTCATTTCTCGTCTCGTGGGATAAGTGTCTCGTCACACCCCTAATAGATAGATAGATAGATAGCTAGAACGAGAGACAGACAGATAGATAGATAGATAGATAGATAGAATGAGACAGACAGATAGATAGATAGACAGATAGATAGATAGAACAGAAAGAACAATAAAATGATAGAAGTAGATACAGACCAATAGCTCATAGATAGAACGACAGATATATAGAACGATAGACAGATAGAACGATAGATAGAACGATAGATAGATAGAACGATAGATAGAACGATAGATAGAACGATAGATAGAACGATAGATAGATGGATAGATAGATAGATAGATAGATAGATAGATAGATAGATAGATAGATAGATAGATAGATAGATAGATAGATAGATAGATAGATAGATAGATAGATAATCAGACAGACAGTTGGATGAACAGACACATAGGATTAAACTTAGATGACAGATGTATTGGATTTTTTTATTGGAAATGTCCAACTCAAAAGGAGTAAATGATGACAGAATTTTCTTTTTTTCCCCTTCTTTTTTTGGCTGAGTTATTCCTTAAAGATGGCAAGGAGACAGAGAGACACATTTAACTCTGTGTATCAAAGGCCTGCTGAAGATCAATCAAGCAGAATAGCAAAAAGGCCTTTCAATGAAGTGGCTTTAATCTCCTCACAATGTTTCCATCAAACTGAAAGTAAGTGTCATAAAGGGGCCCAGGGGCTTAATAACTACCCCTGTGAAGAGTGTAAATCTTTAATAGGGGGCAAACTAAGCCTGCAGCTACTCTGAAACATACACTCACACATACTTGCACACAGATATATAGACGGGGCACAAACAGCTTGACATTCTCACACAAGGAACTACAGTGCAGTGCATCAGCTACTTCCAAATAAGTCTCATTGGTACCCACCCTTCAGGCAGTCCTTGTCTGTAAATATTTATAAACCGATTTATATCAAGGCTCAAACTGATTTAAGCCAATTTGCTCTCCATGAGTCAGTGAGATTCTGATATACTGTGAGCTGATGCAAGAGCAAACTCACAACAATTAGATCACAGCTGCGACATTATTCACAGAGAGGTAGTAGAGAAAAGGAAACAGGAACTGAATGAATGAAATAAAAATCCCAGCCACAATTCTAGAATGTTGTAAGTGGTTGCCAAGTTGTTGCTATATGGTTTCTAGGGACTTAGGCCATGGAATGTAATATTTCTGTCATTATTTATTCTCATGTGCAAACCCATAGGACTTGCCTTTTTCTGTGGAAGTCAAACAGAGAAATTCTGAAGACGGCACTGGTTGCTCTTCTCCATGCAATTATAATGAATAGACTAAAGCTTTCAAGCTTCAAAAAAGGACACATAACTAGTTCCAAACCTGTTGAAGTTTTTGCTTCTGTGGAAGTTGCTAGTCCACATTCACTTCCAAACAGTAGTAAGTAAAGTCAGTAGGGACCAGCAACTGTTTGGTTACCAAAATTCTTCTTATTCTTCAAAAAAGAAAGTATATATATATATATATATATATATATATATATATATATATATATATATATATATATATATATATACTAACCGGATCAAACAATTCATTGAAAAATAATGATTGATTCATGAGTCTTAGATTGTTACTTCTGTCATGAACGTGCCAGTTTCACATCAATTTTGGTCTGTTTCTCACACAAAATTATTATATGGCTTCAGAAGACCATAAAAATCTGTGCTCATCGCTATCAAAAAAAGCATGGAAAAATTCTTAAAAAATGTCAAAAATCCTTTGTTTTTCAGAGCACAAAGAAAGGTGAACTATGCCTTTGATAATGTAATCAGTTTCCAAAAATTAAGAACTTGTAATTAGAGTATATTGCATTTTAAAATGCTCATAATCAGTATCAGATTACAGTTATTTTTTATGGATTACATTATTAGATTCACACAATGGCAGTAAATTATTCATAATTTATTGATTCACCCCTCTTTTTTTCCTCTTTTAAATTTTCCTTTCTAAAAATGCTACTAAGTGTCATAGCATTCAGTTTTGATTATATTCACAAAAAAAGAAAGAAAGATATATTTCAAGGAATATATTTTCTTTCCCTTTGTTTTTTGTATATCAATCAATATGGCACATTTAATGGTAAATTCAAAACAAGTTTTAAAAAATAATCTAAAAGTAATCTAAAAAGAAGTCAAACACATTACCTAAAATGAGTAAGATTACATAAATACAGGTGACTACAGTTTCCATCATGTAATCTGTTATCAGTAACGAACTACAATTTTTATCCAGCTCTGCCTACAGTCATCTTTTATGTGCACGCCTTGTTTCTTATAACAAATTAACACTTTTAATTAAAAGAATAAAAGTGCAAACTTATTTCATACAGTCCGTTTTCCTGAGCAGAAGACTGTAGACAATAATCACTTCTCATCATGCTCACCCAGAGAGGGAGGAAAGGGACATTTTGGCAGGCAATTAAATGTGTAATGGCAGCAATTATAGCTAATGATGGATTGTTGATCAGTGCTGGAGAATGTAACAGCAATTCTTTAGAGAAAGAATAGATGAGGCTAGAAAAGAGAGAGGATGTGTGTGCGACGGCACAGCAGGGAGAGCATGTTCAATAGTCCAGTGAAAGGCTACAATCAGACTCATTGAAAAACAAGAGGTGGAGCCCCCTGGGTTGACTGAGAGGGAAAAATTAGCTCTATTTGTCCAAAAACTCTGTAGAATATGGAGGGGAAATATAGCATGATTAAGGCCATTTATCCAGTGAACTCAAACAGATGCTTATGTCGTTTCGAGAGGTCACCTTTCCATGGACATTAACTGTACAGAACAGTTCCTCTGGTATATTGTGCGATTTTCTTTCACATGTACACACAAATCCACTTGAGACGGGAAGCTGAATAAGACGAGGGGAAAAGCAAAGCTGAGTCTGCCAACTCAAGAAAGTAAACCTGAACACCTGCCTCTGAAAAGCTTCATCTTGCAGACCTTCTGAACAAACCTCAGGCATTAGAAAGGGTTTTAACGCTTCCTCAGTGGTGCTTATTGCATTTTGTCACAGCTAATAAATATTTCCATTTCCATGGCACAGGAAAACCACATTTTATGCATCTTATCTCCAGAATGGATGGTGTCTGCCCTGGTATAAACATCTGTTTTGAGTGATTTGACAACGCTAAATGGGTGAAAGTTATCGAGACATATTTCACTGCAAAATAAATACTGAATAAACAGAAATAAGTCTATTTTGAGGATGATTACGATTGTGATGACAATCATGCACATTTATTATTATATCTTATTTGCATTATGTAGAAAACAGATTATTTAATACATATTTTATACATATTGTCTCTAATTTTAAAAATCATTGTCTAACAATATTGTAATAAAAATGATTGTATTACAGAATTTTAAATAATCACTGAAGATCCTGGGAAAAGGAAAAGAAAAAAACTAATATAATAATAAAAAAAAAAAACATTAAAAACAAACTAATAAAAATTTACACACACACACACACACACGATAGATAGATAGATAGATAGATAGATAGATAGATAGATAGATAGATAGATAGATAGATAAATGTGTTTATATACATTACAAACCGGTAATCGGTACATCCCTACTAACTCAGCACATTTTTTTTCTTTCGTTTCTTTAATCTGTCAATGATTTAAGTGAAATATATTTAGTGTATAGGTATATATATTCCTTTTTTTGTAAGCCTATAGTTTTATTCTGTTTTCTCCGTTCACAGAAGCGCTGCAGGTGCATGTGATCTGTTGAATCCATCTTACACTATCCTCGGATAAACTCTAACACCGGTGCATTGCCATTGCGGCTTACCTATGACGAGCTCACAGCTGAGCATAAGCATTTCACTCGTTGGATGCGTCAGCGTATTTGCATAGTCCGTACTACTGGAATTCCTGATTGCAGCAAATTTCATATTAAATGGAACGATAAAATAACAAATTTTCGTTTTTGTTTGGAACTATAAAATTTGATTTCATTTCTGTTTCTGGTTCTGTTCTAGCCAAAATTTCATTTGTTTCCGGTTTTCATTTCGTTCCTTGAACCGGTTCAGAGCCCTGATGCCATAAGTGGCCTGTCTTCACGGTTATTAAAAAATAAATATGACTTAATGAATTACTAAGCTTTCAACGTTTTACACCCTCTCCACACTGCAAGTGACGTGGCATGACAAAACTAGATTGCTTTCATACTGTAAGTGCTTGGAGTGAATGTAGCTTGTTTTGTAGACATGCAACAATCCTGATCTTTGACATGCAGTGCAGACACAGTGAAAGCAAATGAGCATTATGAAAAGCACAGCATTACAGAGCGTGACCTGGCATGAATGATAAACAGCAATGATATAGATATATATATATATATCTCATTAACAGCCCTCGGTGGAGCAGGGCAGAGTTTGGACTGGTTTCCTTCGGCTGTAATGCCTACAGTATTGATCCTGCTGGCGAGGTCCGTGGCCTATTGCTGGGAAGCTGACTGCATGGCAACTACCAGTGTGTATATGCACACAAGGCAGTGCATGTTTATGTGTACGTACAAGTGAGAGTGTATCTGTGAGAGCATCTTGGCGTCGGGCGGCCGGAGAGCTCGGTGGTTTTGCACTGCAGATGGGGGGGTGGGGGGGGGGGGAGTGCAGACAGAGTGGAACCGGGCCGATGCGTTTTTAATGGCACTGCTGCTCTCTGGAAACTGATGTACGAGGCTTCACGCTGTGAAACTCAAACCTCCAGCCAGTTCATTTCTGATTTCTGATCCAGCCGATGCTACGCTGTTCCTCTGTATTGACCGGATGGCTGCACCTGACAAACCTCCAGGGCAAATGGTCCCATTTGCACAGATTTATCTGTATGGTGTGGACCATTGTTACAGCTTGGTGGATCATGTATCAGTTTTTTCAATTTTATTCTGATTTTTTTTCAGTATTTGCATCAATGTCAGATTGGGGAGTGGGCAGGTACTGGCAACCCTGCACTATACTTTTCAGTACTAGGAATTACTCCTGCATACTGGCATGTCTGATAATTTGCTGGTACTCTCTTCTGTCAACCTGCCCTTCTATATATACAAACACACACACACACACACTTAATATTATCAGCACCAAATTTTTTTGTGTCATCTATATGTATACGTGCACATTTTCACATTTCACATTTTCTATACCTAGGAGTCTCAACCTTTGTGTCATTAACAGCATGTACCACATGCTTCAGTGGTTCTTCTTCCTCTGTCCTTGAAACACAAACATGCACATATACACACAAACACTTTGCAGTTTCCTCTCTTTTTTTTTGGAGGAATATCGTGCTGCAACAGGCCTCTCTGTGACCTTGGTATTCACAGCCCACAATGTGCGACGCAGCAAGATGCGGTGAAGAGCAAAGCAAAATGGCACAGCTAAGATTAGCCTTGTAGTTCTGATACAGAACACGGAAACTAAAGTGGAAATGTAAGTAGGGAGCTCTCGATTTCTCATGTAAAGGGTATTTTAGTCAGCAGTGGGTGGAAGTTGGTGAAAACAGTAAAAAAAAAAAAAAAATGAGATCATCATGAGATTAAAAAAAAAAAAAAAAAGAAAGATGTTCAGCTTCAATAAAGACCGTTTTGCTTGGAAATTGTATTTTAATGAGCAGTGATGGCCATTCTAAGGGAAAAAAAATCAGTACTCTGAACTTTCTAAACCCTGAACTGCTATTGACGGTAGTGATGAAAATCCAAGCAAAATATCTGCTTGCTGATCTGGGCAGCTTACAGAATCAAATAAGATCCTGAAGTGACTCTTCATGCCACTTTTGGGAGTGGGATGTCTTTCACTCATCAATAGATAAACATTTGTCCCAATGCATTTCTTTGTGAATGCTTTTGTTTGTATGGATAGTTGAGAAATGGTTTGGATTGATCGTCCCTGAGGGTAAAAAGAAAATTACTCTCAAATTGATTTTTAAAGAAAAATGTACTGAAATGCTTAACATTGATACCAACACTAACATTATCGTAATCTCTATACGTATCACTATAATTCACTGGTATACTATCTCTAACTTCAGAATATGTGGAACTGCAAATTCAATTTAACTTTGCAGAATATCTCTTAAAGGGACAGTGCACCCAAAAACGAAAGTTGTGTTATCATTTACTCACCCTCATGTGATTTTTTATTTTATTTTGTAGAACACAAAAACTATTTTTTTATCCATGCAAAGAAAGTCACTGCCATTCATTGTCCTTTTGGACCCCATTGAGTTGAATTATATGAAGAAAAACAGTAGAAGCATTCTCCAAAATATCTTCTTTTATGTTCCACAGAAGGAAGAAAGTCAGGAGTAAGGAGTAAATGATGACATTATTTTCATTTTTGGGTGAACTATTCCTATTGAATATTCATATGAGAGTGATTATAAATGAACAAAATTTCATCTGTTTCTCAAAGATATTCTATGACTTCCGAAGACTCAAAACATAAAGCATTTATCACATATAATTGTACATATTCCACTTTTTAATGATCTCAAACCCTTTGCGTATCAGTCAAAATGAGCTGCTAATGTGCAAACTCATCGAAGACATTCCGATTCAGATTTGATTAAACGTGATTCTCAGCTGAGGACTCTATTAAACAACATGTGACTGAATGACAGGAACTTATGGAGGAATAATAGGAGAGTATATTTCTTTTACTCATTTTCTTCAACAAGACTTAATCACATCTTCCCAAACAGGGCTCAGGAAGTGTCTCTTCTGGGATCGCCTGGGAAGGAAATTAAAAAATGAAATTAATCTGACCTTCTGGAGAAGAGGAAGGGTTCCTCGAAGCGCCGCAAAATAATGATATCAATCTGCACCTTTTCCCACCGACACCCCAAGAGAGGGGACCACTGAGCGTATTTCTCTCTCTAGAGCGCTCTCTCTCTGGCTTTCTCTCTCTCTCTCTCTCACACACACACACACACAATAATATTCATAATAGAGATCTCCTCAACATTTACTCCTAGATATACTAGTGCAAATGTTACAATGTGCATCCCGAGACTCTGTAAAATACTAAACATTACTGATACAGACTACCTCACATGTTAGATCTTTTTTTTTTTTTTGTAGTGCACTTTATTTATGCCAGTCATTACTTTTTCCATAAATAAAATGCAGCACTTTAAGACTCTTATTGACCAGTCCAGTATTAGTCTCATATAAATTACACTACATAATATATTACAAATAATTAAATGTATAAAAAATTAGTGCTGGGCAACGATTAATTGCAATTAATCGCATACAAAATAAAAGTTTTTGTGTACATAACATATGTTCGTGTACTGTGTATATTTATTATGTATATATAAATACACACACATGCATGTATATATTTAAGAAAAATGTTTATATGTTAAATATATTTATATATAATATAAATTATATTAATATAAATATATACATGTAAATACTTTCAAAATATATACTGTATGTGTGTGTCTTTATATATACACATAATAAATAATCATTGCCCAGCACTAATAAAAATATATAAAATATTATATATTTTATTATAAATATATAAAATATATATAAAATATTATATATTTTATTATAAAATATTATATATTTTATATATATATATATATATATATATATATATATATATATATATATATATATATATATATATATATATATATATATATATATATATATATATATATATATATATATATATATATATATATATATTATTTTTTAATTATTTTTAGATTTTATTATATATTAAAATATATTAGAATATCATTTCTGAAACGTCATATCTGTATGCATTATAATTTACTATATATATATATATATATATATATATATATTTATATTAATCAATCTATATTAATCAAATAATGCTTCTCCTTAATTTTTGCAATGATTAAGATATGACTTTCATCTAGCAGAATAATAAGTTAACTCTAAAATAGCACATGCTAAATGTTTTCTAAGCAAAAAAAATAAATCAAACAATAACATGACAAATTTAACCACCACATAATCAATAAAACACTTCTATCACAATTACAAATGTTTTTCCCCCCCTTAAAATACATTAAAACATCACAGCGTATCATCATTAAACTGCTATTATTAAAAAATATTAATGTATACCCCTCAAAGACTCCCAAAGACATTCAAAGCACTTTGAAAGGACAGAACGTTTTTGTTACTGATCACTTTTGCTCTTTTCTTTTGGTTTGATAAATGAGCTTTGCTGGACTGCTATTAAACTGGCTGTCTAACTTTCTAGATGGCAGCCAATTTAAAACCTGTATAACAACCTCTGAGATTTGACCCCGTCAAGACACATGTATGCAATAATTCATAATCTGTGCAATAACCTCTACGATTCTGACCTCTTCATGAATTAAAATGAGACTGATGTTTTGGGGAATTCACTGAGATACTTGAATCACAAAAGCTAGAAGAAAGGAAAAATAGATAATACTCGTTAAACTTGGCTCAGTCACTCTTTCTTTTCTGGGCTGCCTGATTCATTAACATTGAGAACATCTATTTTTATCACAACAGTGTAGATGGCTTGTATCTCCCCCGAAGTGGAATATTTGATGTAGCCATGGATACCGATGTAAAAGAAATGTGTAAACACTAATGAGAAATAATTATGACAGAATGATTAGAACTCAGCAGTTCTCATTAGTTCTCAAGGTCTATAAACAATTGTACAAGCGCTTTGTGAGCCATCTGTTGTGCTTGTTTGGTATCTATGGGTGGGTTTAATTTTGTATTGATGATTTCATTTTGATTTGGGTTCTGGTACTGTCACAGTTGGCAAAATAACAAGTCTGATCTCACTCAGGGGAGAAGAGAAAACGTTCAACATCAGCAGATACTGTAGATGTCCCACAGACAGAAAAACTTACACCATGTTTAGTCATGTCCACATGTATGAGGTCACTGCAACAAAATACATGGGTGCACAGCAACAAAATACATACTTTCCATATCACACACATCCAGCCAAATCCTAATGGAAACGCCCAAAATACTTCTTGCTTACAATAAAAGAAATGTGGGTTGCATTGAATCTATTAATTTGGAAGGGTCATGTGTACGTGTTCCTGACACGGTGAGCTGTGACAAAGATTGAGCCCTGCTTGCAACGTGTTCTAATCCCATTTAATCAACAATTTACTGATTAGGGCTAAACAATATTGGGGACAAAAAACTAAAAAAAAATGACATTACGATATTTTGTTTTCATTCAGTATATAATGTGATATTAAAAAGTACAGGAATTTTCACCAGATTAATATTTAGAAAGAAAGAATCATTCTAGATTTTGTTGGGGAGTGCATCTGTATAGAAAAAAAAAAAAATTATATATATTAAAAAAAAACATGAATTTTTTCGGATTCAGCGCGAACTAATATGTCGGCGCCCATCACCCGTTATAGATCAAGGTGTTTAAGCTACCAAATACATTTACTTACACGTATTTGAGAATCAGAATATCAGACATTTCATAATATAGTAAACATATTTGTGAATATTTTGAGTAAAAATAACATAAAAGTGATACACCACTATTGTGGCTGCGGTATGTCACGTGACAAACACGATGCGTTGAAACGGTAAAGCGATATCCTAAAATAAAGTCCTCCTGGGACGTTCGTACTTACAAGTTGACAAATTGTAATTACGATGTCAGGTGCGCTCAAGTCACTTTGGTCGGAACAAGATGACGATTTAACTTTTCTACATAAAATTCAACAATTTTATGTTAAATCTACATGTACAAAATGATGAATAATGAATGTGCAATTGTGCATCGTGTTTTTGTTTTTTTCTGTTTTTATTCAATTTATGAAGGTGATGTAAACTGGATCGTTATATATTCAACGGTAATTAATATTTTGTATATGTAACATTACAAAAAAAAATTATTATTAATTTCAACAAATTTGCTGTCAAAACAGATGCTGCATATCTATAGTCTTTGGCTGCGTCCTTTGCATCCGACACTTTTTTTGACTGACACGGAAAATTTCGAGTTTCCCACTTGTAACAATGATTTTGTGGTGGTGTTCATGTGCGTTCAACTCATAAATACGATCTCTCCGACATGACTTGAACTCTAACTGTTGCCTAAAAACTCACAAACTTTGCATTGATTGAATAACAATATAAAATCCATGTACTGCGGCAAACAGGGCTCACAATAGCATGAAATAACATGACATGAAAGCCGATCAGTGACTTCCGCCCGATGGATAGTTACGTGAAGTAGAAAACACTGCCTGTTACTGTCCGGTTCACTGTAACTGATAAGGCTTCGTGGTCCAGCCATCCCTCTGGCATTCACAGGAGCCAGAATCTAATTATTTTCCCTGCATGGTCCAATGAGCCCTAAAGGTTAATTATTGTCTGTCTGCATGATACCCGACTGCCAGTGCACAATAAAAGCTGTTAGTCGCTGCAGATAGCAGCTAATGTCAGACTGTGTGTATCCAAGTGACCGACATGAGTTACCAGGTGCACTCATGAGGAAGATTCTATAGGAAACCTTCTTTCTGGCTTCATTTACTATGAGGACTAGCATTTTTGCTTTGTATTGCAGAGAAAAAAATACTTCATAAAATATTCATTTTCAGGGTAACTGACAACATGTAACAGATGCTCAGCAGAACTTAAGTTGCATTGAACCTGAAACAAAGCTACACATTTTCCTTTTCCTTCTGACAACAGACATAATGCTAACATTCAGCCTAGCTTTACTTTGTCAGGAACAGCAGCTCCTCTTTAGTCCCCTAAAAATACTGTCCTTCACTGGGCTGTTGCAATTTCTGGCCGATTTAGACAGCATCTGCGTGCTGTTCATTCCCATGCACGTCATTGTTTAATTTAGTTTGTATATCAGAAAGAAGGCAAAAAAACAACAGAGACAGCTGGGGCCTTCACCAAATAATACCTCTCTTTCTCTACTTTTAAATCAGTAACTCTCTCTTTCAAGGAATACTTAGCCAGTAAACATGGAGGTCAACAGTTTTTTGAATCCTGCTGAACTTGAGTGAGGTTTGTGCACACGCAGATATGCAAGGCATACAGGCAGCTTTTTTACAGCTCCTATCTACTTTAATGGAGAAAGAATCTGTTATGATTACTATCTATCTATCTATACATTCATCCATCCCTCTATCTATCTATCTATCTATCTATACATCTCTTTATCCATCTATCTATTCATCCATCTACAGGTGTCTATCTATCTATCTATCCATCCATCCATCCATCTTTCCATCTGTCCGTACATTCATTGATGGCTTTTTAAACTTTAAGTTTCAAGTTTAAAAATGGTCTTGACTCTTGACACACTTTGCTTTTCTAAAAATGACTCTTATATGAGCTTTTCTGAATTGCAATTCTGCAATAACTTTTTCATTTAGAGTTTGAGGGGACCCTCTAAAAGATCAAGAAGACAGGACAGAGTATTACTACATACGCCCAACTACACATTCTATATTCTACATTATAGTAAAAAAGGTTCAAAAAACAGCTTTATAAAAGGGTAGTAATCCATTCATTAAAATCTATTAAGGCAGGGTTAAAGTAAAGAAAGCCTAATTAGTTTAAATTAAAAACATTAGAAGTCTATGGAGATCTTCCCGTGCATAGCTGTACATGTTTGTGTGTATGTGTATGTACCTTGCGTGAGCAGCTGCAGAGTGCGGACCTCTTCTCTGACGCGGAGCTGGAGGACCTGCTGTAGGATGTACTGTCTCTGACTCTCCTGCATGATGCCCATACGCTCCAACTTCCTGTCAGTGAGCCTCATCAGCGCTCGACCTGCACACACAAACACATGATAATGAAACCAGGCTGGGCCGTACGAAGAAAAAAAAATTACAAATTGCACATTTATAATACATATAAAGAATAACTGTACTTGCCATTTACAAGGAGCTATTATAATGCCCTTGTGGAAAAACGGATTTAGTATTGTAATAACCTACATTACAAGAACCTAACGAGAATATATTGTAATTAGTGAAACGAAATAGATTGGAATTTTTTCCTCTAGCTAGAAATATGATCAAGGTCAGATGAAGTTCACTGTCATTTTTAATCATCGCCTCACAAATATTCTCCTCATATCTGTGCTGATAAAAGTCATAATAATGCCTGTCAATGCCCCAGTTAACAGCTGCCATTTGTGCACAATAAAGTTAAAGCTGTTGTACCATCTCACACAACGCCTTGAGGTAGCGAAGCAGAAAGGCTACTAATGCATTTACACTGCGATGAAAATTGTTAATTTGGTTGTTTTTCGTGAAAGAGACCAAACACGGTATCATTATCTACGGAAAGGACGGTATTCAGATGGAACATAGTACAATTTTCAATGATTATGCTGCATTATGAGTGTGGATGCGCTGCTCCTGTCACTCGCTCCCTCTCTCTCTCTTAATGGTCATGTGTTTAAATCGCAGCATGTCTCCGGTGAAGAGGAAAGCTATGTAGAACTGAAAAAATCCACTGAAAGCAGCCAAACAAACAATTTAGCTGACCCTTACCCACTGGAGATCATGTCATGTGGTAATGCAAAAACCGGAAATTAAAAGGACAAAGGGGAACACACACACACACACACACAAAAAAAGTAATATCTGTATTTTATCTGTATAAAAATACATACATTTTAAAATTAAATGAATTGTTTAGTAAGAATTATTTTCACATTTATCAAATTTTCCTGCATCTATAAATGTGTGACTATCAGTTATAAATTCATTAACACGCACTCTCTGAAAAATTATAGATGGCATATGGTGATTTGTTTTTAAATATTCAAACCATTCTAACTGATGTTGATCACAAATCACTCGGCAAAACCGCCTCTCTATATTATAACAATAATAATTATGTCACATTGGTGACATTTAAATCAGTATAATTAGCAACAACAATATTCAACACATTACGAAAAGCCAAATGTTTAAGTCTGCAAGGCATAAAACAAATATACATAATCATCAAACGTCTCAACACAGTAACTGACTCCAAATTTACACTGGCCCTGGGCCATCGGGCCCTCCGTATTGTTGAATCCTGCGCTAGATACATTTTCTGAACACTTTAATATCTTTTGTAGTATTGTTTCTCTGTTAAATTTAAGTGTTTTGACGTTCATATATATTTCTTGAGAAAAAAGTCTGATACTAATGAAGAATGAGATTCTTTTAAAGGAAAAGTAAAAGTACATGGCATTTTCTTTAGAAAGAAAGAAAATCATTTTATAGGACAGCCTACAATAAAGCAAAATAAGAACAAAAAAAAAAAATCCTTTTTCATGCGTCTGATCAACTCAAACTGTATCACATTTTGATGCCATCTATATTTCTAAATAGAATATTGAGGAGCTATGAGCACAGATGGGGCCTCTTTAGTCACGGAACATTAGAAGCAGAAAATTGGAGTATGTGTGAGGCGTGTAGGTTGAGGTGATCGGGGTAAGGTATTTCAGTACGTTGGTAGAGTGCCAAACTACCCCTTCATTTGGCAGCATTTGGCTGAAACGCCTCAATGAGGAACAGAAACTCAGCGTGCCTTCTCTCTGAATCACTGCCATAAGTGTTTCACTGAGAAGATGAGTCAAAGCCTGGTTAAAGAACAGAAGAGAAGAGAGTGTGAAAACAGGAAAGAAAGAAAATAAGAGCAGAATACATATACAGATGGGAAAAGAGTTATAAATGCAAGTGCATGAGAAAAAAATGGGAAAGGTGCCATTCTAAACAAATAACTGTCCAACAAAAACATTTGAGATGTTTCTTAGATGTTACTTAGCAGGAAGAGCAGGTCACTGGGTAACAGCTGTCTCAGCAAGATAAGGATGCAAAAGAATGTAGTCTGGTAGAAAACAAAAAAGCATAAATTATTGTCTGCTATAGACACAAGATATGTTGGCCATCTATTGCTCAAATGACATTACACATAGAGCTTCACTTAAAGATTATTCAAAATAGAAATATCTTCTAATATTTGAGTTTTTTGAGACTATTCCTAAAAATCGTAATAAAAGCTAGCCAAACAAAACAATTAGCAAAATGCAAAAACTGACTATTTCTGTAAACGGAAAAACAAGAACAAAGAAATGTATTAAAACTACTGGGCAGTCTGTAAAAAATGTTTTAATTTAATGTTTTGCTATTTGGAATATTAAATAATTATAATAAAAATACTGAGAACTTAAATGTATGTTATATGCTATAAAAATATGCAGCCTGTGCATCATGTGTTTGTTTGCCCTTCAATGGAGAAAACGGCCTTTTCATGTTTTAATGACTGCTAAAGTCACTTCCCACTCCTTCCAGTAGGAGCTGAGCCAGGTGTCAGTGCAAACACCATCATTGCGGTTTTCTTTGTTCACGTTCCTGTGTCTACTTATCTTTGTGCTACTGACAGAGAAATGGTTTTAAAAATTTAACAGCATCTTGGATTTCAGCATACTGATCAGTCGGAAATCAAGCTCCACAATCGGCTTCTTCTGAATCCTGTTGTAACTGTTATCCAGTGCTACTACATTAACCATTTACCAAAGACTACAAGCTCAAATCAGTGCCTAAAAGGTACATACACATAAAACCCAAAAGGTCAAGGTTTAGCAAGTTAGCATGAAGCAGTCGGCAGTTATTCGAAAGTAGTAGGTCTAGATGAAATGGTTTGCAAGCAACATTTAAATCACAAACGTGTTATGTTATAGGAGCTGCAATCCACATATGTGAAACATCAGAGTAGATAAATTCACTCTCTTTCTCCCTCCGGTTTCTGGACTGGCATACTCGTCTTCAGTCCTGATGAATGGACTAGCTTAAAGCACTCTCTCCCTCCACTGTCACTCTAGGGACCTGTCCCTTTTACATGTGAACCAAAAGCCTGGCTAATTACTGCTCCAACAACCAGGAGGGATGACAGACAGAAAGAGAGAGAAGGGGGCTGGGGCGGCTCTGGGGCCTATAAAGATGGAAATTAACCTCAATTTCTCTGACAAAACTCTCATGGTGAACAAGCAGGACTGTACTTGAGAAACACTGAGGCTGCTTGGACTGGTGAAGGAAACTCCTCAGGTGATACTGTAGCATACTTCACATAGTTTAACCGCAGCTGCATTCATGAGTCCCAAGAGGACCTTTCAAACTCTCATTCTTTCTGTCACACATACACACACACACACACACACACACACACAACCTGGCAGGCTCACTAGACCCTCAAACCATCATAGAGCCTGAGTGCATCTGCCAAGCACGTCCCTACGTAGATCCATACAGAGTACCATCCAACAGGCAAGATTATGCTGCAAAATTACCTACTTTACATGGCAGAGGACCAAATTCTAGATGAAAAATGCCAGTGAGAATTCAAAACAGTTTTTAAAATCTGTAAATCTGATGCTGAACAGAATGTTCTGCTACATTTACTCAAAAAATGGAAGAAATTCATTTTTATATCTTACATTATTTTCTATATTACATATATCATCAAATGATGAAATATGTCAAAAATCTGCATTTTTCAACGTGTTTTTTTTTTTTTATGTAGTAAAATTGTATTATAAAGAAACCTTTACATTGTTCTCATTAAAATTACTAACATTTCTAAAGTAAAACATTTGGTTTGGACCTGGTAAGTATAAACACTGTCAGTGAAGTTAATGTACGTTCATAAGTTCATATTCATCTGTTTCAGTCACATGACTTTTCTGTTCAACCACCATATAGTTATATACAGAAATATAAGCCTAAAGTACAAGTGTAGAAGAAAAAAGTCCTGCAATGGCTTATCTTCAGTGTTCCTAAAGTTCCTAGGACATCCCTAGGACAACTTAATAAGTCCAAATCACTTGAAGGCGATTGAACCGTTATCATTATTTGGACTGTCCTGTTGCTGAGCCCATATTGATCACTAGATAAGAGGACAATGGCATTTGGCATTTAATCAAAAGAGGGCAGATAGTAAGAGTTACAGAGATGAATAGAACATAAGGAGAGAAAGGGAGAGAAAGACACCGATGCTTAGCGATGTGCATTTGTGCTGGCAACAACCCCACACTTGATTGTGAACGTAACTTCTACTAAATGACTTCAAGGAGGACAATCAGCATAATTTTAAAGCGGTTTAAGTGTGCAAATGTAAAATACATTCTCATATCCCAGCTTAATATGAAAAGACAGCCATAAGCAAGTCATTTGCAGGCCCTGAGGCCATTTCAAAACATTGCTCTTTTTGTTTGAGAATCTTGACCAGCCTGACATAGCAACAGTGACTCAACCAATGGTGTGGAGTTTGGGGGTGGGGCTTGTGTTTGTTAGACCAATAGCAGACAGGGGCAGTTTTTATCTAGAAACCTGTTTGACAATAATTGTTGCAATTCCATTTGGTGGCTCAAGTGGTGCAGAAATTTCTCTTTAGCACATTCTGATTTTACTCTGAAAAATGTGAAAAAACTAAAATCAGTCAACTGGGACAGTAGCTATGTGACCACCAGACTGGCAAACCATTATGGACGAGCAGTCATAACATACCATGTCTTTGCACGTGACATACGCATTTGGAAAGATCCTACAGCAACATTTATGCTTTGCCGCAGGCCTCCATTTCCCCTGAATGTAAATCTGCAGCATTATCAAGATGCTCATTATACTCCATCCAGAAAAACATCAGTTGTGTGAGTCATCCGCTATATACAGTGGCATGCAAACCGCTCACCTCTCCATCCATCAGAACACGACTATTTCCTCTTTTATTACTTATAACAGCTATAAAATGCTTGAAAAAGCAAGTGATCACAGTCAAATTAGTAATTGTTAACGTAGCCATCAACATACCAACACTGTACACCGCCCCCCCCCACCTCTCAGAATACTTCAAAACACAAAAATTGCAGTAGTTTCATTCAGGCCACATCATGTTCTTATCCTCCAACATCACCACAATTCAATCTGATTTTTCCTCTCCATCCTTCTCCCCAGAATTCTGAAAAATTGATCTGATGGCTCTGAATTGCATCCCTGCGGAACACTGCAATTTCAGACGCTCATACCTCATCATCCCGCTCGCGGAAATCACCGCCACGCTACCGAAGGCTGAAACTGTGCTGTTCTGTGAAGACATCGTGCTGAATCCCAAATATACACGACTGCTGCATGAAGCCCTTGAAGTCACAAGTCTAGGGTTGAATTACATTGGGATTTAGCAGATTATTCAGATATAATTGGCATATTTCTTCCTTAACTTTAATGAACCTTTTATTATAACAGCAAAAAATACAATATGAGCTGTTTGCTCTTCAGATGGTTGAAACGAATGGTTAAGATCCATTGGTCTCCCACTAATGACACAAATTCCAGGTTTAATGGCAATTCCAACAAATTAAAGAGACAATGCATTTTTGATGCAGTCTCAGATAACCAGAGTACTGTGTATTTCAGCTCAACGGGATCATTTGGAAAACCTTCAGATCTATGCTACTTTTCACCAGCTATCTCAACATCATCACATCTCTGATGGTCAACAGCACACTGAAAATAGTGGAAAGAACCAAGTAAAAAATCCAACAAAGAATGCATATAACATGGAACAACTGCAGTCACTACTGTGCAGACGTCATTACATGCAGTTTACAGACAGGATTGTGTGTTTATAGAGGGTGTGACATCAGGTCGATGTTTAGTTTGGGTCCTTTGATTCAACCCAGAGTGGAAGCTGGAAATGTTTTGTAGAAAACATCATTGGAGCTATTTATGCGTTAGGGCTGAATACGTGTTTAACTCCAAAGCATTCATGTGTTGAATCTTTTAAGATCTATTAATATCTTAAAAAGAGGCATTTCAGCAAACATCAGATTTTCTATGTCCCATTTTACAACATATAATTTTCATGTTAAATATGAAACTCAAACGCATATAAATTCACTCTGATGAAAATGTCAGCAGAAAGATCAAATTGGGACTGCATGACAAATGCAGCCTATATAGTCCATAAAAAAGCTCATACTTCGCCAAGACCACCAGTGTGCTGCCTGATGGGAGTCTCTTTTACATGAGTTGTTTATAACTCTTATTAAAGTCAAATAAATAAACCCAGTGTCTCACCACACCCAGTATTCTCTGGACTGATCTGACCATCAGTGAGCCAGAACGCCCGCACAGACATTGACTGTCCAGTGCATGTGGAAGCACGAGAAGAGCCAGCTTACTAGGAACATCCCAGCTGGATTCATTTATCCTGTCAACAGAAGATCTGTCAAACTTTCCTTTCTTTTCTGTAAAACCATAGAGAATGATCCAATGATCTTGAAACAGGAGGATTTAGGACCACAGTATGATATGATAATGCTGCCAATTCCTACACCAGACCAAACAGTGGCATTTTTCATAATTGCTGTGAAACACGCTTCAAAAATGGACACTTGGGTTACAGTGACACCATAAGTCAAAGTGCCCACGTCAGATTTTGTTGCTTGAATCCAAAATTTGATTATGCTTTTTCACATGACAAGCACCACATAATAGACTGGAGAGCCAACACTGTTAAATTGACTTTTAAGCCTAAAACATCCAACCCTGATATTTATTATTGAGTTTTATTTATTATAATTCATTAATAATATGTACATGATTTTTAAATAATTAATTTTGTTTATTTAAAAAAACTATTTATTAATAATATAAAATTCATAAAACATTAATGACTAATGCCTTGCCATCACACCACAGTCCTACATTTTCTTTACAGTAAATCAAGGGCACAATTATTACATTGCTTTAAAAACAAACAACAAAAAATGTAATAATTCTGTCCTGGTTGTTTTAACTGATACATTATGGTGCATTTGAAATATTCAATATTTGTTCAATTTTGTAAAATGTCCAGATTGTAATAAAAAATGCAATTTAATATGTTTTTTTTTGTGTGTGTGTGTGTGTGTGTGTGTGTCTGTGTGTGTGTGTGTGTGTGTGTGTGTGTAGGTAGTGGTTTGCACTGTCATCCATAAAACAGATCTGACATTCACAGTCTTACAACAGACATCGCGTACGACAAAAAAATAAACAAAAATAAAAAAATACGCTGGCACAAAGCTCACTACAGTTCATGAATGAATATCTCATTTTAATGTCCAATTAGCCATTATCTGTCTAACAACAGCTGGTTATTTAACAGGCTCTAATTGTGGTATTATATAGTGTTGTGTTTTCATAGCCCTACTGTGCTGTGGCCCATGGGATTGATGTCCATTTGAAATTCAGCCCAGTGTTTCATTGTATCTGACAGAGCAGCTCTGGTTCAGTCATTCACTCTTATCTTCTTGGCTGTATATTACACAGAATGAGTGCACCTTCTCCCCTGATTACACCTACGCTATCAAAAATATGTGCTTAACTCATTTACCAAAGCACTCGCTGCCTCTGTCTTTGTAATTACTGCAGATTAGGGACTAATATCTAATTATGCCTTAATATGCTTTAATGCATTTTTAATGACAGCTCGGTGTTCCAGTCAAACTCTCAGAGCGATTTGGGAGATGTGTCGAAGCGGTGAGGGAGAATCTCAACAGTCGTATGTTGGCGATGCAAAGGTTTATCTTACTACACTCTGGTTCAAACGGAAACAAGCTGACACTTAATAGTAAGTAATTAGGTAACTTAATAGTTAGTAATTTCATGCTCTCTCAAAGCTGTATTTGAGGCTGCCTGGTTTGATGAAAAGCTGAAAGAAAGCGATTGCGAATTCTTGAAAAATCCTCTGAATTTCAGAATAAATGGACTCGAAAATGTGATCTGATGCAGACATAATGATTAATCAATACCAGTTTCAGAGGCTTCACTGTATAACTCCACATCCCTTGAAGCTCTGATGGATGCATTAATTTTTAACCTTTCGAAACAATAAAAATTTTTTAATCGGAATTAAAAAATATACCTAAATGGCATGCAAGTTCTCAGACATATGGCTTAATCTAAAGATAACATAAAATAAGATTGTTGTTAAGAAGAAAAAAATTTTCATCACATAATATAGTCCGACATTAGATGATTCTGCAGATGCATAGAATTCAACTGATGTGCAAATGATCAAATAATCTGCATCTCATTCCTTTTTTTGTTTAAAATTATTAACATGCAGATACACACCAGAAAACCACATCAGAAAGCATCCGTTTAATGTGCTTTTGCGTAAGCAAGTTAATTATTAACACTGTTGTCTTATGATTTGGCCATCTCTGTTTACTCTAATGAAATGTGTTATGTTATGCATGGTATGACCAGAGATGGATGCAAATTGCATTGTGTCTCTAATTGGTAAGGCCTGATGTTTATGAACTGATTCCTGTTAATTAATACTGGATCGTCAAATCGAACAGCTTGCATATTTTCTGCATAAATTATGGCTAATTGGATCACGCATCACCCTAATGTAAATCACATTCAAGATTCTTCCAGTCAAACTAGAGCAATCCAGAATGGACATAACATTGCTTTAGTTAGCATTACTCATGACAGTTGAGATCAGTTGGCCAAATCATGATAAATCACCACAATAGCTTTTCATCAAGAGACCTTGGAAACTGAACATTTACAAGACGACTGCTCTTGATTAAAGGACCTCAGTTCATCAGCACTGTGCGATTATGCTACTGCAATGAAAGCCATGATTATAAACAAAGCAGAGCAAATCACTCCATGATCTATTTGACTGCAAATTTTGATTTTGGTTTACTGTATCTCCCACTTTAATAAGAAGGACCTCTTGGGACTAAAAAAACAATTGACCCTGATTTCCAACTACAAATTTTAACATTTATATTTTATAAAATCAAAAATAGCAATAATGTATATTATAATTATATATTTTTTTAAAGTACAAAAATGCAATTAAATGTAATAATACAAATTTTCTCTTAATATAATATAACATAACATAACACCAGGCTGTACGTGTGAACACCTCCAAAAATGTTAACATATTGGATTTTGATGCTGTGCCTGCACCATGCAAGCAATTCATCTCTATAACGCTTCTTGAAGTAGGAACACATTAAAGCACAATGCAACATGAAAAACCATGGTACATTCATCCATCAATACAAGTTAGGTTACAACATTAAAACGACAAGCATACATAAATTCCCTCGACATGCCTCCTCAACTAAACAGGAACCCCTGCTGAGCTAATAAACATCAGAATGCAATCATCTAGCCTGAGCCGGCAGCAATTAATAGCAGTGCCATTTTGAATGTCTTAATGTCAGTGGAACGTGTGCGTAAGCATTGGACTGTAGGTATTTGACCTTGGACAAGATCATTGTAAGACTGACAGGGTGCCTGTGTTTACCTGTGATGTCGTGCTGCTTGAAGGAGTCACTGTAGACTTGGTGTTGATTGGGACAGTGTTTCTTCAGCCATTTACACACGTCCTGCTGGCTCCACAGGGCCACGGGTTTGGACAGCTTCACAGTTCCCGGCTGGGCAAGGGAAAAAGATAACGGAATGTAAATGCAGAATCTTTTCACCTCTTTTTTCCCACATTTTTTAATGAAATAGCTCAGCTAGAAGTAAAAATTGGTTCATTATTTGCTCACGGATTGAAGCATTCCAAGTTTTCTGAAGCCTTGCAATACATTAGTGAGAAAACTGGTAAAACTGAAGTGATTATTCATAGAAGAAAAAAAAGAAGAATTTATATATATATATTTGTGCTGTGCAAGACCTAAATGATGAATGAATGAGATCTTTTCAATAAATTGGTTGAACCACTTCACAAAACAAGTCAGAACGATTTATTGCACAAATGATCCAGTTCTCAAGTTCAACTTACTGATCATCAGCGAATAAATTTCACTTGATGCTCACATAAAATGGTCACATCACTTCATTTAATGTGGAAAAATATGGACCACTTCTATTTGTGACCTTTTTAAGGCTTAAATGCTTCAGTGCGCATTCATTGTAATTGCACTAAAAATAGCAACTGACACATTCTTAAATGTATTCCACAGAAGTCATACGGGTTTGGAAGAACATGAGGGTGAATAAATAATAACAAAATGTCATTTTTGGGTGAACTATCCCTTTAATGACTGCCTCCTGTTTGAATGCCACTACTTGCCATTTGAGTACGGTGTGAGCTGAATTCAGAGCGTCTGGAAAAAGGGCCATTGTGACAGCACTGTTGAGAGCTGAAGTGTGAGCTACCTTTAGGAAGCAGGCTAATTCAGCAGCGACAGAGCTCAGGCAAACAAACAGAAGCTGAGTCAGTAGAAACAACCTCCAGTGGGGCGAGAGTCACAGCCCAACTAAAAACAGCACCGAGCTAATTAACCCAAGATATCTGCCACTGAGCTGCGAAGGTGGGCCCGCGGAGCCGCGATCGCTGACAGAATCTTACAAAAGGATTGACGAGGTTTAATACATAAAGATACATTACACTGCATTGAAAGAGCAGTGCGAGTGGAGATACCATCGTGAGCTCCGTTTCACGGAAGACTTTAAGAAGTTGTGAGAACGGAGTCAACGATTCTGAAGTTCCTGTAGGTAGGAGACAAGTGGGAATGGCTTTGTAGGTGGATTCCCGGCCAATTAAATGGAGACGAGTGACAGATGAGATATTGAGGGAAGGAAAAGTGAGCTTTTAAATTATAACACACAAACACAATGTCACAGTCATTCTGTCCTTGGTATAATTAGACAATTCAAGAATTTTCATGTTACTATAGCAACAAAGCATGATGACTTGAAGATATGAATGCATAACAGCACTAAAATCATCATCTATGACAACAGGGGTCAGAACTCATATTGGAGGCATTGTAGGCTTATGATTTAAAGGGTTGATCGATATAAACAATATTTATTATTAAAGACGAAGGAGAAAAATATATGGCATCAATGAAAATGACAATATATGTTTTATTAATGCATTTTATAGTTTGATGGAATGGCGATTTGATTAACTTGTCTATTTCTCAAATATACGGCTTAAAATTTTATATATGATTCGCAATAAATTTAACTGAAATATAATAAGACAGATGGACAGCCTAAAACAGAGCAACTAAGCAGACTCTGTGCATTGGAGCGCCATCTAATGGTGAATAGTTTAACTATCAAAAATATTTGTGATGCCAGTAAGTTCAATGTATGCAGTGAGAAAATATGCTAGCTTTTGTTCACAGAAGCCAATGTAAAATTCTGTAAACGTTGTACATTTGAACTCTGCATCACTTACTAAATGATGCCCCCTTATTTAATATATTATTTATTTGTCAGATGTCTGAGATGTTCTAATAATTCTTGTCCTGCTGGATTGCCAAAGGTCACAATTTACACATGTCTCGAAGAAACATTTCTTACAATATGGCAGGTGATAAGCAGTTTCTTTTATAATATTCATTCATGTAAGAATCATTAAAGATAATAAGCAAATTTAACAAAAATTAAAAGAAGCTTTTGGCTCATCTTTTGTTCAAATTAAGCCAATGAATTCCACATTCTGTCAGTGCTACATTTGGGCTTGGTTACTAAACCAACTGTGTTTTGGTAGATGAACCCTGCTGTGTATATCTATAATTTGATATGATTCAAATACAAAGCATTCTATACTGACACTAATACTACAACAATAGGGTAAATTGTGGGATATATTCAGTCTTTTTATAAAACTAAATATCTTTTTATATAAATATCTCCAAAATTAGTGATATTCTTCACTATACATAATAATTTAAAAGTTTTTACTTATATTCAGCAAGGAACTTTTATTTTAAAGAAAAAAATTTTTTTTTGCAAAAGAATCTGGGAAAAATATAAAGCAGAATAAATCAAATTTTAATATATATTAAAAATGTATTTTAAATTGCAATAACATTATACAATGTTACTTTACTGTAGTTGGTGAGCATAAACCTCGGAAAAAATTTTATTTTCCGGTTTCTTTTAAAAATCTTACAGACCCCAAACTTTTAAGCGGTAGCATAATTATAGAAGTCATTAGTGTTTGAGATCATGGTAATAGTCTTGAATCTATTCTCACCCTGGAGAGCTCAGATTCTGAGACGGAGCGCTGAGGTGGAGATCGTCGCTGGAAACCAGGACTCTGGTCCTGAAAGCCTGGGCTGTCATCATCCAGTCCATGATCAACAGATACTTCCTCCAGGTGTGAGGTCATATCCTCTGCACACACCTGATGGTCAATCCCATTCTGGGTCAGATTGCAGTGAACAGCTGTGGAAATCAAAAAGTCCAGGACTGGTTAGTGACCAATAATGGCCATAAGGTGGAGCCATTGTGTGCAGATGTGAGCATACTCTATATGTAATTGATGACTCTTTTCAGACTATATAACAAAAAGACATGAAATGACTCACCAATGAAAGTTTAACACATAATATTGTGAATAAGTTATTCACGGTAATCCAGTTTTATATCTTGCAAAATGTATCTTTAGAGTTGAAGTGTGTAATGTTTGTGGTATATAGTATGTAAGCATTTTAACAATTTTAATTAGAATAACTATAAATAATCTATAAATATCTGTCTGCCTGTCTGTGCAATGGCAAATGGCAGAAGTTATGCAAAATAAAATTTGAAATGCCAAAACTGACATTTTGCCGGGTCTCTGAAGAATACAAAGCATGAATTCCAGCATTTAAGCACACTTTTTAATAAATATTTTTCACATTGTCCTCTAGATGGCATGAGATGACAAAATTATGCATCTGCCAAGGCCTGTCAAGACACCACAGCATTTCTATAATGCTGTCTGATTAAAATCAGATATGTCTCATGCACTTTTTAGGACAAACCATAATGTTAATGGACACAGAATATCTTGTAACTTTTATAACAAAAAAAACAGGGCTTTTATATTTCTCAAGAGAGAAAATAATCATTTGGTTAATGCTTACAGACCATTTTGTGATTATTTTAGATATAATAATTTTAATAAAGAAAGAAAATGATTCTTTTAAAACTCAGTCTTAAAAGCTTATGCTTACAAAGCACATTTAAAGCTTTTTCTGTCTGTCGTTGTGACAAACCGCAGAGTGTTAAACAGTAAAACACTTGAACAAATCCGTCTGTCATGTTATCTGAAGTGAATTGAGGCCAAGCAGATGAGAGCCAGACGAAGCTTGTTCTGGCAGAAATTACACAAAGCTGAAGACTAAATTAAAAGCCCAAAATAAAACCGAGTGCTGCCTCATAGCATGGAAACATAGGGTGGTTAATGACTAACCACAGATCTCTACAATATGTGATTAAGTTCGGAGTACATGTGACTAGAAAATCGTCACTGAAGCACCATATATGCCAACTGTTTAATAGTTAATAATTCAATAATTTCCATCCCATCTGTTTGCAAACAATAATCAAGCAACTTACAACAGAGCATTTAACAACCACAGGGGGAAACTATTTTATTCAAGGGATAGCTCAACCAAAACATTTCATTCTGTCATTGTTTTTTCACCCTCATATCATCAAAATCTTGAAAACATGTATTAATATTTTCTTCTGCAGAACACAAAAGGAGATGTTCAGCAAAATGTCCAAGCTGCTCCTTTACACACAATGAAAGTAAGTAAAAGGTGACAATCCTAAATTCAGTCTAATTCTTTGATCCTATATAGCTTCAGAAGGCAATTAATATAGTGAATAATTCAAAAGACTACTTTTACGATGCTTTATTGTGCTTTTTGTCCTTTTTTGAGCTTGGCAGCCCTGGTCCCTATCCACTTTCACTGTACTGATGAGTGCACAAGAGCAGCTTGGACATTCTGTGAAATCTCTTTTGGGGAAAAGAAAGAAAGTCATACAGCTTTGGAATGACATGAAGGTGAGTTTATGTTAAGAATTGTAATTTTTGGGTGAACTATCTCTTTAATTCTACTGGGATGATAAGCTCAACAAGCTCTCAATGCTAACACCAGCCTGTGGCATTGCGTAACAGGTCATCAAATGAATCTAAGCCACGATGACATCTGCTGAATACCATTAGTGAGAGAACGACTGATAACTTGAGCAGAACAAATTGCTCTGCTATTATTTACTGAGCCCCTGTTGCTGTGAATGCTGGAAATATTCATCCTGTCTGATGTGTCTGTTCCAAAACAGACAGAGGCAGTGCATCTACAAGAAAGAAGCAGCCTTGAAACAAAAGCAACTTGGCATGCAAAGCACGAAGCACTTCCCTCCCTTTCTCTTTTCTCCATGCTTCATTCTCCATCTTTGTTAGGTTCCACAAAACTGAAACCATTCGGTCAGGTTGTCTAATGGCCAGGCACTCCACAGGATATAAAAAAATTATACATTTAATCCATCTCAAAGACAGAGCACTGCCCTTGATTTGTGTGTTTGGAGGGGTGTACATGTGCCAGAGGGTGATGTTGGGCCTTGAGGTGGGTAGGATGCTTTTTCCGCCTTAGCCTCTAAATATAGATCAGAACGTTCTTCCTCTCTTCTGTACGACATGCGCACTGAGAGAAGAAGGAAGCGAGAGACAGAGGGAGAGATGCTTCACGGTTTAATCCAGCCCTGCTTTCCTCCCCCTCATTTAAAGCACTAGTTCACCCAAAAATTAAAATGCTGTTAATATGTACTCACCCTTATGTCGTTTAAATTTTTTTTATTTATTTTTTAAATGGAATAAGAAAGAAAAATATTGAGGAATGTTCTCAAGAGCATAGTGATCATAGAAATTTCATAAGAAGAAAAAAAAACCCCACTGAAAACATTTGTGTGCTTTGGGCCAGATTTTGGGCCAGGAAAGTAAATCAGAGTAAAAAAATCGGAGTAAGATTTTTTAAAGAAATGAATGCTTTTATCCAACAAGGAAGCAATAAATGATATTACTACAAAAGTTTGGTATTTCTAATAAATGCTATTCTCTTGAATTTTCTATTCGTCATATAATCCTGGAAAAAAAAACCAGTTTCCACAAAAATATTAATCAGCACAACTGTTTACAACATAGATAATGATAAATATTTTTAAGCAGCAAATCAGCATATTAGAATGATTTCTGAAAGATCATGTGACACTGAAGACTGGAGTAACGATGCTGAAAATTCAGCTTTGCCATCACAAGAATAAATTACATTTTAAAATTAGGGCTGTCACAATCAGGTTTTTTGTGCCCCCTTCTTGTATTTTTTATGCACAATAAGCAGAATAATTGCAACATAAAGGTAAAAAGTGGAGATATGGTTAGAAAGTATGAAGCTCGCAAATGCCATCATGCCAGTCTGTCAGTCAAATCTGAAGAAAGACACAACCCAAAGCAATGCGTACAACACATTCTGTCAGAGGATAAAAGCAAGCGTTAATTTAAAAAGCAAGACATTTTGAAAACATTCAGCTGGGAGAACATCTAGCAACTAATTAAGTTAATTGACATCAGGTCTATAACATGATTAGCTATAAAAGGGATGTCTTAGAGAGGCAGAGTCTCTCAGAAGTAAAGATAGGCAGAGGCTATCCAATCTGTGAAAGAGTACGTAAAAAGATTATGGAATACTTAAAAAATAACGTTCCCCAATGTCAAATTGCAAAGGTTTTGCAAATCTCATCATCTACAGTGCATAACATCATCAAAAGATTCAGAGAAACCGGAGAAATCTCTGTGTGTAAGGGACAAGGCCGAAGACCTTTGTTGGAAGCCCGTGGTCTTTGGGCCTCAGACGAAACTGCATCACTCATCAGCATGAATCTGTCATTGACATTACTAAATGGGCCCAGGAATACTTCCAGAATCCACTGTCGGTAAACACAATCCGCCATGCATCTGCAGATGCCAACTAAAGCTCTATCATGCAAAAAGGAAGCCATAGGTGAACATGGTCCAGAAGTGCCATCATGTCCTGTCAGCCAAGGCTCATTTAAAATGGACTGTTTCAAAGTGGAAAAGTGTCCAAATTTGACATTCTTGATGGAAATCATGGACGCCATGTGCTCCGAGCTAAAGAGGAAGGAGACCTTCCCGCATGTTATCACCATTCAGTTCAAAAGCCAGCATCTCTGATGGTATGGGGGTGCATAAGTGTGTAAGGTATGGGCAGCTTTCATGTTTTTGAGGGCACTATGAATGCTGAAAGGTATATAAATGTTTTAGAGCAACATATTGCTCCCCTCCAGACGACGTCTATTTCAGCAGGACAATGCAAAACCACATTCTGCAGCTATTACAACAGCATGGCTTCATAGCAGAAGAGTCCGGGGCTGAACTGGCCTGCCTGCAGTCCAGATCTTTCACCTATAGAGAACATTTGGCGCATCATTAAATGAAAAATACGTCAAAGACGACCACAAACTCTTCAGCAGGTGGAAAACTATATCAGGCAAGAATGAGACCAAATTCCAACAACAAAACTCCAGAAACTCATAATCTTGATGCCCAGACGTCTTCAAACTGTTTTGAAAAGAAGAGGAGATGCTACACCATGGTAAACATGCCCAGTCCCAACTATTTTGAGACCTGTAGCAGGCATTAAATTTGAAATGAGCTCATTTTGTGCATAACATTTAAAGATTTCTCAGTTTAAACATTTGTTATGTTATTTATGTTCTGTTGTGAATAAAATATCGGCTCATGTGATTTGAAAGTATTGTATAGTATATATAGTATTCTATAGTATAGTTTTCATTTTATTCAAATAAAAAAAAAAAACGTCCCAACATTTCCAGAATTTGGGTTGTATGTTAAACATGGATGCTTGAATAGACTTCACTGGTTGTTGCATGTTATGCACATACATACATGCACATTTCAACAACTTCTTTTCCTTTTAATGGCGGTTGTTTAAACACACTTAAAGGTGCACACTGCCTCCAGCTGCACAACACCATCATGACAGCTGATATAAAATAAGAATCGGGCTTTGGAGAGCTTATACTCTAGTGCCCCTATTATGCCATTTTTAAGGCTCCTAATATTGTTTTGGGAGTCTCTTATAATAGGTTTACATGCATGCAAGGTGAAAAAAGGCTTTTGTTTTTTCAAAATATGCGTTTAATATCACCTCATTTTTCAGCGATTCTCAAACGATTCTTTCGAAGCAGTTCTAAGATTCAGTCTCTCTAAACCCCTCCTTTCTGTGAGCCTACTCTGCTCTGATTTTTCTGATGGCCGAGTCTGTTGTGATTGCCATAGTTCTGAATTTTGAATGCTCGATAGAAAATATAAGCATCTATTATTTATTATACTTACAGGTTGTGATTCAGTGGAGCTGCTGGTCCAAATAAATTGGGTACTGAACCATCTTTCAAGAGCAAGCGTTTTGTGTATCCCGAGCTGAACTCCCTGAGCTTAGAGAAGCAGTCGTCAGTAAAATCACTTGTTTGCGGGCGGGGTCAAGTTCTTCGCGGCCGGCCAACTTAGAACATAGGTGGGAATTATGCAAATGTGTTACCCCGTGAAGTGGGATTCGAATTACTAACGATTCGTTTAGGCTGTATAGAGTCGATTCTTTATTTTGGGAGAAAATAACTTTATGTATCGTGCACTTTCGGATTTACAACTTTGCAGATCGTTTACATTCATGCAGTGTGTGATGTATCTGTATGTGAAAGGCAATACTGGAAATGGCATAATAGGGGCACTTTAAAAAAATCCCGATCCTTGAGATCAGCTCAGGACATCCCTATTCAAAATATTAAAACAGAAACAGTTATTTTAAATTAGCATAAATTAGTAATATACTATATTACGATTTTTAATATATTTTCATAAAATAAATCGCGCCTCTGTGAGCATTAGAGACTTTTTTTTTTAGTATTGCATGGTAGTGTATGTTTTCTGAAGTCATACAATAGATTTATTTGACAAACAGCCTAAAGTTATCAACTCTTTTATTTTTAATCAGAAATGCCCTTTGTTGTAGCCTTCCAATCAGATATGGCACCTTACGAAGCATAACATGATTTTGGATGTCAGTTACATTTTCAAACATAACTGGTTTTTGCATTTCAAACATGATGCCTGATGTCATATTTACAGTACATTTCCATTAATGCACTGCAGTCCAATGCAATGCAGTCTATTTGCTTACATCGCTTTCCCTGGAAATCAAACATATGACCTTGATGTTCCTTGCACTGTAGGGTACTATTACAGAAACATAAATATTTAAGAGCAACGTTTGATGAAAAAACAGTGTTCATCACAAAAATACACAGAAGACGAATATTACACAGTTTGATCAATTTTAAGAGCTGCTGAATTAAGATTATTCAAAAGAAAACAAAAGGGTGATAATGTGAATTGTGATAAAGTGATATAAAATTTTTATCTACTGTCCCTTTAAATGAGAAGGAAAGCAGTGTTGGTTTACACAGTGAAGCATTTCCTATAATGCAAAAGGCCGGAAAGGATGAATGAACAGAGGATCGATTCAGCTCAATAGTGTCTGAAAATCACGACTCACATTACCTCAGCCTCAGCAGTATAGTGAGTATATCATCTGCAGCACTCTAGTGTGCTTCACGATGGGTTAGGCTGTGCTTGTGATGGCTATGCAATCTGAAGTAAGGCTAGATGGCAGGTCATTTAAAAGTGGAGTGGGTTGTTTGTGCACTCAGTGTGTGACCCAGAAACAGAAGTGGAGTTAGTTGAGAATCAGCTGATTCAGAACACAAACGTACATCACTAGTTGGATACATGGGTTGAAGAAATAAAGCTTAGACTCTACTGTACTGTGAGGGCAGTTCACTTTGAATGTTGTCAACTGCCTTACACACACACACACACACACACACTGATGGAGGCTGGAATCATGAACCTATTACAGTATTTACGTTATCCACAAGGAGAAACCAACAACTATACCATGCTTGTCTCCTTGACTTAAGGACCAGACTGACGTGATTTAAATTCTAGTTTTAAAAGCATAGTTTTATGTTTTCATTTCATTTAGAGGCCAATTGCCATTTAATAACTTTTTCATGAACTCATTTATAAAGCATTTGTGAAAATATAATTTATGAATGCGTTATATCACTTTAAAACAAAATGTACACTACTGTTCAAAAGTTTGTGGTTGGTAAGATTTAAGATTTTTAAAGAAGTCGCCAAGGCTGCATTTATTTGACCTAAATAACCAAATAAATAAATAAGAACTGTGAAATATTATAATTTAAAATAACTGTATTCTATTTTAATATATTTTAAAATGTAATTTATTCCTGTGATGACAAAGCTGAATTTTTAGCAGCCATTACTGATCAGAATGATCGGAAATAATTCTAACATTTCTTGTTATTATCAATATTGAAAACAGTTGTGCTGGACATTTATTATTGTGGAAATTGTGATGCATTTTTTTCAGGATAATTTAATAAACACAAAGTTTAAAAGAACTGAATTTATTTGAAATAGATATCTTTTGTAACATTATAAATGTATTTACTGTCAATATAGTGCATCCTTGCTGACTAAAAAAAACAGAAGAGGAAAAAAAAAAAAAAAAAAAAAAAAACTGACCCCAACTAACCCACTGTGAAAAACTGCAACACAAGTATAAGGCAACTGAATAATACATATTCATAACAACAGAACTGTATCATGGCAAGGGGTCAGGCAGGAAAATATGATTTCATTACGGTTCTGAATAATTTGAAGTTCTGAGTACTAATATTTTTTTCTTCTTCCAAGTAGAGGTGTGCACAACTAGTCAAACATTCGAATATTCGACCTGTAATAATTATTATTATTAAAAAAATAAAAACTATTCAAATTTTACATGTTGCTTTGATGGCCGTAAATACAGGGAATACATGATAAATCCTAAGCACACACACTAAAACTCAGTTTAGTTTGTGTGTGAAGCATGTTAACAAGTAGATTATATTTGATCACAGATCATCATCTGCCTTGCGAAGTTTGGAATTCCTTTAATCAAAAAGATCTTAATAAATGATCTTACAAAATGGAATTTCATTTCATTCATCAAATGAATCAGTAAAACTGAATTATCATAATATCACCACCACAATGAGAAATCACATGCAATCCAAACAGCAATAAACTGAGGAAAGACAGCTGTCCAGAACCGCATACAAAACTGCAGGTTAGCGCAGCTGTACCAAAGTGAGCCAAGAAGAGAGCTTATCTGATAGCCAAACGTTAGAGTACGTTCTGTAATTGGCATGGTCTGCTATACTTTTCAGTTTGCTCTGCTTGAGCTTGAATTATTTTGTCCTTTATATGTATATAATTTTGGGGGGGTTTGCACACATTTTCAACCAAAATAAAATCTTGAGATATAATGTAACTTTTCTGTAGAACATTGTTGTGTATAATAATGCCTAATTATAAGCTTGTTCAGAAATTGTGACAAAAACATGATTATTAAAAATAAAGTCTTTCTGATTAAACCTCATTTAAATAAAAAAATATTAGAATATTTGTTTTTTATGAGCCCAGATATTCGAATACAATATTTTTGAAAAATGCCCATCCCTACCTCCAAATAAATCTTGACATATAATGCAGTAACATGACGCTTATTACACATTATACACAATAAATAACAGAAATATTACAAGTGCTTATCAGTGACGTTTAATGAATTTAGAGAGTGTCAGAAGGCTGCTGTGAGATGAACATACTGAATTTGTGGCCTTCAGTCTCACTAGGGAAGCTTTTAAAAAGGTCAAACTGAGCTGCAGGTCTTTAAATCCACATTTCAAATGCTTTACAGGGTGTACAAGTATCTCAAGATCATAAAAGTTTAGATACTGTCTGAGGACTGTTCTGATATGAACATTTCCAAATTTTAGCTTCTTAGCCTGCTGCAAAGAAAGCATAAGCATATGTACTATTTAACCATAACCTTGAAGTTTTGCAACCTGGAAAACTCACTGTAGCATTTTTAATCCAAGATTCATCACAAAAAAAAAAAAAAAAAAACACATGAAGCCCATCATGAAGCCAGTGGCTTTTTAAAGCATGTTTAATGAGGGAAAAAAGAAAACACATCATTGCTATCAAGCTTGGGTCTCAAATAAAAATAGTTTTAATATGACTGACTTGGACTTTAAATTTTATCCGCTAGACAGATCCAAGTACGCAGGCCTATGCAGCTGAAATCTGAGAAGAAAGTTCAATGACGCAAGCTCAGAAAACTCTGAAGAACAGCTTTCAAATCAGCAGGGCCACTTCTCAGTGGACTCCTTGTTACACGCTTGCTAAAGCTCTAATTGAGCTCTTTGAAGATGAACAGAGAAAGAGGGAAAGAGTGAGCTAATTGTCCCATATGTGAGCCAAGAAAAAGCTTCCAATCTTGGCCCCCTTTCTCAATTTTAAACCATCATCCAAGATAAAGGGATTGTCCCTGCTCTATAAAGTAGGTCACCTTAATTCTGAAATTGGATACGGATATTGGACCCTGCCCTGGAAGACAAAGCGTGGGTCTCCTGAATTTATTACATCTCCAAATCCAATCTGGATCTCAGGGTACCGATGGTCAGCCGGGTTCAAGTCTGACCAGAAAAACAAGAGGAAGATTTGCCCTTCATCATTTCTAAAGTGATTCAATCTGACATCTTATCAAAAGTTAAAACTGGATGTTATGTCCCAAGCTGTTATGTCCCAAGCATTAATGTCTCCAGGGTTTTGATCTTTTACAATTCATTCAACTGATGCAGATAAACAAACTTACATACTAAGATGTACTGTACATTGTTCCAAATATATTACTAATTCAAGTGAGTTAAAAAAAAAAAAAAAGCTAGTGACCCACTTTAAATAGACACAACTTAACTCTAAAAATATTTTCAGCACTGACCTACCAATAACTTGCTTAGCAGACAAAACAGAGGCAAAACACTCACTGCACATTTGAAACAGTCAAGGTCTTGAGAGAGATTATAAATAGCAAGTATTGCAAGTTAATATGGACGCAAAGTACTGAGACCGATATAAATATTTAATCAGAAGCAAGATTTTGAAAGCATTTCAAAATCCTATTTTAGGGATTTGTGGCTTGTTGTTTCAGAAACAAGGAGTTTCTTGCATTGCGTCTGTCCATTGGGACTATGCACTTTTTAATATTTGTAAAACCTCTCTCAAGATCCACAATGGAGAACCTGTCATCTTATTTTGTTCTGATTTTATTTGTTCCTTTTGCTACTCAAAAGAGTCTTTCTGCTGTAATTATTTATGACCTCCCCATTTTCAACTGGTTATGGCTACCCGAATTTGATATGTAGCCTCAGCGAATGTCACCAAGGAAAGGGATACCTGATATCTGTTATTTCCTGCTAATGGTCACATTATCATACAATACAAATGCTGTACAGTCAGCACTGTATTTCTCATATAAGACATGTCACTTCCTCTAAGTAGTAGTAACCAATACTAAACGTCACTTTGATGATTTATGACCTGATTTATGGCTAATGGACCCCCCCTGTCACCCTGACTGACATGACAGTAGGGTGTGTAAATCAAAAGATCAAAGCAGATGTTAGATTCGACATTTGTTGGATTTATGACTGGATTTATGATGTTTTTTATCACTCACCTGTGCCATGGTGTTTTCATGGAGTTCCTTCCTGGCCTGTAGCTAATGGTCAGCCTGGAGTTGTTGGATTCTTCCTGGTTGTGGGAAAATAGCCGAGCAAAGGGTGGTGTAGTGTCACCTTAACAGGATTGATGTTTGTTTGATTTGTATGGCATATGTTATTGCCTAGTCACCAATTTGTTCCTACTGGCTTGTCTACATCCGCTTCTGAATAAGGAAGGTTGTCAGGACATCTACCTTTCCGGATTGGGGATAAAAGAAAGGTGTCGTGTCTGAGGGTTTTTCTTTGTTTTTGGGGGGATGGACGACATCCAAACACGTGTCTAATGTCAAACCCCTAAACGGTTTAGTTCTGCTTGATCTATAGGCTAAATGTTGATAGCTTAGACATCACTGATTTGATTGTATGAAAACTGAAACAGAATTAAGACCGTATTTCTATATGCGTCTGAAAAAGGTGCTATGTCCGGGCATGTTTTTCTTTATCATCTCAATGTGTGTATCCTAACACCTCTGCAGGATCAGAACAACCTAATCTGTAGGTTGAACAGATAAGCTTATAAGGAGGAGTCTTAAGTTAAAAATGATTCAAACCACCAACTATCCACCGGTCCACCTCACCTGTCCATTTACTTCTGACAGTGAAGGTGATTGTGGGGTCTAACTGACAGTATCCTCTTTGTGCTCGTGTTAATGGCTTTAGAGCATTCACTCATATAGATGTGCACAGAATCATGCTTTAGTTCAGTTCAGTTCAGTTCAGTTCATTTCATTTATGAAGCACAATAAAACAACAATGGTTGACCATTGCACTACACAATATTGTTTAAATGAAAAGTACATAACATGATATGACAAGACAAACAAATAAACATTTTTAAATAAGCCCTGCTTTAGACAAATAATCAACACTTTGGCTGATTATTTGGGCTCTCACACACACACACACACACACACACACACACACACACCCCACACGCACACAAATCTGAGTATACTGAATTTTAAGTATGAGCAAAAATGTTGTTTTGACTTTAATAAATGTTTTATTTTTAATCTAGCCCGTAGATAGTATGTGTACTGTAAAAGAACAAATACACATTTCACTTAAAACTTCTCAGTAAAACAATTACACCTACGGTTTTAAACATGTTTAAAAAGTTTTAAACACATTGTCACTAAAGCAAGTCATGCTGTCTATTTTCTTTGAATTAAACTTTAGTTTTATTCTTTAATTTCTTTAAAACAGCCTGATTATAATGCACCCAAGTGCTTTTCTCACACGAGTAGAAAACTCTTTGGATGTGTTTGTGACAAACACACAATTTTTTACTTCAGAAAAGGTTTTTTTTTTTTTTTTGATGTATGACTGAACCTTTCTCATTTGACAGACCTACGTTTTCAAATTATTTATTATTTCAAATGATGTTTAACAGCCACAGGGAATACATGTTGTTTTCTGATGTTCCTGAAACCTTTATTGGTGTAAATTTCTCACCTAGAATACAAAACTTGTACATTTTGACTATTTTCTAGGGATCATGTCATTTTAAATGGTTTACTAAAAGATTAAAGCACCAGCATGTGTGATTTTCAAAATGAAAGAGATATAAAATATAAGGATGTTTCAACTGTTATCATCATTTCCTTTTGACCCTAATAAACTGGTAATGAATTTACTATGACAATCGATACAATGTAGGCTACAGTTCTCAGACTATGTGTGTAAATAGCTGTGCTAAAACATTCATGAGTATTTTTGCATGGCAACAGATTTTGTCTGAGATGCGTCTCATCTCAGAATCACAGTGTTTTGAAAATAACTTGCATTGCTAGATTTAGTCATATTATCAAGATTTCAGATGGCCGTTCACAATATTTTGTTGGACTGTGTATGTTTTTTAGGTGAAGACGCCTCTTTGTGAGCTGTCATCATAACAGGAACAAATGGAAACTAAGAAATTAAGTAACAGTCTTTTATTTTTGAGAAATTTCTTTTAGTGCAACTTTGTGTCTGTCCATGATGTCTGAAACATGAAGCATCAACACGAAAATTAAGTCTTGGTAATGTGACCACAATTAAGAACCATGACATTATACTACATTCCCTTTGAAAAGGTTATAGACATAGTCGTTTATACAGGAAATATGTTTGCACAACAGAAATATGTATCAGTATAACAAATACCTAATACTGAAATCCTCTCTTCTAAATATATTTTTAAAGTTTTAATACTGATTTTGATGACTGATACCACTCTATATTTTTTCATTGTTTTTAGATGAAGACTATTCTCAGAATCTGGACAATCATGTCGCAAGTGTTTGCAGGAAAATATGAACAAATACATTATAAGAAAATAAAAGGATAATCCTTCTACAAGAGATCGTTTAAACCGAAATTGTGATGTACTGTAGAGATTTTTCTGGTCTGTCTACAAAGCGGCCACGAGACACAAGCCCCCGATCTTTCTGTTTCTCTGTTACATGTACATCCATTTCAGTCAAATGTTCAATAATTTTCTTAAATGAATAAGTATGTGCTCGTCATGCTCTCTTTCCCATGCAAGGATTAGCATGAGCTTGCGGAGGAGTCTTAAAACAAATACAGCCAAACAAACGAAATGTGAATTGCGTCATCTGCTATCTGAGCAAGATGACTGAATCCAGTCATCCTTTCACAATTGTTTATTAAACAGATTTTCCGAATTCTATATGCATTATAAACATTTTCTTGTCTTGCTATACTCTCTTTCTTAGAGATTTGGTCTCTTGAATGTATGAAAGGTTATGGATTATATTTATCAATACAAGAGTGTGGAAATTTTAACATGCTCAAACTTAAATAAATGTGCAGCTTTCAGTGCAATAGTTTGATTTGTTTCAGTTGTAATAGTTTTAAGGGTAAAACCGCAAGACTTAATTTTCGTGTTGATGCTTCATTTGTCAGACATCATGGACAGACACAAAGTTGCACTAAAAGAAATTTCTCAAAAAGAAAAGACTGTTACTTAATTTCTTAGTTTCCATTTGTTCCTGTTATGATGACAGCTCACAAAGAGGCGTCTTCACCTAAAAAACATACACAGTCCAACAAAAAATTGTGAACGGCCATCCGAAATCTTGATAATATGACTAAATCTAGCAATGTAAGTTATTTACAAAACACTGTGATTCTTAGATGAGACGCATCTCAGACAAAATCTGTTGCCATGCAAAAATACTCATGAATGTTTTAGCACAGCTATTTACACACATAGTCTGAGAACTGTAGCCTACATTGTATCGATTGTCATAGTAAATTCATTACCAGTTTATTAGGGTCAAAAGGAAATGATGATAACAGTTGAAACATCCTTATATTTTATATCTCTTTCATTTTGAAAATCACACATGCTGGTGCTTTAATCTTTTAGTAAACCATTTAAAATGACATGATCCCTAGAAAATAGTCAAAATGTACAAGTTTTGTATTCTAGGTGAGAAATTTACACCAATAAAGGTTTCAGGAACATCAGAAAACAACATGTATTCCCTGTGGCTGTTAAACAACATTTGAAATAATAAATAATTTGAAAACGTAGGTCTGTCAAATGAGAAAGGTTCAGTCATACATTAAAAAAAAAAAAAAAACCTTTTCTGAAGTAAAAAATTGTGTGTTTGTCACAAACACATCCAAAGAGTTTTCTACTCGTGTGAGAAAAGCACTTGGGTGCATTATAATCAGGCTGTTTTAAAGAAATTAAAGAATAAAACTAAAGTTTAATTCAAAGAAAATAGACAGCATGACTTGCTTTAGTGACAATGTGTTTAAAACTTTTTAAACATGTTTAAAACCGTAGGTGTAATTGTTTTACTGAGAAGTTTTAAGTTAAATGTGTATTTGTTCTTTTACAGTACACATACTATCTACGGGCTAGATTAAAAATAAAACATTTATTAAAGTCAAAACAACATTTTTGCTCATACTTAAAATTCAGTATACTCAGATTTGTGTGCGTGTGTGGTGTGTGTGTGTGTGTCTGTGTGTGTGTGTGTGTGTGTGTGTGTGTGTGTGAGAGCCCAAATAATCAGCCAAAGTGTTGATTATTTGTCTAAAGCAGGGCTTATTTAAAAATGTTTATTTGTTTGTCTTGTCATATCATGTTATGTACTTTTCATTTAAACAATATTGTGTAGTGCAATGGTCAACCATTGTTGTTTTATTGTGCTTCATAAATGAAATGAACTGAACTGAACTGAACTGAACTGAACTAAAGCATGATTCTGTGCACATCTATATGAGTGAATGCTGTAAAGCCATTAACACGAGCACAAAGAGGATACTGTCAGTTAGACCCCACAATCACCTTCACTGTCAGAAGTAAATGGACAGGTGAGGTGGACCGGTGGATAGTTGGTGGTTTGAATCATTTTTAACTTAAGACTCCTCCTTATAAGCTTATCTGTTCAACCTACAGATTAGGTTGTTCTGATCCTGCAGAGGTGTTAGGATACACACATTGAGATGATAAAGAAAAACATGCCCGGACATAGCACCTTTTTCAGACGCATATAGAAATACAGTCTTGGTGAATTCTTTAATTCTATGTTTCATTTTTCATACAATCAAATCAGTGATGTCTAAGCTATCAACATTTAGCCTATAGATCAAGCAGAACTAAACCGTTTAGGGGTTTGACATTAGACACGTGTTTGGATGTCGTCCATCCCCCCAAAAACAAAGAAAAACCCTCAGACACGACACCTTTCTTTTATCCCCAATCCGGAAAGGTAGATGTCCTGACAACCTTCCTTATTCAGAAGCGGATGCAGACAAGCCAGTAGGAACAAATTGGTGACTAGGCAATAACATATGCCATACAAATCAAACAAACATCGATCCTGTTAAGGTGACACTACACCACCCTTTGCTCGGCTATTTTTCCACAATCAGGATGAACCCCTGTCTAGGCATTAACATACAGTATAACATACAGATCAAACAAACATAAGGTGGCAATACACATCCTTTGCTCAGCCATTTTTCCACAAACAGGAAGAACCCAACACCTCCAGGCTGACCATTAGCTACAGGCCAGGAAGGAACTCCATGAAAACACCATGGCACAGGTGAGTGATAAAAACATAAATCCAGTCATAAATCCAACAAATGTCGAATCTAACATCTGTTTTGATCTTTTGATTTACACACCCTACTGTCATGTCAGTCAGGGTGACAGAGGGGGGTCCATTAGCCATAAATCAGGTCATAAATCATCAAAGTGACGTTTAGTATTGGTTACTACTACTTAGAGGAAGTGACATGTCTTATATGAGAAATACAGTGCTGACTGTACAGCATTTGTATTGTATGATAATGTGACCATTAGCAGGAAATAACAGATATCAGGTATCCCTTTCCTTGGTGACATTCGCTGAGGCTACATATCAAATTCGGGTAGCCATAACCAGTTGAAAATGGGGAGGTCATAAATAATTACAGCAGAAAGACTCTTTTGAGTAGCAAAAGGAACAAATAAAATCAGAAAAAAATAAGATGACAGGTTCTCCATTGTGGATCTTGAGAGAGGTTTTACAAATATTAAAAAGTGCATAGTCCCAATGGACAGACGCAATGCAAGAAACTCCTTGTTTCTGAAACAACAAGCCACAAATCCCTAAAATAGGATTTTGAAATGCTTTCAAAATCTTGCTTCTGATTAAATATTTATATCGGTCTCAGTACTTTGCGTCCATATTAACTTGCAATACTTGCTATTTATAATCTCTCTCAAGTGATGTTTAGTATTGGTTACTAGCCCTCCTCTAATATGTTATTTCTTTACCCAAATTATATTGAAGCAAACATCCATTGACTCCTTCATTGCTATGTAGTACATTTAAGTGCACAACTATGGGAAAATGCAAGAATTTTGGTGATATTTAGCTTGTTAACTTATGTCATAGCCTTACAAACCATTGCTCTGATCAGTATATTTCAGCAGATGACTTATTATTGACCACAACAGTTGGAATGGCATTGCTTAGCATGCAAATTAGACTACCTGGTCTCATGGCATAAATGTACCTGGATGAACTTTTTAGCGAGATGCGAAATACATACCAATAAGTACATATCACTGCAGTTTCCAAAAGAAATGAACACTAGAGGCAGTAAAACTCCCGACACCTTTTATTCCTTTTCACACAAATTTACAGCATTTCGATTAAAGTGTAACTTTCACACAATTACTTGAAGAATATCATGTTATGACTTTAAAACAATATTAATATGCTGGGAGATTTGAAAACTGATGCTTTTGAACGTTAGCGTCACACATATCCAGCTTCATATCTATGGGTTTTCATAGACGGTAGGTTTGTTCGATAGCTCACGGAGTACGGAAACGAACTTGAGAGGCGAGGAGCTCCGTTTCGAATCCCGTGTAACCACGGTTCGACAAAGCTGTTCAAATCTGCGTAAAAGGAAGTTGAAATGGCACGGTTGCATCTACAAATACGTTTTCATATCAGTTTTGCATTTGTTAACACTATCGGGTAGGTTTAGGGTTGGATTTGGTGTAGGGCATATTTCCAACACGGTACAGCACTAACTTTTAGTGACAGTCCCCGGATATTTGAATTCTGAACCGCCGCAATACGTACCTGAAGCAACGCAATAAAAACACAGCAATACGTACCTATATCAATGTAATATAAACGTGCCAGGGTTCACGTACTGAACCTGTGTTTTAGCGCCCCTCAGTAGACATTTCTCTTTGAAACTGCAGCGAAAAGTGCAGTAAGGTACGTAAAAACGGTGTTGCACAAAAAGTGCACAGAGCTGCGTATTTTTATGAGACCAGGTTGAAATTAGAAGCTTATCCTTGCATAAACCTAAATGCATGTCCAAAATAATGCTAATAAACAAAGTTTATGATCTGAGGAAACTGACATTGACACTCATCTACACAAACATTGGCCTATACCATCTGGAAACAGATGTTACCATAAAAATGTGACACTGAGATATTTGTTAATCACATCACAAAGAAGGAAAAAAAGAACTTGACTTGCATTGACATCCAGTCCTGGCACAAGTCTGATAACATATCTCAGTATCCGTAATAATTCACTAAAATAGATATGATCATCAAAGTGTTTCCATTAGAGTAAATTAATCAGGTACTGTACTAAAAATACTGAAAAGACTTTGAACATGCACACTTGTGCAAACTTAATATGCTTCATTGCTATGGACATGACAATAGCAGTCAGCTCCTCTAGCCTCAATTCAGATGAATATTAATCAGGGCTTAAATTAGACTGACTATCTTTATCCCTTCCCTTCGGCATCAACTCTCTAAAGTAAAAATAGCTATGAGGAGTGAATAAATAGACGTGCAAAGCAATCCATATTGATCCCGCCAGTGGGTGAGACAGCATTTGCAGCTTACTGCCACTGCCCTGAGACTTAGGATGAAAAAGTTTCAGTCTCTATATGTGAGGTCTCTTTGAAGATATATAGGATCAATGCTCCTTACTTGTTCACATAGTATTGATAAGAAGAAATGTACATAAAGTGCCAAGACAAGCGATTTTTACCCCATCTTAGCACTTCAACTATGAGAAACAAATATTTAACATTACTCAGGTGTCAAAAGTTGCACAGATAACTTACTGAGGAATGCTTGAACTAAATGCATGTACTGCATAGTGTGGTGTGATCTTGATCAAAACTGATTATTCTGTGGAAAATCAAATCAATGACTGACCGATGAATATGCACATATTCAAAATCAGTGTGATCGTTTCACACTTAGCATCGAACTTGGTTGATTTGAATATATGCAATTTAATGATATTTGAGAGCTGCACCTGAGGAGATTATTATCAGTAAATAATGACAAAATTCAGTTTTCCTTAAAAAACACGATTAAAGTTTTAAAAGCTGGAAAAAGAAAAGTGCACCTATGTATCAATGGCATTGAGTTAAACCTCTCAAACTGGTGCATGTAACATTATTAATCTGCTTCTACGCTTTCTAAGCCTACAAAGTCTGAAACCTTCAGAACAAAGTTGCTACACCAACACTCTGGTGCATTTCCAATATCTGCAAGTCAACCAGCTTTAGCAGCTTTCAAGGCATCATTCTGAAAATCCTATTTCTCATTCGCCAAGCATGTTGAAGTTTTGTGATCCCGTTAAATAAATATTAAACTTGTATACTTTTCATACCTTGAGAAAAGTTTCTCCCACTTCCCATTCTGAAACTTTATCAAATGCATGAAAGCCTCCTTTGGGTTGTATCTTTTCCAAGCCTCCAGCCAAGATACATGACTACAATCTTTCTACATTCTGTAAATGTAACTTCTTCTTATATTCTAAAGAACTAAAATTAACTTCTACAATTATAATGGCGTGACATTTGAGATGCCTGGGAAAATCAGTACTCGCTTGCCTTTCTCCCTTGTGACCTGCAGCATAATGATTCAGTCATGATTCCCTCATCTCCAAATTTCACTATATTCAGTGTATTATCTGGACCGGGTCATTCTAATATGCTGATACAGTACTAAAGAAACATTTATGATGAAAACTGTTGCGCTGCTTAATATTTTTGTGGAAACCATGATACATATTTTTGTTTGACAATTAGAAAGTTCCAAAGAACAGTATTTATTTGAAGTATTTTTGTTGCAAAGGTCTTTACTGTTTCTTTTGATTAATTCAATGGATACATTTCTTGCTAAAGGAAAAAATATATTATTGACCCCAAACTTGATGCAGTAGTGTGTAATAGTTCAGGATTTCAAAACAGGTCCCCTTGCATGCTAAAAGAAAATTAAGTAACACTTTAGTTTAGGGACCAACTAGTTGCTTATCAGCATGCACATTACTAGCATATTGGTTGTTTATTAGTACTTATAAAGCAAATATTAATGCCTTATTCTGCATGACCATATTTATCCCTTATCCCTAAACTTAACTAGCCTACCTTACTAATTATTAATGAGCAGCAAATTAGAATTTTATTGAGGCAAAATTTGTTAATTAAATTAGTTAATAGTGAGAATTGGACCTTGAAATAAAGTGTGACCGAAAAACTCAATGTACCATTAGACTAACTTGTCTTAAATAAAGAATAACAGTGCTGAAGGACTGCCAAAAGCACCCAAAAACCAAAACTGTGATCTGAGGAACCGTAAATGTAACAAAGAACATTTTTAATCTAAAAGAATCATCGCCAACTCAACTGCCCTATATAGCAGAAACTGGTTCTTGTAACACCTTCTCATTTCTTTTGATCAAAGGCGAAAGCTTGCTCTCTTCAGAAGCTGTGTTCTGGAACGTACTCTCTTTCGACAGTTTCTTCAGCGCTGCATACATATTAGCAATGTGTTGCACCACATCAGTCTCTGAGTCTGCCAGGAGTGGGTGGGAGTCTCTCGCCGTTTTGATCTCGAGTCAGTTCAGGGGCTTGAGAATGCAAATGTCTTTGAATGTCTCCTGTGACTATGCAAGCGCTCCGTCACCAGGCCATTCCAACATATATTTCTCATCTCAATTTCACACACAGGAAGCATACCCGCATTCCTCATTTCATACATGCCAAACATAACATACATTTTTCCGCCGCTTAATGTCAGTGCCATGCACATCTCACATGCAGAAATCTAGTGTTCTGCTGTTTTGTAATGTCTAAACATCACTCTAAAAGCAGAAAAGTATCCACGAAGGATGAAACATTCAGCAGAGCATGAACTAAGCAGCCCTCCAGCTGAGTAATAATGCTGTGTCTTGTTCATTCAGGCTTGGTTTCAGCGTATATGTCACATCCCAGATGACCAATCATGAAGCAGAATAAAAAGTGTTTTTAAGAGCCAAAGCATTTATACAAAAACACCCAGAGCAAGATAAGGTATGAGATCCCTTGAGATGATACAGCAAGACTCTTTGAACAACCACACTACAGTACAAAGTGTTTAAAATATATAATCACTTAGAGTTTTGTAAGAGATCTGTAGGGAGTGCCCATTTTTCAGTGGAATAAAACAGCAGGCCAGCAGTACAAGCAAGGAGTTACACTGAACAATGTACACTCCCTAAAGATCTGTTATCCCTAAAGATGTGTACATTTTTGTGCACACGCTTTTAATGTAAAATGTATATTCCCAGCTACTTTATTCTCTTGACTGCATGCTGAGACGAGGCATCTTCAAAATGCTGACTACAAAAGGTTTGGATATGTAATTCTAGCTTTTGGCCCTATCCAGGATGCAAATTACAGTATTGGGTACAGTATGACCTGCCAATTAAGGACGGAGCCTTCATTAAACTTACAAATGTACAACATGAAACTTCAGACAAAATCTATAATGGTTTACCCAAGTCAGTCAAGCGAATGCTTAAAAAAACACTACTTTTTTCATAAGGATATGAACAGAAAACAATGTAAACAATGAAACTCTAACTAAACATTTTTTAAATTGCATGTCATTATTTAAAACTAATTGGAGGCCATCCATCACCTGCACAGATAAAATTATTTATTATAGGTAAAATGTTATTTATAAAAGCATATGCATTTAAAGAATTTAAGGAAAGTTAACGGAATTGATATCATATTTGGAACCAGACCAAAAAAGAAGCTAAGAAACAGAAATTCCTATTTCCAGTTAATTTTTAAAAAAAGATTCAGAATTATTATGTAATTATAGGTGGGTTATTGTTTGATCCTATTAAGATTTCCAAACCCCCATTTGTTTTCCAAATTAAAATATTATCATATTTCTATAAATGTGCAAGTAAACTTTTTGTTTCATAATTGTTTTTCTCTTTACAAGATGCTATGTTTGCCATAATAGGCTGTGTAGCGAAATGTAATGTACATACAGCATTCTGTACATGCAGGGATATTGGGGCATGTTGTCACAAAGGTAAACATGTAGTGTATATCAGTACTGTACAAAGAACTGAATGTTTCCTATGCAAGAACGAAAATGTTAAATAGGTTTTTGTAGTGAGGACTTTAAATCACTTTAAAAAATAATTCAACCCTTAGAAATATATCCACCTTTAAACGAGTGACAGCTAGTCCCAGTTTCTTCAACATAGCCCATCATTCCACAAATCAACTTTAATAAGCATTCAATGGCAGAAAAAGCACTAGATCATACACGTGACTGAAGTCAAGTGATGCTAATTCTTGACATTATTCACGACCTTACAAAACTGGTTTGCTTGATCTGCCAATGCGATACAGTTACAATCGATAAGTCGTCATTCAACCGCAAGTTTCGAGAAATGACAGATCATTACAGCGACACAGATGTCCTCAGAGATAAACCTACCTCGCATTGGGTTTTGAATCCAGAGGATTCCCCCGATAAGGTGAGGAGACTGCCCTAACATCATGGTACCAGAGCAGGTGGTCGAAACACAAACGAAACACCTGTCTGACAGAAGCGTCCAGCTCGCGCGCCTTATGAAAGCTGATTAATAATAAAGCGCTCGCGCCAGTCCGCTGCTCCTCAATGAAGAGCGCATCGCATCTCAATGACCTACGCGAAAGAGTCGCACAAAATACGGTTTCTAAACATTAAAATGGTTCATTCGGAGTAGGAACATGCTGTATTGTGTTCTGTTCCTCTCAATGGTGTTCCGCTGCGAGATGTGAATCAGTGGGTGGACGTGCAGATGCTGAATGATGCAGATCGTGAATCTTTACAGTACATGCATAGACTGATTTCAAGCCCACGGGCCCCGCGAGCCCATCTCCATGTAATAGGTTTCCAGTGCAGGAGCAGGACAAAGATCTGCGGCTGATCGGCAGCCAATCATAATCCCAACCCGGCTGAGGGGAAGCTTCGTTTGTTTGTTTGTTTGTTTGTTTGCTGTTGAAGCGTTCTTTTCAATAAACAAACATTTCCGCAGAAATACATCTCGAGACGTTTGTTAAAGTCTTACCTTGAACTGCCATGCTGCTACTCCATGAGTTCGCACATTATGGGAAGGAAGGTAAAGCTGTTGGTTGTCTCAGTAGCCTGCCCCACTCTACCAAAGCGTCTTGCTTATTAACACTTGCAAGCAACCTCTGTCAAAGCCGAGTGTGCTGAAAAAGCGTGAAATGTGTACTCAAAGAACCATGGGTATTGTAGTTCACCTTAAGTTACTGGATATTTAGCCACGTTGTTAAACCGGTTTCAACTAATTACAGTATATTAGTCAGCATAGACATGTTAGTTAGTTTGTTTAAACATTAAATATGTATTTATTTCAAATATAAACAAACATTTAGGCTAACATTCATCCAATATTCAATAGCTATAGGCTATACACGCTGTATGCATTTTAAACTTTATTGTATCTAAGTTTGTGAATTTATTTATTTATTTGTTTGATTGATTGATTAACTTTGACATTTACATTTATCCAAAGCAACTTACTGTACATGCATGGGACAATAATAGGCTGCGGGAAATGTGGGTGTTACACATTTGAAAGTAAACTGTTTGTCAACTTTGATGATTATATTTTAAGAAATGTTTATTTATTTATTTAGGTCACAAACCGTTGTGAGTTGTTGCTCATAAATATGGCTCATTTTTGTGGAATTTGTACTTGTGAAACTGTGAACCTGTTGCATGCCTCTAACTCACTGAATATATTTTTTTTTTTTAAAGTTCCGACTATTGTGACGTAGAGATTTCTTCATTGTCGTAATTTCTAACATGTTTGAAAGACAGCCATATAAATCTTAACTTCCAAACTTCTAATCTGTAAGTCAAAGGCCCCTTCAAAACATGTTATTGTTCAAAGTTGGTGTGCTTTTTTTCTCATATGGTAGGTAGCACAAATGTTTCCTTTTACTTTTTCAGCTCTAGCTGTCCAAAATTGACAACACTGAGTCAGAACAACCGGAGAGCCACATAAATTCTTTATTGAGCTCTTAATCAGGACCACTTCCTGTGAAGGAGTTTGACATCCCAGGATGAGACAGAAGCTAGTATAAAGTGGAGAATGCAGAGACTGAAAAGGCATCATTATAGATACAGATCTCTGTCCGCAGAACTCAGGCTTTCTCAGTTTCTTTTGCATGAATGAATACAATAATGATGAGCATGAAGCCTTTAGAAAACTATTATCATGTAAACCCACATCCCTATCACTGTGAACTGATCACATCACAACCTAATTCAGTTTATGGGAAATGTGTTAGAATATATGTCATCTATAATTACACATGGTTCACTTTGAGTCTTCTGTGTGGCAGTATGACAGTATTTTGAACAGGTTTAGTTGAACAAAAAGAAAGAAAAAATAAAATAAATCCCTCCACATTATTGCTTCAGTCTTGTTGAAACCACTCTAATGAAATGCCTGTCTTGGGGGTACTTCTGTGGCAGGGAGATGGAGAACAATATCTGTGCACAGATATAATGGAGACATCCTACATTAAGAACAAGGTCATTATCCAAGCCTCAGTAAAGTAAAACACCAGTAATTTCATCTTCCAGCTGTAATTTGTGACAATTAGAGGTCGCCTTCTGGCAGCTCAACAACCCTCAAGGCTCTTGTTCAACCAACTACCCACAGACAGCCAGTGACTGGAGAGTGCACTTCCAGATCAATGTCATTACAGTTGGAGCCCCTTGGTGGACATCATGGATCCTGGAACAAATGATGACCATTTTGGGTCTGACCAAGTGGCTTTTCCTGAAATTATACTTTTTATTTTAATTTTATTGTTATCATCAGTGGATACCTAACTTTGCAAATAAATAGCAAATATAGAGAGCACTGTATATTATGTAATTGACCTAAATTGAAGACTTCAGGTGGAGCTACAGAGATTGCCTGTCCATTAGGTCCAGGTATAAGATTTTGTTCCACATTTTTATGTCATGATACAGCACTTCCTGTTTTTTTTTTGTTTTTTTATCCGCATTCCTGATGATTACAGTCAGCTCTAGTTTTTCTGGTTTCCAGACAAATGACAATTAAAGAATGTTTGGCATTGCTTATCAGTTTGCTCCGTGACTAAACGTGTTGTTCTGCTACACTCTCAGAAATAAAGGTACAAAAGCTGTAACTTAAAGGTACATATTAATACTTAAAGTGTACATATTTGAACCTAATAGGTACAAAAGTGTACCTTTTGAAAAGGTACCACCCCAGTGACAGCTTTTGTACCTTTATTTCTGAGAGTGTACGTCTTAATGTCTTACGTTGACACAATTCCCATAAGCTTCCCATAAACATGCTGCCATTTGTTGCTGTAATGTGACATATTTTGAAAGAGACAGCCACTGTTTATTTATTTTCATTTTAAATCACCCTGAAAGAAAAAAAAAAAAAAAAATCATGTGCTTCTTGCAAAGTAGGCTACTTCCAAATTTCCAAATTGTCAAAAGACAGCATCTGTGAATGAATATGTAAAGGGCGGATTTTATTGTCAGTTCTATACTAATCAAAATGAAGATGTTTGTACTTGTATTTTATTAAAAGTACATAATGTACTAAATGCAGAGATAATTTCCAGTGTCATAATGACTGCAAATACATGGTAAAAAGGAAATTATAGCGTTAGTGCACTGCTCCCTCTTCTGGATGATTTACAGTAGGACAAATAATATACTAACAGCAGCCCTTTTTATCTCTACTGTATATAGCCTTAGTGCAAAAAATCCAATTCGTTTTAGTAGTTTCCTATTTACAAAGCATGATTCAATGAAACAAATCTTTGTACATGCATACACATAAATAAGCAAACACGGCAAGAGCTGAGACAGCTCAGAAAACTCAGTCTGCAAACTTACAAACTGTAATACATACATGTAAACAGTTAGAACCATAATAATTTCATAATATAATTAATACCTTTCTATATTTTATCAATAGCAGCAAAATCTTTGACATTCGGTTCAGAGTCCCCACACTGTGTCATACTAACAGAGTAATAATGACACCATCATCCCGGCCCTGCCACAGCATCTCCCCCTCAAAAGCCACCTTTTCATGCTTCCTGGCCCTCATTAGAATGCCCACGACTTTATCAGAGATCCGCACATATCTGTCAAACAGATCTCCAAAAGTCACTCTAGTGTAACCATCTGGATCCGGGTCCACCATGGTCCTTATGATGAAGCACATGTCATCTATCTCCCGGTGGATGTGTGCCTCTGCGCGTTTGGCCCTCTCTGCTGTCTTACTGCCCTCTTTGGGCCTCCCATAGCCCTCCTCACCCCTCCGCAGCCGTGTTGACATGGAGTACTCATAATCAAAGTCCTCGCTGAAGGGGTTGAGCTTCTGATTGACGTTATGCTCCGTTGCCCAGTTTTGCCAGCGGCTTTTTAAGTTGCCCACAGCGCTGTATTTTTTGGACAGGGCATTTATTTTGTTGGCATCTTCAACTTCCTTCTTGCCCCTAAAAAGATGGCAAATTATTTATAAAACAATGCAACTTGTAATGCTCGTAGGCTATTTAAGTGCAACAAAATGTGCTATACTATAGCCATTTGATCATATTTGTTTAAAGCAACTGTATCTGTAGGGGTGGGGGGTATATACAATTAACTGGTAGAAATTTGTCAACCGGTAGAGATTTTGGACTGTCGTCTCTATCATGGTTACATGTTCACGTGGCATTGATGTGCTACATGGTCACGAAAATGAATCATTTGCATGTGTTTTTAAGCATTGCAGTTTAAAAGCAAGTGATTTTAAACTGTTAAAATGCAATCAGTAGTGAAAGAGAACTCATTACGCTATATGCAGGTTTTAGTTTGCTATATTTCGCTATAGCTATTTTTAACACTTTATAGGCCTTGAATGGTTAAATACACACACTTGTATGTGTCAAAATGCCTGTCTTTGCAAGTATCCTTGTAAACACAGTAGGTCTTTACAAGGTTATAATTTTTGCTTAGTGAAAGCAAAAGAGGCTGAGAAAAAAAAGCATGTATAACAATAAATTGGATCCAGGCAGATCTTAAGGTGACAGCAGTCTAATCTTCCTGCTGTCTGTCATTCATGTGAATCAAACAAGAAAAGAGAGAAAATCTTTTGCTGCTCTTGACTAAATCACTTTTGTAAATTAATAATAAGAAATATATATTTAATTTACACAGTGAAGAATATGCAGTGTTTTTATACATTTGATTACTTCATACAATATGTGACCCTTGACCACAAAACCAGTCTTAAGTCGCTGGGATATGTTTGTAGCAATAGCCAAAAATACATTGTATGGGTCAAATTATAGATTTTTTTTAATGCCAAAAATCATTAGTACATTAAGTAAAGATCATATTCCATGAAGATATTTTGTAAATTTCCTACTGTAAATATCAAAACTTAATTTTAAAACTTGATTAGTAATATGCATTGTTAAGAACTTCATTTGGACCACTTTAAAGGTAATTTTCTCAGTATTTAGATTTTTTTGCACCTCAGATTCCAGATTTTCAAATTGTTGTATCTCGGCCAAATATTCTCCTATCTAATTTTTGTCATACCACCCACCATTAGTATGTCGTTTTGTGTATTTTGTGACTTTGGAGCCCCCTACAGTTAAGTGAGCGGAATTCACTGTCGTAAAAATATCACTTTGGTAATTATAGTCGGATAGCTTTACACTTGCATATTTACTTGTTGTTACTACTTTTGTTTAGGTAAATAATTTATTTTGACTTGTGTAGTTTTTTTTTTTTTTTTTTGCCTTGACTGTATCCCCTGTGAATGTTATTTGATTAATAATAATAATTAAAAAAATGCATTTGATGATGCCGTAAAGCAATCAGCCCTTTTCGATAATTTTTTGTCAAAATTGAGTTATTCACATATTCTTATTCTGTGACAATTTATTTACATTATGTGATAGATTTTTTTTTTTTTTTTTTTTTTTTTTTTAATGTTGTGTACATTTTGGGACTTTTTATTAAAAAAAAAAAAATAAATAAAAAAAAGTTCTATCTACACAGTCGAATGGAATGCAAAAACTTTGAAGCTCAATATCTCAAAACCACTCGGAATGCAGATAGAACCTTATAATTCCAAGGCGATGATATTACTAGTAGCCTAATAAAAGCTCTAATGGTGCATAAATAGTTCACTCTATGGTGTATTTCCATCAAACTGCAGCGTAAGTTATAAATACATTGATTTACGGCATCTAAATATTACTATGACCGACTAACCTTCCGTAGGCCTACCCAACTAAAAGATGACACGCCTGCTTTATCACTTTTTGTTAAAAAAAAAAAAAAAAAACCACTCCACTTTTTTTTTTTTATCTCAACTGTTGCATTAGAAGACCAGAACTTACGTGAGAACAGAGGATCTTTTGATTGTGACCTCAGACTCATTTTCACTCGTCCTATTATTCTCTGTGTCCTCCTGGTTGGTTCCTAGCTGCAGGCTTCCATCCTCATTATCCTCACCGCCCTCTTGAGCCTGCTTTTTCTCCTTTTCCATTTCCTTCCAGCCCCGTGTCAGCTCCGAAACCATGTTGGAGCACTTCCTGCGGCGTGTGGGTGACCCTTTCTTGCTCAGCATCTTGTCCAGTTCATCCATGGCCGGGTCCTTACAGATGCGTTTGGTCAAAAAGTCAATGCCCGCACTTTTCTCCTGAACTTCCCTCGTCACAGTTTTCACCACTTGTGCGGTTTTGATGCGTGACTCCTCGGCGGCCTCCACATCATCTTGTTTTTTATTTCCAGGGTCCTGATTGGAAAGAGACTTCTGAGATGGTTTGATCTTTGGAACTACTTTTTTTGCATCTTTGGGGTCTTCTTTGTAACTCGGGGCCCATCCACTGGGTTCGCTGGACTGCTTCTCTTCATTTTCGCTCACCCACTGCTGCCAGCTCCGTGTTAAGCTGCACACCATGCTTATGGCCCGCAGCTTTTTAATGTTCTTGTTCGTTGAGGGCTTCTTTTCTGACATTGTTTACCTCCAAGGGGTTGCTTCACTCATTCAAGTTCTTTGTCCCTGATGGCTTTTATATAGCACCTCGTTGTGATTCTCAACCTGTAGTAAATTCTAGACTCTGAGCTCTCCCTTAGGCACTAGTGGTTTTGAAATGGGTGAACCAACCTTACATGGCGGTGGAAAGTATGCCAGGCATCTCTGCTGATCATCTTTCCTTGACTCTTACCAACCTCTGGGATTGGTGGGGAATCACGTTTCATCATAGACGTTGCCCATCGCTGGGGGTAAACAGGGCAAAGATGTCAGTGAGTGTTAAGCTTTTTCCTAAGCTGCGCAAATGTGCAGACAACTGCTCTGTGCGTCTTATCTGGATATTTGCATTCAGTTGACTTTGTTTGTAGCATTACCTGATGCTTATCAAGATAATAGCAGTGTCAATGAGCAAATGCAACATGTTGTCCATGTTGTCAATGCTAAGTGGAAAACTACCAATGTGAACTGTGTGGATCATATGCATTTAATTCAATGTGGTGCTTGCTATTTCTTTGTAATTATTTGTGCATTTTACTAGCAATTTGAGTGAAATTAGTTTCAAAGTAAATCATACACCAATATTTATTTATTTATTTTGCATGTGTGTGTGTGTGTGTGTGTGTATTCAAATAACAAATGTAAATGTAAAGGGCTAAACGGGAGTTGTTCAATAAACACAAGATATCTATAATTGCATATCTCCCTATAGTCCAAGCAACAGAACAAGATAAATAATAATAAAGGAGAAATTAATAACCTTTTTGATTTAGGGAAGAGCAAATATCAAGGAGTCACTCGATCCAACACAGAAGCAGAGATGTCTTTGGGAAGGAAAAAAAGTCACCTGATGGAGACACTGCAGGAGTTTCTGCTTGCGTACACAGCGGATAATCTTGCACTGCACCTGGCAGCATGCTAAAACAGAAAGGATCTGACAAAATTATAATGCAACTGAACTAGAAACACTTCTCTTTCATTATACCACAGAAAAGCATTTAAGTGCAGAAAATTGTGCTTGTGCATATTTAAATGTTGTGTATACTAAAAGGTGTTTAAGTATGTCAACTATGTTTATCGGTTTGTTTTCTGATACCATTGAGAGGCATTATTAATAGTATCTGCATGAAGCAAAGGGAAGGCAGCTGCTGGCTGTCAGTCACATGATATAGAGCTGTGTCAGTGTGCATGCATAGTGGACGGTCACTGTGACTGCAAGAGAACTCTAGACAAATGGAGCATATTCCATACTGCTCACGATTCTAGACCAGAGAGAGAGAGAGAGCACAAATTCAACAGTCAGTTGGTCAAAACATTAGCATAGGTTAAAAAATGTCATTTGAAATGATCATATTATTATATTTAACCTTGGTTAAATCTCAGCTGTAATTAAAGATCCCCTAAACAGAGAAAACAGAAAACACAAAAACACTGTAGAATCAAAATAATGCTGGCGTTTGTAAGGTGTGTGTGTGTGTGTGTGTGTGTGTGTGTGTGTGTGTGTGTGTGTGTGTGTGTGTGTGTGTGTGTGTGTATGTGTGTGTGTGTGTGTGCACTGAGTCGCCAGCAGAGGTCCTCATAACAACAGTGTTCCAATTTGAATGGCTGAGAAGAGCTGTCATGTAGGCTACTAAATAATCTTTTTAAAACTGAATTAAACTTTTATTTTAATACTTTAAAGTGTACATATGCTATATATAATTACAGCATTATATACACATTGCAGGTCAAAAGTTTGGAATTAATGTTTTTGAAAGCAGTCTTTTAAACTCACCAAAGCTGCTTTTATTTGATCAAAGATACAGTAAAAACAATCGTACTGTGAAATAACTACATTTTAAATAACTGTTTTATAATTAAATGTATTATAAAATGTAATTTATTCCTTTGATGGCAAAGCTTAATTTACAGCAGCCGTTACTCTAGTCTTCAGTGTCACATGATCCTTCAGAAATCATTCTAATGTGCTGATTCAGATACACTCTTAAAAATAAAGGTGCTTCAAAAGGTTCTTCACAGCGATGCCATAGAAGAACCATTTTTTGGTTCCACTAAGATCCATTCATTCAAAGGTTCTTTAAAGAACCATCTGTTTCTTACCTTTTTATAATCGGAAAAACCTTCTTTCACCACAAAGAACCTTTTGTGAAACAGAAAGATTCTTCAGATGTTAAAGGTTCTTTATGGAACCATTTAGACAAGAAGGTTCTTCTATGGCATCATGAAGCACCTTTATTTTTAAGAGTGTATATGGCTGTATTATTATTATTATTATTACTATAAAATAATCAATGTTTAGCTATTGTAGTGCATGCTGCTAGTAATGCCAAAGTCATGGGTCTGATTCATGGAATCTCTGTATGCAATGTATCTAAAAGCTTATATACCAAAGCATCAATGCAATAAGTAATCTGTGATAAACTGGTCTGTGAAAAGTGTTTTAGGAGATATTTTAAGACCAAAAATGCAGACTATCTTCAGAGCTTAAGCACAATCATGTGCAGATGTTGAGATAAAGGCAGATCATCCAGAACAAATGATATATGGGGTCATTCTGCAATGCAGGTCAAATGTCAAGGCCCCAAATTCCCTTTGTGTTTCGAACTGAGACCACTTAAATAACCTCGTCTCACCCCACACTTTCCCAAAACCTCTGTAAAAAGAAAACTGATGTACAAGAGCACTTACACAGTTTTGATTGTCCACACGACTTGCTAATTGAGACACAGCTTACTCTCAGTGCACAATTCATTCCTTCCATAATACCTCCATTTAACTCATCTAGTACACAAATATTTGTCCTACACCAGCCCTCAGATGGTTTCCATTCCGACCAAGCTTTCAACTGATTTATTACGTTCATCATTGGTATGGATGGGTACCTCATCCAAAAAGCCAGGTGTGAATTGACTTCCCAAATGTCTGGTACGGCTGTCTGCTCTAGACTTATGCTCCAGTGCTTCCTTCATCCATCTAGGCCAAAAATCTCTCCTGGTCAAGGCGGGCAATAGGGTCCAGAGCCAGAGTAAGAGCACCTGTACCTGCTGGTGCGTGTCGCGCTTCCCTGTTTCTCCGCCCTTCTGTTTGCCTTTCAATTCCTCCGAGTCTGAAACCGTTCCTGAGCTTGTTTTGTTTGGCCATCATAACTAATTGAGCAGACACAGACTTCACCACACTATCCGAAGCCCTGGGGTTTCTGATTTGCGTATCATTCTGAGCAGGGAAATAGGATTTATGTTGTGGTAATCTGTCTCTGATTAAAGGCACCATTAAGTCTTAAATGCTGATAAAAAAAAGAAGAAGAGGTAAATACATCACTCTTTTACACTGAGGTTGCAGGCAAAGCTTTTGGTTTTCAAAACATTTGCAGTAGGTGGAACATATTGCCATCGAAATAATAATTTTTTGTCCTGAAAGTAACAATTTTGAAGAATTATACTCTAGGGTTTTACTCATAGTTATTACAGAATATTTGTACTGTGAGAATCATATTGTACTATGTTGTTTTTGGAGTAGCCGTCTAACTTTAGCTGCCAACCATGAATAAAAAATACCTGCAAGACCGCACAGTAGAGGAAAAACAGTGCCCGGTTCTCTGACAGACATAGAAATTAGACATAGAAATTATAAGAGAGAAAAAGCAGATGAGTAAAACAAGAAAAAAATAATCACAACATCCTCTTTTCATGGATAACAACCTAAGTGTTGCCTTGAATATTTTGGGCGCTCCAAAGTCAACAGTGTCAGCTCGTGGTCTTCAAATCTTTCTCTAATCCAATAAAGCTCTACTGCAATGAACATTATTGATTGTGTTTAGCCGTCTGGAGCGGCCTCATAAATAAACGAAATGGACGGTAAATTAGCTCGTACGTGATCAGGAGTCGGCAGCAAGCCTGCCAACAGGCCAAAGAAGAAATCCCATCCCCACCTTCGTCCCTGTCAGGAAGAGTGAGTGGACTCATGCAATCAGATGAGCTCATTATGGACCAAGAGGTAATCTCTGGCTTTGAATTTATTAGACACGTTTGTAATGTATCCATTTTTTTTAGGGGCAAGTACGCGAAAAAGTGAAGAGTTACATATGTGGCGGATTGTGAAACATCACGTTTCGTTGTTTTGACTCCCGCGTGCGACTGACAGAGCGTGACATGTTTTGTGCGAGGGTTGGTAAAACGAGCAGAGTAGTTTTTCCTGGCTTATTAATTAAATAGGATTTAAATGAATGAATACATGATAAAAAATAAAAAGTAAAAATATATATTTTTTTAAATAAATAAAAAAATTAACGCAGTTAACTTAGGGGAGGGGCTAGGGATGGCCGCCCCACTCACAACTGCTGCTTCTGTCTCTTTTTTCTTGACAAGAATTGCATTTATTTAGATGCAGAACCTCTTTGAGACCACATGAAACCGGAGACGTTTCAGACCCACACTCTACTTTGCCTTAGCACCAGGCGCTAGTCAAACGAGCACAGAAATGGTACAGTTGACTCAGGATCTTCAGGAGAACAACAGATTCAACTCATCAGCTCATTACTGAGTCTGAGACTGAAAGACCTGAAGTGAGTCAGAAAAGGTAACGAGTTGTGAGAAAATACGGCGCATGTCAGATCCGCTTCATGTTCACCAGTGGCAGCTCTTAAAGTAATAGCAGCCAAAATAGCCTAATAAGCCAGCTGCTGTGATGTCTGTCTATCAAATAACAAAAGAAAAATAAGGAAATCGATAACTTTTATAGCTTTAAGGATCCATCTGTATTTAATTTAGAAGTTAGTGTTTGATAACTTTTTATTTTCTGTATATTTCCAGATTGCTAGTCTAAAAAATGTTAAAATTGATAGCTCTCAATTATACTGTAATGTTGAATGTTCTTTTTTCCCCCATTTAATTTATTTATTGTAATATATATTTTCAGGAATCTGTTAATCTTTATGAGTTTACTCCTGAGTCAGCATCCCTGTGGAGAAGTGTTAAGCAAACTCAGCAAGCCATGACCTCATGCTACAGAATTGTATGTCAGACACTAAATCTCCTGAGGTAGTGTAAATTATAAATTTTCCTGAGAAGCACAACACCATATTACGGTATTAAAAATGAAAGATAAAATCTAGGAGTTCAGCTGGATATCTGAGAGGGAGGACAGGGCCGTACCGTGTAAACATGCTTCCTCTCCTCTACAGTGAGGTATAATTAAGAGGTCTTGCGTTTTTTGTGTGTGTTACATGATTGATTGTCTCTCATCTTTGCTGTACTGTAATAGTTATGCTTTTGGACATAATGGATAGAAAACTATACTTACACCAATACTCATCCTTGACTGTCTGTGCAGATTACCTCAGATGCACAAGAGGATATAAAACCTTTTCTTAACATGTATGCGACTGGAGAGCGATGTTTTCTAGATGTTCTAAAAGACGCGATATTGGGCACGAGCCTTTCTGTGAAAATAACACTCGCACATCTTAATGAGAAATGAGAACATATTGTCTGTTGTCTGAGAACTTATGCATAAGAAAAAATCTTATTTTAGCTTTTAGATAAACCAAGACAGCATCTCTCATGTGTAATACAACATATTTTCTTGAGAGCTCCCTTGAAATTTTGAATGCAATACTTTAATTTTTAGATAACATACTGCACTGCTACTTTATGGCCACATAAGTGCATAGCCTAATAGGATGATACATTTTCATCTGTTGCCATGTAATGCCTGTAAGTCTTTTTTTAAATCTTGATCTGCCAGTTCCTTCTGGGCTGCTTGTTGGGGATCTAACACCCAGTTATGGCCCCGTGCTCTTTCCTTGACGTGACTTGCATACAAAACTTTTGCCAGTATAATAAAGTCACTGAAAGCAAACAACAGTTCTACTTTTATTAAGGGCATGATTCTCTAAGGGTGCTGTGTTGTTGTGCTCCAAAAACATTAGGATTGCTGCTGGTGAAATAAAGGTTAATGCCACTGAACAAACAAACAAACAGAGCTTTTCTCAGAGCTCATTCACAGTCAATCACTTCAGTGTGGCTGGGGGAAGGACCCTCTTGGGTCTGATTCAGTTGTGGCTAACAGAATGAGAGGGAGTCTGATGAACAGGCCTTTGATGGCCTTGTGGCTCGCGGCTCCATCATAACTCTTCTGAACACCTCCCTCCTCCCATTACTCTACTGCATTACCTCAGCCCATTCCCTCTCTCCCTTCAGCCTCAAAACCAAATTTCACTCTTACTCTCTTCATCCATCCATCACCATGAACACCTTCTGGACTTCCAAAAGGGGGAGAAAAGTCCCAAACCACTAACTGTGTGTTTACACTTTTATTTCCCTTTCAGACCTAAAATCAATGCAGCCTGACAATGCCAAGCAGGGAAATCTCCAGGGCAACCGAGCCGTCGATAGACTGAGTATCTGTTTCTCTAAACCGAGGATGTGCCAGTAACCACTATTGCATTTTAAAAATATGAAGACCCTGAGATCAACAAGTTGATCCATATTTAAAATGAACTATTTACTCATTGGTGTCGCAGTGAGGTTGTGCATTTCTCAGGCACTTGAATTGACCCAAAAATGAAAATTCTGTCAATATTTAATCACTCTCTTGTCATTCCAAATCTTGTATTGTTTTCTTTCTTCCATGGAACACAAAAGGAGAAATTTTGCACAACGTCATTTCAACTCACCATGTTAAGATCGGTCATGGTTAATGTCAACCTTGCACGATTTTTGAGATGTTTGAATGTGCACAAATGTGAATGGAAGGGCAAAACCGTCTCAGTGGGAAAACATGCTTCTCTTCTTACATTTTGCAAAACTCTAAAAATGTACCTATACACAAATCACTGCAGTTTCCAACTCTACAACACTAATGGCAATAAAAGACCAAAGACCTTTATTTCTTTTCACACAAATACTGGTTACAGGGGCAGATTATCAGTTAATAAAGATTCAGATGCATGGTTCCATGGATGATAAAATAGCTTTCTGGTGTTGTAAACTTGCTCGGTAGCTCACCTGGTGGTACAGCATGGCAGTAGCAATGCCAAGCGCTTGGATATGAGTCCTGTAAAACACACGAGTCATGATAAAAATATCTCAAACAATTGTAGAAGCAAGCTATCATGGCATTGTTGCTTCAGCAAATGTGGTTTTATTATATTTTTGTTATAGTTAACACTATCAATCAGATTCAGTGTAGGTGGTACAATATGTAATTTTCAAACATGGAGTATTAACCTTTTAGTGCCACTCACTGGACATTTCACTTCTGAACTGCCACAGTCAACCAGTGAAAAAAAACATTGCAAGATTCACATTCATTAGTTTCGAATAAATCTGAATAGGCTTTTTGCACTGCTTGCTGAAAGTGTTCATATCATTTAACCAAAATATTTCCACAGGCACATTTTTACAACAAGCCTGGGTTGAATTTCTTACATTTCAGTCGGTTCTTCACACAACGTATGGTGCAAAAGTCATACAGGCTACATTTGTGGTGCTTTTCTGACTGAAGTGATGACAGTGTCTAAACTATATTTACATCTGTTAAACAGTAAGGCCAGCACAACAGTTTTTCTCCATTAATCCTTATTTGAACAAACAATGAATGGAACATGCTGAAACCGTAGTTGTAGTTGTTTAAATCCTATAAATTCAATAAGTTGAAAGAATTTCAAAAAAACATTTAAAATAGCCCCAAACGGTGCAATCCACAGCTTCAGCATGTTTTAAACACACCCTGGGAATAAGTTCAAGTGGTCCTGAGCCAAAGAAATTCCAGAAGATTCATTTTTCTGTTCGCTTCCCTCAATCTAACTTGCGGGAAAAGATTGCTGAACTGCGGCCCATTATTCATTAAAAGGTTATATCTGGTTTATTTCTGGAACTTTGACTATGCAGTAACATACTTTTAGAGTAATATATATTTTTTATTTTATTCAGGTGGCCTTATTTCCAGTTGCTATTGGAAATAATATTTTTCATGCTCTGGTGTGTGATGTTGCTATTTCTTCCCTTTCACTCTACAGGTACTGTCTCTTTTCTTGTCTGATCTGGCATCAGGCCCATTGATCATCAGTAGACCAATCCCGCTCCTCCTCTGGGGTTCCTGTCCCCCTATTCAGCTTGTGCAAACAGGAAATGATCCGTCTTCAGAAACACCAGTGGACCGCAGAAGCGTCTGAGTCGGCCTTCACCTAGCATTCCTGGTTACATGAGACTTTAAGCTCTGGACGATATCAATGTGTCATCAATACATATGTTAAACTATATCTCAGCAATGCAAAGCAACCAGAACTCACCTCTTCTGTTAGATTATATGTTGGCTTGAATCCATCACACATCTTGAATGCTTCTTGATTCTCCTTTTTGTGGCTCCACACGGCCCGGTTGGTCCTCCATTGTGTCTGTGCCCATCTGATGGCGGCTGCATTCTGAAAGGGTGTAGTGGGTCAGCTCAGGTGTTGAAGGACAGGCGGCAGTTTACAAGCGCCCGTCGTTTGCTTAACCCTTCGATTAGGGTGTTGGAATGTCAGCTATGGGGGGATTTAGCGGTCCCGACAGCATCGTTTGACACCTCAGCAATCTGTCACGGTAGAGTGGCGAAGAACTAACAGTCAGCTCGCTCTGGACACAAAGGTGGCTTGCTTGCTCAGGGCCCATTCTGTCCAAAAATTTTAGCTCCTTTTATATTTTTTTCTTCTGCCATGTGTAAATATTGTGTCTATGGAGCGACGTGACTCAAATAGAAAATGCTGAATAGCTCTGTGAAAGGAAAAGAAAGACTGGATTCCAGAGGCAATAATAAATGACTCAAAATTGCTCATTTAGCTAAGCTTGGGGCATCAAGTTTATTTTTTTTTATTTGAACTAACATCATGAACATTGTTACAAAGGATGAGGCGTTTAAATAACATGGCAAATGAAATTTGAATCAGGCAAACAAGGTCAATACCATTAATGTTACTTTAGCTACATCTTTAATGCAGAACATATTGATGGTTCTGAGCTAATAATTTTTTTTTTAAAGCAGTGCTTTCCTCTGGAAAGCAATTTTAAACACACTAAATTACAGTATTTGGAGTGTGATATGAAACATGCCATTCTGCAGCTTTCCAGACAGTTTATGGATTTACAATAAAAGTACCACTTTCCAGTAAAATGCTCCATGCTGTTGTTACTTGATGGAAGACAGTAGTAGTAGTCTTGGATACAGCGACAATCTACTAGAAGAGTATTATCAGCCTTTTTTTGATGAAAGATAGGAATTCTGATGCTATTCAAATGGCTTTTGTGAGCATGCCAGTAAGTAAGCTAAACACAGCCTCTTTACAATCCTGCCAACTCAAAAAGTCTTACAAAAAGAACATTTACAAAATAATGTCCCCCCCCCCACAAACCAAAACACTTGTACCAACAGAATTTATGTACATTTGTAAAGTCCAGCAACACTTCACAATAAGGTCCCATTAGTTAACATTGGCTAATGCATTAACTTCACAATAAGCAATACATTTGTTACAGTATTTATTAATATTTGTTAATGTTAATGATTCATTGTTCATTGTTCATGCTGGCTCAGGTCCATTAATTAATATGATACAAGATTCAAATACAACTTTGGATTTAAATAATGTATTAGCAATGCTGAAATTAACATTAACAAAGACAAAACATGCTTCAGAATTATTTTTCTTTGTTAGGTTATTTTAACTGATGCACTGAACTAATGTTAACACATGGAACCTTATTGTACATAGTTACCAAAACTCTTTATGGCTCGCTCACACAATGGATGGAATGGAAAAGATGCAGTTTTAATTTCACTTGGCTTGTTAACAAGCAGCTCACTGTGCTATAAAAGCAGCAAAACCTAGCGTAACAGTCAAAGACGTCCTTTTAACAAATGTTTATATGTGAAAACAGATAAAAGTGGCATAGCGAAACACAAAAATGCAGTCTGTGTGAACCGGCCCTACGATTGCTACAAATATACTTCATGTACAAATGAAACTCAGATGCTTATCTGACTCCATATATCAAAGTGTTTCCTTTCAATAATACAGTCATTCAGAATTATTAAACAAGTTTGCAAACCTATAGTCTTAGGTTTAAGGATAAATTTACAGTAAGTTCATCCAAGCTTGTCGGTAAGAGTAACACTGCTTTAGACAAGAGCTGCAACATACAACTGCAAAACAATCCTAATATGACAATATGGTTTGAATCAATTAAAACATTATTATATGTATTATACTGCACCAGTACCGTATGTGCCATTGGCTTCACTCCATCAGTTCTAACGATGATTAATATTAGATCAATATTTTTATGGTATTATCTTTAATAGCTGTGATCTTTGGCATGCATTTCAAAATTGTATGCCAAGTTATGACGTGTTTAAAAGGTCACCAAAGTTCAAAGCCAATAATAATATGAAGGATGGAGGATGGATGTGCTATTCTTTGCCGAAAATGTCCCTTGTAAATAGCACTGTAAGTCACCGTTAATGCTGCATGCTATGGTTTTCTTCACTTTGACAGGAATAATGTACACAATAAAAAATAATTATAATAATAACATATTGGGATAAAAAAGCATAAAAATGTGAAGTAAAGTATCACAACCCAAATATAATTGTGCAACACGTTTGTATTAAACATTAATAGGTCCTTTTAGGATATTGAAGGACATTCAAGCTGCTTTAAATTCACTTGGAAACTTGAAAGCCAGATGAGCACGGGGCAATTGCTAGGTGATGCAACCCAGTCCACTTCCATCAAAGGTGATGTGCCTGCCTCAGCAGTCCAAAGGTCCTGAGTGACAAGTGAATGGCACTTGAATTCATACCTCTGATATTTAAAAATAAAAGCCCAGCCAGCTCCTGCCCTAAATTCCCAAAGAGCATGCCATCTCCCACGTAGTCCCACAAAGGTGATAGGACAGCCTTCTATTCACAGGATTCCTGTTTCCTGGAGAGCTGTTATCTCAAAAGAATGCTGCATTATCCACATGGCAAGCACCTAACCACTTATACAGTGTTACTTGATAATGTCCTGGGCCAAAAAGTAACACTTTACCAGAATATTTTGGGCTATCTGAGGAGAACTACGAGAAGTCGGCCGGTCGGATCATCATGACAGTGGATCGGAGAGAGTAGCTGGGGCCTTTGAAATAGTGCCACTTGATTCCATTGAATTTTCCGACATGTTGTCCTTGTCTGTAGTACACCCCGTTCAGGTTGGATGGGCCACAGGCATCGTACCACCATCCTAAAACCAAAACATTTACAATTGAGAACAACTGGTAATACAGTTATAGTTAAAATACAACCACATCACATAAAAAGCCACTTCTGGCTAGGCTAACAGTTTTGCTTAAAGTAGGTTTCTGAAACTAGATGCCTAAAACATTGCTTGTACTTGTGTGATACTATTTTGGTTTCCTATTTTAGATTATCAACTATTTTTATTGCTGACAGTCTAGTTGTGTATTTGTCAGGCCATGCAGGCAGCTTTGAAGCTGGATCCAACATTATGCAGGTGCTATGTGGTCACTGTGGTATAGGTGAGGAGTGAGTAGAACAGTAACCTTTAAGGTATTTAGGGAAAGAGGATATATATATATATATATACATACACACACACACACACACACATACACACATATATATATATATATACTTAAAGGTAACAGAGTAAAGAGGATGTGCCAATCATATGTTTCACATAACTGTTTATATCAACTGTTTGAGTTTGAGAAGTCTCGTCTGTGGATTTCTAAGTGTTATTTGTTGTTAATGCCTGTCTTCCATCCAGGACTTCCATGCTGTTTTTTCCTGATACAATGAAGGTGAATGTGACCAAGGCTAAAAACACAAGATTTTCAGTTCAACAACTTAAATTTCAGTCTGCTCCCTCAAACAAAGCTACATTATTGTTTCATAGGACTCAAAATATAGCCATAAAAACTAATATTATAATGTTTTTTTGGTCTTTTGCTTTTTTAAAATCTTGACAGTCCCCATTCACTTTCATTATAGGGAAGAAAGAAGCATGAACCTTCTTCTTCTCATGAGACTTGGGTTTGAACCACATGAAAACAAATAAAGTACATTTAAAACTGGAATACTGCTTTGCTTGCAAATCATTACCAACTGTTATCATCTAGCATTAAGATCCTCAGATGTTCTCCAAAAGTCAATGTGGTGCTATTTTAGTATAATTTATAATAGCATTTAGTATTATTTGAATGATCTTTTATTGATATATCTTCAGTTTTCATTATAGTTAAGTTTTAGTAATTTTGTTATGTGCATTGTCATTTTTATTAGTGAATTTTATTTAATAATTTTAAAAACATTTCTGTCTAGTTGTTGTTTTCGTCTAAAAGTTATTAAGTATTTAAGTGGCCAAATAAAAATAAAAATCTTAGCAGTTGTAGTTAATAATAGCAACGCTGAGTCTCTGTACAACTTTTCAGCGCATTAAAATGAATCTGGCCTGTTCATTCAGTTAGACACGTATACACAAAATGTGCCCACAGAGTGCCCGTTTTGGCACGTCTCATTCCCATGAAGAACTTGATCTTCACTTCACAAGCTCAAATGCCAGAGAGATCTGTGACATTTTAACAGCCCTCCATGAGCCAAATACGCTTTGTGACAGCTCTCACTGACACAGTAAACTGATTGGATGCTGATTCTACTTGTTACTATGCCTTCGCATCTCAGACCGTTAGCTGGCTGAGGTCCTCGGTTGTCTCTAGGGTATGTGTTTTATAAGCTTGTTAACCACACTGCATAACAAGAAATGAGGCAACAGAATGATAAAAGTTTGATTTTATGATATAAACCAGAGCTGGAACCAATATGTCTTTTATAAAAGCACTTAGGCTACATAATTTAAAGGGTTCTACTTCAAGACTGACAATTTCAAACACTTCCACGCAGTTTTTTCATTAAAAACTTTCATTAAAAATCTTTCAGTACGACACTACTCTGTTTTATTAATTGCATTGCCCAAATCCCCGTGCACATACAGCAGATTTATGCATGTTATCCTACTGTAAGGCTCACATTTATTCTCATCCTGATATTAAATATCTCAGAGATGAATCACTGTCAGGGTCTCATTTAGCATTTGGCCACCAAGGACGGAGAAGGTGACGGCAGATTCGGGTGGAAAGGATTTCTCTCGATGTCTGCTTTATTAAATGATGCACAGTGATTTGAGACCTGAGAGCTTCCTGTATGAAAAACAAAAGTTGTCTGTGGTTTGCATCCACTAGGAGAGACTGTGGGAGTCCTATACAGACCAACAGATACTTGGTGTTCAGCCTATTCTGGTAGACTCCTCACAGGATGTGAAAGTCCACAAAGACCTCATTACTACTTGCTCAAAGCTTTATGCAGTTCTTTTGCCAAAAAGAAAGCATGAGGTGGTCCTATACGCAGCAGTTAGCTGTGTACATAGACACAGACAGTGTTTAGACTGGAACCTACTGTCTGCACACTTCACAAAGCCTTAATTCACAATGGGACAAGAGTGTATGTAGAGCGTAACATTATAGTAACTCTTTAAGTAGTTTATTTGATTTTTTTTTTTTTAATGATTCATGCTGTTGGGTTCTATTCTCAAGTTTTGCTGATGTGAATAGAAAACTTTACAGAAATACTATGTCTACAGTGAAAAACATTTAGCGCGATCAGTGTATTTTGATTCCTGAATTTTAAGTGCAAATCACTTTCCAAACAAATGACTCTCATGAAAAGAATACAGCATGGCAAGCACATTTTGATTACTAATGATTCTTTTTAGTGAATCCAAAATAAATAAAAAAAATGCAAATTTGCAGGGGTTTTCTGATTCAATTTCAACTCACTTTCTGAACTGCAAGTGATTAGTTTTCAAAGTATCATTACTTTTCATACATAAAACCCAAAATAAAATAAAAATATATCAAATAAAATACATCTAAAATCCTAATCTAAAATCTGTTCTAGATCAGAGACCTAGGTCTAGGTCATCTCATCATTTGGCAACAGACAGGTAAGTACATTAAATGCAACAAGATTTGCATTTGGTATTTACAAAAAAGAAGAAATGTTAAAATCATTCATATTTTATATGTTCAGAGTATTCACTGTACTAGCTGCATATCATTAAAAAGTATATGTGACCCTGGATGACAAAACCAGTCTTAAGTGTCAATTTTTCGAAATTGAGATTTATACGTCATCTGAAAGCTGAATAAATAAGCTTTCCATTGATGTATGGTTTGTTAGGATCGGACAATATTTGGCTGGGATACAACTATCTGAGGGTGCAAAAAAATCGAAATATTGAGAAAATCGCTTTTAAAGTTGTCCAAACGAAGTTCTTAGCAATGCATATTACTAAACAAAAATGAAGTTGATACATTTACGATAAGAAATTAACTAAATTTCTTCATGGAACATGATCTTTACTTAATATCCTAATGATTTTTGGCATAAAAGAAAAATGGATCATTTTGACCCATATAATGTATTTTTGGCTATTGCTACAAATATACCCCAGCGACTTAAGACTGGTTTCGTGGTCCAGGGTCACTCTACTTCTCCAGTTATAATGTATTTAAAAGCTTTTATTCTGCATGCAATGGCAGTATCATCTTGAGGATCAAGGCTAGTGTATATCCCAAGAACAAGAACAAGCTTGTACGGCTGGAACAGATTAATATATTCAGCAGAAGTGAGCTAAAACAGAGGATTTCTGCCTTACCCCCGCTGAGCATCAGAGCACACTTGCACGTGCAGTTGTCATTGTCCATGTCTTTAGTGCTGAAGTCAGCGCCGTGGATCGCCAGACTGCTCTGTCTGCCCGCCGTCCCGCTGTGGCTCTTCAGGAACAACCTGAGACAGAGGGAGGACAGGGAAGAAGAGAGGGAATAAGAACACAGAGAAAGACTGTGTAAACAAGGAGGCCTTAGACAAGAAAAATTACTGCCAGAAACATCCATGAGTGATTTATGCAGATTACCTTCACACTCATGACCCATTCTTTACTGTTAGCATCAGTTTTTAAACATATTGGCCAGGGAACCCCATACCATTTAATCCAGACACCAAAGCACACGTAGAAACCACACAGAGTGTGTAATTCAACTCCAGCCATCTACACTTGAGGATTTCGACCGCAAGTTCAAAACCCTTACTTAATGCAGGCTTGGATTCAAATGCTTCATTTTATGCAGCACTGACGCCCAGAGTGTGGTGGTTGAAGGGCCTTTGATTTTCCCATCTTGCTTCATTGTGTCACCAATAGTTCTGCCCAAGGTCTTAACCTGAGGGTTATTACCCCTCTGACTGTTTTTTTTTTTTATCCAAAGTGTCATACTCAAAGCCAAAATACTATACTGCATGGGCATGCCAGCAATGAAAGGAACACCAAATGAAACATGTTCGGCCCCTCAAAATCATTTCCTGAAAGTCATCGCCACAAATAAGATCAGACAGTAGAGAGTGAGCTTTATAAATCTCTTCTAAGATGACTCTTGGAAAGCAAGTTGGAAAATATATTTTTGGTTACACTTTTAGGGATGTCCAAAGAGGCCAGTGATGCAACAACAGGCTTTAGAGGCCAAGTATATGATTGTCGTTCTTATTGTTAAGTGGGATTTTTTCTTTATTTCATTTTTTGTTTCTCACACATCATCCATCTCATAGACTCTCTTATAACAAGCTGTCTAATCATTTTAAAGCCACCCACATCAAATATCGGTTGCAAACTTTCTACAGTGACATCATGTTCATTAAGATGAAGTGCGTTGTTGCGGTCTCTAAACAAAGATAAATGAACTGGTTGTTTGTGGTTTCCGGATATGCTTGATGCCAAACCGACGTTTTAACAGCCATTTTATAAGACACAAATGCAATACTGATCGTACTCGTTCAGAATGACTGCATGCTTCATTTACTATACATAGTTTCTGTCATACTGAATAAAAAGGCAAACTTGTCAAGCTTCAGATTTTATGAGGAAATAAACTTCCAGGACGTCCTCAGAACTTGAACGGCAGACACAAACATGTTGCTGCATAATTTGACTTATAAACTGCACGTTACAAGTTCACTACTTCTTAGCCAGACACCACATTTAATATTTTTTTTATTCATTCATTTAAATAGTTGTTATTAAAATTAAAATCCCTTATTTCAAGAGAGACCTGTCCAAAATGCATTAACATTATAAAAATATATATACATTAAGAGTGTGACACTGACACTGGCCAACATATGACAAAAATAGTTTCTGGAAAGAACTTTTATATGCAGGGATGCACATAAATCATCAAATTTGTGAGCTATAATTTAAAAGTGATTGAATATTAACATATATCTTTCAAAAGTTTGGGTCCAGTAAGATTTTTTTTTTTTTTTTAATGTTTTGAAAGAAGTCTCTCTTGCTCATTTGTAAAAACAGAAATATTGTGCAATATTATTACATTTTAAAACAACTGATTTCTGTTTTATTTTGACACGCAATTTATTCCTGAAATGGCAAAGCTGAATTGTCAGCAACCAAGAAACATTTGCTATTATTATTAAGTTATTAATGAAAACAGTCAAACGTAATATTTTTGTGTAAAGAGTGACACATTTCAGGATTATTTGATTAATAGAACATTCAAAATAACAGCATTTACTTAAAACAAAAATATTTAGGAAACATTATAAATGTCCTTACTGTCATATTTGATCAATTTAATGTATATTTTTGAATAAAAGCATTAATTTCTTGAAGAAAAAAAAAAAAACCTTACTGACCCCAAACATTTGAACTATTGATAGCTATGAATCAATCAGTGCTTTACAAAACTGTTCCAGATGAAGAACCATGGTTCAAAGCATTCAGATCAAGTCCCTCACGCACAAAAACCAGGTGAATAAAAACACACCTGCTCATCTCCAGTCACTGTAGTTTCAAGTAGGCAACACACTTAAGTCTTGTGCATTCAGTTACTGTTGTCCCACAAATGTCATATCATGCTATTGCCTTTGTTTCAATTTTGAGCTCAAACATCTGCATGGCCAACACAGGATATTGTTTCTTATCCTCCTTCTCACCAGCCTCAATGAACTATTGCTGAATCAGTCCAAGCCTTACTAGGAAAAGCTGTGATGAAAACTGAGAATGGAATGAGATTTATTTGGTGTTTCACAACAGCACCCCGAGGGAAGTGTTCTGGTGTCCGGTCATTTTATTTTCTTAATCTGAAATGATGGCAGTTTGGTAATGTTTCTCACCGGATATGTGATGTTTATTCTGAGTAAAAGAGGATGTATGGATGTGTTTTTCCTAGTTGAAATCATGATCAGATGAACATGCTCCAAAACCTAAACTATTATTCTGCAACACAAACTAAAAGAAGGCAGGACGCAAATACACAGTCCTTTTACAGTACAGCAGCAGAAAAACAAAAACCTGAGTGCTATAAGTCACGCGTGCCATAGGGGTCCATGCATCAGAGCCCCTTGCCAAAGACTGAAAATAAAAAGCCTTATATATCGTTTCCTCTCTGCGGCTGTGGGACCTGTCAAAACCCATCTTAGTGTAGTGTGATAAGCGTGAGGCCCACTCCTGAGAGGAACCCACGGTTAGCTCCTGTCGTGCGCCTTTAATCTGTCACATCCCATCTGAAACATGCAATGATCCTGCAGCGGTAATATTTCTTTAATTTGGTAATGTTGCTGTGGAATTCAGGCTGTCTCTGGAAACATGAACATCTTAAAGGTACTGTAATGACAGTTACTGTGCCCTTTTACTGGCCCAAAACAGCTTAAAATTTTATTTTCATCTAGAAGGTGAAACTGATAATTCACGGTTACTCCTTTTTGACCTCATCTGGATATAACATTGAGCAAACAATGTACAAAAACTGGCTGTCAATAAAAGGGACCTTTGAAATTTGTCTGTGCGCCCTTTTGCTGACAGCACTTTGGAAGAACCTTGTGATATTGATAGTATACACTTTTAATGCTTCAGCAGAGAGTTCACAGCCTGCAGCGTGTGTGTGCCAAGACCTCCATACAAAATTCACACCAGACACAGCTGAAGAGATCTTTGCAAAAATCTGTGGATTTAAAACTTGGCTGGACCAAAGATATTAAATCAAGATCATTTCATCTGCTTTCAAAAACAAACATATACTGTAGCACCAATTAAGCCTTTCCAGGACCTGAAAAGCAGGCATATCTTGCGGTTTGACGTCACTTGAGTCTGCTGCATATACTCAGTCACTCTTGGCACTGGATTGTGACATTAGTAACATTTCAGGTACAGTATACATGCTTTACTGAAGCCACAAGGCACTATTTTAAAAATCATGTGACCCTGGACCACAAAACCAGTCATAAGGGTCAATTTTTGGAAATTGAGATTTATACATCATCTGGGGCCGGTTGCATAAACTGTTTAGACTAAGTCTTAAAAATTTAGTCATCTAATTTTTTTACTTCGAGACTGGTCATAACTTTTTAAATTCAGTTATGAAAAGGTAGATTGGTCTTATTTGTATTGGAAAAGTAAGACTGATTACTCCTTGGCAACTGCTAGTTGGTCGAACTAGTTCTTAAGACTTATGTCTTAACATGGTGGCTAAGTCTAGGACAATATTTGGCCGAGATAAATCCATTTGAAAATCTGGAATCTGAGGGTGCAAAAAAAAAAAAAAAAAAAAAAAAAATATATATATATATATATATATATATATATATATTGAAAAAAAAAATCACCTTTAAAGTTGTCCAAATTAAGTTCTTAGAAATGCATATTATTAAACAAAAATTACGTTTTGATGTGTTTACGGTAGAAAATGTACAAAATATTTTCATGGAACATGATCTTTCCTTAATATCCTAATGATTTTTGGCATAAACAAATCAATAATATTGACCCATACAATGTATTGTTGGCTATTGCTACAAATATACTCATGCTACTTATGACTGGTTTTGTGGTCCAGGGTCACAAACGAACATGAAAGAAAAAGAAAACCCCCCACTAAAATCAACAAACAAACAAAAAATACAAAGAAAGTTTGTTTTCAACCCCTCATTGCATTTGACTATGCAATATTCAGAATTAAGTCTTCTATGTTTAAGACTGTTTTTAAAAATAAAGTCAAGTACATTGTGAGCAATAAAATATTAAAATGCTGAAGTTCCAGCGAGTTTAATTTGGCTTTCAACTGCTGTTCGCCTTTTCTACAGATTTTTTCCCCCCTCAGTAACTTTGTACCTCATCCGCTCTCCAAATTTAAAGCTTAATGCATATTTTACTCAGAATGCCCACACAAACACATACTTATGCAAGAAAGACCATCATGGTCATCAGCATGTTCTGTTCTGGATGCTGGTTCCCAGCATGGGATGCTGGAGTGCTAGTTTCCCCACCAAACTTTTAAACTACTGTAGGTTAACCAGCAAGACTTACTTGGTGAATCAGCTCCATGTGAAAACACTGTGGCTCTGCTGGCACAAATCAGCCTGGACTGAGCTGATTTAAGCAGGTCTTCTCAGCAGGGATATACACACTCTACTCAATCAATATACAAAGCAGCCATGTAAACACAGGCGGAGTCTGGGTGTCTGTCAGTGCTGTGGGCATTGGCGCTGGGTCAGTGGCATTCAGCCCAGGAATATGAACAAGACTGACCCCCCGGCATGACCCCATCCCAATGGGAAAACAAGGTTGTGGCAGCACTGTAAGGTCCCTTCAGAGACTCCCAGATACTAACCCCTATCCTCCATAACTTTACTTGTGTAGGTTCACCCTAGAAACAAAACACTGGGCTCTCCTCAATTCCAGCTCACATAACACTCATACAATTAAAACGTCTGCTGTAAAACTTCCACATTATGAAAAAAAAATATATAATTCATTCTGAATTATTGCTAGGTATCATTTTTCAACTCTTCCTTACATGGCTTATTAAAATAGCTGAATAAAATGCTTCTGCTCGGCTGGAGTTTGGCAATGTAATTTACAATCACATTCAATATTGTGATGTAGAGCACTGTATGGTGCCAAGCTAACTTTAGCACAGCATTGATTCTTTTGATGCAATTACGCTCAAGATCCATTTAGTTGATTGTTACACTCTCCGAAATTAAAGAGCTTCAGAATTCATAAGTTGTGTAAACATGACTGTAATAAGAGCTGGTGTTTATCAGAAGCATCTGCAACAGCGCTCTCAAAATTGTCAAGAAATTTTATACATGACATAAATGGTGTAATGGGTATTTTTCTTCATGTCAGTTTTCTCTCCTTTTTGCCCTTCTTCATTCTTCTTTCTCAGGTTATGCTGATTTAAAATACATGATTATCTGTATTACAGAAAATATGATATTAAAAGGATGGAGAAAATTACATAATAGTGAAGGAAAATATATAGCACTTATACACAAAGATGCAGCAGTCTGACAGTTTAAACTATTTCATATACGTATAATATATATATGCAGAGCATTTTATATTTTCCAATGTTGTCACTGCATATATATCACAATGATTATGTGAATTATATTGAATGGATGCATTGTTTTGCCAGATCCACCGCAGTTGACATGCACTTCCATTGTGGCCGATGTAAACCAATTATTGTAAAATCCCTAGTAAATTAAATGCTGTCCATTGTTCACCAGTCAAAACTAAATTGAAAGACTGACCTATGTCTAAAGTCAGTGTGGTGTCACAGGCATTGATCATTTTCACAATTGCTGTCATGGTCTGCCTATTCAGTGCTCCTGAAACCAGTTGAAGTTTCCATTGCATAAGCCTAAAAAGTTTGCATAGGGCAGAGCTGTGGTCAGTTAGAACCACTGAGGCATATAACATTACTTTGTGATAGCGGTAGATAACTATACTTGAGGTTTGCCAAAAGAATGCACAAGATCTGGAAAAAAAATTTAATTGGAAAGGTTATTTTTTTCCATGCCCAAGTCTGATTTTCATCTTGTTTTAGTGTTTACACTAGAGTATATCTCAGTCTACACTTGATTTTTTTTCTGAAATATTCTTGACTTAAATCCATGTTGTAGCACAAAGGTTAAAAACAAGCACACAACCTGAAATACAACACGTAAAACATATCACAAAATATTTTCTGATTATTTGGATTTTGATAATGTATATATAACACTACTAAAAGTAATATATTTTCTTTCAAAAAGAATGCGATTAAACAATTACACCAAACTTTTCATCGGCAGTGTGCATATACTGTATAAAGAATATTATCAGAATAACATAAAAGGTTTCTGACTTTGACTAAAGAATAAAAAATGATCTCAATTTAAATGTAACATTAGAGATTTACTATTCAAATTATTAAAGTGTCAAAACTAATATGCATTTGTAATATTGCTGTCTAACAATGCTGAGTGATTTGTTGGATCACACTTCTCACTCCCCTCATATACCCAAAATTATTGCCTCGGACCTTTGCAGAAACTTGGTTATGTCAAGAAAAAAAAAAAAGGAGATGGTCATTATTTGAAATTTATTGTTCTGGCATGGTATACATTCAGCCAAGTGCTATTTGCTCACTTCAACCTTTACCCTGTATGTAGTTTGGAAATCATTAGTATTGAAAAAAAATTTAATAAGCTTGACAGTTATTCCTTTTCATGATTTAGGTTATGGGATTATGTTCCATTATTTCTGTGTGCAATTACTGCTGTTCTAATACCAACTCTTTTGTAAACTAGCTTTAAATGTAAGCGAATGCAAGTGGCTGGCAGTCAGACAAATATTTCCTGACTGGAAAGTCTCCACGTTGGTTCTGACAAATAGAAATGCTTATGCATCGTAATATGTTAAGTTCTAAATTATCCATTGTAGATTCATGCACACGCTTTTGGAATTTTAAAGTGCCTTTATGTGCCATAGACTATGTGAGTGTGTGTGCATATGTACAGTATGTGTGCATGTATTAAGCACAACTGAATTCTGAAATGCTGGTGTTACCGCCAAACTTCTTAAAAAAACTACCTTAACTACCTGTAACTACATTGTAACCTACCTTTCCTGTAGACTACAGCTGACTAAACCAGCGCTAGAGAGCACAAACTACACTGGAACAGCATACAACTTCTAAAAAACAGACTGTAAACATTTTACTGATGCTGCTAGGATTTAAAAAGCAAACATACTAGACAGACCTATCTGCATACTACATCTACTGGTTGTGCTTTTTATATACACAAACTAAAAAGGTTGTCAGGTCGGAATCTGAAGGTCTAATCTGAATTGCCAGAGGTGGCAACCTCTTGCACACTTTGTGTTGGGCCAAAGAAAGAGTTTGTTTCAGCCAGTATTCTCAAGAGGCAGTGTGTGATTACCATAGCATAACAGTTTGAGAGAACAAATCTATTTTTAGAGATGAGAATGCTGATTAGATTCCTGAAACTCTTTACCAGCACAGGCCTCTATGGGCCAGCCAAGTGTGCAGGACACCACGGTCCACAGCCCTGCTAATATCCAAATATTTTCAAGTTGAGAGCTCGTAAGTGTTCACCTGCCTGTGCATGAGATACGAGTGCAATGAAGAAAGACTGAGTTTGACTTTTTTTTTGCATTTTAAATAAGAAATCTAAGTGGTTAACAGGGCTAAAAAAGGGGAAGCGTTTCGCGTGACGACCTTAATTCAACCCCAGATGGAACTGAAACAAATAGCTTGATTCCTCCCCATAGCTTCACCCATGAAAAGCATTTAAAGATCCCAGAGAGAGTAAAACTATGAATGAATGCAGGAACTTATCATCAGGCTTCAAGAATAACAACACTTTCATCTTACCCATGATGTTCTCACAAACTAAATATATCATAATGGTTCATATATATTTCATATATAAAGATATACCTATAAGCATTTTGTTTTTTTATTTCTTTTACTATTTATTTATGAAGGATTATGTGACACTAAAGACTGGAGTAATGGCTGCTGAAAATTCAGCTTTGTTATCACAGGAATAAATTGTAATTTAAAATATATTGAAATAGAAATTAGCTATTTTAAATTGTAATAATATTTCACAATATTACTTTTTTTTGCTGTATTTTCAATCAAACAAATGCAGCCTTTGTAAGCATAAAAGGCTTCTTCGAAAAATGTTTAAAAATCGTACCGAACCCAAACCTCGGTTCAGTATATTAAAAACCTAAAATAAAAGGTATTTTATATGAACCCTTATAACTTTCTGAACTGTTTGAATCAGTGATTAATGAACTGTTGAACAATATATTTTTCCAGCCTATTGCATTAAAATAATGAGCAGCATTCACTTAAAAAAGCAGAAAGTACCTGTAATTGTGTTTTTCACTGTCGATGTGGAAACTGTCATACTGAGAGAAGGCCTGGTGTCCGTCCCAGTCGGTCAGCTCCACACGGAGGGCATACTGCTTCTGATTGGTCAGAATGTGCACAAACTCATTTCCCAGCCAGTGTTCGGCCGACACACTCCCAAAGCCCTAGAAAAGAGGGTGGACTCTGGGTCAGTTTAAGTATTGACTTGGGTCACGGGAGGCCTTGGATAAGGCAGTGGGAAAGAAAATCCTGTCCAAGATATTTCAAGCCTAATAGATTCAACACAGGGACGGAATTCCACAATTCATCATTTTCTTGAGATAATAATTACAGATTTTCATAAAATTTTGACACATGAAGGTATCAATAACCACTGGTCCGTTTCTGAGCCTAAATGTTTAACGGCTGCATCAGATCTGGAAAGACTGAGAAAACACACTACATTATGACAAGACATTCACAGCACTAATATACATTTTTTTCTGTAATGCCAATGAGAAATACAGAACTGTGTATATAGTATCTGATTAAACGTGTAGTGCATGACATGACTTAGATGAGAAACAGTATGTTGTCTCGTGTCATTTCTATGGACACAAACACACATGAAAAAATCATTTAACAGTCATGTTTTTGCTTCCAAAAGATATTCTGGACGAGTTTCCATGTCTGTAATGGATCCATTCAGCTCTAAACAGCTGCAGAAGGGCTTCTGAAACATGTCATAATGCAGTGCAGGTGCGAGCGACAGTAATAATTACAGTACGGTGTAACAGAACCATATCCAAGTACGAATACAAATCTTTAATGAGCAACATCTGTAATTAGTGTACCTTTCCCTGCATTCCTCCCTTCTTCTAGCAAATGAGAAACTTTCCAATGAGGGCAATGGAAATCACAAGTGCTGGACGGATTTTAACATATACGCATACCATCATGTATTATTTTAACCCTGTATGGTGCAAATTGTGTTCTGTATGCAAATGAGTAATGTATATAATTACAAACGATGTATAAGTAAATGAATAACATTGACACAGTGGAAAATGCTGTTAACATTTTTATTAATGAATTAAATTAAAACAAAATGTCTTCATTTCTTGAATTAACGGATGTATTTGTGTACTTGAAACTAAAATTCTGAACTGAAACGTTTAATGTTTTTCATAAAAGCATTAAAAAACAACTTTTCTTTCTCACTGTTGCAATTTGGAACAGCTAAAACTTTTTGTACTCATTTTTGTCTGAAAAGAAGAAATACAAATCATAATTGTGTTATTTATGCATAAATGCAATTGTATTATGGAACGCTTCCAAATAAATGAATAAATGTAATATAATTGATGCCAGCATCTATAAACATTCTCAAGGAGCAAATGCAACACAGTGCTTTTTCCACTGCAATAAAGCATTGTCATATGTAAACATCAATATTTTTAGTAAAACTACGTCGTGATGTAGAAGAAACAGTGAAATTTATTAACAGACGAATTCGAGGAGAACTTCAGCAGAGATCTCCCCTGTAAAGGGAGTTGTGAAAAGGAAAAAAAAAATCAAAGGTCATATTACTGGATGAGAAACGAGTAAGAAATTAAAGAAAATAATGTTGCCATATGGCTATACTGTATCACAGGGTTAAATAATTAAACAACGCCTATATGAGTTTATATGCAACCAAAATGAACCGTGCTACAGGCGAAGCGATGATGATATCACTCATATTGCGTTACAGACTGACTGAAACCTTCTTCTCACTTATTAATTGCTGGCTCATGGGAGCAGGTGATTGATGAGCAAGGGTAACAGTGCAGTAAACATGAGTATTTTGTTTTGCCTGTAGCACTCCTGTGAGGGTAAAGAGGCTCTGTCCTCTAAAAATCCTTGTAATGTGCCTGAAACCTGATGGCTGTTTTTCCATAACCTGTATCTGTTTATAATGTCCAGGGGTGCTTGTTCTGTTCTGATTGGGTTTCCCCTTGGAAGCCTGGCCTTTGTGCATGGAATCGTCCCTGAGAAGCTTTCTCGCCATGAAACCGCATCATTCCTTATGTGAGTAATGTAGAGGAAAAACGAAGATCAATTGTTATTTTATACCCTAAAACAGGGAGTTCTCTTGGGTGTGTGGTTTTCTATAGCATCGGTGTCTCAACAACTCACTCAGTTGCTATGTATCATTCCAGTAATAGCCATTCAAAGTGGCCTGTCTAAAACCCTTTCTCTTGTAGAGAGGAATGGAGAAAAGTCAGATTAACACTGCCAAAACCCAGGAACAATTGTTTCCATAGTCTAAATATCTGATTCCATTCTGATGAAGAGTTTCTCCCATCTTCCTTTGGGAAACTGATTGGGAAAAGAGAAATAAAAACCTTGATGGTGCTGATAGTGACTGGCTGGAGCGGATACACAAATGAGGAGAGGTGGAGTTATTCCAATATTTCATTTGATCCAAACCAGAAAAAACAAGTAACTACAAATAAAAGCTTTTATGAGAAGTGCACCAACACTTTCGTGAGATTCAGTGCCGACTTTATGTCCCTAAACCTCAAACAGGTCCAGGTCAAAGACATGGCTTTTTAAAAACATAGCTGTCATTCATTATCATCACATTGAATATTAAAAAATAGTCAGGTGTTTGAGATCCAGTCGATCAACATGTGTTATTTTGAGGGCAAGTGAATTTATATTCTCGCAGCCGCTTTTATTTAAATGAGCTTCAGAAATTTCGCAATTCTTACCTCAACGCACTCCAACAGAGACAAATGTTTTGAACTTTTTGTCCTAGATTTGATCTTCAGAATAGGTATATTTGATCTTTGCCGTTTCTGGCAAGTCCAACGCTGCGTTAGTTCTCAGTCTGGATCTCTTCAACAGCTATGCTTCCATCCAAGTTGTGAATTTAATTTACGCTATGTTTGCTAGCAATCAGTGGAAGATGCCTCATGGCTGGATGTGACGGTATGTCAGAAAGTTCTGGGAGGTAATAGTACAGCACGATATTTTTATTACAGACTTTGGCTCCAGCATTTCAGAATTGACCAGAGCAGTGTTGTTATTATAAAAGAATTTTTGTTAATTTAAATAAATCTGCACAAAATTGAATATAAAAATTGACGGAAACTACAACAGAAATAAATTATAGAAATACAAATAAAATGGAAAAAGTACATACAAACTAAAATTAAAGTAAAAATCTGCTTCAATTATAACCATATATATATATATATATATATATATATATATATATATATATATATATATAAAATATTAGAAACAATATTTGTGTATGTAAACTGCTTGTAAATTTGTAGGTTGTGTGTAATTTTATTATTTTATTTTATATATTTTTTTTGTATCTTGGTGTTTCCCTGTACTTTTCAATGCAATATCTCAAACCTCACTTAAAAGTCTGTGGAAGGAAGCAGGATGTGTAATTGGCTAATATGTCAACCTTCTTCTTAGTCGTCAGTAGTGTTAGAACTAATTGACAAGTCAGATCAACATTTAATGGAATTCCACATCACATCATTACAAATAACGTCTGAAAGTATGATTGAGTGATTTGATATTCATAACAAGTGTTACATTTCAGCCTCTTGCGGCAACAACAAAGCCAGCACTGATATCCCAGTTTCGCTATGACTTTTGTATTTTATACTGTTTATTTTTTTTCCCAAAAACTACATGCAAACTATCATTCCTAAGCACAGGGAGAATCCCATTATCTCATTTGACTCATCTGTTTCCTACTCTATGGGGTGTCATGGTTATCCTTCACTCTTTTGAATCTAAATCAAAAACAGATGAACGGAGAAGATATATCGCCCGTATGCGTTGCTTAAATGAGAAAGATGAAGATCATGTCCACCGTTACAGAGCGAGTGAAACAGAGGTTAGTGGGAAGAAATATGGCTACGTACCATTTTATATTCTTTCCATGTTCTCTGGAAGTCCACGCTACCATCTTCACGTCTTTGAATTATGGTCCAGCCTCCACCCGCAGACTCCATATTACAGTACACCTGTTTGGAGACAGACATGTACATCACACACTCAGGACGGAAATACCACAAACCATTTATCTTGACCTTATGGATCTGTATATCCTTATAACAACAACAGCCACCCCCATTAGCTTAGTGACTTCTCCAAACAGTAATTAGTGGAGAGGTCGAGTAGCAGGCCTGAGATCAAAGCTGTGGCGCTCAGGGACACCTGGCTGTAATCTAGCACAGTGGGTAGAAAGCCGTGGCGTCACCTCATACACACCCAGCTGAACACACAGACCAACCTGGTTGCAATTAATCCAGTATCGGTGGCTGTAGCAACACCAAAACCAGATTCCAGGGACAGATGTGTACATTCACGAATGCAGCCTTTTTCACACACATTCAGACTGTAAAAGGTGAAAAATGTGCACTTCTACCTCATCTGACCCTTAAAAATTACTTTTAGTTAGTGTCTATGTAATAGTCAGTTTGATTCAATCATATTAAATAGTATTTCTTACTAGAACAAAATGAGTAAATTTATATGTTACCACATGTACACTAGCACAATTTCAGCTACTTGACAAAACCGCATACAATGCACCCTGCCTGAAACCAATACTGTATGACCTGCAGAATGCAAACCGAGATATTTTGAAGTTTGTTGGTAACCAAACAGTTTTTTTCCCCCTCAAAAAAATCTTATTTTGTGTTCCACAGACCACAGAAAATAAAGTCATAGAGTTCTGGGACAATATGAGGGTGAGTAAATGATGACGTGTTTCTTTTTTTCCCCTTTTTTTGGGGTGTGTGTGTGTGTGTGTGAATCTAAATGTTTCCTGGTGATATACAGAAATATGTAGTTCTCAAGTGTGCAGTCAATTGATCAAAAATGGGCTGTAGGTCTGTTCTGAAAGCAGGAAAACAATGCTAAATGAAAATAATCATTAAGAACAAAGTAAAATAAAAATAAAAAAACAGTAAAACAAACAAATGCAGCTAATGTTGCGATTACTTTCACTTCTAATTAAAATGAAATAAGCAGTAAAACAAACTCGAAGTGCAAAAAAAATAAAATACAAATAAAAATATAGAAAATAAAATAAAGATTTTTTTAACTGTTGTGATCTTATGCCATTTTTTTTTTTCATTTGCATCTTGGTGTTTCCACCCTGTACTTTTTAATGCAATATCTCAAAACTCACATAAACATCTGTGGATGGAAGCAGGATGTGTAATTGGCTTATATGTAAACTTTCTTCTTAGTCAACAGTAGTTTTAGAACAAATCAACTAGTCAGATCGATATGCAATTGAATATCATATCACATCAAAATAAACAAAACAAAACAAAGATTTTCTTAACTGTTTGTGATCTTATGCAAAATCTTGTGGTCTTCTTGATATTATGCAGGTGTGACAAAAACAATTTTCCCAGTAGAGGACTTCAAGGTATCAATGTATCATTTGGGTCACCACATTAAAATCTCGTTCCTGAAACTTGTGCCAATATTGTTTACCTCTTGATATTATATTATTCCAGCATAGCTAATCTGAAAACAGAATTCCTACCTTTCTAGTCTCTTGTGGGCTAATGTTGATAGTGTAAACTCCATTTTTCTGGATTCCTGCTTGGTAGAGGTCGGCACAGTCCCGGAACTTCCTCTCCTCGTCAGCTTGCTTTGTGCTGTTTGGCACCACTAAATACACAAAGAAAACCATGTTAGAAACAGCAAAAACATAAACGATCAGAGAAATAATAAATAGAGCTGTTTATATTGGTACATGTACATCAGAAAACGTCTGTGGATCTGCCCCGATGCGTTGAACAAATAAAACAATTTCCACTCACTCTCTCGCTCAGCATGACCGAGCCTCATATTCGGCCAAACAGAACATGTCAACACCGTGACTTCCATTTCAACAAGGCAGCAATACTGTAGTAGACAAACAGCCTAATGATATTTTAACAAACCCTTCAAATCCTGGCAGGTGACAGCTTTTCGTCGAGACCCACTGAGCTGTGCGACAGTTTAATCCTAATTTACATCAACCTCCTTGAATTTAATAAAAGAGGGTTTAAGGTGGAATGTTCTGGAGCTGGACCAGAAGCAGCTCCTAAAAAGGAATCCTGTACGTATATAGAAGAGGATTATTTATAAACGCATAATTGTGATTGACAACGAGTATATAGTATTTATTTCTTTAGCTTCTGTCAGCAGGCCTACATGGAGGGATGTGTATAAAGCTGTCCGCGCTTAATATCTGTTTCATGTTACAAACCCATTCAAACAGTTCAAAATATGTAAGCATAGCAGAAAATGACACTGCTGTACAATATCAGAACTAATAATGTTGAAAAATATTGCACGCCGTGGAATAAATCACATCCTGAGTTAATGGAATAAATAATACACAGAGTCACGACAATTCAAAATATTGTATCGGTTTTCATGGAGGACTTCAAATCTGGTTAGAATTATTTTGAAATGACAAAGGACAGCAAGGACTTCTAAGTTCGCTTGCATTATCAACATGATCTTCTTCCAGTGACTGACATATTTCTAAGTGTGAAAGTCTTTTAATCAAAGTGCTGATCTCCGGCTCTCAGAGAGGAGCGGTTCGGCTCTGACAGACCTCTCCAAGCCAACAGCTGCGTCTCTTTCCATCTGCAGACAATTACGCCGCCAATATTTTGAAACCAAGCAAGAGTCTGCGGACAAAATACTACAAGCTATAAATTTCAAGTTCCTGTTATAACAAGTGGTTTATATTTACCCACCGTGTCCTAGTTATATAGATGGAAATTCCTTCCGATTCCCCTCTACTTTTTTTTCTTTCACAGCTAAAGACCGCATCTCAGTTTTCACATTATTGTTGTTTCTGTTGGGACTATTTAAGAAGAGGAGATGTCACTGCTAAGAGAGAAGTGTCAGGGGTGTTTAGGCAGAACTTTGATCCCTGTCACGGGACGGAGGGCTTGGGCGGGCAACCCTTCATTCAGGGATATTATTCCTGCCTCTTCGGTAAAAGATTGAGTGTCAGCGACAAGGATCTCCCACTGTGACAGGTTGACAGAGGGGAACTTCGCACTGCGGCGTCTAACACAACAAAAACCCAGCTGTGTCAGACAACGGTAATTTACCGCTTATAGCCAGGAGCTGAAAATGGCAGGACTAGAGAGCAGAGTGACAGACAAGTTCAACCCGAGCAAAGACAAGAAAAAAAAGCCTAATTCTTATTACTGTACATATTAATAAATATATAATGAAAAATGTATAAAAAAAGCCTAATGCTCATAATTTTACATTTAAATAAATATATATGGGAAAATGTAATACGATATGCTCTATGAACAATAGAGCACGGTGCTAAGGTCATTGATCGAATTTCCAGTAAAAGCAAGAACTAAATTCTACATTATAAAACGGATAGTTCTGGTCCTTGATTCTGATTGGTTGAGCCGCGTTTGAAGCTGTTGTAAATTACTCTACAAACATTGTTTTTGCATCTGTGTGTTGCTCGGAAACCACTTTGTTGCAACCACAACCGTTTCTGAGGAACTACATTGTTTGGGGGAAGAATAATGTTTTTATTAATATCATTGCATTTTATTTGCTTTGCTTTATTTTGTGAAACCTTACTATGTAAGGCTATGTACGTACTACCAGGGGGTTTTAGGCACTCCACTCCGCGTTGAGCCTAACATATAACGCCCATTAGCTGTTATAAATTCACTGTAAACCACGGCTTCTTGGGGCTTATTGCTTTAATAAAATGTGTACCTTGGATGCAATGTAAGTCACTCTGGATAAAATAAAATAAAAATAATGCATGTTATAATGCAAATTATTGCACATTCAAATAAAAATGATCAGTTATGTAGAGAGTTACAAAATATTTAAAAATGCTAAGGGTTTCTCTTATGTTGAATTTGGAATTTGAACTAATGGCACGAACTGCACTGTGATCTTTGCAAAACATGGACATCTGATCACGTCTGAATGCCCAGGAACAGCTTTACATGTAAATCTTAGCTAAACTATGGTAAATTGAGCTATTAAACAGCTTGTGTCCTGGCTCATAAAATTATAATCACATTATTTATTTACATTTGAATTCTTGGTGGTTCAGTTGGGACTTTTGTTTGGAACAAGTCGATGTGAAAAGAACATCCAAGTAGAGTGATTTTATAAATCAGGATTCTCCACACACTTGCAGACACAAAATAAAGTTTAAAATAAGCAAGAAGTCAAAATCCCAGTGCGGTGTGCTGGCGAAATGAAAAGTCAAACTACTGCACTGCATCTTTATATAAACAATTGAGACCATAAAGTCTGATTCTTTCAATTGGACTGAGAGACCGTGAGAATGATGACCACCAGCTGAGCGAGCAGAATTGCTATAATGAGTATTTTTTAAAAACATTTCCTAAGCCATAAACCATCTTAATCATAATGTGTGCCTAAACCCCAAAATCATATTCTGACATATTACCTTTTTTACAGTATATTTTCATGACTCATAGCCCATCCCTAGAGAACTTAATTTGGAGACAGAAAATAATATTTTTTCTCTTCTAATCACAAAAAATGATTGATGCCAGTGAGTAAATAATAATTAGCAAATAGGGATTTATTACAGCCATCCAAAGGGGAGAACGGTTTTATCTAAAAATGCAATCTAATGATGCAAAAGTTGTGATTATTATTAGATTTTTCATAATAGCCCTTAATACTGCTTCAAATAATATTTTCACAAATAACAGCTTTGCATTTAAAAATGCTGTACAATGTTTTGAAACCATCACATCTCTTCTTCTGACGCACATGGTGAAGCAGTTCACTTGCAGTGAAGTTCAAATATTTAGGTACATAGGTTAAGCACATGTCAAACAATGTCATATTCATGTTTAAATGAGAAAAGCAGAATGATAAACAGTGCTTTCTCTCATTTTTCCCCAAAAAGGGAGTTTAGAGCTTTACTAGAACATTGTTTTGCGAGTTTAGTTGAGTCATGATTTCTGACAGGCAATCTAAGAGACCTACGGTGCCTTCCTTGTCACCTATTTGGACGGGCCGTCCCACAGGAGTCATTAAGTTTGACGAATTCAGCCAGAGGTCAGGAAAATGACCTCTACAGCAGACCGGAGCTGGACAATGCAACAAAGGGCTATTTAAAATCTCCATTTATCATAATTTGTTTGGTAATGTGCACAATTATGCTTGCTTGTTAAAATCACCAAGAAATCATGTTATGGGTCCTACCTTACCATTGCGCCAAACCACAGTGAACCTAAACTGTATTTTATACGCTCAATTGACCCACTAAATGAACCCAATTGTGAAGTTTTATTTAGGTTTCAAGTCCAGGCACAGATCAAAACCAAGCTGGAATCAAACAATGGTCTCATTTAGCATGATTGGCTGATGTACAAATAGGAACGTCTAAATCCAAGAAGCTGCAGGGTGTTCCAATATGTGCTGATATTCTTTTCTGTGTGTGTTCTCTTACTGGGGTACTTGAATATTTACTGTCAGATCATGAAAATAAATAAGCATTTATTTTAGAATATAAATTTGCAAGTGTGTGACCTGGGATTGCTCCAAAGCAATGACTACATGTTCAACAAAGCAGTAGATGTCAACCATAGTTGGGGTCGGTAAGATTTAAATTTTTATATTTTTATTTTTATTCAGCAAGGATTAAACATTTCAAAATCTTAATGACCCAAAACTTTTAAATGGTAGAGTCAAATGACACACAACAGAACATGATACATATTCCTTCATGCTTATCTAAACTCATATGACTCATATGACTAAGTTCTTCAATGGAACTCTAAAGAATAAGTTTAGAAGAACGACTGAACTCTTCATATTCCAAGCCTTTCATCTCAATATGATTGCTTTGTGTGAGAGACACTGAAATTTAACAAATTATTCACTGAAAATCTTGTCACCATTCACTACCAATGCATGGAAAAAAGAGGCGTATCTTATAAATAACTACTTTTGTATTCCAAAGAACCAGCATGGCTTCATGAGAAAGACCCTGTTTGTTTACTGGTATTTTTGCTGGTAAACAGCATGGCTTTAATAAACAAAACCATCTGTGTGTTTTTTTTTTCCATGTGAAATGAAACCACTGTCATTTTAAGGGCCACTCAAAACCCAAAAGAAAAAAGAAAGTAGAGTTGCTTTTGGTGCTCTCACAGCAAGATGAGAGCTCAGGAGCTTGAGTTGACTATGACCTGTGCAGTCCCATCTCAGACATTCAAGGTACATTTTCTGTGACCGCAGAGACGTGGGGCAGACGTCGGATAGACATGGGGCCAAGAGGCCACACTTGGGTTGCAGCGGGGGGAAACGAGGGTAATGAGTTCACTACACTGACTCCTGCTGGTCGAGGCAACCACAAGGTTTAGCAGGAAATCGCCAATCCCAGATCACTGTGCAGGGTCTACGTTAGGCCTGGCCTGTAACTCAATCAGGGGCTGTTTGACATTTCAGTCAACTGTTAACCACAGGCAGTGTGCTGAAGCGTGATAAGCCGCATCCGTTGAGGTTCACAGCACTGTCGGGCTAAACGTTACGTTTAACAAGAAAACAACGCATTTCACACCTACCAGGAAGAAGCTTTTCTCATTGATAACATACTGTGTAACAGGCTATTTTAAGCTAAAAATGCCCTGTTCTTCCTGCTACATTTTTAGTTTTCTATCACTTCCTGTTTGACATTTGCTTTAGGAATGTCACGCACCATTTTTTTAGGGGGTTGGGGGATGCCAGTGGTGGTCCTGGCCTGCTTGGTGATTCAGGTGAGTTAATATATACAGTGGTGGCCAAAATTATTAGAACACTAGTATTTTCACCAGCTAAAAAATGGGTTTAAGTCAGTTATTTCTATCTTTTGCTGTAGTGTGTCAGTAGGAAATATCAGTTTACATTTCCAAACATTCATTTTGCCAATAATTGTAATAATCCAGAAAGATTTTTGTTTGCACAAGGAGTCTGACAGCAGCAGTGCTCCACACAGAGATCTGATCTCATTATCATCCAGTCTGTCTGGAATGACATGAAGAAACAGAACAAACTGAGACATATTAAATCCAGAAGAACTGTGGCAACGTCTCCAAGATGCTTCAAGAGACCTACCTGCAAAGCTACCCGAAAAACTATGCGCAAGTGCACTTAGGGAAAAAGCTGCTTTAAACACAAAGGATGGTCACACCAAATGTTTATTTAATTTAGTTAATAGAAGTTAATTGATAAAGAAAATCTATTTATGACATTATTACTGACAGCATCCTCATTTGACAGCATTTTTACACAAGTGCCTAAATCCTTTTAATTGAACTGTATTTTTGCATGTAGGTTTCTTGGAGCATCTTGGAGACTTGGCCACCATTGTAACCAGAAAAACTAAACTTTAAAAGGGAAATAGAGAAAGACAAAGAAAAAAAGAAAAATAATTTATCCTGAGAATATCCTGATATACTGTACGTACATAAATAAAAAGTAGTATTTATGAATTTATGTATACCCGGGACCTACTCTCAAATGAATAAATGAATAAATAAATAAATACATACAAATATTGTATGGGGTATATGCAAATCCACAGCTAGGAAATGATTTCCATGGAAAAAATGAGCTCTGTACTTACATGCTGTGCCTCCATCCTTGGTGCAGAGGCTGAGCAGGTTGCGTACGGTATCCATCATATCCTGCTGTTGTCTCTGCAGGGCGGTGCTGTTACCGGTCGCTCGACTCAGCTGAGCCTCCAGCTCCCGGATCACTGAGCTCTGCCTGCTCACCAGCACCTGTAGACTGCTCTTCTCCTCCCGCAGGGCCTCCAGCTCCTCTCTGTGCCTGTCCTCCATCTCCTGCATTTTTTCCTCCAGAAAACTGAGGAAAAAATCAGGGAAAGCCATGGTACAAAAACAAGAAAGGATGATTAAAAGTAAAAATGATGGGAAATGTAACAATCTAAGGCAAGTTCTTGCAAGTATGGGTCAAATCAGGCCACATACTCATAAATTTGGGTCACAGTGTGTTGTAATAAAATGTATGCCATGATATCACAGATTCAGCCAAAATATCATTGTTACAGCAATTATTGTAACTACAATAAAACCCTTAAATTAACATGGGAAACTCCTTCAAAGTCAAGTCGTTTTTATGTATATTTTTTTAAGACTGTAGTGGCCAGTTTTTGGCAGAAACTGGTTTCCATGGTAAATCTTAGTCAAGGTTTACAGAAAACAGCATCAAAGTGTCATATCAGTGATAGTTTTATTCAAACCTTATATTATTTATTGCATGTTTTTACATGATACAATAAATAACTTTTTCTTCATATCTACAATTTTACTGTTTTTATTAAAATGGTTTACTTCAAATGTTCCATGAAACCATAACCTTTGTTTTAAGGTCCTTGCACACTGAGTCAGAAATTTTCGTATGCGTTTTTCACTTTTTTTTTTTTTTTTTTTTGTATTTGTCATCCTTTCCTAAATCAAAATGCTTGTTACGGATGCGAAAACGCAGAAAATCGAACCTTATCCTTTTTATTTTTTTTAATTTTTTTTATGAAGGCAGTGTGTAAATGTGATTGACACAACGTGAGGTTGTATTTATTTTTTAATGTGCAAAAAATTCGAACGAAAATTTTGGACCCAGTGTACAATGACCTTTAGTCATGAAGAGCAAATACACGCACTGAGATAGTTAACATAAGTATATCATATTGCATTGTTTGCACGTGTGGCTCACAGGTAAACAAAATGTCTTTTATTTGCCGTGGGCCAAAAAAGTTAGGAATCCCTGGCTTCATCAATGTTTGACTTTGATGATACTGTATTTATGTTTCAGTATTCAAAGGCAGAAGAAATGAAGGCCGCTTCATTACAGCTGTAATAAATACTGATATAAATGTCCATGTCCAATCTCCATAATTTACACAGCATACAAACAAACACAGTTCATCTTATAGCTTTGGGCATTAGCGCACGTCTAAAATGGATCCAAGCTTTAAATCTGCACTGTACATCTTGGAAACCTGATGCACGCTGGGCTGGATTCACCAGCTCATTAAAACAAAATTCAATCCACATAGAACTTTAAAGGAATGTATAGTTAATTTTAGATTGAAAGAGGAGAAAGTCATAATGTCAATCTATATTATAGGATGAGTAATTACGTTAACTGTGGTAACAAAAATGCTAGGCATAAACGCATACTTTTTATTATTATTATTTTTTTTTAAATAGAAGGATATGAATGCTTGTTTCCTTTCAACAACAGCTGGGCTCAAAGCAGAGAGATCACTGGGAATTAAACCCTCGTTTGACAGTAACAGACATGTCCCACCAGAACAATCAATACATAGAAAATTGGAAAGTGTTCCAAAAGCTTTGCATTGCAAAATTCGTCTTCACAGAGTACAAAGTTTAACGGCGGGTCAGGGGACATCACTCATGTCTTGGCAGGTTCTGTTGCACTGCACCGTATGGGACCGAGCTCATGTCTGAAAGCTTGTGTTGTCAAGAATTGAAAATCATTTTGTGCAATTATCTGTATTGTGGTTCTGGCATAAGAATTAGTATTTTTTAAAAATGACAAGTGAGTGAGATTTGAACATCTGTATTGGCAGATGAAACAGCAGCACAGTGAGACGGCTTAAGCGGGGTCACTACTGTAGCTCCGAAAATGTTTTTTGTGGCTCAGCAAATTGTTTCTTGTGTGCAGTGTTGGGGAGTTACAAATTAAAAGCAGCAATGCTACTAACTTGACTATATTCATCAATAGCATAACAGTATAAAAACAGTAATAAAAGTTCACTTGTTTGAGTTCCTATGCAGTATTTTAATTATGATTGTAACACCCAATTATGGTATTACTGGATAATTACACACTTTAAAAAGACATTTATGGAGGTCTTTTTTAATAGGCCTATATATATATATATATATATATATATATATATATATATATAGTTCAGTGCTTCATATATGTACATTAATGTTGTATATTTGTGTGTGTGAGGAGTTGTGTTGGAGTGGGAGGTTTACCCATTCTTGTCATGGATCTTGTTGATTTCATTTATCTGTATCATAAGTTGTTTCTCCAGCTTGTTGGTGGATAGTGAATTCTCCAGCAGCTGAATTTCCAACCTTGATGTCTGATTTAAAACCTAAAAACAATAACATTCCAATAAAAATACAGTAATCCTTCCGCAAAAACACAGACCTTAAAATCATTAAGTAAGTTAATACTAACTGAGCGGTACCTCAGGAGAAGTCATAAACAGGACTGCTATACCGCAGTACCATACGGTAGCACTTAGGAACAGTTATTCTCAACCTCAACCTCTTATTTGACAAATCAGCAAAACACAACTGTGCTGTATCCCTCTGTGTCCCATTGAAGCACACAAGTCATAAAAAGATTCAGCAACAAAAACATTAGCGTGATACTTAAAAAGAGACTATATGTCTAATGCAGCACTAGTGTTTTTCTTGGCTGTATTTGAGGCATATTAGAGGGATGCATAGAAAAAAAGATTGTTTGCTTAATGGAGTGTGAAATGGATCCTGGGAGGAACATACCTGTGTCTCGACATCGGTTAGCTTGCGCGTCTGCTCAGCTGTTTGGGAGAGAAGACTGGTGCCCATCTCTAACATGGCCGCCGTATGGTTATGAACAGCACTCTGTTGTAACTGCACTATTTCTGTCTTCATGTTGTCTTTGACGTAGGTCTCAATCTATGGTGACAAGAAAAAAAAAAAAAAAACATTTTAGAAAACAAACATGGAAATTTGGACGTTTAACCCATGTCTATTAATGTTTCAACAGAAATATGTTCGAAGAATGCTTTTCTAACGTTCCCAGTAAGTAAAAAACTAAAAGTTATTTCTGAACAAAGTTCTCTGAATGCTCACAATGTCCAGGTTCTTTCTTGGTTATTCAAGGGTTAAGTGAACATTGCATTTCATCATTTGGCAAACATTATTGAAATGTGACTTTTGAATGTTCTCTGAAACAGTAGCCTACAGTAGTAACATTTGACAAACATTAGTTCCATGAATGAAGTCCCAACATTTTTAAAAACCATATAACTTTGAACGAAAATTCTATTAACATTATTGGAAGAACATTTGTTCATAACTTTGAGAGAACATTGCCTAACTAAAGTTCTGAGAATATTCCCTGTTAGCTGTGTTTGCATTATTTAACAAAATAATCAATTTGGCATTTATTGTAAAGAAACTTATTACAAAGCACCTCGCTCTTCCGTCACTTTATATTATATTCTGGTGCATCAATCTATTAAATTACTTAGTGTAGGACCATGATCCGCACTCAAAAAAAAAAGTCTTCTTTATAGTGTTTATTTTACATTATCACCAATAGGATAAAAAACATATATGACGATGTGTTTCTGATGATCTTAATCATTGTACATACATTTTGAAATTTAATTTGAGTAGCAGATGCTGGTGATTGTTTATTAATTAAACTATCTATTAAATTGTTTAATTGTATAATTGTGATAAATAAGTGATCCTATGTAATTCATGTTCTAGTTATGGGTGTATTAGGTAATGTTTTGGTGGAGGTGAAGATTTTGAGTTGTATACAAATGGAAATTGTCCAGTATTTAAATGCAATATGTCAGTTTTTAGTGATTGAATATTGGCTAATGAATGATCATGTCAATATAATTAATGATTTAAAAAGAATTACTCAACACACTGAAGAAGGGCTTGAGCCAAAGCATTTGTGTTTTTATCCTATTGGCGATTAATGGAAAATAGACGCTATAAAGAAGACTATGTGGAGTGCGGATCATGGTCCTATACAAAGAAATTTATCACAAATCAAAATTTTTCACTGAATTTAAAATTGTCAGATTTAAATGGCATTTAAAAAGCCCCCCCCCCCTCCCCTCAAAAGAAGCCAAAACTAAAGTAAAAAAAACAAAAAAAAAACAGGATCAAGCTCAGATGACCTCTGAAGCCTGACATAATCGACACTCCAGTGGCTGTAAAATCCATTCAGAGGTAAAACACACTTAACTTGACAACTCCAACAGTCCTAAAGACACTTTAACACCCAGAGCACATGGAGAGTTTGACAAACTTTTTAAGAGGCCAATAAAACGAAAGGAGACACCATTTCAGCACAAGGACACAGGGGTAATCAAACCCATCACAGTTATGACTTCCTTTAAAAAAAAAGACACAGTAACTCTTTAAAGAAAGGATATTTCCATGTTGGCACCATTTTAAAGGAATTTCTTATCTACTGTAAGCCTCTTCATGATGACCTGGAGCAGCTCAGTTTTAAACAAACTTAAACAGAGCAGTAACACAAACTCTCGAAGAGTCAGTCTTAAAGGTAGGTGGAAGCAGATGTAGGTCGTTTGTTCAGAGAGGAAGAGATGTAGATATCTTGGAGACGCTTGGGTTTATCATGAAGGCTTTCATTCTAATCTTCTAGCTGGAGAGATGACAAGACCAGAACAAGCTTTAGAAACACAAAGACTACTTCTGTTGATTAAACCTCAAGAGATGACCACTGACACTGAGGTCTTTAGAAATGATTAGAAATGACTTCTGGGCTCTTTACTTACCATCAGTTTCCAAACCTTGCGCTTCAGCTGAAATCCATCTCTACTGGCAAGAGTTCAATTTTTATTTTTTTGGCGGTATCATTTGATATCGTATAAAATTGTACATCCTCATTTTGATCTCATGTAGATCAGTGAGAATTATAATTTAATACCATGATTAAATGCAAAAATTACTTTTTAATTGTGTTGTGTATTTTTATAAAAACATAAACATTTAACAATGTCATTAAATTATTAGTATTTTAAATTTAATATTGCATTCAGTGTATCAACAGAGTTATATATATAAGTTTGAAAACAATAAATAAATAATTCGCATTTTATCGGTCATTGCATTACAATTATCTGCTTATTATCAGAATTTTGTTTTTAATGTCAGTTCATCCCTATGCAGAACTGTACAGTATGCTTCACTCTTAAACTTGTGCAAGCTGTGAGGTGCAACTGGTTCATATGTACATCAGGACACGTCACCAAGTGAAATCTATACACCCTGATGTGTGACGGAAAATATCTGGCTGCAAGACACTTCAGCAAATCGACAGTGACAACAGAGTCGCCCACTTCATTTTTTCCACGATTCCAACAGGCTGCATTGCTCCACTTATTACATCATGAATGATCCCTAGTGAATCTGTTGAATTGAACAGACCAACAGGGAGCCAAATTTTAACAGGACTCCATGACTTGTCAGACCCCTTGTCCTGTTCAATTGCAGTTCAAGGACCTGATTGTCACCATGCTGTGGTTTTATGGGTTTCAATGGCATTTCAATGAACAGTTTTAACATTTATTGCTGCTTTAGTCATTCCATCAAGTTTGCTTCGTTTCGTAGTGTTCAAAATAAGGAGTGTTGTTCAGTAACAAAGCGCCAAGCTCAGCATGCACTATAAACGAATCACTTGGCACAGCAAAGCACGGTTGTTTAGAAATGGAAGTTGTGGTTGAATAAGAGAAATCGGCTGTAATTTCAAAGTTTGGAGCACTCCAGCTTATGACTTTATCCAGAGATGGAAAAAAAGTTGGGATTGAGATATGATGTCACTGTGATATAGATGTTAGAATATGAAAAACAAGAAAGGAGAAACCAAATGAAAGGGTGTGGAAAGCTATCTCTTCACTTGCCAACATAAAAAATGGCATCCGGACGCCAAACAGCTGGGAACACACAGTCAGAAACACAAAATTCAACCTGTTACTGCTTTAGCCACTAGCAACCTGTCATGTAGAATTAAGATTGCCGACTAATATTCCTTCTTGGCAGTGATTATAAAACCAATGCCGTTGTTCCGATTACTTCAGTACATAATAAGTGCTTGTGAAGCAAGTTATACAGATAAAAGTGTCTCTTTACAATAAACAGCCAAAGCTTGATGGAATTGATTGGAAGGAATACAAAAGTCCTATAACACTGCAGGCATTAGACACGTTTTTTGCTGCAATTTGATCAGTAGTTTTGCAGAGACATTTGAATTATGTCTCTAAAATGACATTAAGCTTCACAATCTGTGTCTGTGTCTTCCATTAAGCTCTCTCTACGGATAAAGTGTTTGACTTTAATCCAGTTTAAGAGGCAACGGAGGTTTGAACTCTGAAACAATGTTGGCTGAAGCTTTGAGTGTGAGTTAAGTCACCTTCAGAAGGGTGTGGATGCTATTCTGGTGGCCTGGAGAAACATTAGCCTAGAAATCCTTTGCTTTGACTTTCTGAGGGAATTTCGCTTGTGTCATGCTCTAACCTAGCGGGTGTCCTGCACAGAACAAAGGAAGGAGAATCAAGATTACACAAACAGAAACTCTGTGTAAAACTATCAGAGGAAGCAGTAAAGGGCTTTAGTGGGTGTATGGTTATTTCCCACTTCCATTCACAAATAAACGTGCCTACCCAAAGACAACAGATGAGGCATAGAAAGAGAAATATCAAGTTTTTCAATTGGCTTGAGTCATTTAAAAGCATACTAGCGTTGGTAATGACAAATAAAATCAAATGTAATGATGAAAGCGAACCTTTGTTGAGCTAAAGATAAATAATAAAAGAAAAACACTGAGACAGAATGAGACACGTCACCTGCACTTTGTCTCAAAGACACATTCACACATGCAGGAGTTTGATAGAACAGAGTGCGATCAAGTGTAGGACCCTGTCGAACCCGTTGCACCTGGGGGATTGGCTTACATCTCACAGCTGCCCACCAGCAGAGGGTCATGCCAAATGAGTCAAGGTCAGCCATATCAGCACTCAAAAATCTGACCCGAGAGCAGTCACGTCTATATCGATATCACTATGCTGTTTAAAGCCAGTAAAGTTTACCGCTTGACTTGCAGATTGATTGTGTTTATTTGCAAAGTGCACTGACGTGAGAAGGTGAACGGGGCTGCTCTACTGAGTGATGTTCAAGAGGCCCAAATTTAAGAGGTCAAAATGTCCCATTGCAGCCAAGATCCTGTTAGACTATTATTTTGTTATTCTGTTTGAAGTTGTGCTTTTAAAACATTTCGCATTCTCCAAAACTGCAGCAAACATGTAAAACATTACAAACCTTAACTAAACTTTATTAGTGCTATTTTCCACATTTTAAAAATAATAGTGAAACAAATAGAAGTACAGCAAGAATGAATGACCAAAAATGTGAAAAGAAATACATTTTTTCTTTTATTTTTATTTTAGATAACATTATCAATAACATGATTGCAGTAATGTATTTGTTTGTAAGTACTGTATTGATAATAATATAACTGCATTCACTGTGCATAATAATACTGGAAAATAAAAATGTGATTACCCATTGGCTCTGACATTAAGAATAAATTAGGCTTTTAATAACAACACTGAAGGACAAATGATAATAATGAATTTAATTTTAGTTTGTAGTTTCAAACAAGAAAGATTAATTCAGTCAGATAAGATGAAAAAAAAAACTTTGTTATGGCGCACAGTTTTTTTTTCTTCTTCCTTTTTTTATGTTATTGAATACGCGAAGTAATAATAATAATAATAAAAAAATCTAACAAGAAAAAAACTATGTTAAACTATATTTGCTTTGGATGATTGTTATTTAATCAAATTAAATACAGTATCCCTGCTTCCATGCAAAAAAAGAGAAAATAAATATATACAGGTATCACAATTTAAGTCCTTCAGAAAAAAAGGAAACACTCCTTCCCAGAATCATAAAAATGCACATTACTCCAGCTGTGGAGGTGACAAAGGGGTTTTACCCATTTAGAGAGCCATAACACCCGACTTGCTTAAAGTGCCACTAAATCACCCTTCTGTGTGCTGAAGAAAATCACCCAACAGAACGGAATATCTCCCTAACTGCTAGTTGACACAGGACAGTAGACGTATAGGGCTCTGTGAATTACAGGTCGGGTCACATGATGAACACTGAGGTCAGTGATAACGACTACGGCTGGTGCCGTGACGCCAACCTCTGGCTCTCTTACTGCTGTAGTGGCGCGATCAGCCCTGTTTCTGTCCAGCATTGTTTATGGGAGTTTAAGAGAGTTCAAAGGCCTGTTATGAGTCTGTTAATGCTAAAACAATCTGTTTAAATAAACAATCAACTACAATAAGCTTTTATAAAGCATACTGGACAAATAGTTCTATGTTTGATAAATTGTATACTCCAGTATCTTGCAGGGCAATTCATTTTTAGATAAATTTATCTTCGAAATTAGATTTTTTTTTTTTTTTTTGCAGTAAAGCATTCAATTACACACAGAGAGGGTTGAGGATATAAATCAACAATATAATTACAATATAATTTATTCCTGTGATGGCAAAGCTGAATTATTGGCATCATTACTCCAGATCATGTCACATGATCCTTCAGAAATCAGTGCTCTAGAAACATTTATTACTATTATTATCAATGCCGAAAACAGTTGTGTGTTGCTTAATATTTTTTGTGGAAACCGTAATTCTTCATTTTCCCCCATGATTCTTTTTTTAATAGAAATGTAAAAAGAACAGCATTCATTTCAAATAGAAATCTTTTGTAACATTATAAATGTATATACTGTCACTTTTGATCAACTTAATGCAATCTGTCTGAATGAAAGTATTATTTCTTATTATTATTTCTAATACTATTTTGCAAGTCAATTCACAGTTAAGTATAAATGAACATTAGAAAGTTGTTTCAAATAATAACAGGGGAAATGTGCACGCATAATTAAATATCCAATATCGACCGATAAAATAAAAAGAAAATACACAATACCGTCCGCTGAAATGGCAGGGTAAAGTGTGATGTATCACAGCACTTGGGGTGAAGCTCAACCTGGTCAAGTGAGGTCTCACAGGGAAACCCTTGCCTGAACCTGGTTTATCTCTTCTGTCTTGTTCTGAGTGGTCCAGCAAGACCCTCTGACGCTTGTGGCTAAGAGTAATTGCAGCTTGTGCAAATTGTCTGTTACTACTGTATCTGTAATTAGGCTTGAATTAGCAGCACACTCAGATTGTTATGTAAGACCAAGTTATTGCAAAGCTAGTATTTACTCAGTGACCATGTATATAGACCGTTTGTGCTCTTGGACATGACTTGCATCACATCAAGCAAGATTGTTTCTTCACCAAACCACACAGGTTTTGTTTTGCGGCGGGTCTATATGATCTTGTGAAGCAGCAAGTTATATAATGCAGTTGAGTGTTAGACAGATGTTGTGCTGTAATAGCTAAAGCCGGGCACACAGTTAACCTTTACAACCTCAATTCCCAGGGCTAGTTTACAGACTTTCACTCAATCACAAGCACTCCTTCAAGGAACTCTCTCGCTCTCTCCCACACACACACACACACACACACACACACACACACACACACACACACACACACACACGCACTATGTGAAACATTCACAGTGAAATATATAGCCTGTTCTCTCTCGCAATGTGAAAACCACATTCTTGCTCCTTGCGATTCAGAAGTCAGAAGACACCTACTGTAAATATTGAGATACTGTACACTACTGTTTAAAAGTTGTTTTTTTCTTTTTTTTTATCTTGAAAGAAATTAATTTTTGATCAAAAGTGACAGACAAAACATTTACAACGTTACTAAATATTCCTTTTTCAAACAAATGTTTTTTAAACTTTCTATTCATCAAATAATCCTGAAAAAAAAATCCACAGAACCATTAAACTGTTTTTAATACTGATAATAACAAGATATGATTCCAACAAATCAATGAGCACTAAATCACAAGACACTGAAGACTGGAGTAACAATGCTGAAAATTCTGACGTGCCATAAATAAACAGCAATAAGTTACATCTTAAAATATATCACATTAGAAAACTGTTATTTTAAATAACAATAATAATATTTCTTATTGTTATAAATAAATAAATACAGCTTTTGAGACTTCTTTCAAAAACAATTAAAAAATCAGAAATTAGAAATCTTACCAATGCCAAACTTTTCACGTTCATTTACAATGAAAGTGAATGGGGACCACAGAAATTTTTTAGTGAATAGTGAGCTAAATTTCAGTCTGTTTCTCACACAAAGATACTGTATCAAATGAACAGAAAAAGACTTGAAATATTGTGCATGAGTGGCATGATGCACTTTTTCGAGTCTATTGGCGCTTTTCCACTGCATGATACAATCAATGAGAACAAACCAATCAATTTGCCACAGATGGCAAATGGATCTATATTCAACTGTAAAAATTTCACTAAATTATATTTATCTGCATTCTTCGAAGGCTACAGTTTATATACGCAATGTAAATCTAAACCAACCATCTCCCAAACAATTTAAAGCAGTGCCCGGGTGCCATGGCACAGTCAGCCATGTTTTAATTTCAGTTTGTCAGCGGCAGTAAAACATAACATTTTGAGAACTGGCATATTCCCAGCTGGAGTTGTTTTCTGTTACGAATGCCAGAGATATTTGGGGTATATTTGGGTCCCTCGTTGCAGAGCTCCAGCCAGGCTTGATATTTCAATTCCAATAAAAAAGCTCTAATTTTAATGCGTGATTGTGGAAACCTTTGATTGTTATGTAAGTAGGCTACTAATTTCTGTGTCAGATGTGGTTTGAAACTTTAGATAGAAATCTAAAACATAATATGGTTGTTTTAAAACAATGCAGAGGTTATATTAAAGTCTGTGGAGGGTATTGAACTGCAAAATATTTCAGTGAAATCTAAAAAGAAGTAAATGTATATGCCAATTGGATGCGCAGAAACACAATATCAAAACAAAATCAACACTGGTCAAAGCAGCCATCACAATCTAAACATATGACTTAAAAATAAAGAGAAAAAGAAAAGGAAAAAAATGCAAATCAGTCTTTACAGAAACAAAATAAGGTTTAGGAAAATATGACTACGTGTCTCTGTGTCTTAACACACCTTTTCCTACCTTATGTGTGTGTGTATGTTTACATAAATTGTTCATATATATTATTATTACATACTTTTTCATAGATTAATACACAGACACAAAAAGCTACTAAATATGTATACAGTATAAAAACTGTAAAACAAAAAGAAATCCACAAATGTCTCACAATATTAGCAGGGATCACAGAAGATGAGTTCATCCAATGCTAAGGCATTAAAATGGATTGATATATTCAAGATTACATTGCTTACCAAGACGCAGCGTGAACAAACAATGATGCCAAGAGAGCTGGTAACTCTATCTGCACAAAGTCATTGCCAACTGAGGTTTTGTAGGGAGGATAGATCTCCTACTAGCACACAGACTCAACTTTAAACACTGAAGCAACTCATAAATCCATAATATCTTAATCATTGATCACCTTTTGGAAAGCATGAGCCCCGTGTTCTTTCAACTCATTCATTTTCATCTGTCCAGACACCAAAGGCAATTGTAATTGATACGTTCTCTTCTATAAATACCACAAACACAGAAAAAGAGCCCATCTGATGAGAGTGCAGATGTGGTGCACCAAACCCAATAAAGCAGGGAACGCACTGGAGGTTAACGAAACCAAAAAGGAATTAATTTTCGATATCCTGTCTTAAAAACATGAAGTTACGTGTGGGACAGAAAGAAGATGGAAAGGCTGTTTGCTTTGACTCAGTCAGAGATGAGAAGACAGCTTCCAAGAGAAATGTTTGCTTTTGTCTTTTTTGATTTTGGTAGCGTGAAGAGGACATGTGCTTGTTATTATTATCAATAAACTGTAAATGGATTTTTAGTGTCTGTCTAGACAAGCTGTAGAAATCGCATTTCATCTTTATAAAGTGATTACTCATACTAGAGCCCAATATACTGTAAATGCTGCACAAATACAAAAAAAAAAGCTGTTTAATCAATGACAATGACAGGCACTTTTATGTCCAAGGGGTTGATTTGATCATTTTATATTTATTTTGATTATAGGTATAAAACAATTTATTCTACTTTGTAAATATATTCTTTGTTACCTTTGTCCCAGACTTTCAATCCTGAATTATGAAAATGTCAAATTATGAATTTTTAAATGTATGGAAATATTTAATGTGTGTGTGTGAAATGTTGCTTTTTAATTAAATACAACATTTCAGTTGCTGCCTTATATTTTTAGGTATGATAAAACTAGCGGTACAAGTCATATAAACTTAAATTATATTAAACCGGCCTTTAAAAAAAAGGCTAAATCTCATGTAACTTAAAAAAAAAAAGTTAAAATGAATTAATTTGATGAGTTAAACTAATGGAAAAACACATTGCCATGACTTAATCTTGTTCTTTTTTGTTGTTTGTTTTTGTTTTTTGTTAGATATTGTTTGTAGGCAATTTAAATAAACTAGTGACTGTAAGAAAAGTGTTTTGAAGGAATCACAGTCTCAAAAGTGTCCATAGTTCAAGAAACACCCTCAAAGGCCCACAAGTGTAGACCCTGATAACCCTGCAACAGCTTTCAAAAAACAAACTCCTTATCAATTTGCAGATACACATACTGTAAGGGGAACGCCATATAGCATTAACTGGATTTATGTTCGCTCTACATTTCTCATGTGAAATCACGCTGACAGTGGAGAAATATTTTCCAAATGAGATTGTGTATGACTGTATATTTGCTCAAATGCTCAAATTACAAGACCTCACTCATATCTCTTTTGCCCAAGTTGGTTTTTCAAATTACTGTGATTTCCTTGAATTACCCTGATTAATTATGTGTATCTGGACATATGGGAGAGGAAATGTCAGCATTTACCCGACCCTCGAAAAAACAAAGGAAACAACAAACAAACCGCACTGGAAACCAGTGATTTGCCCTATACCAGCCCTAGAGCAGACCTCAGATTTCCAAAAATGAGAACTGATCATGGGAACTTTTGCCATGATGGATCACAGGAGGAATGTGACTTTCAATGGCCTGGTAATCCCCTTGGAAACGCTCTACCCAGTACGGAATCACACAGGGACATTGAGGAACATTATCTCAAAAATATTTGGAGAGAGGTGTCTATTCCAGAAACTATTTTAAGGAGAACCTTCCCAAAGAATCATTTCCTTTCAAGGATATCCATGCCTATATAAAATTCAGAATGTGGTGCATTTGAGAAATGCCTCATAAATAATCCGGGGAGGCTTTCAGGACAATATTATGTCAACCGCAGTTACAATGATGTGATTTAACTATATGATGGATCCTGCTCTCATCCTGCATGGCCCATTTGCACGTAGTCTGGACACTTCTCGGTTAGAGCAACAGTTTCTCACATCAAAACTTGGCCATGGGGCACTGATTGCCTTATTCCAAACAGTGGGCAAGGGTGAGACATGCATCACTGTTGCCATGGTACGTCTGTCCTGGTACTTTAAAAAAAAAAAAGACGTCTCCAAAGCACACAGCAGAACTGTCCCAGTGGGGAATTGCACAGACAGTTAGTGCAGAACTCAAAACAGCAAGCTAGCGGTATTGTGTACAATGTGAATGACTGGCACTTTATCTGCCTTGTTGAGCTTGGCATGATGTATTTGACCTATAATAGATGTGTTTGCTGTGGAAATACTGTATGTATGTGCTCACTGCAACTTATCACAAGGCAAACCAGGAAAATACAGCAATTTAACGCAATGTACTGGCAGCTCTATGAGGCTTTATATGGCTGCCAAGGTATTTGGGCAAATGTGAAAGAAGTCATGCTGAACTTGGTTGTCTGCTTGTAATTCCAAACATGACCAAGCTAATCACAAAAAAAACCAAACAGACAATCCCCTGCTGTCGGAGTTATCTGAGTATGGACATATCTGAGTAAATCACACAGAGACAACATGCTGGAATTTATTAAGCAGAAAGGATAATTCTGATGACTATAAAATAAAAAAAAATAAAAATTAAAAATTAAATAAAACAAAATAACAGCATTATTAGTATGAATGATATTTATTTTCTATAATTTTTACTATATATTTACAATGTATCTAAAGTATATAAATATATAATTTTCAAAAGAAATAAAAAAAAAAACACGGAGAAAACATAAAAAAAAACACATTATAAAAGAACATAAAATTAATGATGCATATACAATATGCCAATAAAGATACTACTCCCCCCCCCCCCCCCCCCCCAGGACTTTCTCTCATTTTTGGTGTCTCAAGGCATCAGTACAGTTTGTTTCCAATGCAATGTTATGATGATTTATTATTTTTTCTCTGTAAAAGTGCATAAAATTGTGCATGCATATACACTGCATACATAGAAAGACAGAAATCAGCCCAGAGATGACAGGCTCTAACATCCCTTCTGAACTCTATATGGGCAGCCTGGCACAGACGGGGACTTGCTGCCTCACTTGTGGCATTGTGCTGTCACACTATTCAACACTGTATAATTTAGAGGCCCCTTTTGTGTCTGTGCAAGTTGTTTTGTGGCCGAGCAAAGGGAGGGAAGAGGGGAGAAAAAAGCAATGCAAAAATAGAGTGACGGGAGGAAAGTGTGAGGGAGTAGAAGAAAGACTTTTGCATTGGTAGACAAGGCCATAAATAACTTGCATAAGAGAAAACGATTAAACCAGGTCTATCCACGCAAGCCTGCATGCCCTTAAACAGCTATTAGTGTGGCTCTGTGCATGTTGCATGTATTCCACCTCTCAGATGAGCACAGGAACAGATCTGTAAATGACACACGGGTGTCAAAACACTGACACACAGAAGATCAGTCTTATAGACACAAGCCAGAGATCCATTCACACACACACTCTTCACTCAGTAATGCACTCTCCTCATGCATTCTCTCAGCATTTTAAGAGGAGTGCAGAACAAGATGTGGCTTCCTGCCAATGCCTGATGGTTGGCATCTATGCTTTTAATATACTTTTATCTGCTCTGGACTTGTAGCTTTATATTATGTTGAATTACAGACCTCATGAAATGGTTTGACTAGCGCGCAGTGTTGAATTTGAGAGAGACGTTTGCTGCAGCAGTGTATGGAAAACCTGTTTAGAAGCAAATCATTACTTTTGCAATTCCTTTTGATGCAGAAATCTCCACTAATATCACTTTCGCCCCAAGAGGCGATTAAAATACTCAGCGAACTGAGTCAAGACCTTACCTGTGCAGTTAATACTTTAAAGTGCCTCCCCATCACAAGGGTAATTGAATGTAAATTACACACAGTTACTATTTATTGAAGCTGCAGCCGTTTTCCACCTCTGATGGCATAATGTGGAACGATCTTTGACCCGCTACTATTAACCACCGCTTCGGGTTGCTTTCAGATTGATGAGAGTGAGGGAGGAGGTGAGGGGCTTATATCGCCGTCTTCTGCAATTATGCGCAGTCCTTCCTGACAGCCACACCCCTGGTACGAGGTGGAATGTGAGAAGCCTGGACGAGGGCCCAGACAAGGCAAACATGATGCTGGCCAGGGTTCAGGTGAACCCCAGAGGGGCGCAGGGGCAGGGGATGTGAGGGGCTGTGGGTGTCACATCGTTTGTGGCCGAAAACCGCTAAACCACAACGCAGACATAATATCCAACCACATGCCGCTTAGGTATGAAGCACGCGATTGTTTCTTGTGCCTCCGTTAAAACTTAAGAAAACAGTTATTGAAAACCAGGACATGACGACAAAGTCTCCTCTAATGGAAAACGGCTGCAAACATGCTGCTACTCTGCAAAGGTATAGTTCAAACAAAGATGAAGATTCTGTTATCAGCTAATCACCTTCATGTTGTTACAAACCTGTATGACTTTCTTTCTTCTATGGAACACAAAAAGAGAAATGTAAAGAATTCTGCTGGTCGCTTTTTGCACTGAATAGGGAGTGAAGCTTTCAAGTTTCAAAAAGGACACAAATGCGTCACTGAAGTATCATGAAAGTGGTACATACGATTTATGCTCTATATATCAGTTCTTCTGATAGCCATCTGATAGCTTTGTGTCAGGAATAGACTGAAATTTAAGTTGATATTAGCTCTCATTTATACATTCATTATAGATGTGTGATTCTTGGATCCTTTGAGTCGGATCAGTTTCAGTTCACAAAATGGATAGGAATGATTCATTTATGAATTGGACTAATTCAAAATCTTCAAGAACAGCTCACTGAATAAATGATTCAGTTACAGTGGTTAACAGCTCACTGGAACAAACATGGCAGGTTTATTGGTGATTGGTATTTATTATAGTTTAAATTTCAGTCTTTTTCTCACACAATGCTTTCATATGACATCAGAACATTGGAATACAGCAAACAAGTCATATGAACCACTTTTTTTTTATGAAACGTGGGGACTAACTGCATGTACAAAAACTACTAGTTCAATTCTCCTTCACATGGCTTAAAGGTCTTTGTGCACTGAGTCTGAAATTCTCGTCCGAAATATTTACACGTTAAAAAATAAATACGATCTCACGTTGTGTCAATCACGTTTACACACTGCCTCCCAAACTTTCGTCCATCATAAAAAAAATTCGGACCAGGTTCGATTTTCTGCGTTTTCACATACATAGCAAGCATTTTGATAGGAAAGTATGAGGAATACGAAGAAAAAAAAAGACGAAAAAAAAAAAAAAAACGGAAAATTGCATACGAAAATTTCGGACTCAGTTTGTAAGGACATAATTTCATTTTTGGGTGAACTATCCCTTTAAAGCCCCCAAAGGTTTGAAGACGAGCTTTCTGCAACCATCTTGCACCATCACTTGTAAGCTGTGACAGTTACAGACCAGTTGAAAACATAGGTTAAGCTTACAGACCAATTTATCTTTTTAATGGAGATCATAAAGTAAGATTGACGTCAGTTAACTTAATATGCGATTTCACCCCATTGTGCAGATCATAAAAAAAAAAAAAAGAAAGAGAAAGAAAACTGATAAAACAAACTACTCCCTGAGTTCTGGCAGGGATCTGTCTAGTAAGAAGCAAGACCTGTGGCTCGGATACAGCACAAGTGTTACAAAAACCTTAATGTGAGAATGATAAGAGAAAATATGATTCATCCAAATACTCAGTCCCACACAATTACACACACACACATTTTTGATTTCCTGTTCTTTCTTGACTCAGTCTTCTTTCCTTTTCCCATAGGGAGGGTTACATTATTGCTCATTACTTATCTGCCTCTCTTTGTTCAACAATTTTGCAGTTTGGCCCAAGAGTCATCCATAGCACTCTTTCATCCACTGATCTGATGTTTTGAATTGATTTCATGGAAAAGTTGATGTATTTAAACACTAGATTGCCTGAAATATTGGTCTTGAGACCTCAGGCTAACTGGGACCAATGAAGACAATCCTTCCTAAAGCAACAGCTGCAATGGGACCCCACTCAGAAGTAGCACATAATGGGTCATCCAGGAAATCCCATCCTACCGAGACCTTCTTCTCTCCTTTTTTTAAACGTCGTCTAATGAACGAGAGAACAAAAGTGGAAATATATATATATATATATATATATATATATATATATATATATATATATATATATATATATATATATATATATATAATTTGTATAAGTGTACACTTAGTCAAGCTAAGAAATTCTCATCTGCTTTGAGGATCATAGAAATATTATTTACACTTTCTCAGGGCATTCTTAATCATTCAAACTGTTAAATTACGTTTCTAAACTAGTTGAGGATCCAAACCAAAAATCCAGAATGCACAAGGAATATGTAAAAACATCTGACAATCTCTAAAATCAATGGCACACTTGCACTGTTTCAAAATGTTATTAATTACACTAGATGTCAAATACTGGAAAAATGTCAAATACTGAAAAATCTTTAACAAAAAAAAAAAAAGAAAAGAAAAAAAGAACAACCTATGTTAATCACACAAAAATTAAAAAAGAAGCTCGCACATACAGTGGAAAAGAAAAGGCTCAGGTTTGAAAAATGTCCATGTCTATTTCTTGTCCTAAACAATTTTAACAAAAATGACCATATTTTAATAAAAAATTAAAGGGATATTTTTAATGCCAACAGTAACACCATTTTCCAAAGAAAATACTCCAGGGCAACACTAATGCCAAAAGATATAACAAAACATTCTCATTTTTATTCAGGACACATTAACTTTTAACCTCAGGCCATTTTTGGAAAACCAAAAACCCAAAACTCCTAACGTAAATAAAATGACAATTAAATTCACATTAATTCTAAAGCGAGTGTGCACCAGAGGGCAATTTATTAAAGTCACAAATGGAAATTTGACCTCATAAATACATTAAGCGGCCTACAACGAGGCGGCAGAGAGTTAGGTCCATTTACAAAATTAGGAAGACATCAAGTGGCCAATTCATTTGGGTTTAGGGTATACATTTCAGGGGGTTTTCTCTGCCCTTTATCAAACAGACATGGCTGAGTTAGCCTAGCGACCCAGATGAAATCTGTTGGGGCAAATTACTAACAAAAAGCAGCATAAAATATTAAGAAATCATTTTAAAAATTGCTAGGAAAAAATAACATGTTCATTGCAGGCTAGTTTTCAAGCTTTTATTATTTTTTTAAAGAAATGGTGACATAATGTATTGTTTTAGTATTTATTCACCCCAGTTTTGCTTTTACCTCTCACAAGTATTACATTTGGAGCATTAACATCTTTCTGTGGTGCTCAGATAAACGTGGTACTGTTCCGGTGCATGTAAAAGCTATAAAACAGGAAGGAAGAGCTTTTAGTCGGTTAAGTGAACGTTACTCTGCTTCACCCAGCTTGTTGCTTTTGGCTGCTTCTATCAGCAAAATAAACTCTGATACAAAGGAAGTCACCCCTAAAATAGCTCAGTCCTGCTTTGGCTTTTTAGACATGCTGTGTGGCCGAGCGAGGGCCCAAAGTCTTCATGAATACCCTCAGTGAAGTAAACCCTCTTGAGTGCCAGGATTAACCTTTCCTTTTCACTCTAGTCACCAATATCCAAACTGAGGGTCGAGCAGAACAACGGGAATTTCACAGGGCCAGGGTTTGAACGTTAAATCTAAAGTGCTACTTGGCAAGATGCACTATCCTCAGAAACATGAGCTCGGAAAAAAAAGTTCTCTTTGAACACCGAGTGTGAAGATCTATCACTTCCAGTCCCCTGACGGCTTCCACATGTGACACGCCAGAAGCTTGAGCTTTGTTTAAAATGGACCGCAGGCCCTACTGACAGACTGAATTCCATTGGCTTTAGAGACAATCAGACTTAAGACATTTGTGGTCTCTGATAGAACAATTATGTAACGTTTATGCTTAAGGGAATAGTTCAACCAAAATGACAATTTTGTTGTTGTTGTTTTAAAATTCTATCCTCAAAGTAAACATATATCATTATAATATGAATTTATCTTAATTTATTCCTGTGACGGCAAAGCTGAATTTTTAGCAGCCGTTACTTCAGACTTCAGTGTCACATGACACTTCAGAAATCATTGTAATATGCTGATTTAATGCTTAAGACACATTTCATATTATTATAAATGTTGAAACCAGTTGTGCTGCTTAATATTTTTGTGAAACCTGTGATACATATTTTCAAGAGTTTGTGAACAGCATTTATTTGAAATAAGAAACTTTCGTAACATTATAATTGTCTTACTGTTCATAAATCTAATGAATCTTTGCTGAATAAAAGTATTCATTTCTTAAAAATGATGCATTTCACTTTGATTATATGAAAACAAACAATCAGGACATTGTGTTCCACAGAAAAAATTAAGTCATGGGATTGGAACGACATGAGGTTGAGTAAATGATGAACTTAAAATTGTGATTAGATATCCAAGGAACTGGATAATACCTTTCTTTGCCCTACTCTCATGTTTAAAAGCATCCCTTCATTAAACAGCTGATAGTTTAAGCATTTGAGATTAGCAGAGGATAGCTAGCTACATCCTCAAGTGGTTTGTTTCCTGTAACAAATGATAAAAGATCACAGTCGATCCACAAAAGTCTCCCTCTTCGGACCATTGCTGCTTCTGGGATAATCCTTGGACAAACAGAAGCCACCTTTCACTGGACAAGAATGTTATCGGGATACACTCTTTCCCTGGCACAGCAGAATTCCACAGTGAACGTATATCGACCCCACACAGACTCCACTGCACCTCCAACAACAGACCAGTCACTATCTGCAGTCATTCATCAGGCTACGGCTTGAGTGGTATTAAGAATTACTCCACAGTCACAGCTCACTTGATTAAGACAGATAGACCAGTGCAGGACACTTCATCTTCTGTCCGATGAAATATGTTAACTGCATCCTCATGTGCCTTAAGCACAATTAGCGTGAATTAGGCTCATTCCACTAAAACAAGCTTTCTTGTGCTATCCGTCCTGTTACATTTCAAATACAACAAAATATGACTTTGTTCTTTAAGTAGAGCTACTGAACAAGACAACCTTTCTATGTTAAGATCTATTAACATCTAATCGAAATAAGGTACAGTATGTTTTTTTCCTGCTTAAAGTCTCAGTGAGGAGGAAAAGTGACATTACTAATGTTAGCAGATGTGCTTATACTCCTTTCACTATATTTTATGATAAGCCACTTACTCACTGGTGTAGAATTCAGACTGCATGAACTGCCAAATTGCTTTTTTATGAACTCTTGACATACTGAAACGTAGTATGTCTTTTGATAGCGAGCATGTCCTGGTAAAAGGCTTTTATTTTTCTTTCTTTCATTCTTTTGTTTTTAACCATTGCACCATAATATTATTTCAGCCGACTATGTCTAAAATGGAGCCAAGCGAGATTTTGTTTTCCCTTTAAAAAAAGATCTTACAAGTGTCTGCAAATACTAATCTGTAGCTGTTTTATATCCATCAGTACAATTAAGTTAGACGGCGTTGCAAAATGAAGACGAGAATGGAAATGCTGAGAAAAGCAAGTGGGATTTGACCGTTTGGAAGGAACGCTTTAGATCAATTAGAATGGTGTTCATGTTGCAGCCATGACTTTTACTTAAAAGCATCATGTTAGATTATTTTTAAAAATTAGACAAGGGCCACCCATTCCATCATTATGTAACAATGAGTCTATTCAACAAATATGAACAGAGCATGAAACAGGTTACACTATAGAACCAACCGGTTTACATTCAGTGTACACTATCCTTGAGAAAATAAAAAGAAAGAAAGAGAAAATTGAGTTAGAGAAATCTAAATGACATTGTTAAGGACAATTAATTCCAAACGCAATGCCAATTCCAAATGCAATCCATCATATGTGTTAAAAGTTCAGGTTATGTTTAATGAAAATAAACAGATAGATTCAAATAATTAATCTCAGACTACTCACCAAGATCACAATACTGAGAAATAAGAGTGTGTTATAGATAAATATGGTTTGTTTGTCTAATGAAAGTGTCAAAGTCAATGTTAGATGAGTTATCCATGCCAAAAACCCTTTGGCTGTTTCTGTAGGTGCTTCTGTTTGAGAAGCAATTATCAATAACTACTTGGTGACTGACCAGTACCATTATAATTGAACTACAATAATTATAGTGAGATAAAAATTTAATTAAGTAGTCATTTAAATGTTCAAGCACTTTTCTTTTATATAGGAGCGAATAAAATTGCTACACAAATGCATGCACCTATCTAAACAAATGACACCATATTATTAAATAAATATCTATATATATATAGTGAAGTCCAAATGTCTTTTTTTTTTTGTCTGTTGCATAAATTTAATTCCCATCAACTTTGCTGCTTAAAGTTTATGGAAAACAACAAACTCTCAATCATCTAGGGCGGATTGTACAGGGAGGGGAAACGAGCTGATGCTTTTAGAAACCATTAGAAAGTCGTGCTGATATCTGCCAGGACAGTTAAAGCTTATCCCATAATAGAAGGATAGATCCTCCTCGTTCTTCCTTCAAGCACTCCCGGGGGTCTGCCTGACTTCCTGTCATTAAAGAGACAGTGCGCCCGACTACCATCTGGTTGACTGACAACCCGCCATCAGCACAACGTGTGGAGTCCACCTGAACATCTGCAAAATCAGCCAGACGCTGCTCGAGCGAGACTCTCCTGCCAGGCGGTTACGTCGTGTGGTGCGAGCAGACAGCGGCTGAACAGAGCGAACTGTGTTGATGTAAATCACATTTCTGACAGCTAAAGTGGCCAACGTAATGCTTCTAATAAGACAGGTCTGTTATTGTAAAGCTCGTACTCTGCCTTGTTGCAAAACTCATAGTGCAGTGACCATAAAACACGTCCTTACAATCTGGCATCTGAACGTCAGCCAAGAACGCAGTTAAGAAAAAACATCTGAGATGTTTCACTGTTGTCTAAACAGTTTTAGATGACAGCCGAACAGTTGAAGTGCTCAGCGTCAAGAACAGTGCTGATCCCTGTCGGCTTTAGACTCGTAAACCTTTCTGACGTGCATATCCTTAGTTTTCACACACCAAACTTTGCATTTCAGACTTTAAAAACACTGTTACTTTTCTTCTTCGCCGCTCTACTGAAGAACAGCTGTTCATTCGCTCCTCTCAGCTTACGCAAACTACAGCTACTACATAATTGTGTATACAGAAATTGCGATAATTGCACGATCATCCTTTGCGCAACTTAATAGAACTCACCTTTTGTAACCACTGCGTATAGTTCTCCATGACGTGCTCCAGCTGCTGGATCTTCTGGTTGGAGAAGTCTGCTTCAGGTTGAGGTGCGTCCCGCTGAAGAGCGTTGGCATTGTACGGCGTGCCTGCTTTAAAGTCTCGACAAGCGCCTCCATCACCCTCCGGAAGGATAAAAGTGTAGCTACACTGTCCATGTTGGATCCGGTGATATTTCCGACCGCTGCTGCTGTTGGCTTTCACTGTGGAGCTTCTGAGTCCTTCTTCTGCTCCTCTTCTTTGCTCAGCCCCTCCGCAGTCTGCTGCTACCACCAGCAGCGCTGCCAGGGACAAGTAGCGGCACACGAACCAACCCCACCACATGGCAGGAGCTGGAGGGGAGGGTGAGGTTGCAAATATCAAAGTTCGTTTGAGGGTGCCTTCGGTTTCTTCAGTCCAAAGTCAGGTGGAATCAATACGAGCAGAGATGTACGGATGGCCTGGGGCACGTGTTGATCACGTCCGGACTGGACCATTGCCTGGAGGTCATTATTGATCCTGTCACCGGCTCACAAGACACTTCCTGACTTTACATCAAGTTGGTCTTCTGGGGAAAAACTGAAGCCTCGAGAAACTGTTGCTAGAAGTGCATGTGAAATGCAGCTGTGCAGTTATGAAGAAAGCAAGACAGCGTCCATGAAGATGTAGTCTGGAGTGTTGTCAGACCTCCCCTGGCGCTCTCTCTCTCTTTCTCTCTCTATGTTTCCTCTGTGTGTGACCGTGCGACTGAATGACTTTGCTCTGGGCTTCTAGCATGCTCTGAGCCTGCCCCTCACAGTGACTGGAGAGGAATGCGTGTGTGTACGTGTGTGTGTGCGTGTGCGTGTGTGTGTGAGAGAGAGAGAGTGAAAAGGAAAGTGAAGCGTAGCGGGACCCCAGCAAAGAGGATGTTCTCAGTGCTTGAGGATCATTTTACAAGCTTTCTGACCCCATGTTTGTGTAGTAGCCCTGCCTCCAGTAAACCAAACCTTCAGTAACATAGACACACACATTTAATCAACACATGGACACATCCACCTGATGAACATTGACTATATACTGTACATTTGTTTGCATAAAAGAGAGCAGAGTTCATAATTTGTTTATTCTCATGTCTTTCCATACTTATCCTTCTTCATGCCGTGGAACACAAGAGATCTGTCTCTTTAAAACTTAAGAAAAGTTTAAAAGTCTAGTCACCAACGAAGAATATTAGTAACAGCTTTTTCAGCCTTCTCAAAAATGTGTGAAACAACACATGGAATGTGACATTGTGAAACTCTGCTCCCATCAAAAACACAAGTCTGCAATTCACAGCATCTCCCTCTTGTTTTCATAAAAACAAAAACTGAAATCTAGTACTGGCCTGATGGAGGAGCTGCATCATCAGGGGAGACAGCACTAGGTTGGAACAGGCATCCTATTTACACTGATCTTGGACCAGCTTTCTCATCCCAGAACCCAACTAACTATTGTGAGACAAAAACAAAGAGCTGGTCTCAAACCGAAACCCAACAGTTGGCAGAAAACTGTGTCTGGAGACAGGAGGTCAAAGGTCAAGTTCCAATTAAAGCCCCCAAGCTTTTTTCTCACCCCCTACTATGGCAACCTAGCTGGCAGATAAAGACTGAACGGTTCTTAGTACACTGACTATGAGACAATGAGTCAGTGCAGTAATCCTCATAACAGCCCTCCTCCTCGCGGTTTCTAAATTGGTTGTAGGCGCCCCAAGATAAAGAGCCCAGAATAACCCTGAGCAGTCTTAACTTTTAAAGCATGAGTAAACATTTCTCTGAAATCTGACGCCACACCTCTATATCTAAAATATAGGCGTCTGTCTCAACACCATATAAGTAGCAAAATACGTGAATTTTGGATTAGAATTATAACTGATAAAAAAAATAATCAAACATAGTAAATTTAGAACCATTTTTCTCTGGAAGGCTGTGGCCCAAAAATGGACCGCAAGGGAAAAAAATGCAAAATGTCTGTCACAGAGAGCAGGGGAAAACAATGCAAAATGAAACAATTAAGATGGGAGGGAGGGATGGATGGATGGATGGATCAATCAAAAAAGGAAGGAGAAAACATTTCCTTTAGTTATTGACTTCAGATACCATATGTCTAAAACTAAATGCAAGTATTTTGGTATAAATTCATCTTTATTTGGCAGAAGCAACATAAAATTAGAAAAATGCTTGCATGTAAATGTAATATATATTATAATATCTGCATATAGTTGGGTCTTTGGCATTGATGTCAATATCAGTATACTCAAATATTAGATTGTGTAAGGACATTTTTGCCACCACTTGATGTCCAATTTAAAATCTGAGTCCTGAAGCAAAGCCAGTTGAAAGCCACTGATTTAGAAGACAAGCAACACAAGGTTTAGTTTCCCACTGAATCAGAGCTACTACATTATGTTTACAGTGTAGTAGGTCAGAACTTCAAAGACCAACATGATGAACACTTAGTGATTTGGTGTTCACTCAAGTTTTCAGGGAAATGCACAAACCGTGGATATTTACACGTCATAATTGATTTGTGTAATCTACACACCAAAGTCCTCGCTGGAATGTAAACATAGGACATGCTGCGAGAAAACAAACATCTTATTCATGCTGCCGGTTTGAACTGCTTAGACTCCCTACTTATTCATCACCACAGAGTACCATCATACTTATGACAAAAGTACTGTTTATATAATATTGTTCTTTCAGTTTTTTTTGCTAAAGATGTTTTAAATGGTAAAGGTCATCTATGTGCAAGAAAACAAATGAGTACTCAATGCAATAAAAGTGCAACTGTAGCAGTTTTACAAAATAATCTGTAGCTTGCAGATGACTCCAGCACAAAGGCATAAAGAAGCCGGTACAAAAAAACGCCAAAGATAACAATGGCAATTTGAACGTGATGAGCTCTTCATTGTCTCAGTTATTCTCCTGCGGCTAGAGTCTGGCAAAACATTTACTCACAGGGGGCTTTTCTGTCGATGACAGAGCTGAACCACTGCCAGTAGACTTATTCATCCATTTCAATGGATAATTACCAAGCACTAATATGTCACACAGCCGCATTCTTCCGCCTTCAATGGACCAGTTCATCCCATCCATAACCGAGGCCTCTCAGTTCATCGGTTCCCCAAGGGGGAAAACAGCCTCATTCAAATTTGTCACACTAAAGGCTCTCGACATCTCATTTGATAGCATATCAAGCCCGGCCAGCTCAACACATCCAATTGAAAATGGCATTTCAATGGCTGGTGCAAATTTTAAATGTTTTGTGGTGACTATGCAACCATCTTTCTTCAGAAATCCAATGAAGTTCAAAGAAACACAAGTGGCTTTAAGTGGATGCACAGGGAAAAAGAATCGGATTGCTAAAAGGATAAAAGAAAAGACAGAAATAAAAGAGGAGGAGAAAAAAAGAGAGTGTATAGCACTCATGACATGTCCATGAGTCCGAAAAAGAAAGAAAAGTGAAGAGAAAGGCATGTTTAGTCTGCATTCTTGCACCTTAGTCTAATTCTTTAGGACAGATGGTTTGATTGATTCTTTAAACAGCCCGGCGTGGCACATGCCGACCGGGATGATGTCATGAATTGTAAACTGTTTGAAGAATGACACCAGCAGCTATTAGTCTCAAAGTCCTGCTGTGGACAGCTCATCTCAGACCAGTTCTCTTGGGCAAAACCAACAGAGTATACTGAGGTCTAGGTATGTCAAAGCAACCCTCTATCTTCCTTACTGATGCTAAAGTTCATGTCAAGTTTATGGAATGTGCACGCTTGTACCTGTCCATCAAAAGCTATACAGCACATCTATGTTTATAGTCTTGATTACAGTGCCCAGATGTGCTGAGGTCACACAGAGATAGATGCAAGCATTATTATCATAAATTCTATAATTTAACATGATAGTATTTTAATAATGGATTTATGCCAGATTTTTTTTCTTTGGCCAGTTGTAATTTTATTTTCAAGAGTATTTTCCATCTCACAGTATATAGGTTTTAGCTGCCCTTATTCTTCAACAACAGCCTCTTTGCAAAGTTTCCATCCCATCGTTATATTTATAAAACAATTGAAGATGAAATGTGTCATATAAACAGCTAAAGTCAGACTGGAATGACCAGGGATTTTATTTACAATAAAGTTTCTGATCCATTAATGTGCATATGTCTGCCATCAGAAGGTTGCAGAAATTTCCATCTTTCATTTTTTTTTTTTTTTCCATGATATGACACCTTTAACAGATTCAATTCCCATTAAAAACATAATTTGCTTGGCTCTCTCATAGTTGCAAACTCAAAACTCATAATAACTACAGCACAAACACTTTGTTTTGGAAATTGGTTAAGGATATTGGATTGTAAAAATATTTTCATATTTATTCAGTCAATTAGTCATAATTATTTAATATTGCTTCCATTTATATATATATATAAATAATGCAAGTTCTACTAATTTTTCACAAATTAAAGGCATTTAAAATAGCTGTTTATACTAATATTCATCTCAAAAGTACCTTTTTTGACATATTTGATGGAAGAAGTTTTACAGAGTTGACTGAAGAAAAAGAAAATCATTAAGAAAAAGTCATTCACGTTTTGAATGATATGAGGTTGATTAAATAATTTTTAGTTATTTGGTGAACCGTCCAGTCAATATACGGTAATCAGTAAAGTAGCATAATACAAAGATGTCAGCATCTAGTTCATGTACATCTGGAACTGCATGTGCCATCCACTGCCGTTGACATCAATGGGAATGACAACATGTAGTTTACTGACAATGAACAAATGAGAGCTAAGACTAGGATTCCCATCTTTACTGCAGCAATAAAGCTTGACATTTCCTCAAAACATGAGATCTGTCTTGCTGTGTGCAGGCTTCATCCCAGGTGCTCGCTGATGTATGATGTCTGACATAATTGCACATTCAAAGCCAGAATGTTTAAGTTCTCAGCTATGTTAGTGCTCGTAATCTCTGTGATCAAGGCTGTTCTAAAACAAGTGCTTGCTGCTGCTGGTCTCTTATCTTTCCTGACCACGGGAGTAGCTGCTCCTCATAAGAGTGTTTACAAAGAATCTGGAACCATACCTCATCTGACTCCCTCCCTTAGGTCAACATGCATTTCCCGATCTTCAACATAACCTGCTCGGACTGGGAAAGAAAGAAGAGCAAAACTAAAGAGGGAAAATAAGAAAAACTTCTAGTGATGAATTTTCCACTGAGGTAAAGTTATTATTAGAGAACTGAAGGCGATGCTTTCATTCTTACAACCCGAATTCTGGAAATGTTGGGACGTTTTTTAAATTTGAATAAAATGAAAACTAAAAGACTTTCAAATCACATGAGCCAATATTTTATTCACAATAGAACATAGAGAACATAACAAATGTTTAAACTGAGTAATTTTCCACTTTTATCCAAATTTCAAATTTGATGCCTGCTACAGGTCTCAAAAAAGTTGTCACAGGGGCAACAAAGGGCTGAAAAAGCAAGACATTTTTAAAAGATTCAGCTGGGAGAACATCTAGCAACTAATTAAGTTAATTGACATCAGGTCTGTAACATGATTAGCTATAAAAGGGATGTCTTAGAGAGGCAGAGTCTCTCAGAAGTAAAGATGAGCAGAGGCTCTCTGTGAAAGAGTGCGTAAAAAGATTGTGGAATACTTTAAAAACAAATCTGATCATCTACAGTGCATAACATCATCAAAAGATTCAGAGAAGCTGGAGAAATCTCTGTGCGTAAGGGACAAGGCTGAAGACCTTTGTTGGATGCCCGTGGTCTTTGGGCGTCAGACGAAACTGCATCACTCATCGGCATGAATCTGTCATTGACATTACTAAATGGGCCCAGAAATACTTCCAGAAACAACGTGATCTCACAGAATTCCGTGTAATGTTCACGGACTTAATTAACCTCTGAATCTGTGGTGGCATCACGGAATCGCCGAAAATTCCGTGATGGGCTCACAGAAAAAATTCCGTGATGGGCTCACAGAAGTGATACCAATGTAAGTCAGTGACAGGCACCAGCCGTGCTCCACGCACGGAAACCCTAGCATCAATATGCCGACGCGATACTGGGAAATTTATCGTCATCATTATTGTTCAGAACTGGGTAGGTTTAGGGTAGGGGGTGTCAGGTACTCCAGTGAAAGTATAACTGCATCGGAGTCACTCTTTATACGTTGAACCAGTGAATCCGTGCATGGACCACGGCTGATGCCTTCTGTGAGCCCATCACGGAATTTTCGGCAATTCCGTGATGCCACCACAGATTCGGAGGTTAATCAAGTCCGTGAACATTACACGGAATTCTGTGAGATCAGGTTGTCCAGAAACCACTGTTGGTAAACACAATCCGCCGTGCCATCTGCAGATGCCAACTAAAGATCTATCAAGCAAAAAAGAAGCCATATGTGAACATGGTCCAGAAGCGCCGTCGTGTCCTGTTGGCCAAGGCTCATTTAAAATGGACTGTTTCAAAGTGGAAAAGTGTTCTATAGTCAGACGAGTCCAAATTTGACATTCTTGTTGGAAATCACGGACACCATGTCCTCTGGGCTAAAGAGGAGGGAGACCTTCAAGCGTGTTATCAGCGTTCAGATCAAAAGCCAGCATCTCTGATGGTATGGGGGTGCATACAGTATGGGCAGCTTGCATGTTTTGGAAGGCACAACATATGCTCCCCTCCAGACGGCATGTATTTCAGCAGGACAATGCAAAACCACACTGCAGCTATTATAACAGCATGACTTCGTAGTAGAAGAGTCCGGGTGCTGAATTGGCCTGCCTGCATTCCTGATCTTTCACCTATAGAGAACATTTGGCACATCATTAAACGAAAAATACATAAAGACGACCACAAACTCTTCAGCAGCTGGAAACCAATATCAGGCAAGAATGGGACCAAATTCCAACACCAAAACTCCAGAAACTCATAACCTCGATGCCCAGATGTCTTCAAACTGTTTTGAAAAGAAGAGGAGAAAACATGGTAAACATGCCCCGTCCCAACTATTTTGAGACCTGTAGCAGGTATCAAATTTGAAATGAGCTTATTTAGTGGATAAAATTGTAAAATTTCTCAGTTTTAACATTTGTTATATTATCTGTGTTCTATTGTGAATAAAATATTGGCTTATGTGATATGAAAGTCTTTTAGTTTTCATTTTATTCAAATAACAAAATATGTATTTGGATATGTAAAAATGTATTTGGGGTGTACATTACAATTGAAACTATTACAACTGAAACTATATTGTAGTTTCAATAGGTAAAACTGGTTAAATTAAATTTAATTAAGGTCAGTTTTTAAAACACATTAGCAAGTGCTAATTTTGGACTTTGTGTGTATCTAATCAATAGAAAAACAACAGGTAAATGTCCTCAAAGTCAAATTTTCTGTATATTGGAAATAAGTTCTGCTGTTGTAAAATAAAATTCTCATAATTCTAGTGGTAATAGATGGTAAAAATGCTACAGTAAAAACCAGTTAATTGAATATAACAAAATTAACCAGACAGTTTATGTCAGGTAAACAGTAAAATACTGTTTTTGAAAGTAAAAAAAAGCCATTGTATAATTTACAGTGAAAAAATGACACCTGACATTTGATGATTTTATCATTAAAACAACTGTTTTAAAGTTTTGTTCTTATCTGTTATGTACTTTAGGGATTTTTGTTACATGAATATTATACTAAATGTAAAAAGCTAATTTTAGTAATTTGGCATATTAGCATTATTTCAGTTAAAGTGCCCCTATTATGGATTTTTGAAAATGACCTTTCATGCAGCGTATAACACAGCTCCAAGAGAATGAAAACATCCTGCAAAGTTTTAAATCTGAAAGTGCACAGTGTATAAAGTTATTGTCTTTCAAAAGAAAGAGTCGATTATGAATCATTGAAACGAGTCGTTTTTAAAACTAATCTTAAGCCGTTTCATGTTGACGTCAAAATGAAACATTAGCATATTGCCCGCCCAGTTGTTGGTAGGTGCAGCTTTTGGGGCTTAAAAATAGCAAAATGAAAAGTGTTTTTTGACCTTGCATGCATGTCAACCTGTTGTTGGGGTCTCCCAAAACCAAAAAAAAAAAAAAAAGAATCTTTCATAACTTTTCATTCTGTACATTTAAGGGCAATCTGTAAAAATTACAATGTCACTTTATGCTAAAGTTTTAGCAATCACAGCTGCTGATTTTTTCCATAAAAATGTGGGATTTATTTTTCTTTCAATTAATGCTCTGTACAAACTGTATTATACATTAATCTGATTAATATGAATCTAAAAAAAGTGCCTTTTAAAAGTGGTGCATCAGAAAACAGGACTTTCTTCTCTTTTTTGGAGTTTTTGCCAATTTACTAACAGTAAAACTAGAGATAAGACAGGCAAAATGAGATGAACAGGCTGGATTCAAACCTGCATTTCCCACATGAGCACTAAGACTAAAAGTGTTTGGAGCATATGTGCTAACCACTAAACTACAATGGCAAAACTTCATTACAAATCAAGCCTGCAGTGAAAGGTGGTGCCACCTGGTGAAACCACCTCACCATCTCTCTTCCCACACTCCCGCAGTCACCAAGGAATTTTCACTGTGTAATTAAGGGAACATGCTGCACTGTCTTCTGTGGTTTGAGGCAGTTCCATGCATTGAGTTTCCCTGATTACACGCATTACCCGCTAATCAGAGCACTCAGATCTCTGTGTGTGATACTCTGCTGTCAGGGATGGAGGTCTGTCGCTTTTCCATTTCACCCCTATGGTCATTTGATCCTCTGTGAGGACAGATGGGAGAGTAGCAGCACATTTAAGTGGCTCTGGACCACTGGTTGACATACATTTGTCTTCAAGTGCACTAATTGAAGAACTTTTCTGTGGTTATCCTGGGTGGAATCAGCTGAGATCATACACAGGTTTGACATTGTATGAATCCCAGCTATCTTCTTACTCAGCTAATTGTTGGCTTGTGTTTTTGCAGTCGGTTTGGTTACTACTCTAAACATGATGCCATTTGTCAAGGTGGATTTTCTGTGCGCCGCTTGTCATCTTATACAAGGGAGGGTCATGACTTCATGCTGAAATGGTTTTATATACTTTTTCCTAGTACTTGAATACTGCATGTACAACATTTTCAATATCAGATCAAACATGAGTGTGTGAGATCACACACATGTGGTTGTTGAGAGCACAATGACTTCAGGTCACACATACTCTGTGGATATTGCTCATGCAATATGAAACACCCCAAACCGATACACCCATGCTGTCCACCATGATTGTGTTATTCTGGATTAAATTTAGAATGAGTTTTAAATTCAATTACTGAACTTAATTCGAAGGTAGCAAACAGACAGACTATGAATTGAAGGGGGGAAAAATACATTTCTATTTCTGTTCTTTACGTTGCATTTATTTTAATTGCTATTCAGTGCAATTCACCATTCTGTGCGTAAGCAATTGATTTAAGTTTCCAGTAACTGATTCAAAGTTTTGCCCAACTCTGCTGTTTGACCCTAAAACGTATGATTTGTTGATTGCATATTACTTGAAATATCTGCTTTGTCATGAAGACAAGCAGTGTGTTTTATCAGAGTTTGGATAATGCACCGGGAAAGCAAATGTTAAGTCACTTTCATACAAACAAGTACATAACTATAAAAGCTCTTTTCCTCTCTCACATGACATAAAGGAGTCTGACTAAGCTCTAAGACAAGGCTGTTACTGTCCTGTCCCTCCATCAGCAGGCCATAAGGGCATCATTAAGAATTGCAGACCCCACAGAAGACAGGACAGGGTTTTGTCAGTTCTGTCAACATCCTAATCCTTTAATGGTGAAGCTAGCAGTTTGGACGGCCTAGAAAGTCCAAAAGATCAGCATTTACCTGAAACAGAAATCTTTTGAAACATTATAAATGTGCTTACTGTAACTTCTGATCTATGTAATGCATCCTTTCTGACAAAAATATATAACTTTCTTCCAAAAAAAATAAAAATAAAAATAAATAAATAAATCTTACTAACCCCAATCTTTTGATCGGTAGTGTAAATTTACAAATCTTTGGTCTCTGTTGAGCAGTGTGTTTTTATTGTGTATACAACGCATGCTTTTTATATACATATATAATTTGTCATGTCATTCAGTCAAGTTTGATTGTTGTAAATTGTGGTAATTATCTGGCAAGGTTTTGAACACTATGAGGTTGGGTTTCACTGAAACAGGCATACAGAAAGGCTGTGTGTTCACCCAAACATTCATTATACTATAGAATATGAATGGAGCCAAATGAAAAGATGTGGAAAGTCAATAAACACACTCAAGTTAAATGTTCTAAAACAAACTTTTAAGAGTCTCACCTACTCTAAAAATCATTAAGCAAGGATCATTTCAAACCTAAACACCTGCACTGTCAAAGCTTGAAACAGTCTAGACAAATGACCTCCTAAACCCTTAAGCTTGCATTACATCTTCATAAAATTTAAAAGTAAATATTTAGTTTTGAAAACTGAAAACCCTAACTGTTCCCTATCTAGAGAGCCGTATGAAAGCTACATGGCTTTTCACGAACAGTGGCTTGATAAAACATTTGCAACACTCATATTCATTCATACACCCCCCCCCCCCCCCCCCCCCCCCCCCTCAAAGGGGCACTTGATACCTTGTTACCCAAAGAAAAGTGAGGCATTGTGGGAACTGGGAACATGGCAATATGTCCAAAAACTTTGTTTTGTTTCTTGCAACGTGTTTTTTTTTTTTTTTCTATTTTCTTTGATTCCAAATAAGTGCAAAGGTCCCAATATCTAGGTGTGACAATATGGAAGATGGAGTAAAGCAAAGCTCTAGTGGGACTTCTATGTGACTGTAATAAGACAATAAGTCACAACATGTCATCTTCAAATTCTATGCTCTGACATATGCTTTTTGTAAAACACACATTAATGTCAAATGATCTCAGATTGTTTTACAATAAAATACGTGGCTGAAATATGACCGTATTAAAAGTATCACTCTTTAATATCTAATTGAAGAGGAAAAATTTCCACTTGATTCCAGATGAAAAGTCTGATTCTTTGTGATATGTTTTTTAACTCAGTGCCTTGGAATGTCAAGCAAAAGTAAGTCATTGGACACGTCACACAAATCACTTTCACACAGTCTCTCTGTATTTTGACATGTCCTTGACACGGTAAGCTCTATTGTGCATTCTTTCAGGAAACTAAGATGATTCAATTGTTTTGTTTTTGGTTTCATTATTATCCCACCCAGATATTGACCCCATTGATAGAATAAGCAGTCTAAAGTTTGCGTTAAAGGAATTTGTTTCATTTGCATGTTTTGCCAATTGCAGTTCACTTTGTTAGTGTCCGTTGATTCCCACCAGCAGCAGAGGAAAACATGGGCCTCCTTTACACATTGCATTAATGTGTGTGTGAGTGTGATCAGACACAGATACGCACTTACCCACATAAAATGGAAAGCGTCGCGTAGATAGGTTGCGTTAGCCAAAGATTTACGTATTTTTGAAAAATAATTACAAAAACAAAAGGCTTTGTCCATTTGAAATAAAAGGAGTCCCACTGTAAAGATGCTAAAATAGATGTGAAGAAATTAACAAATAAAGCGTTTCCGAGAAATCAGAGCAAGACAGGAAAAGAAGAAAATGTCAAGCATCAAGCAACATCTTTAAGTTTACTAAAAATAAAGCGAGTTTTGTGCTTTTTGGGTTCTCCAAAGAACCTTTTAGTATACATCTAATAAAATAACCATTTTTGTTATTTTGAAGAACATTAATGTCCTAAAGACCCTTTTTGCACTATAAAGAACCTTTTGTGCAATAGAATGATTGCATTGATGTTAAAAGGTTCTAATTAAAGGTGATATTAAAAATAGCAAATTTGTACAGAAATATTGCTTCAGTAGACATACAGATAACAAAAAGAAAAAAAAAATGACACAAAATAAAAAAAATGAACTTGAAATGTGATCAGAATCCGCCCCTACTGCATTTACACCATTCTTCTAATGTGGTGAAAACTGATTGCAATACCATCACTGAAAATTCATGTTAATGCCATATCTAAATGAGGTTCTACCACCTAAAGCTCTCATCTCTCTGAATTTGAACTCTTTAATCTATAGGTGAGTGACACATATACAGTAGACCATGGTACTAGCAACACCAAGCTCATAGGTTTGATTTTCACAGAGTGAATGTACTGATAAAATGTATGCAATAATTCTCTCTGGATATGTACAAAAGTCTCTAAGTTCTTCAGATATTAAACATTGCTTGTGAAGCACACCTGGTCCACATCGCTGATGTTTCAACCTTTATATCATGGAATCGACAGACAGATATGGGACTGAGCCAAGCAAACCTTTCAAATACAATCCAACACAAAAGCCGTTAATCAAAAAGACATTTTATGAAGGAGCAGCCATACATTACGCTTTGCATTATACAGCATTTCACTGCACTACAAGGCATTCTTAGGAAAAAATCCAAGCCAAGAAAACATGCTTTGTTTCTGGTCAAAAGGTGAAATCCCCTTAACAAATGCTATGACTAACGTCAGTGGGAAAATAAATAAATTTTTCAGTGAACACTACGTTGAGAGCCGGTTCATCCCTTGAGCCGTCTTTCTTATTACTGTAGACATTTATAGACCCTTGCAAACTTGATGGAGACGAATGATAATGAAATTGAGCCCAAGTGAATTCTGAGCACCTCTGAACCAAGTCGTGGGGCAGTTCCTTAGAATATGATGACGATCTATTAAAAGAGTCATTGCGTCAGTGTTGGGGATGCTTTTTATTGCTCAAACACAATAAGGTCAGATAGCTGACACCTCTTTGTGAGGCCCTTACAACACATTTGAGACTTAAAACCATTAACTGCAAGGCAAAGCATGCATTGCATGACAGATCAACACATCTTTGCTAGGAGGCTACGAATTTGTTTTATGACTTAAGCCATATATCAGCCATCACACATCTAAAATATTAATGCTGCTAAAAACCAGAACTGCTTGATGCCCATAGCTTACAGTTAGAATGAGCCATTTTATTTTAGAGCAATGGTTTTTCAGATGGTGGACCGCTGCTCTTAACACAATTTCACCATTAATTTCATTGCTACAAGAAATCTATAATTAAACTTAAACAAAAAAATATTTTTGCTTTTAATTTACAAAATCAACTCAAGGACCACCAGTGGTCCAGGAACAAAAAATGGTTTGAAAACCACTGCTTTCCATTTCCATTTATTTTAGAAAGACCTTTTTTTTTTGTTATCTAAAAACAACTGATTGAACATTCACATATGGTGGTGTGGCACTAGAAACTGCCACCATACATTGTTCAGTGTATTTTTTACAAGACAATTTGTAAATAAACTACTGTAGCGCATATTGCCTCCAGGTTAAATGTCTATCTGTGGTTACTCACAAAATATGTAATATACTCTATGTATGCAAGTCTTTTAGCCTGAAAAAATAAATACAATCTAATTTGCAGGGGGGAAGAAAAACGCAAATGCCCCAACACATGGTGCATAACCCTGTGACCTTGGGTCAGGCAATCAAACAGGCTTGTATTTGTTGATCTAAGTTTTCTGACAGTTTACCGAAGTAGGAGCTTGTTAGAGAGAACATTTCCTAGTTTGCACAGATGGGCAACTATGTTACTTGTTTAAAAAAAATTCAAATCGACAGTTTCTCAAAACTGGCTGGAGCCCAAATGTTTACTTACAGTCTGTCAAAAGGGAAGTCTTTTATTGATTCAATTTGTGCCTAAACTAGTTATGGTAGCGAGCACACATTAGTGAATAGCACAAAATACTAAATTACTCAAATGTTTTTTAGAGAAAAACCTCTCAGGACAATTTTTAAAATAAAAATTTAATATTAAAATTATTTTTTTATTTGTATTTCAGTATTATTTGTATTTTAGAGACAGTATAGGATAAGAAAAAAAATGGTGTAGGATTAACTAAAACAATTTTCATTTAGAAATTGCAACTAATTTCACAAATAATTACAAAGAAATGGCAAATAACATAAAATGTGAAATTAAGGAGACTGAAACAGTATTTTCTTGTAAAACAGTCAAATAATCTATATATAAATATATATATATTTTTTTTAATTGTGGGTTAACTTTTTACTTTTTAACCCATTTACAAGATTTTTTAGTCTTGTCTAACCCTAACAAGTTTTTTTTTTTTTTTTTGACAAGTTTGAGCAGCACAAATTAAAAACTATATTCAAATATTTGTGTACAATCACAAATATTAGATATACACCAATAAATGAATTTGCAAACAAAATTTACTCTTTTGAATCAAGGGCTAAAGACTGCAATAAAAAAAAATTAAAAAAAGAAAAAAAAAGAAGGAAAGCCTTTCAAGCATCCTTCATATGACATCCTTTCAAAACTTAAAACAGATCATATCCTGCAAGAGGAAATAAAACAAAGACTAGAATATTCATATTTTCCACAGAGAGATTTGGATCTGAGGACCAACATTTTGAGTACATCAATCTCTAACAGGAAAGAAAAGGGTGATTGATAGAAACATTTTGGAGACCGATGAGGGAGATCATGGAGTGAGATGTTTTGACCCATTCTGAGCAGACTGGATGCCAAGAACCAGGTAAAGAACAGACAAGCAAAGGAAGTACAATCATAATTCTGATATTTCCGAACCTTTCTCAAAGCCAGCCAAAAGCAAAGTGTGTTATCAATACAGTCCAGATACACTTCATCAATATTCCCCAAAGCACTAATGTTGCATTTGCACAGTCCAGCACTTTGTTTCCAATTGTTATGAAGTCAAGCTCAAACTTTCATTATTCACATTCATTGTGAAGCACACACAGGCCGTATCGCTTGCTGTATAATACAATTATCAAAAGAGTTTAAGAATGAGTCGAATTAAAATATTTTAATGGAAGTATCATATTAAAATGAATGTCAAACAGCCAGTTTATTGCAAGAACAGAGATCTCAAAATAATGTGTCTGTGGGTCAAAGGGAATCTCTCTCAAAATAACAGTGCACATTAAAAGGAACTACCGTCTCTTTCTGTTTATTACTTTGGTCGGCATCAGTTTCGAAAACACCAAGACGTCTTTGATGTGCGGGAAGCACTCGAGTCAGGCTGGAATCTGAAATATGCCAGACAAGACACTCTCTCTGTTTTTCTCACAAAGCCACAGTCCACAGTCTGAGGGGGCCGATGGGTCGAGGTGGACATGCTGTTGATGTAGGTTTGGCTTTGGTTTTGCTTGCCTTGTCTCATGTGCAAATATTTGTGAACATTGTCAGTGAGCAGGACCAGCAATCACTTTACAGGTCCATTAAATGTAGTAAAAGAAAAAAAATCATGCGAAGGACAAGTGAATATAATGCGATAAAGTGAGCCAACAACCTTGAACTCGGTTATGGTAGTGCTCACTAACGAGGTGACCGTGCCAGAGTTTCAGCGAGAGCCCCACTGAGCATATTCAGATTCTTTCAATGTAAAGAAAGCAGGTTATTGTGTAAAAATGATCGTGTAACTGCATCCCAACCCTTTCCAATTTATCTCTTTTGAAAGATTTCAGACTTATTTTAAAGGGACAGTTCACCTAAAAATATCTTCATGGTGTTCCAAACCTGAAAGACTTACTTTCTACAATCAAACACAAAAGGAGATGTTTAGCATATGCAAGTTTATGCTGCTCTTTTTCATACAACGAAAGTGAATGACCTAGGGCTGTAATTAAAGTTTAAAACGAGACAAAAGCATAAAAAGTAGCACACAATAATCACAAAAATGTTCCATGTGATTCATTTTCCATATTCTATTTTAAGTTTTGTAAGGCCATAAATTAGCTTTACGAGAAACTAAAATTGTTCTTAAAAGAAAATAGTTTGTTGAATTTTGGTATTCATATGTAAAATTTACACTTACATTATCATACATTTGCATAAACATACAACATGGACATACTGACACAGCATCTATTTATTAATAGCTTCAGAAATTTAATCAAACTATGATTAAAAGAATTGGGTCATTTTAATAATTTATTATTAAATTACTAATTTCAACAGCAGCAGAAATTATACAGAACAAAAAACCATTAGAGTGTCAAAGTAAATATTAAATAATTGTGATTCAACATTCTATATTAATAACTTGTTAATACATTAAAAATGTTTGTTGTAGATGCTTTCAATATGTTCATAAATGTACTTTTAAGTCTCTATGCAAATGCAAAAATGCATGTATGCGACAACTTCGTTTTACTAATGAGATCACATCACATATTGAGGTTTGTCGCATTGTAATTAGTTGCAAACACATGACAACCAATGACGACTAGCAGCACTGGAGTAAGTAAAGAAGAAAGTAAGTGTTTGGAACGGCATGAGAATGAGTAAAGGATGACAATTTTCCTTTTTGTGTGAACTATCCATTTAACAGAAATCAAAGTGATCTTGTTGGGCTAGACTTCTTCTCTTTAAGCACCTTCATATGTTCTTTACTCACTGCCAGGAAAGCTATCAACAAGTCAGCTGGCCCAAAGAGATGAGTTCCTTGGGACCAGGGGCCTCATGTATAAAACTTCCCGTAGATTTCACCCTAAAAGTGTACATACGCACAAAAGCTAGATTTGGAGTATGCACAAAAGTTTTCAGATTTATAAAACCATGCGTACGCCAGAACCTGCGGAAAAATCCTTTTATAAATCCCTGTCAGCGGAAGATTGTGCATACGTGTGTCTCCTCCAAAAATCACCATATATGGAGCTTACAACGCCTAGTTTTACGATGCATAAGCTCATCTGCATGTCATTTCCATGTATATTCCCATCCACGTGACACCATGTTTAACACCGTCAAAGGTACAAGACGTTAGTTAAATATGACACACGGACTAAAAATGCTATTTGTACAGTATTACATTGCTAAAAATTATTCACTGTCCTTGTCTTGTTTTCGAATAAATATATAAAAACAAAATTGTATAAAATACTTCTCAGAGAATCTTTTTAGAATATAATGGATCTCTTTCTTTTCCACTGGCCAAAGCAGTATATAATTGTTTTAAACAAATCAGATGTTTTAGGATATTTAAATAGGCTATAGTAGAATCAGAAATAGGCTGGTGTGTGTAAATAAATGTACATAATTGTCTGATGCACTGATAAAATATTATAAAAAAGAAACGTGCAAATCTTACAGTTTGCTTCAGATTCTATTCTTCAATCACAATGCTATTTTCATAATGTTCTGAAGACCGCAGAAGTCTGCCTTCATGTGAAATAAACACCTCCGTGAAGCCTGGTTGTGCAGTAGGCTTATATATTCGGACCTATTTAAACTTGCCAATGGACCGTTCGACCACCGAATCCAAAGGTTACGAATCTGTAAGTCCGCATATCGTTGATGTTTTTGCTAAAAATATTTTCTCTTAACATGAGATCTGCAGTTTAAAGAAACACTGTGCTCTCATTAATGACACACTCCTTGCTGTCATTAATACAAATACATCTAAATATCTAAATTCATATGTTTTCTTTAACTTTTTAATAATGACTTTATGTAATGTCAATGCTTAACTCCATTAATCAGCAGAATATTTCATCTAAATGTGTATATTGAAAGGAAAAGAGAGTCTGAATCATTAATTCGCTATTACGCCAGTAAAAGAGTGCGTACGCCAAGTTTATTTTTTTATAAATCCCAATATGTACGTGGGAAATTGCGCACGCAACGTTTATATATGAGGCCCTAGGCCTAGCTTGTTTGTCACTGCCACTTTGAGCAAAGTCACACAACTGTGTAGCTCATTAGCACAGACCAAAGGTTAGAGACACACCTGACTGACCCGTCGCATACTACATGGGAACACCGAGAGGAGCTGTCAACTGGGACAACTAGCTATGCGAGCCGATCTTCCACAGCTATGGCCAAGCAGAGAGACATCACAAGGCATGATGAATCACTGCTTCTCTGGCATACACTGTGAAGGGCTTTTGATTACAGCAATAAAATGCTCTCTGGGGAATTACAGAGCTAAATTGCCATAAATCCGAAGGGAACATACTGTCAGCAATGGCTAAAATTGGTTCTAATGATTCCCTGACTTGCTGCGTACCTTCAATGGCAAACTAGTCCAGCAAGGAACAGTAAGCACAGATGCCATGTTGGTACAGTACATCAACAGAAGAAAGCTGTTTACAAACACCCTTGACATCCATGAGATAATTCATGATCTACCTTAACAAATATATAATTAAATAAATACATATATAAAACTTCCTGTCAGATCTAAAAGGAGCAAAAACAAAGTTCCCACTTGAAGGCTTCATGAAATCTTCACATTCTTCACTTGTGGGGCATTTACTGTACAAATCATCCTAAATCAAACTCCCCCTAGTGGTTAAAGAGGGATTCACATCAACAACCTCTTAATAAACTGAATATGGTGGGGATCAAAAGCCTGAGACTGTACTGAAAACATGGAATTGAATCACAATTTGACCCTGAAAATTTAAAACACTAAGAAACTATATGACACAGAACAAAGAAAAACTTTATTAAATAAGATTACATTTTCCTCAGTGGCCTCAGACTGGACCCTACTTTATGTATAGGTAAATGTCAAATATTTGTGCACCAGTGTCTGCCATGTGAACATGTCTGTCTTTTTTTGTACGTTCGGTTCGAGTCATTTGACCTTTTTAAATTTATGACAGTATAGGCTTCGCACACAATCATAGACTCACAGGCTTCGCACACAATCATAGACTCACAGGCATTTCCTGACCGGTACTAGCAGATATCTATAGACGTACAGCTTCACTTATAGCTAAATACTGAACCGTCAATCAGCTTTAAGAGAACATAACTGCACTCATTTATAATATCAGATGTCTATTTGCAATCATTAGTAACCCTAACTTACTCTAATGTTATATCATATGCTTTTGATTAACTTAAAACATAAAAATATGCAACAAATGTGTCTTGTATCCATTTGTCATCACTCTGTTGCTATGAGTTGAAGGGCAGATAAATGCCACAGACAGTAATACATTATGAGAGTAATGGGCCTTTGGTCTATTATTAGAGCTATGAAACGTTTGGCATCAATAGTGTCAGTGTATGTAGTTCATCAACCCATACAAACACTTATGTGATTCTCATTTTCATCTTTTTATGTCAAACAACTGTGCATTACAGCAGAGTGCACTTTTGCTTGTCTAATTATCGAGACTGCATGGGGTTAAATTAGAGATGATGGTTGAAAAGCAGGGGTTGCTGGGAGCCCATGTTTATCTGCTCTTTTGTGTCGGGGTCATGAGGCCTTATGGACGCTCACCCAGTTGGCAGTGAACCCTAGCTGTAATTCCCAGCATCCAGTATGCCTCCTCCATTCAAACAAGAGCAGGAATGAAAAAAAAAAAAGAAGCTCTAAATGGCCGTTGGGAGTCGTGCACTGCTCTGAATTTAGATGACTCGAACAAAAGCCTAGATTCACATAACCAAATTCCTATTAGAGCTTGGTTTATTATAATGTGCGTGCGGAGTGCCACTCGAACTTGATTTATAAAGATTTGTGGGTTTTATTTAGCTTATTCTTCTGGACAGTATCACCAGAAATATATAATTAAAACCATTTTTCATTGCTTGCCTCGGTGTATGAATGCAAAAGAAAAATGAAGATTAATTTGTTGATAGTCTGGCAAATTGTCATTTGTGTCAATCATTAATCACTAATGTACTGATAAAACAGGATGTAGTGCATTTTTATTTTCATCTGTGCTTTTATCATAGAAAGTGACCAATATCAGGTTTCCTGCCAATCACTCTCAAAGAAATCTGAATCTGAAATCTGGAATGAAATATCTTGGACCAAGCCAGAGCTGCGAGCGTGTTTGCAGATCATAAAGTTGATGATTAAATGACTGCAAGAGTATTATTCACTTTTTTAATCATATGAACCAGGCATACATTTATCAAAACAAATCCCATTCAGAAGTTGGCACTGAAATTGCTTTTATTTTTACTTTTAAATGTTGGACTTGTCCTTTGTCTAAAGTCATGGCTCAGAGATGGAACTGGGGTCCCCAGGGGTTTGTCTTAACTTTTCTCAAAAAATTAAAAAATAAATAAATAAATAAAAATTGTGGAATACTGAGAATGTATCCATCCAAAAAGGTAAAAAAATAAAAATAAAAAAAATCACCAGGGTTGCAAAATTCTTAAATTAGTACACAATACGTTGTTAAAACTTCACTTTTAACTATAAAACAACTCTACAGAAGACAATATCATTATTAGGCTGTTCTCATATAATCTTTCCGTTTATATGTCTGCCTTTTAAAACTACATTAATTTGTGTAGAAATTAACATTAGCCAAGATTAATTAATGTGGTTCAAGTATTTATTCCTTGGTAGTTTAAACTGGCTATCGCATTACTTACAATAAGGTTCTAGTAACATTAATGAGTTTACTCAATACTTAAAGGTCCCATGACATGCTGCTTTTTGGATGCTTTTATATAGGCCTAAGTTGTCCCTAGTACTGTATCTGAAGTCTCTTTCCTGAAATTCAGCCTTGGTGCAGAATTTCAGCCACTACGAGCCAGTCCCACAATGAGCTTTCCTTAGGACGCGCCATTTCTGTGTCTGTAGATTTAAATGCTAATGAGGAGGAGAGAGGCGGGGCAAGGTAGAGGGTGGGTGTGTGGCCTTAACCAGGTTGCGCTACCATGCACTAATGTTGAAAGTGGATGTATCGCAATGGCTCGTAGACACACAGTCCTTCAAGCTTTTCAGTTTGACCCAGAATCTGATCCTGATGGAGAAGCACCGGATGAAGAAGTTGCAACTCAGCGGCTACAGCAGGACGTCTCCAAATGGTTAGTTTAAAATATTGTGTCTGGATACGGTACTCTAGTTGGTTTGTTTATGTATGTTGTTACAGTTATTAGAATGTAGCTAATGCTAGCCATAGGCTTGGATGAAGGAACTAAAAAAAAAAATACTTCGGTGTTCATTTGTACATCCAAACACTGAGCAACTGCCATGCTTCGCTCGTTTGCAAGCCATGATGTCTCTCGAGGAAAAAAAAAATATTGCGCTCGCCTCTCACGGTAGTAGCTCATTTCTCTCATGGGCGGGCAAAGCAGAGATAGGGGAGGTAACCTTTCCCCGTATGACGACATAAAGAGAAGATTCCAGATTGGGCCATCTGAGCTTTCATTTTCTCAAAGGCGAAGCAGGATACCCAGGGCTCAGTTTACATATATCGCCATTTCTAGCCACTGGGGGACCATAGGTAGGCTAGGGGAACTCATATTAATGTTAAAAAACCTCATAAAGTGAAATTTTCATGCCATGGGACCTTTAAGAGAATGAGCAAGCAATTGAATAATCAAATCTATACAATAAAACAATAGAGTATAACATTATAATATAAGATATATCATAAAATATGTTTTTTTAAAAACTTATTTTGCGAACTCAAAATTTATTGAGAGCATGGGAAGAATTATTTCATTATGTAATTTGCAATGCTTAATGCATGTGCAGGGATCCACAAGCAATTTGGTAGCATGAAAGAGTTAAAGAAACTGATGAACTCATTTATAGGACTGGATAAGGACTTCAAATCAAATGCTTAGATTTTGCATGCACTAGATAACATTATTCAGCTCAATAAAAGCCTTGAATAACATCAAGGGCAAGACTGAGAGAGAGAGAAACAGACTCAAAGAGGCTGATAAGATAAATCAAAAATAGGTTTACAGTATGTGGATAGATTACCAGTAAAACATGCACTTTACCAGTTAAACAACCCGTTTAAGAACTGAACGTGCTGTTGAAACAGCCTGCTGCTTATCTTGGCAAAGGTTAATTCCAATATCGACATAACACTTTTTTAATTGTGAGTGTCGCAGAGTAGCTTAAAGGTGTCAGATAAATGTTTTTTTTTTTCCCTTCCCACTTTTGGCCCATGGGACATTTTTACATCCTCTATTTTTGTCACACAGACAGCTGTGTGAAGCCATGTACTGCACAGGACCTTTATTCAACAGGTTAGAATGACAGCCTGCAGTAATATGAAACCCCAAACCCAATTATTTTCAAATATTGGTACAGTCAGATTAATTCTGCCAGGCGTTAAACGCTTTGCTGTGATTCCTGATTGGGCTCCTGGGAGCTGAACCTATTTACTATATAAAATATAATTGCATCCACACCGAATGAGGTGTGATCGTGTCCCGCCTTCTAGCGAAAACTCAATAACCGATTTATTGCAATTAATGGGCGACTGTGTTAACAAAACTCGAGTCTGACAAGCGCTGTGCAAATCCAGGAAATGATACATCCTCATTTATTTGTAATTATGCTTTATTACTCCCAGATGCAGTGCATTATGGGCAATCCATCAGGGGTTCTCCAATTGAGCTGGGGTTTGTTGTCCACCAGTGACATGTTCACCTTCGGTTACTCACTGTTTACCTTGGCCTCAGCGAGCGCACAACTGTCTGTGTGACATCAGTAATGCGGTACAAATCCTGACCGTGGGCCACTAGTGGTTGCTATGAGTGTCAATGGATGTATTTCTGCAACATCAATGAGGAGATGTGAGTTTCCCCCTCTTGGAAATCTAAACTCACCCTTTCAAAATTAGCATGAAGACGTGCATGCCGTATCCAAAATAATCTGTTAAAATCAAACTTGAGCAATTATCATGCAACCGGTCTTACAAATATGCCAATCAGCACTGAGACCGTCTTAAGGGATTTTCCTTACCAAACCAGACAACAGCGAGCGCTCTTTGGTCCTCTAACCGGCGGTGATGGCATCTGCTCAGAATCTGTATTTTCATTCCAGCTGTGAATGGAGGCTTTGTGTGGTTTGGGGGAAACCTGCTCTCTGGGAAGTGTCAGAAGGGTAGTACTTACATTGTTATCTGAAGATAGAGGCCAGAAATGGTTTCCAGACTCCTGCAGTTCTTTAGCAGAAACACTGGACTGATCTGTGGGCACGTGTAGTGCTCGAGAAGTTTATATATTAATATAATGACTTTCCAATTGTTTGGCACTATTTTGAACTGTAGGCTTGTCGTTTCTCGAATAGAAATGAAACCTATATTAGTATGTTTACACCAGCCAAGTTCGTTCCATTAAATGTTTGTTTGAATCTAACCTAGTTCAGAATGTCACTCTAATAGAGTAGGGCTCAGATTGCCAGCATATGTTAGCAGCCCTGGCACATGTTCAGTTCTTTTAACCTTTACCTTAGGAGCACAATTGCTCTCAGAGCACTTAGTTGAGCAAGCAAATACTTTCCCTCCAGTTTGGGACAAATGAAGCTGAGATCAGCAGTGATAGCAAGCTCTTTCTTACATATCTCCAAGTACAGTGCATTATATGTAATAGGAGTTTTTCATTGAAAATATATCAGAAAAAAAAACTGCTAAGATGAGATAAGAACTGCTTTTATAAACCAATGACATTATAAATTGATCAAACGTGGCAGCAGAGACTTACATTTTTACAACATAATATTTCAAAATGTGACTCTTTTTACTGTAAACATAAAAAACAACAACTGGTACTGCATGTGAACATATACATTTGTTTGGGGGAAAACCAAGCAGTCTGTGCACTTCTGAAACAGGAAACTAGTGTTAGGCTTACATGTAAACTGTGCCAGATTGTTTTTGTTTGGTTTGGTTTAGTTTTCGTTTTAGGTGTAGAATACTAAACTTTTAAAACAAATCAGCTGGTCCTAAACTCTCAGAAACAGTTGCAGTAGCTTAAAAAAAATTCAAATAAATAGTATATAACATTTCACAAACAAAAGTGAAAATGACGTCTATGAATGGTCCCTACAGACTGCTTGGAAGTTCTTCTACTAGTCCCAGGAAGAGGCTTGAAATGGTTTTCACAGAATTTCTTCAGCCGAGACCCCTAGGGACCCTCTAATAGCACTTCAAAACATTCAAAAGACATTTTTCTTCACTGTCCAATTAAAAAAAGAAAAGAAAAAAAACTTTTGACCTTCAAAAGTGAATTTCTACATAGCTGAACAAGCTTGTTCTTCATTCTTGTGCAGCCATAGTGACAGTACTCTTCTCTCAAATGACTATTGACAGGAATGTGCAGCTGATAGCAGGTTCATAGGTTCACTGTGCATAGGCACGGCTCACACTTAAGCCTGAAGTGCCCCATTTATGTGGAAACACATGTAAAGAATGCCACAGCGTACCATAAGCAGAAAGCCAGTAGAGTAACCTTTCTGTTAGTTCTCTTATTAACCCACAAATTATGGAACTTTGCCCTGATCTAACAGCTGCAATGAGAAATAAATGTTTGTTTTGCTTCATCGGTGAATCCCTATGGCTTGTAAGTTGACTGCTCATTGTTGATTTAACGATCTTACTGAAAGATTTAGGTCTAATTGATGCATTTTTGACCTCTGAATTGAAGATTTCACATTCTTGTTATCTGGCGTGTTGCAGAAGTGTCAGATTTGATCCCAACAGCAGACACCACAGGTTTGAATTAGAGCTGAGAATGCAAAACACTCCAGTCTAGACTTACAGTGATGGAATGTCTCTCGACTCACACACACCATCTCTGCAAACACACACACACACATAGACAGACAGAAAAAGTGAGCAAACAGTGAGCTGACGCTGTGATTAATACTGGGATGTCATGCTTATTCACTTTTACTCCGCATGTCTGTCTTGAACTAACGAATCACCACAGAATACGGCCCAGGCGAGATCGTTTTATGGACCAGAGTCAAGATGTTTTTCTACATGAAGATAAAAACCTCGGCAGTCAACATGCTTTGACACTAATTCTTGCTCAACTGCAGAGAAATTTTAAATCAATCCCTCAGAGAAATGTTAAAAACCTGAAACTTACATATTTAACTCCAAATTTCAGATAACCTAGAAATCATGGCCTTTGCTATCTCAGTCATACAGGATCTTGACGACCACAAATGAGCTTGAGTATCGATACACAAGCTCCATGGACGTGAAACTGACTCTGATTAAAGACTCTTGAGATTAGGGATTAAGGCTTTGTGTTTTGGGCCTGACGTAATGGGCCAGACGATCTGCTTTATCAGTTCCGCGGTGTCCAGCGTGCTGGCGCAACTCATCTTGAGGGGTAATTTAAACCTGCGGCTTTGAAAGCCCATTCATCAGAGAGGCACGCGAATGGTCCGGAGCAGGGCCAGATAGGGGGCCTGCATGTTAAAAGCACTTTACGACTCCCTCAAATGCTACCAGATCGCTCTGCAAATAGTTTGACTAAATTATGCAAATGGAAGGGGTATCTAATCTTGCAGTAGTGACCATGCAGAAGTGCCGTGATGGGACGATCAAAGTTGAGAGTGTATTCCTCTCTTCTCCAGAGAGTGATTGGCTAAAGAAGGCAGATAGCCTCCTCTGACCCCCCAGGAGATCAATCGATCAGCTGCTGGTTTATCTGGGCCAAGGTGACAGTGAAGATGAGCAAGGCAGCCAAATGCTAAGAGGTAGATAAGAAGAAGAGATTCAGAAATCCTTCTAACTTCGAGTAGTCAAGACTAAACTGAGCCCAATACCAGACTTTCTAAGATCCAGACCAAGACTAAGGAAACAAGGGTTTGGAATATATAGTGATATTATTCAGAGAAAAACAAAAAAGGAAAAGAATGAGGAGGAAGAGGAGAACAATGCTGAACCATTTTATCCATTTCCAACATATATTTGACTTGTTTCTGAAACTTACACTTATCCCTTTTAAAAATTATGCCAGACTTGCTAAAACCCAGATTAGACCATAATGTAAACACTGAGACTAATCCCAAACAAGAACAAGACCTGTTAGCTCAGAAACCAACAACACACACACAGCAGTAGAATACGGTTGTCAGCCCTGTATTTGAGTCCTTAATATGGTTACGTTAACACATCGTACATTTATTTATGGGCATGACAACGGTATTCTGTAACAGAACTCACACCTGTAAACATTTAGGACTCACAACTGCATTCTCGGAAAACACGCACTGTGTAAACGGAACAGGACTGGATAACTAGTTGTCTGTCACGTCATACAGTGCGAGAGAGAGCTGCTCTGCTGCACAAATGCTAAAACTCAGATTAGAGAATGAGGAGGAAGAGGAATATATTACTACCATGTGTTGCGTTTTCATGTTTGGTTTCGGTAGCTTACATAGGGTTCAATAATTTCCACGATGCAGAAAACGCACACAGAATCATGGAATCTAGTCATAAAAACTGCATGTATTTATCCTATCGTTCAAATAGTGGTAATAGAATATGGTTTTAATGATAATTAAAATATGAAACTGTAATACTAACCATGGGGAATTTTATCATGATTTATCGTCAAACCCTAATCGTTCCATCCCTAATGAGGACATAAATACATGAACAACATCTCCAGAACTGCTCCGAGAGTCACTTCATGAGCATTTTATTTGATTTAAAATCAAGTTTCATTTGAGTAAAAGTAGCGTCATATCATATACACACAGAAATTGTAACGGCAACCCATCAAAATAAAAGTTTGGTTTAACTTGAAGACATTGTGCCAGAAATATATTACTATTGTTTAGTATAATGTACATACATACTAGGCCTACTACTACTACTAAAATTATTAAAACTTTATTTTTAAAGAATAATCACACAACATTTCTTCCATGTTTTAATTTTAAAGGGGTTATATGATGCTATTTTAAAGATCATCATTTTGTGTATTTGGTGTAACAGAATATGTTGACATGCTTTAATGTTCAAAAAACACATTATTTTTCAAATACTGTACATTATTGTAGTTCCTCTATGCCCCGCCTCTCTCAAACGCATCGTTTTCTACAAAGCCCCTCCTTCCGACAAGCACATTCTGCTCTGATTGGCCAGCTGATACAGTGCATTGTGATTGGCCGAACACCACAAGCAAGCATCGGAAATGTAACGCCCCTTTCCATAATCGCGAGCTTCAGCTTTCAAAGTAAATATCAAGTTAATAATGTAATTAGTTTTAGCATGAGTTCAAGCCCGAAAGGGGAACAGAATTGCGTGACAGACACAGTGATGATGCTAGTATGTATTTTCAGTACACAAGCCGCGATTAAGAAAGCTGACTCCACTGTGATGTGAGTGACCCTGTCTCTCTCTCACACACATACTACACTCTACATGGTGCGAAACTCCGCATTTGAACAGTCAATAGCAAATACTTAAACTAATAACAAAACATACTTACAGTCGCTGATTCAGAAGTGCCAGATTGTCAGAGCAAAGTTGGAATTGACCCTTTTTTTTGGGGTCAGTGGCCAGTGCCCCCCTGTCAACAAGGACCAATCAGAGGCGTTCAGATGAGTCATCGCTGAAACACGCTGTCTCGTCACCGCACGCACTCTCTGACTGAATTGTCTGACTAATTCTCTCATAAGAAACAACAAAGTGAAGATGTACGAATGTAAGTAGTAAGATATTAATTTCACAGTGTAAACAGCTTTAGAGACTATTATGGAAGTTTTTGAGAGTGCTTGAACTCGCTGGACTGAAGTGAAAATGTTCTTTAATAATGTAAACGTTCTTTGCTCTATTTTGTACAATGAAAGTTTTATGCTAATTAGTAACTTACAATGTTTTTATTAAATTCACATTCAGTTGTATTAAAAGTATTTTATGGTACGACACCCATATCTGGTACTTAAGTAAAACGTCAGACTTTTATGCATAGTTAATACTTTGCCCATCGTCCATTATAGATCAAATAACATACGGTAGCTAATCTATAAAGGTAATGAGTACATGACATACAAAAATAATGAGTACATGATGTCCCTGATACTACAATACAAAATTATTTTGTATTGACCAGTTACTGTGGTCTAGAACCGCCCCTGCTTTTAGAATAAATCCTTTTGTGGGAGACTTTGAGCTTTGTAACTCTGCAGATCTTATACATGCATAATGAGCTACGTAACACACTAAAGAAAAGGAAAAATAGAAATCACATCATATGACCCATTTAATAGTAAATCAACAAAAAATTGGGTTTCATTTTCAATAATTAAAAGATCAAGGAGATTAATGATTTATGCCATCATTTGATAACCAGAAAATTTTAAAATACACAACACAATTTCTGAAGGATAAAAAAACATTTCATTAGGCTATTGTAAGAATACATTTCAAATAAATTAAGTTGTTTTTATGCATTCAAATAATTAGACATGCTAAAACACAGAATTCGGTAACGATAAAACATATGGTTAGAAAAAATAAGCATTTCATAGGCCCCTAAACATGTCATTTTTGTTGAACTTTAAAAAAAAAAAAAAAATCGACATGAAATTGTATAAGTTTCAAGATTTTAATGAATTTTACTATTAAAAAGGAGTTTAAAATTTTACTATTAAAAATAATGCTGGCTAGAACTAAGTTCGGAGAACTATGTGGTGCGAAAGTGCCTAGAATTCAAGAAACTACTGTAAGCTGCTGTTTGAACTGGACATTTCAAGACCTGTAAATGTGGTAGTCAATCCCAAAAAACTGATGGGACATTTTGAGACTCACACCTGTAAATGCAGTAGGCCCAAGTTAATCCCAAAAACTGACAGTGTAGCCCAAGTTGTCAGTATTACAAATAATGTTTTAAATAGCTTATTCCATTCTGCTCTTAATAAATATGAGGTACTAAAAATTGCATTTTATTAGCAATAAAAGAAGTAGCAAAATGGTTTAGATGTAATGTCATACTGCAGGACATCAACTTAAAAAAATACCTTAAAAGTAAACACTTAAAAAAAAAAAAAAATCTTGACAAAGATTGCTCAAGTGTCATTATGGACCACTGTTGTATGAGTAACCGTAACACAAAATTAATTTGTTCACTGAAGATATCACATTTTCCCCTAAGATCCTCCATAATTTCCACCTCAATTTCGACACCTTTTGCAAGGGAAGAAAAGTGAATCAATCCCACACAGGCGTACTGACAGTTCTCTTTCTGCTGTCTCTGTCTTCACTATCCAGTTGCATTACAGAGAAATCCCTCAACCCTCCGCTCTCTCTATGAAGAGGTAATGGATTGCAGCGTCGGGAATAGTTGAAGGATAAAACGTAATAGAAGGGGACAAGGTTCTGACATGTACTTGGGAAAAGGATTTTAACAGGTCAGAACAGAAGCAGACCTTGAGCAAAGAGTCAGTTTTATATGAGAGAGAACATTTAAAGTTATTTCTTGCAAATTGTTTTATAACTGGCTAAAACGGTAAATGTTATATCTTGTCAAAAAATGTATTTTAAAAATAATTTCTTTTACCATATTAAAATAGTTTTGAATATATTGTAAACATCAAAAATAATCAATGGGCTGCAAATAAAATGAGTTACACTTAATACACAAGTGCCCTCTACTGTTAAAAAGAGGAACCACATCATCTGTACTTCATCAACATCTTTTGTTTTTAACACTTGTTTAATATCGTGAAAATAAGACAATGCCATATGGCACAATGATCACATTTAAACACACTCTAATGACCAGATCAAATCAGAAAACTAAACATATCACATCTGAGAGCTAATGACAACAGTGGAGGCGGGATGGTATGTTTGTGTTGTAAAGATGAGCTATGTGTGGCCCTTAAGGGCCCTAAAGGCCTGGGGGAATACGGATGCAGACGTCCTGTCTGCTGGGGAAGTTTACCGTCAGTCAGAACCAGGAGTCTGACGGTAGAGACTGAAACCCCAAGGGGGTTTGAAAGTGTGGGGGTACATCCACTGAGCCCAGTTTGAACAAAAAGAGCTATTTCACAAGCATATTTGAATTGAATCTTCTCTCCTTTGCTCCCAAAAGGATGGGAATGATAAAGTATTAAAACTATGAGCCAAATCAAATGATCTGGCACAACGAAATTATCTTCTGAATATTTCAAGTGACTTAATGCATTTTCTCCACAGAAACCCACAGCCTTAAAAAGAAATAAACTGAAATAATCTATCAACATTTGATGGGATCAACTCCAGCAGCTCCCAGCTTCAGCCTCTATGCCTATTATGGCTCAGTTTGAGTCACCTCTTAATGCTGTTAATACCATTGAAACATGTTTTCTTTTTCTGAGTCACAGACGTCTGGATTTTTGTTTGTTTTGTTTTGTTTTTGTGGTGTGGATGTTTTAGAGCATCGATTCTCGACTGGTTGTGCTTGTATATTTTACATGACTTCATTTGTAAACTTTATTTATAAAATGTTTATTTATTTATTATTTTAATGTTAATAATATCAATATTAAAATAATATACAGACATTTGATCTATCTTTTATCTATCTATTAACAATTTTATAATTTATATCAATTTATAAAAATACATATAGAATATCTGAAGAGTTTATTTGCAAAAACTGATCATGTTTTTTATGTTATCATGTTTTTATTGTTTTATTGTGTTAGTTAGCTGTATTTTTTTTTTTACCTAATCAAAATAACCCAACTGCAGTTTGATTGAGATGAATTGGAATGCACAATTAAAAAACATGATTTTTGAAAATTGTTAAAAATGGAGTTCTGTTTTTGCAAATGAACTCTTCATTTATTTTATAACTATTATAAAATAATTATATTTTATAATTATAATAAAAACAACAAAAACAATATATTAGAAATATTTTTACTAATAATATATACAATTAAATATAAATAATTAAATGTAATTTTTTTTATAATATATGCATATATGTACTACTTTTTACTTTTTTTCTTTAATATTTTTAATATAATAACATTTTTCATTGAATAGTGAGCCACCAGCTGAGAACCACTGCTTGCAGAAATCACTTCTCCACTAACAGTACTGGGTATTTACCAGCAGATGGTATCATTACCAAAGACAAATTGTGACAATGTTTCCCAAACTGCTCCACATATTTCCCTTTGTGGTGACTGGGATAAAAAAAAATACCTGGCAACCTATCAGTGCAGCTCCTTTATTTGCATAAGTGAGTGAGAACACATGGGTACTAGCTGTTCAAACACAAACAATTAAGAAATCATCAGCCCATTTAAAAAAAGACTCCCGTCCCATCTTTTAAAAGCTTTGAGTGGGAGGAAAAAGGCATTATAGTGCTTGATCATAGTAGAGATGAGGCTCGCCTTGGGCAGTGCGTTTATGACTGTGTGTGTATGTGGGCGAGCGCATAATTGGAAGTGTGTGATCTTGTATTGCGTTCCTGTAGCACACAGACCCTAAAGAACCACTTAAACGAATCTCTAATATGCTTAACAGCACCACACATGCTCTCTGTCAAGATATATATATATATATATATACACAACGGTGAGCGGATGTTTCATGGACCACACAGAATGAGATGGCTCAAAGAAAACAGCAAGTTTTAGTGAATTACTGTGGCAATCTGGGGCTTTATTAATAATTAAACAAAAACTATGCATTGGTATGATGCCCAGTGCCTTTGTTGTTTAATGAAAGTGTATATTTCATTATGAATATCAGTTCCCCCTCTGGCTTGTGCCTGAAGACATTATGATGATGATATTATTCCAGAAGACTGCCTTCAAATGAGACAAGAAGAAAGGGAAAAAAATCTGTTAAACAAAAGCTCAGCTTTCTATTGTTTTACGAGCTCTTAACAAGACAGATCGAGTATGAAGCAAGCAGCAATATATTCCATTGTTCCTTCAGAAAATAGAACACACCTAAAACAGTTCCAAAACCCATAAGAATCGGTTTAATCAGGAATTAACAAGGTTTGACTTGGAAAATTCCTAAACATTTAAAAAATGCATCATCAAATACGTATGGCTCCTTGTTGTGTATTGTGGCTGAGCCAGTAGAAGCTCCATGTTGAAAATGTTCTCTGAAAATATTTGTGCTCGATTGCTGCCAAGTTGATTTAGCCCAGAGCCCAGACAGAATTCCCAGAGTTCTGTTTGGGCTACACAATCTTGAATTTCATTGGCTTGAGGCTGCATCTTACGCCAGCTTCTCTCTGCGCTATGAGAGACGTTCTACACACCCATCAGCCTCAGACATTCTGCATTTTGGACAGCACAAATTCCCTGTTCTGATCTAGTCTCACAGATACAGTAACTTGGCTCTGGGGTTTTGGACATTTGCTTCATATCTCAGAGCAACAAAGCTCATCTTAGAGCAGAACATTGAGGTAATGCAGAGGTAATGACATTTAATGTAAAATCAAGATATGACTGGGGCTCTGGGGACGCTGTGTAAAATGGGGGACCAAACAGAACAGAAGCCTCTGCCAAACGGATGCTTTGGCAGTGAACGAATGCACAAGCGGTGAACGGTAATCCCACTATGGCTGTGTCCGAAGCCTGAAGCAGATTCCGCCTTCTCGGTGCCCAGTCGATGACTACGTCATAACATCGCATCTAATTAATCAAATATTGACTCATAGTGACTAATCTTTATTTTTCATCAGAAATGGAGCCATAAAGTATGTTAATTAAATATTAAAGAAAATAATCATTTAAAATACATATTAAATAAAGTAACTGACATTTATTAATTAATGATCTTTCAGCTGCTCTTTTAGATGTTATATTTATATTTTCTACTAACAAAAAATGCAGACACATGACTTATCATAGTGAAGGATACACTAATGCTGCCTTCAAAAACTGACCAAATTGCGTATTAACAGACAGGATGTTACACAGACACTGGATTTGGATGTGTCTTGTTGCATCCTGTACGTGTGCAAAGACTTTTCAGCAAACATTTTTCAGCTTTTGAACACAGGATAGAGCTTGCCTATTAACATCAATGTTGCAGGCTGGATTATTTAATTATTAAAGTGGATTTAAAAAAAAAATATCACGTTTAAAAAAAAATGCCAGAGTGAAAAGCAAGTGCACTTCCATAATGTACTTAAAGTGCACTATTTTCGCGCACTAATTTTGTACTTAATATACTACTATCTTTGTATTTCAAAAATATATTTAGCTACCACTTGTAGTACACTTGAGTGTACTAGTGAATGAAAGATGGGTTCAAGGGTACTACAAGTAGTAAACTAAATACATTTTTTAAATACAAAGATAGTATGTTAAAAGTGCATTTTAGTTCATATTCATGGGGTCTCAAAATAGCACAGTTGAGTACACTGAGATGATCTTAAGTTCATCTTAAGAAGTACTAAAGGATCATTTTTAGTATATTAAGTACAAAATTAGTGCGCGAAAATAGTGCACTTGTTTTTCACCTGGGTGACCTATGACTATGGGAAGTTAAGGCTGTTTATAAGCATTACTGCCACAATTTTCAGAACAACAAAATACAATCTCGGCATCAGTAGCTTTGTGCATCATCAGACCACCCGTTACACTCTCTTTATCGTTACCTCATCTGCTATCTTTTTAATGAGAAATATTTCCTTGCAAATGTGACCGCGATCAAATGAAGGTCAGCTAAAGGCCACAACTGCTCTTCCTTGATCGAAAGAAGGTTCTGCAGTTTCCAGCTGCTTCAGAGAGCTGTGATCTAGAGATGAAACCAACAAAGGAAGAGGTTTTGGCAGGGGAGCACGACAGCAGGGATCCATATTGCGCATTCCAGTCGGGGGAGCTTTATGTTTGTCTATAAAACCTCCTGGAGCTTTTGAAGAGGAAGGGAGACTGAGCGAACAACAAGGGAATTTCCTATACAGTGTCACAGTGGAGGAAAAGAAGGGAAAAAAGACACTGTGTCTCTCTCTCAATTTCTGTCTCACTGGTTTTCTCTTCTATAAAACCACAAATCTAAATATTAACTCGTATGGGGAAAACCCCACATACTCAAATTCATCCTCTCTCATCGTTGGGTTACTCTATTTCCCAAAAAATGTTGAGAGTAGCTGCAGTTGTCCATAGGACCCCTCTATATAGGATTAAGCAGTATGCACTACTGAGCCACCAAATGAATGGGCCAAATTAGCAGCTAACTGAAGTTTCTGTGGCACAACTGAGTTGCTACAGTATTTTAATTAGTTTGCAAGGATCTAGAACTCTCGAGACCACAAGAAGGTCAAGCAATCCATCACAGCAAGGACAAAAACACACATTTGCCAATAGCAATACTCAATTTCACATCAGTGACTTAGACATGACTTCATCAAAGCAAAACATCAGCACAAAATGTCTCCAGGGAGACGTTTAAACGTGAGTGTTTAAAACCGTGTGATGGCATGTGACCCAACTGGTCTAAATGAAACTATTTTTCCCCAAGTGTTTTCCTCTTGTCTCAATCCCCGAGACTGGTTTAAGCCTCCTTCTCCAACTGCTGATATCTCCCTCTTTGTTTTACTGTCTAGACATTGATTGGAGCCCTTGGCTATGACAAAGAAAAATGATGTATTACAAGTGATACTTATTGGCCTAACTTGGGACATCGGCAAATCAGTATCAGATTAGCCCACTACATTTTAAACCTCTCTTTCAAGGCTAAAAGCTTGGCAGTTTAGTCAGTTTTTATTACTGCTGCTCTGTGAACTTCTGTCGAGATTGCCCTGCTACGAGTTTTTCAGTTGAAATGAGATGAGAAGAGAAGGTGTTGCATTGACTCTGTGCAGTACTCAGGTGGAAAATAATCTAGAGCATTTATCACAACCTTACCATCTTTATGACATTGCATTTTGACAGTTAGAATCTAAAGCTCTAAACAAAGATTAAATATATTTAATTGGGGAAAGAAGTCAAACATTTATCATTAGGGGTGGGATTGTTTGATTTGATTTGATCTCTTCGATTCTTGGGGTCATGATTCGATTATATATCAATTCACGATTTTTCCATTTTTAATCTCGATTCATGATTTTTAATCAAATTGTTTGTGCACACTGGACATCAAGCGCATCAGTATTTTGATACAAAATCACACCAGTCTGTCCTGCCTCAAGAAATCAGTGTTTCCTATTAATTTCCTAATAAATCAAAAATAGCCTATTTTACACTTCCCATTAGGGATGTGCCAAATCCGTATACAGTGTTTAGAAAAGAAATGACATGCTAGCAAGTGGCTAACCATGTCCCTTTGGTGGTTGCGTAGAACGGGCTGTTCGTATTCCATGTCTTTCCGAATACACCTCTCTCGCAGTTTAGTTCTGCCTTTTTTGTTCCGACAACATCATGTTATTATTATAATTATAATATCAACTAGAAAATCGACTTTTGAAATTTGTGAATCAATGCGAATCACTAGAAGACTTAATCACGATTCATATGTGAATCTATTTTTCCCGTACCGCTATTTATCATATTCTATTATAATGCAAAAACATGACCATCAAAATTTCAAAACAGATACAAAAATTGTTGGAGTAAGTAAACCCATGCTTCAGTGTATGAGACCATGCACCCATTTTGTTACCCACAAAGGCTGATCATTTAAAAATGTAATAGCATAACTTTTTGCATGATTTGTTGTACAATTCATGTCTATTATGTGCTTGATCAAACCTTAAGTGTGAGCAATTTTAACAGTTGCTCATGCATCTGTAGCGGTCTTCATTATTGACATGTTGTGAATGGCTCAAACACAATTAATATGGCACTGTTAATGACTCGTATGGCCTGATGTGTCTTAATGGTTAGATTCTAACAGCGTCCTGTTGATTAGTGCAAGGATTATGTTTGCTAGATATATGGAGCTCATTGACCATCTGCTTTATGTGGGTTTTTTAATCCTTGTGTGGGTGATCACATTGATTTGTGAAAATGGACGTACAAGATGCAGGCAGCTTGAATGTTCATAATGAATCTCTGAAAGCCTCCTATTAAAGTAATAGAAAGTGAGGACTGTTTTTCTGCAGTGTCTTACATAGCAATGTTTTCAAATTTTAAAAACACACACATACACACACATACACACAGTGGTGTGAAAAAGTGTTGGTCCCCTTCCTAATTTTTACATGTTTGTCACACTTTAATGTTTCAGATCATCAAACTAATTTAAATATTAATCAAAGATAGATAAGTAAACACAACATGCAGTTTTTAAATGAAGTTTTTTATTATGAAGGGAAAACAAAATCCAAACCCACATGGCCCTGTGTGAAAAAGTGCTTGCCCCCTTGTGTTATCTTTGATTAATATTTAAATTTGTTTGATGATCTGAAACATTAAAGTGTGACAAACATGCAAAAAAAAAAAAAAAAAAATCAGGAAGGGGGCCAACACTTTTTCACACCACTGTATATATATTTATTGAGTGTATATATATATATATATATATATATATATATATATATATATATATATATATATATATATATATATATACATATATTTGAGTGTATATATAGTCATTAACAGTGTATATATATATACACACACACATACACATGCTCACATACTGCAGGATTTTTAACCCAGAAACTCACACATAGCTCGGCTCCCTGGAGAAAGCCTTCAAAACAACCTCTGAAAGCAGCACCTTTAGAAACTTGGTTTAGTGGCTTGGTTCAACAAACCTGTCATGCACAAACAAAATTGTCACTGCACACACACACACACACACACACACACACACACACACACACACACACACACACACACACACACACACACACACACACACACACACACACACACACACACACACACACACACACGGGTCATTCTGACACAGATTGTGTGATCACCCTGTAGTTTACAGCACAGTTAGTTGCTGCTGAAAAAAGGAAAGGAAGAATGGGAGATAAAGGACAAAAGAAACAGTTAAAAAATATCCAAATGTTTGCAATGGTAAAAATAAAGCCCTTCTGCCTTGAATATAAATAAAAGCTAGTAGGAATGCACTGCGAAAATCAAAGCAAAAATGATAAAGCATAATCTGACAAGAATCTCTCTTCACTATCAGAGATACAGAGCAGAGATGGATCCTCAGAAAACACAGGCTCAGTGACCGCAGACACAAATAAACTCAGCTTCCAAAGGAGTCTGTGGTCACTGTGACACTGGCGAAGTTGAGACCAAGGCACACTTTCTCCCTCACTGTAATACATCTAGAAAAGCGAGAAATTTCTCACATTTTCCATGCTTTTGAGTTTCAATGCTTTGGCAGCGGAGGACAAGAAGAATAGATTCGCAAGAGCACTCTCTAAGAGAGACACATGATAGGCTGAATTGCAAAATATCAAACTACCATATACTAGAAAAATTCTACTATACTATTTCAAATTAAGTCAGACACATTCCATGAACTAATATGCCTACTTTCCGACCATGCAGTATGCAAAAAGTAGTATGTCAAATTAATAGTGTGCCCATGGAAAATAAATTATCATTTTAGGATGAACAATCCTATTATTTAAAAACATACTTTATTCACAATTTTCTGTTTATTAAATACAGTATATACTTTCAAGTTCTGAAACACTGATATGGATATTCTCCATGAACAACTTCTGCAGGGCCACAAACATGCACATGGATCTACGCACAACAGAACTAATTCTTCAAATCAACCTGCGAATGCACCATCAAAAGCTTGAATAAGCAAAACCATATTAAAAAAACAGCATGAGGGAAAATCTCCCAGAAAAACAGCGAACATTTGTGAGACAGGTGGAAAACGCTCCCATCAGGAGAGCTCCAAACAAACCATCCAATCCCATCTCTCAACCAACTGAATGACTGTCCAGAATGGTGCTCAGTGACCGAAAAAACCCTTGTCATCAAAACCAGCTGGATGGTTCTCCTCATGCAGCTATATTTGATCAACAGCTCTTTTGATCCTGCTATTATATACGAGTAAGGCAGCGTATCTCTTGAAGCGAGATGGACCACAGGTGTGAAGAGGCCATTTGCTTTCAGCTCCATTGCTTTGGAGAGTCTGTAGAAGCACCTGGACCTTCTCACCAGAGCTTTCTAAACAATCATTTCTCAAACCACACAGCAATTACCAGCGCAACAGCAGGGTTTAGAAAAAGACAAATACGAGCACATACAGACATGCGTGTATACACACACACACACACACACACACACACACACACACAACTCTCCAACAACTGAAAACAAGCTGAGAGAATACAGTAATTGAAGTTTAGTCTTGGCAGGTGGGTATGTTTGGACGACCTTTGTGTGAGTGAGGGTCTGCTTACCATCCAAGCCAGCTGTGTTGTTATTTTATCCTCCACGAAGGTGACCGGTTTCTTTCATAACTAACTATGTCACCATAGTCACAACTGTTTGTTTTCCCAAGGCACACCTGGAGGAAAAGATTTGCTTGTAAGTCAGCAACATTTTCTTGGCTTAAGGCAAACACAAATATTTGGAAAGAAAATTCTGAAGAACCTTTCTGAATAAATTAAAATAATAATAAAAAAAAGTTATGTAAATATTCTATATATTTATAGGAAAAGTGGTGTAATGTGGTTGGTTCATTTTATGGGTGGAACTGGAAAAAGGAGACAAAAACATTCCTCTGAATCCGCGCACACACACATGCACAGAGAGAGAGCTTACCTAATTTTCTATGAATTTTATATCAGTTAACGGTGGGATCTAATTCTATCCATTTTCTTCTGCATTGATTTACTGAAATTCATAATAAAGTTGTCTCTTGAGCTGTGCCAAATCGATAAAACCCTATTAGATGCACTTGTGATCACTGGAGAAAGAAAATTGTCATTAGTTCCTGATGAAAAAAGACCTTGAAAATTGGATTAGATGTTTCACAAGTTCACAGTGCAAAAGACTAAAGGTTAGTAGAATAAGTTGACATACTTGCAAAGATTCTCATGTTGTATGTTGTGGACCCATGAAAATAAAGTGTTAGAAGATATTACGCAGACAGTCTACTCTAATGACTGCTAGCTGACATGTAGTTGCAAAGTTACTTACTGTTAGAATGTCTAAAGTGGACTATCAAAGTAAAGTGTTACCAGAACCTTTATTTTTAAGAGTGTAACGATTTTATACTTTATCTAGCTATCTATTTACGAGTCACCTTAGATCCTGTAAAAGCAATAAAAGACGAATGTCAATGTCACACATACTGTCTGCTTTTATGGCATGACTTTGTAATCACTCAGACCTTGAAAATATAACCCACAGTGAAAACGACCATTTGTCTTTACATATTTTAATTGATGTTTTGGGCTTTTTAAATCAGAGGGGTATGCAGAAGCATGTGTTTTTGTGTGATTGAGTTAGGCGGCTGTGTAATTAAGGCTGATTGTGGCTGAAAAGCAGAGATGTGGTTTCATCCCTGTGTTTAGTGTTGATTTGATTATGGAAATGAGGCAGCGTCTTACACTCGGCGCAGTGTGATGTGGCAAAAAATGAGCTGATAATACGACAAACTTTTTAGAAATTGGTTTCTGTTTCTCAAAGATAAGTTGTCAGACACGTTCCTCTGTCACGTATTTGTAAAACTTAATACATGTCATTTCAAGGTCCTATGCTTTAAGAGTTGTACATTGCGTTTTAATAAGGGAAGCTCATTAATATTCATTGAAATATTACTCTATCCCTATACCTACAAAGTGACCCGATTATAATGTTAATATAACTGTATCCAGAGGTCACAAGTTGCATTCTATGATATCGTTCATACCACTAGAAATCACTGTAATTCAAATATTCGCTGATGTTTCCAGTGTGATTTCAGCAATCTTAGTCTAGGCTCAGAAGGTCACTTATTATGACAAATAGAAACCAGACAAGGCCAACTTTCCACATAAATAAATATATTTCGAAACGCAGCAGCATGGAGGAAGTGAAAGCTGTAGAGCTGATGAAAATTATTATACCCCTCCACCCTCAACTCACTTCCTCTCAATGGGAAAAGGAAGTTGTTGTATAGAGATGACTTCCTGTATTAACTTCTTCCTTGTCTCTTTGTCTTCGGAGACTACATCCAAAGCTGATAGCCTAAACTTAAAATTCACCTTCTGCTGAGGTAAAGGAAATATATAACGGTTATGGTGGTTACAAATTACACAACAATCTGCAATGTAATGAATGTAATGAAAAATGGTTAATATTGACTTGTGCTGCCTAAACTAATCTAAAATGCTTCTGCTATAGTGCTGTTAACTATCAATAAAATTCTGTGTGAAAGTATGTGTGAAAAATGCTTTAAAAAAATACAAGCACTGTAGTCCCAAAGCACTAACCTGACAAATCTGTTTTAAAGTAGCAGTTCAGGATCTGAAGCCTGTAAAGCTGCATCTTCTCAGCAGAGGTGCAAAGCTTTCGGCACAAAAAATGAAATGACATCCAGCACGCTGCAAAACACCTGCCAAAACAACACTCTGCCATTTATGAAACAAAGACACACACCTGTGACTCCACCAGCACTGGGTTCTTATGATGAAGAGGCTCCAAATCACACATTCATTATAATTATTCATGCAAATCATGGATTTTTTTCACACCACACACACACACACACACACACACACACACACACACACAGATACATAAAAACTTGCACTCATGCCTTTTGTTAAAATTAAATTGAAGCGCTATGGGAATATTTCATTGTGTACATGAGACTTTTACTGATCAAATATTTGATTATCTTGCTCTGTATATTTTCTAAATATTCCCCGTCCTCAATTCATCAGTGAAAAATGACAGTAGGAACAAGAAAGCCGATATAGGCTCTTCATGGTTTTATTGCAGGAGTTCTGATGGATGAAATTAGACTTTGCAAAGAGCCTCTGTAGCAGTGAGGGAATTTAATGGTGAGTTACTCCTTAACACTAAAACAGACACCCATTTCACCCTCTGTTCAGCACACAAAGCGCATGTGCCTGTCCTCATATGACTGATAGTTCTCTGAATCAATATTGATGTTCCAAATAGAGGTCTTCTCCTCCTGGGAAACCCTCTACAACTGAAGGACATTGAAAATGATCATTAAAGTCTTGCCAAAGACTCGTGAATGATCTTGAGATCTTTTGAGGACACAAGAATGTCCCCCATTTCCCTTACCCGCCCACATGCCATTATTCCTCAGAACGAGTCATAAATAAATGCTGAGAGGGTAATACACATGTGAAATGAGGGGTCAGTGAGCTTGTGGGTGTGGGAGTGTACTCTGAGATCAGATATAAAAAAGGAGTTCACACGAAATGAAACTCTTAAGAGTTATTTTACCATGTGCACCAAGGCAAAGGAAATCTGTGTGACTGCAAGCTTTGAATACTGTTCAGACATTATAGTCAACATACTTTGATGTTTTTAAAAGGAGACTCTTATGCTCACCAAGGACACATTACTTTAAAAATATAGTAAAAACAGTAATACTGTAAAATATTTTCAATAACTTTACAATAACTCAGTAATGTATTATTGTGATGACAAAACTGAATTTTCAGCAGCAATTACGCGTCTTCAGTGTCACATGATCCTTCAGAAATCATGCTAATATGCTGCTCTGGTGCTCAAGAAACATTTCTTCTTATTATTATCAATGTTGAGAGTTGTGCCGCTTACTATTTTTAGGTAACTTTAGGGCAAGAGTACTTAAAAATAATAAATGAATACTTTTATTTAGCAATGCATTAAATTGATTAAAAGTGACAGTGTATATATATGTATATGTGCCATTTAGAGATGTGGATTCTTTCTAATTCATGGATATAAAGAGGAACGAGAGGTGTTTAAACAGCTGCATCTTCTCTGACCGCACTAATGCATCTGACTCTGAGTTCACATAATTCAGTCACCACTAACAGCTCTGCTGCTGCCATACAGAATTCAGAAACATTTCTCAGACCATGTTCCATTTTTGTGACTGCTTTCGTAGGTGAGAAGACAGTTAGAGATGATAATTAATAATTGCTAATAACAGAACACAGTCAAAATATAGAAAACTTGAACATGTGACATTTCCTCACTTTTGAAAATCAGTGCAGATTTTTGCAAAAAAAACAAAAAAAAAACTGCGGGTTGAGCTGTGTAACCCCAGACCTGCATTATACAATACATAGTAGTGGAATGTGGATACTTATTAGCAGTAACAGCCTTTAGAATAGAAAGCAATAGAACTGTATACTGTATCCATGTGTCCTCTTAAGTGGCACATTCATGTGCTTTATTGTAGCTAAAACACAATTTTATGACAGAAGTGCTGTCATAATGTAATCATGATGCTGCTTAGCGATGAAATTTATTCATAGGTCTTTAGAGAAAAGGCTGTGAACAGCAATACAGAGTCTTAATGAGAATGCTCATATCAGCAGTGCCAAGACAGTTCACATTCTCACATGCAGAACGGCCAACTACTGTAAATGAGTCCAATGCATTGGTGTGGGAGTATTAGTACTGCATGAAGACAATCGCGGTGGTCAAAAGAGCAAAACATTTAGTAATTTGTTTAGTTGACAACCAGAACTTCTATAGGGACAGTCTGATTCGCTCAAATTCACAATGGTGATAGTTCATTAATTGACCCTTGTAGGGGATTCAGGTTTAAATATGCAAATACCGTGTACCTTTAGGGGCAGTATTTTTGTTATTTTACACTGCTAGTATTTATTTATTTATTTATTTATTTATTTTCTTTTTTGAAAGAAATTAATTTTATTCAGTATTAAGGTTGGCATGAAAGTGAGGTAGCAATTGTCTTTCTTCCCTATTGTGAAATCCTTTTGGATGAGAGAGGAAAAAATAAAATAAAAATGTAGGTTGGGATGTAATTGTGTTCAATTGGGAATCAACTGGATCACTGTCATTTGCTATTGATACAATCTCAAGTGAGTGACAGGTTGTCCCACCCTTGCGCCTGAGACCAAGTGGAGCGGAGGTTATTTTGATTAAAGATTATGAATGAATTTTACATAAATAATAAATAAATAAATAAATAAATAATGATGTGCACAGATAAATCATTTATAATAAACATCTCAATATTCCTTAATAAATAAGAATGGTCAGTTTTGATTTTATGTATTAAGTCAATCAAAAGTGACATAAAAGACATTTATAATGTTACAAAATATTTCACACACACTGTTCTTTTGAAATTTCCATTCTTCAAAGAATGCTGAAAATAAAAAAATCTCACAGTTTCCACAAAAAATATTAAGCAGCACAAATGTTTTCAAAATTGTTAATGAAAAAAGATGTTTCTTGAGCACAAAATTAGCATATTACAATTACTTCTGAAGGATCATGTGACAAGATTGAAGTAATGACTTCTGAAAATTCAGCTTTGCCATCACAGTAATAAATCACATTTTAAAACATATTAAAAAACAAAACTGTTCTTTTAAATTGTAATATTTCACAATATTATTGTTTTTACAATATATATATATATATATATATATATATATATATATATATATATATATATATATATATATATATATATATATATATATATATATATATATATATATATATATATATATATATTAATTTTTTTAAATAAATGCAGCCTTGTGTAAGTATAAGTGTCTTTTCAAAAAAACATCTAAATGGTAGTGCAGGTTTTCAACATGGTTTCAGAGTTTTGAAGCCCACCGTATACGACTGCATTGGTGATTCATTCAGCCTGTGTATTTGCTTTTAGCTCAAATAATGCAAGCAACTAATTTACAGTCACTCTAGGTTTCTTTGTTGCCAAACATAAAAGCCTCTAAGGACTATTTAATATTAGTTATTAAGACACAGCAGGCGCTCTGATGGTAGAGTAATGACTGCTGGAAATTCAGTCAGATTAATAACAAAACACTCAAAACATTGGCTCTACAATCAGGGCCTGATGGCCCACAATACTATACATCATAATTAGAGAAGAAGTCTCAAGCATTGTACAATCCAGCTGTTTGTGCAATGACAGCTGAAGTCATATGAAATGTCTTCCAAAATAGAAAGCACATGATTTTTCTTGCCTTCCAAGAGACTAAATACATCAACATGGATTTGGCTATGTGAACAGTCTAGGAACCCTTGCTTGCCCTTAAAAAATAAATCTGCTTCAAATTACCTACTGGTTTGTGTGGACTTAAACTTTAAATGTTGGGATGGCCAGCTTGCTTTTAGACTAATTCTCAGTCTACCTTCATATGTAAATATAGTACAGGTAAATTAAAATGTTATAAGATCAGTGAGATCGAAAAACTAGTACAAAATGTTAGTACAAAACACACCACACTTCTCGTGTTTACTCTGTCTCAGAATAAAGAATAAAGGCAATTTTCAAATTTCTCATATATTATTTCTCACTTTATTTCTTTGGATGTCAGGAACTTTGAATAGACTTCAGTTATATCTCAGCTTTAAAACATCATTAGCAGTGGTGCTAAAGTAAATTTAGAGTTACAAGGGCCAAGATGGGTGGCTTGCAACATGATCACTACATGAAAAAGGCAAAGCTCATGAATATTACTCATCTTGATGTTAGTTTTACAATTTGTATTTTAACATTACCTCAGTACCATATATAAGAATTTTGATTGTATATAATATTATAATGTAAAACAGGTTTACATCTTGCATTTCAAATTTTAAATGAATTGATCTTTAATAAATCTTAAAATAAATATTCATCTTTCATATTTCTAACATAATGTGGTGATGCCTGAATTATAACATTTAAAACTATTGATTTGGTGTTTTCATATGGATAATTGCACATGAAATTAAAATAATTATACAGATAATTAACTGAATTTTAATATAGTGCATCCCTATTAAATAGATAATCCATAGATCTCCAAGATGCCAAAATGGCAACGTCCACTAACAAGATACTGGAAATAATAAAGTAATTAAAATAATCAATAATTGTTAATGGCACGCTCATTGTTTCTTTCTTTAATGCAAGTTTGTTTTTACAGTGATTTCACATTTGTGACCCTGGACCACAAAACCAGTCTTAAAGGAACACTCCACTTTTTTTGGAAATAGCCTCATTCTCAAACTCCCCCAGAGTTAATAAGCTGAGTTTTACCGTTTTTGAATCCATTCAGCCGATCTCCGGGTCTGGCGATAGCACTTTTAGCATAGCTTAGCATAGATCATTGAATCCGATTAGACCAGTAGCATCGCGTTCAAAAATGATCAAAGAGTTTCGATAGTTTTCCTATTTAAAACTCGACTCTTCTGTAGTTATATCGTGTACTAAGACCGGCGGAAAATGAAAAGTTGCGATTTTCTAGTCCGATTTGGCTAGGAACTATACTCTCATTCCGGTGTAATCATCAAGGAATTTTGCTGCCGTAACATGGCCGCAGCAGGCGCAGTGATATTACGCAGCGCCTGAAAGTAGTCCCCAGCTAGGTAACTAGTTATAATGTGCAATGATCTATGCTAAGCTATGCTAAAAGTGCTATCGCCAGACCCGGAGATCGGCTGAATGGATTCAAAAACGGTAAAACTCAACTTATTAACTCTGGGGGAGTTGGAGAATGAGGCTATTTCCAAAAAAAGTGGAGTGTTCCTTCAAGTGTCAATTTTTCAAAATTGAGGTTTATACATTATCTGAAAGCTGAATAAATAAGCATTCCATTGATGTATGGTTTGTTAGGATCGGATAATATTTGGTCGAGATACAACTATTTGAAAATCTGGAATCTGAGGGTGCAAAAAAATCTAAATATTGAGAAAATCGCCTTTAAATTTGTCCAAATGAATACTTAGCAATGCATATTACTAATCAAAAAGTAAATTTACAAAATATCTTCATGGAACATGATCTTTACTTAATATACTAATGATTTTGGGCATTAAAGAAAAATCTATCATTTTGACCCATACAAATGTATTTTTGGCTATTGCTACAAACATACTCTAGCGACTTAAGACTGGTTTTGTGGTCTAGGGTCACATTTATTCTTTTTGCTAAAGTGCAAGCTTAAATGTCTGTGTGACATTATTTGTTGTCATAAACAGACTCCAAATGTTACTTGTTTGCAGTAATATCATGAGCTAAATCTTTAGCAATCTGCAGCCTTTATGAGAAATTCTGTTGGTTGAATGGGCTAAATGTGAGAGAGCCACAGACCGCCTGGACTCGTTTGCCATGTTTTCAAAAGACATTGTTAGTAAAAAAGAAAACTTCCACAGAACAAAAACAACTGCATCTACAGAGTCAAAATCTATAAACACGTTTTACACACCACTTGTTATTGTGTCTGTACACCTTCTATTGCACCAAACCTGGCCATGTGAAGCACTAAGAATTAATCGTCCACCATTTTTATCTCTGTGTCCAATCTCACCGGGTTTCCTTTTGTTGTCATCACAAACAACAGAAGTGGTAAAATATAGTCAATAAAACCCCAGCAGGCTGATGTGGGAACAGTTCAGACAGATTTATAGACTGACACATCACACAAACTAACCGCTAGATTTACGGTTTTGTTCCTCATCTTTTAGCTTGGGACACCCACAAGGCCTATGGCTATTTCTATTAGGCTCAGTAGAAGCTACATTTATGGGCCTAAATGAGTCCATCAGGTGCCCTAAGCGCACAAAGCCAAAACATACCGCAGGAATGTTAAATGCTGATTCAAAGAGTTCAGGGTGGGTTTTGCTGGGGTGGAAAGAGAGAGGCGCACTGTTTGACCGAGTGTCTGTCGGCATGCGCTCACAAATGTTCCAAATTCCTTGTGGGCAGTTAATGGCCAACAACATAAACTCCACTGGAGTTGCTCTGTAGCTCCAAAAATGTCTCAGTTACTCCTTCGTTGCAGGAGACGATTCATTGGTTGCTGTTGCCCTTTTTTCGCTGTGTAAACTCAAACTGAGGCCTGCAACTCTCCACAGAAACCTTCTCACAAAATCAGCCTGTAATGATGACTATCTTAACTTTAACCACGGTGATCCAGACATCCTTACCTATACTTAGTCGTGTCGAAAAATTAGGCCTTACTTAATACAGGGATGACTGGGCAGTTCATATGTTTTTACACGTGCCTCACTGTAAATAGTGCCTCGCTCGCATAAAGTCATCAGCCTCACAGCTTGTGGCCTTCCGATTGTAGCTTTTATACAGTACGGTAATGGCTGAATAGACAAATGACAGTGATTATCTGGGGCTAGGCTGGGGCCTTGGCTCCCCACTATATAATTAGACCTTAGCTCAACTTGTTTTTTGACATTCTACTGGAACTAGATGGTAGACGGGTACATGGCGGCCAAAGAAAACGTCCACTGTCTAATTTAGGGGCAATCCGAGCCGCTAATGTCAGCTTCTATGCTGGGACTTTTCAGAGAACAATTTTTCTTGACTTTTCAAGTGTATATGTCTATGTATTTTCCTCTTTTGTCCTTAAAAAGCTGAGCATATGTGGTGAGGCCGCGCCAGTAACCTCAACCGCAATGACATAGCTGGCCTAAAGGAAGCTGAAGTCATTGCACTGAGGTAGTTGTGAAAGATTGGATACCTATCTCATTATTCACTCGGGAAAGAAAGAGAACTTAAACATGGCTGTGGAAAAAAAAATAAGGAAAGAAGTGCATAGAGATCCGTTTACATAGTAAAAGGATATTTGCACAGCAGAATTTGTACACCTGTTGAATTGGAACGTGTGCCTGAATATGCACTTTTCACCAAGCTTTCAGCAGCATAAGTAAAGACTCTGTAATCCACCTCCCCTCCTATCATCATAGCCCTGGTCCTTCTACTACTGAGTACACTAAGTAGTGTTGACAAGGTGTTATGTGGCCAGCAGCCCCTCATTACACTCCTTAAGTACACCACGACCTCTTTCACACTATATCTTTATCATTTGTCAATTAAAACCACCTTTATACAAACTTCAAATAAAAGCCTCAACAAAAATATCTCACCACAAAACCTGCTGTATTTCAAAGATGACGCCGATTTACAAGTCGAGTTGCTGCATGTCTTGAATTTACTGTGTCTCGCGCAATTCTAGCACGTGACAAGATCACGGATGAATCCCTTTTGACGAGGGAGATTACCGTATAACGAATGAAGAGCAAAAAACGTTTACACTTTCGATATTTTAGCAACCAAGTCACGTGTCCCGTATTTTCTGCTGTTTGGAATCAGAACTGATTGAACCGATGCCTGAAACGTTAATGAAAAATCAAAAAGTTCAGCAAACAATCAGTAAACAAAAACTCTCATAAACTATAAATAAAATACTCCAAAAATTCCTGAAGGTTTAATAGATCTATTGTTATAGGCTATTGTAAGTATTGTCTAACAAGTTTATTAGTGCATATTTTACTACTAATATCTGCTCCATTTATAAATATAAAAATGAAGTGCATTTTTGCACATATTAAGAGATTGCATGGCTTGAATAAAATATTTACTCGACTGGGATTGTTAATTTAAAACACAGATTTAAAAAGACACATTTTTAAAATAGTGATAGTGTTGATTCTTTCTTTCTTTCTTTCTTTCTTTCTTTCTTTCTTTCTTTCTTTCTTTCTTTCTTTCTTTCTTTCTTTCTTTCTTTCTTTCTTTCTTTCTTTCTTTCTTTCTTTCTTTCTTTCTTTCTTTCTTTCTTTCTTTCTTTCTTTCTTTCTTTCTTTCTTTCTTTCTTTCTTTCTTTCTTTCTTTCTTTCTTTCTTTCTTTCTTTCTTTCTTTCTTTCTTTCTTTCTTTCTTTCTTTCTTTCTTTCTTTCTTTCTTTCTTTCTTTCTTTCTTTCTTTCTTTCTTTCTTTCTTTCTTTCTTTCTTTCTTTCTTTCTTTCTTTCTTTCTTTCTTTCTTTCTTTCTTTCTTTCTTTCTTTCTTTCTTTCTTTCTTTCTTTCTTTCTTTCTTTCTTTCTTTCTTTCTTTCTTTCTTTCTTTCTTTCTTTCTTTCTTTCTTTCTTTCTTTCTTTCTTTCTTTCTTTCTTTCTTTCTTTCTTTCTTTCTTTCTTTCTTTCTTTCTTTCTTTCTTTCTTTCTTTCTTTCTTTCATCAAGAAAATTAGCCTGGATTTTTTTTGGGCCAGACAGGACAATTTATCTCACTTGAGCTTGCTTTCCATCAGTTTGAAAAATATTTCCAACATGAGATTGAGTGTGAAGAACCATTTTTAAGATATTTTGATGCATGTTGCTCGTCCACTTTTACTTCTATTTTCCTCCATACTAAGGAAGTCAATGGGAACCAGCAACTTTAGTTCCCAAAATTCCTCTTCATGTTCTGAATGAATATCTTCATGTTCCACAGAGGAAAGAAACTCATACAGGTTTGGAACAACTTGAGGGTGAGTAAATGATGACTAATTTAATTTCTGAGTAAACTATTCCTAAGGTGAGATCTTGCATGAAGCCCCAGTCCGAGGGAGATTGACAGTTATTTTGTGTTTCTTCCATTTGCGGATAATCGCAACAACTGTTGTCACCTGTTGTCTCAACGTGCTGCAAATAGAAAAAACACCTGCAAATTAAGAAAACAACTTCATCAATTTGACAACACACGCGCTGCAAATGCTCACAACATGACCAAATAAAGAAACGCGCTGCAAATAAAATTCTTTATTTGGTTGTGTTGTGAGAATTGGCAGCACGTTTCTTAATTTGTTTGCATCGTGAGCATTTGCACCACCTGCTGTCAAACTGATGAAGATGTTTTCTTGATTTGCTGGTGCTTTTTCTATTTGCATGTGTTTTCTGAAGTTGCAGCGAGTTGAGCTCTCTCGGCCACCGTATCAAATACTTATTTCACTCATTAAAATGCAAATCAATTTATAACTTTTTTGAAATGTGTTTTTCTGGATTTTTGTTGTTGTTGTTATTCTGTCTCTCACTGTTCAAATAAACCTACCATTAAAATTATAGACTGATCATTTCTTTAGCAGTGCAAACGTACAAAATAAGCAGGGGATCAAATCATTTTTCCCCCACTGTATAACCATAATCACCTATTTGTGCACTTCCTTCCATTTGCCCATGTGGTAACTACATGGTTAAACAAATTTACCCACATGTATTTACCCATTCTGAAATCATATATTGATAACCTACTTATACTCTATCTAGGATGTAGGCAGCTTATATGGGATTGATTGTGTTTGCCCATGTCTAACCTATATATTAAACCCAAACGGGCCCCGGGTTGCCCATTTTGAGTCCATACACTCATTTCCAATTGGTTACCCAACTTGTACCCACAAAGGGAGCCCACCTTATTTTGTCCCCGTGAGACCTACATGGTTGAAAACGTAGGCTCCACATGTGCCGTATTTACTCATTCTGAACACCTTATACGCCAGAGAAACAAGCGCAAGTCCATCTTTAGAATTTTGTCTTTGAACTTCCTTTTTTGCGGTAGCTCTGTGTATTTTTATAGCATCACTGTTTAAGAGTAATTAGTAGGTGAGGCGGATTTATATTTACAATATTGTAGCATTAAGAATCTACATCACAAGCATTGTAACGTTCGAAGCGAATGTCATAACAAATGTGAGTAGACCAGAAGATTTTAAAATGAGCGGTTCATTCATTATACCGGAAATACACCCTGGAAGACATGCGAAAGACAACAAGCGCATGCAGCTATGAAAGGGGCAGAGCTACATGAGTCCTATAATGATTACCTACTTGTGCACTACCTAGGACCAATGTAGGCAGTCTATATGGGTTTGATTGTGTTTGCCTACATCTAACCTATTTGTAAAAGGTTAGTCTGCACGTGAAGCTTGTAAATAAACCTGTAGTTCAGGTAAACAAACAGAATTAAATCACTAACAAAACGTGACAGCTCTTATTAATGTGTGACTTTACAAATGCATGGGTCTAACTAACAAATTTAGGCTGTATTACACATTTCAATCTGTGAAGTCTGAATACTGAAGCGTATAAGGTATGTGACATTTAACTACTTCACTGCTGTAGGTAAAATGAACTCAATTATGTTGAGATGACTTCTGTGCGAACACCGCAATTTGTAGTGCATAAGCAATATAACAGAAACGAGTATGCAGGATGTGTAGAATATTGCTCCTTTTCTGCTTCTCTGCATTAGATGTTGTTGTTGTTTTTCTTTCTCCCTCCTTCTGGTTAACAATTCATTTGAAGTTTCATCTCCAAAGCTGAGCTGGTTTGAAACTCTTCCCATAGCCAGGAATAATCCCACATAAAAAAAAGTACTTGCACATGACATTGACAAAGTTCTAAACATCTTCTTACCTTTGCTTTGTATTATGCTGGCAAAAGGAGTCACGATGCTATTTTCATCTCCATTTTACACATTTTACTCTTTTAACTCTAACTTGTTTTCCCTAAAACAAGGCAGAAAATGCAAAACAGCTGCAATTCCATCTTGGTCTGCCTATGGCTTACAGCATGCACTTCCACTGAATTGGGGGGCAGTTGTGGCCTAATGGTTCGAGAGTCTGACTTGTAACCCAAAGTTTGTGGATTTGAGTCTCAGGTCCGGCAGGGATTGTAGGTGGGGGAATGAATGTCCAGTGCTCTCGCCACCCTCAATGCCATGATTGAGGTGAGACCCTAGAGCAAGGCACGTGGATGGGTAAATGCAGAGCACAAATTCCTAATATGGGCCACACATCATGTCCTTTCCTTTCCTGAATAAGAAAGCTGCTGTAAGATTTCTCTTTATGCAGAAATGGAAAAAGTAACAAGTAATGAAAATAAATTAAAGGTGAAATAAACTGATTAATCGTTTCAAAGAGCGAGAGTAGCATTTTTAGCCAGTTTTCTGCTTGAGCAATAAAGGGCTATGATTCACCGCTTCAGCAGAATCCTGTCTGGATCTTCTGTCCAAAATACAGCCAAACATACCGAGGGGTGAATTGATTTGTTTGTTGCTAGTTTTTGACCCATTACGTCTAGCGCTTTGTCTCCTCAAACACCTGCCTCTTACGGGACATTAGTCTTGTTCGGGGGGGGATTTGCTCACTTATCTGACTGATCTAGCACATCTCATCCATCTTTTGTTACAAGAAATTATCTGGCAAAACACACAGAATGGCCCCCGGAATAGAAAAAGATACAATTGACAAAAGAAAGACGCAGTTTAGTTTCGATGGGCTTTTTCAGCTAACAGTGTTGTGACTTCATTTCGAGCATCTAAAGAGATTAGTTGTTTTGCAGTCGCCACAGTGAGGTAACTTGAGGTCAGGTCTGTTATTCGAATGACATTTCTTTTAAACTGCAGGGGTATGAAAACATTGAGTTCAGATGTTTGTGAACAATTGTTTGGATTCCTTCTAAAATGTGTTTGAAAAACATTGGCCTTGCGAAATATAGGCTACCTACCTTGCTCTAAAAGCAAGTCTGCAGTTTAGTCTGTGTTGACCTTCAGCACAGTTGACGGGAATCCTTGGGTAAAAAACTTTTCTAAGTACATTAACAAAGGCCGGTCCTTGAGTTTTAAAGGGGTCCTATTATGCTTTTTCACTTTTTGAATTTTAGTCAGTGTGTAGTGTGTATGTTTGGGCATAAAACGATCTACAAAGTTACAAATCTCAAAGTCAACTCCAAAGAGAGATATTTCGTTTTTTTTTAAAAAAATGCCTTTTCAAGAACTACAACGAACCGCTCGTTTGGACTACAAAGTTGTTTTCCTGTATTTGTGATATCACAAATTGGCCTATTAGAGTATCATTAAAATAAATCCCGCCTACTGAAATGTGAATGGTTGGCAGGTGAGGAGAACGCTTGGTTGAGCACTGCACGTTTCAAAATCGAAACCCGGCGCGGGTGTTTTTATATCACTGTATTTCTGAAGGACACCGAATGTTTTCATTTCATCTCGCATGTAATGTCTGATAAAGCAGTGTTTGTGAGCGGAGCTCTGTTTTGTGTACAGCTTTACCGGAGAAACCTCGCTCTCTACCACTCCAACAGCGCCTCCCTCTGGCAGAGAATTAATTAGCATACATATGCCACCACAAATAGTGTAAATCTGCGGGACTATGGTATAAATAAGTTCAACTGTATAACAGTTTCACTGCAATTCATGTTATAATGTTAGAATTAACAATACATATAATACATATTACCGTTGCACTTATCTGTACATAGTAAATGCAGTTATTTTTAAGCTGTTGTTGACATCCCATCTAAAACGTGATTTAGCCACAACACAAAAAAACAACAACAACAACAATAACGTTACCAGTTTAATATGTCTTGCAATATCCGTGCGTGCAAAGGATCTGCGCGATCCTCTTGTTCAATATTCTGGGGGTCTGAATTGATATAGCAATACTGACGAACTTGCGGTTTTGGCAAGGGCCAAAACAAAATCAAGACTTTGTAAAAGAGTATAATAGAACCCCTTTAAGGTAGCCCAAATTTGCTTTGTGTAAATTCAGTTAGCTCAAAGTAATGTTGCAGAAGAGCTTCTTGGCCATTGTGGTCCTTAGAGAGACTGCATTTGTGCCAGTGCCAGCACTTGCTACATGGAAAATAGAAGAATAAGCTTTTTAATAGTACTAGTGCAAACGTACAAAATAAGCAGGGGATCAAATAATTTTTTCCCCCACTGTATAACCATACTAATTACCTATTTGTGCACTTCCTTCCATGTGGTAGCATACATGGTTAAACAAATTTACCCCATTCTGAAATCCTATATTGATAACCTACTTATACTCTATCTAGGATGTAGGCCGCTTATATGGGATTGATTGTGTTTGCCCATGTCTAACCTATATATTAAATCCAAATGGGCCCCGGGTTGCCCATTTTGAGTCCATACACTCATTTCCAATTGGCTACCCAACTTGTACCCACAAAGGGAGCCCACCTCGTTTTGCCCCCGTGGGACCTACATGGTTGAAAAAGTAGGCTCCACATGATTAGTATTTACTAATACTAATCATGTAGTGGCCTCCACAGTGTGCTACATACAGAAACACATAATATAGCCACCAAGCAGAAGTCTTCGCTAATAGTCTAAGGTAGTTCAATCTCTGCTGTGACTTCATAGGTTTTAAATTACTTTGGTACTTCAATTAGTCCTTTTCAGAGTGAGTCACTTTCAAACTTCATTGCACTTAAAAGCCATGTAGGAATGAGCAAACCCCAAACAACATCCTTCAGCTTTTGGTAGCAAGAACAAACAACATTCTCAACTTTCATAACACTGGATTACTTTAAAGTATAGCTACTTTCCAAACCCAAAATGAATGGAAACCTTTTAAGTGGAGCAGTCCTTCATGGTAATGTGTTTCAATAAAAGGAGAGAAAATAGAAAGCTAATGAACCCTCTAGAAGGTATTGTTCCTCACTCCACACAGACTAACTTTGGAAGTAGGGAACATGATGCTACTGTATACACAAGAGACGTTTCCAAGATGTTATTTCAATATAGACTGTTCGTGTTGTATAATTGGTGTGAAAAGCAACTCACCTTTGGAAGATACGTTTGATCCCCATGGAACAAGAATGTTATTTGACACCAGAAAAGGTTCTCCTATATTCAAAATTGCATGTGCCATATTCTAGTTTTGAGATACAAATATATATGTATTCCTGTACCATGGAAAGATACAGGGTTTCCACAACCTCGGACCATTTTTTTTTATGACCTTTCCATATTTTTCACTCATTTATAATTACCTCATAAGGAGAACTTCTAGCTGATTAAGAAAATAATAATAATAATAATAATAAAATAATATAGCAACCATGACCTTTTAGAATTTTATTGGTTTCCATTGCTCTTTCAGGTGTGGAAATCACAATGTTAACATTCCCTCATACTGTATTGTGGGAAGCCTGTTGATAATTTTTTAGAAGAACCCACATACTGGAGCTGAAATTTTTAACATGAACTTTGTCCTTTGAGAATGTAGAGAATTAGCGATTCAACAGTTTACTAGTATGATTAACAAATTATTTGCAAAAATGTAAATAGCTGAAAGTTCTAACGGAGTTTTGGAGGTAAAAGCAAGTTTTAAAAAAAAAAACAACAAAAAAACTGACCACATCACAGCAACTCAACTAAGAGTCTCAAAATTTGGAAATGCGAATCCCGTGGTGATTTTTCACATGCCTTCAATTACACTTCAAATTGCAGAAAGGAAACAGTTGATTAGGGGTATTACTCCAGAATGACTGCAGTTAGCAAACAGCACATGAACTTTGTGCTTCTACAGCAATGACAGTCGTCAACTGTGGAGCATGTGAATGTGACTTTGAGTCAGTCCTCCACCATCTCATTTAAAAGGCAAATTAAAAGTGCTGATATTATCTGATGTAGTAAATGTCAAAATTCTGGCTGTGACTCAGTAACTTCATTTTTGGAGGACAGGCGACTTAAATATTTCATGAATAAACATAGCAAATTTGTTATGAGAGAGAGTCTCAATTGCTCTTCTTTAAATTAGCTGGCATACATAACAGACTGAATGGATATGAACTTTGAAATAATGTGCTTTGAGGTTTTACCTAATGCAGCTCAGATGTGCTCACACAAAAATGACAAAAATAAACATAATGCTGTCACCAATAATGTGTACAGATTCATTTACAAAATGTCAAAAAGCCCACATGGAATCTCTGCTCTCCAGAAGTGCCACAGATTTCCAGAAAATTGCAATGCCTGCCATTTATAAAGTGTTACAATTATTTACATGTTTCCCTATTAAATATATTGCATAATTTGCATAACAATGCTTTCAACCATTAATAATATTCTCGGCTCTCTTTATCTCATGTTTAAATTTCGATGCATTCCATGGATTTTTCTCCCCAAATCAGCACAGAAAATGGCCTAGCTAGGTTACATAATCTATTTAATTCTACAATTACATAATTATACTTGTAAAAGATGCCAAATAAGATGATAGAAGACTGGTCCTGAAGTAACAGTTTTTACAGCCTTTTCATTCTACAAGGCTTAATAAAATTGCTTAACGTCACTCATATTTGTGATTTGAGCACCACAATGAAGCAATTAAAAAGACCTGACAGGTTGATTAATTAATTGATCTGACTATCAAGAGTCTCTGGGCAACGGTGAGAGAAGCTGTGTGTGTGTGTGTGTGTGTGTGTGTGTGTGTGTGTGTGTGTGTGTGTGTGTGTGTGTGTGTGTGTGTGTGTGTGTGTGTGTGTGTGTGTGTGTGTGTGTGTGTGTGTGTGTGTGTGTGTGTGTGTGTGTGTGTGTGTGTGTGTGTGTGTGTGTGTGTGTGTGTGTGAGAGAGAGAGAGAGAGAAGAAAAAGAGGGGTTGTGTAATGTGGACGGTGGATGTCATGCTGTCCCTATGGGAATGCGCTGTCTTTTGCCCTGTGTGAGAACTCGACGAGAACAGCTAGTTAATGAGTGTCACAATGTTAAAATGTCATCTGTGTGCTATCTGATAATGAGGCCTGTCACATTGTTGATGCTTGTATCCGGTCGGTCTGTCTGTCTGTCAGTCAGTCTGTGTGTATGTGTGTGTGTGTTGGGGAGGGATTGACTGCAACAAAGGGGACATATGCATGGCACATTGTGTCTTTATTTGATCTCACATGCACCAATGACTTTATAATAACCTGCATCTTTCATTTCTCCACATAAATGATCTCAGGGGTTTAGGTTCCATATCACCATATTGCAGACAGACAGACCCTTTTTTTTATAGAGAAAGAGAGAGAGAGAAACAGAAGCACAGAATTCTTTCAAAACCAATAGGAACAGGAGGATTTTGCTTAAAGGGACAGTACTCAGCAATTCCCTTTCTAAATCATAAAAGCAAGCACATTGAGGATGTTTATCGGTCATGAAACTTCAGTGTGCGTTAAATTTTGTTTCCTGGCAGTTATCACTGCAAGCCACATGCTTTCATAAATAACTACATCCATTTAATTTGCTTGACCTTTTAAAGAGATAATGCTGCTCAGGAAACAGTTTCAAGGAAAACTGCTCAGGAGACATTCAGGACTGTATCAGCGTACCTAAAAGAACAAATTTCCTCTAATCTGACACTGGCTTTATTCTTTGAGCTGAAGAGGTAATGCTAATATAAGATAACATTATTAAATAAAAGTTAACAGTCATCCAAAACACACAGAAACTAGCTAAATACAAGTTTGCTTTACCAGTAGCGAAACACTCACAAAGCATGAGAAATTGTCCAAGAAAGAAAGAATTAATTAATTAATTATTTTAAACAAGGAACAAGACTTTAACACTATTACAAAAAAATATATATTAAATAAAATCATTCTATTTATCGTGATCCTGAAAAATTGTTTCACGTTTTCCACAAGAAATATTAAGCAACAGCACTGTCAACACTGAAGAACTGCTTCTTCAGCACCAAAATCTGCATATTAGAATGATTTCCAATGGAAATCATGTGGCACTGAAGGCTGGAGTAACGGCTGCTGAAAATTCAGTTTTGCCATCACAGGAATAAAAGGCAGTTTAAAATATTAAAAAGTAGAAAAATAGTTTTATGACTAAGCCAATAGTTTTATATAGCATTATCATTTTGATTTGATCACAGTTCACGAAGCTTCACGTGTAGGTTATTTCAGATAAGAAGTTGCACTTTTTTAAAATTTGACTGATTTCCATTTACCCTTCTGGTGCTAAGTTTTAAGATTATAATGTTGTCATTCATCTCAGAGTGGGTTACTTGAATTGAACTCATTATTGAAGAATTTTATGAACCAGGGTCAGAAGTGTGCAGTCATTATTGCACTTTATACATACAGTTTTTCGAGTCATGGGTGTAAAACAATAAAAGCATTTCAGATGTGAACTAATCTGCAAATTTTTTTCAGTCTTCTTAAAGTGTGGATTCTCTGAAAACCTTTTTTCCCCCATTCTCTGTCTAATGTGGTAGACTGCTAAGCTACTCTGCTACCTGGTTCTTGGTCAGAATAAGCTGCAGCATGGATTTTTGGTCGTCTAGTCAAAGAGGGTAAATTTATACTGACCTCCAATAAAATAAAATAAAAGGATTCTACCTTAATTTAATGACCAAAATTGTTTTATGCGGTTCATTTCTTTTTCAATTAATGTTCAAGGAAAAAGAACGTCGCATTTAACCACCAAAGTCTTGATTAATGAAGTCTAATTACGGTTTTTGATTTTGAACAGCTTTGTCTTTTAGATGTGGAAAACCTCTCTTTCCAAAAGATGATTGGCAGATGGAAAATAAAAGAAATGGAGTGCCCTTTCAGAGACCCAGAAGTCATAAAAAAAAAGAAAAATCTTTGTATAAGTTGAAAAGGCATCTTGGAAACACATTCTGAATCACAAACAGCATTGACAGATGCATCAAACAAAGGATAAAAACTGCAGTGACAGTTGTTGTACTCTTCAGGGATATGTTTACACATTCTTTACTTCTAAGACAGGCGATGCATTGTTTTGAGGACATGCTATTCATTTTGCATAATGACAACTGCAAAATTTACAGGCTTGTATTAGATCATTTGAACATGAAGTAGAGTGATTTAAAACCTGGAAAAGATTTCTCAAACAATAGGGTTAGTTTGGCTTGTAGGGAGTGTATAATGTACCACAGCATTTGTGTAAGACCTTATCCAGACTATCCCAACCAAGCCAAGACTTGTACAAGACCGACTTGTACTAGTGGCAGCCAGCATATCTGCATTTCCAAACGCCACCATCTTGATCTGCTATAAGCTTCTTTAACCAGCGTCCACCCACATGCACTCTGCTGTTAGATCAAACTTCAGGGAAAGGGCACAACATTACGGTACCTCAGAGCTCAGGGTACTTCCAGAGATGAAAAACAAAGGCAGTGGGGTAGGAGGAACACAGAACATTTTGAGGTGGGGGGATATTTAGCATGAATTTGTCTGGCAGCACAGCAGCCATTAAACCACTGGCAGTCTCTTTGCTTAGAGTTCGCTTTATTGGGCTTCTGATAAAAGCAGGGGAATACCAGACAGGAGAAATGAGCCCATTATAATGGGCGAACGAGTGCTTAAATGTAGTGGGAGACATGTTAAACTGAAATATGCCCGTCTCCTTGACAGCCCAGTTAAAGGCAAAGAGACTTCTTGTCAAGTACAAATATCAGACTTGGAGACTTTTGTTATTCAAGGCAAAAGGGGAATTACTCGCCAGCATTGTTTGACTTGCTGGAGCAGGTCCCATATGGTAGAGCAATGTATCAACAAGGCATCAGATCTTAACTGCAGAAACAACATGGCTGAGTCACTGTAAACAGCCAAAATACAGCTTGACTAGGAATGCCTGGCTTTTCACAGTACTTAAGACAGAAAACCTATTTTATATTCTACTGCTATTTTTATATTTAACTACTAATATTTTATATTCCAGAATTGTCAAAAATAAAACAAATAAGTTACAATTTAACAAAATAAAGATAAGATTTGACATGCCATCCAAAAATTGGGTATTAAACAATGTTATGTTTTTTTTTAAACATTCATTTCGGTTTACAAGGATACATTAATATCCTTATCCATAATATGCATTATATATATATATATATATATATATATATATATATATATATATATATATATATATATATATATATATATATATATATATATATATATATATATATATGTGTGTGTGTGTGTGTGTGTGTGTGTTTGTGTGTTTGTGTGAGAGAGAGAGAGAGAGAGAGAGAGAGAGAGAGAGAGAGAGAGAGAGTGTATGCTAATAATGTTATAATATGTAATAATTATTTTTTTTTATATATAATATTTCACAATATTACAGTTTTTACTGTATTTTTGATCACATAAATGCAGGCTTGGTGAACATTAAGCTTAAAAAATAAATCAAAAAGAAAATCTTACTGGCCTCAAACTTTTTAACAGTCATGAATATGAGAAATATAAAATAGATTTTATGTATGTATTATATATGAATTTAAAAAACTAAGTTTTTTGGAAGTTGAGATAAAAGAACAAGGTATTTGTGTTGATTTTTTTTAAAGCTATTTTTAATTACAGAAATGTAAAGCCAAGTACACACTACAATACTGAGGTTTTTCATTTTTGAGTTCCGGTTTCTTGTTTTATCTTGATGAGTTCATCTCCTAGTGTACACTTAAGAGTAGTTTCAATCCCAGAGTATGTGAATTTAAGAGAGTTGCATCTTGACTGCTAAGCTACATTTAAAATAATGTTACTTATGCCCTTTTCAGTGATCTTTTTTTCTCAGGTAAAACAGATTTCTTGTTTGAGTGCTTCCTATCTGAAAACATTTTGGTCTTCTCTTTCTCTGTTCTCTAGGAGACGGAGGTGTGTGGGCCCAGAACAAGCAGCCTCCTTGTGCACCTCTGTTTGCTTGAAGAGGTGTTTTCTCACATAGCTGCATTTCACTGGCTCTCTTAGCAAAATCACACCTCCCTCACAGCTCCCTCGACGCTGTGCGTATGTGTGTGCATGTGTAGTTTTTATGGACCTCATTGGCTTCTCTGAGGGCAACTAATGGACCAAGGTATGCAATGATTTCCTGTTTTCTGTATCAAACTGCGCAAAGGAAATGTTCTGACTCTGGCAGCTTTGTTGGAAAGTAAGGTCTCACTATGCCAACACAATTTATTTATACACCACACTGAGGTGACAAAGCTTTTGTTGTGTTTTAATTATACGCCTCCATATATGCATCGCCATTTTATCATCACACCTTTAAGTAATGACAATGAACATATTTGAGTTATTTTTATGGAACAAAAAGCATCTGCAGGCATTATATTGACATGAATGCATGCATTTTAAAGTTCAAATTAGCACAAGTAGTCCTCCATCAACATAATCTTAATAGTGATTCTTTAATTAGTTTTACCTTCTAGTTTTAATTAACATTTGTTAACACTTTATTTTAAGGTGTCCATAATAAAGAGTAATTACCTAGTTAAGTACTTAGAAGTAGCCGTTGACTTACATGAAACAAAATGTACCTAAATTATGGAACAGCCTGTACTTACAGTTTGTAATTATATAGATGTAATAGGCAGCTACTGTTACACACATGTAACAGACCGAGTCTGTTACACAGCTACTTATATAACCAAAAGATTGTTACATATGTGTTGGAGACTTTATACAATGTAATTATAAATGCAAGTACACAGACATAAGCTACTTAAAATAAAGTCCATCAAGATTGTACTTAAGTGTACTTCATGTAAATCTATATTATACACCTTATCCAGCTGCACCTTAGTTTGATTTATCCCACCAGTACACAGCTTAAATACATGTAATACCTTTCTAATTACATTAAAATTACAGAATATTACACAGGCATAAGCTACTTAAAATAAAGTGTATCAAGATTGTACTTAAGTGTTCAAGTAGCCGTGTAACAGACTCGGCCTGTTACATATGTGTAACAGTAGCTGCCTATTACATCTACATAATTACAAACTGTAAGTACAGGCTGTTCCATAACCTTGTTACATGATAAGTACATTTTGCTTCATGTAAGTACAACAGCTATTACTAAGTACTTAATAAGATAATTACTCTGTATTATGACACCTTAAAATAAAGTGTTACCAAAATTCATTTTATGGACATAACAGTTACTTAAAATCATAACTGACAGTTATGCATCATTGCACGACTATATTTGGATCAGCTTAGCAAGTGAATAGTTTGTTCATTTGTGTTCATTATCAAAAAGCAGGATGAGTTGTTTGGTGGTCTATAATTTTGTTTAACTTCTGAAGTGATCCACCATCTGACAAAGTTTGAGAACCACTGTGCTAAAGTGCTAAAAATTAAAGCATGAAACTATCTGGCCAACATTCCAAGAATATATTCCATTTCTTCAAATTAAGTGTGTTTACCTCTTGTTTATTTCAGTTTTTGGTGAGAAAGGCAGCTGGCCACCCGTGTCCTGTGGTGCAGTGGTTCTCTGAGCAGATCTCAAGCCCAGCGTGGCTGATTAACTGGCAGCAGGTGAGTGTAATAGGCCAATTAACTTGCTGCTAACTCACCATCCAGTTCATCCAAATCACAAAAAGCACAACAGGGGTCCGTTTCAGAAAAATTATTATAGAGGCCACCCAGCTGCTCATCCTCTAAAAGGCCTAAGTTGGTTTATAAATGCACCAGCGCAAAAATGTTTGATATTTAAGATTCCTGAAATGTTTCAAATGCTGTCTGGCTTTAGAGCTAAAGCTACCATCAGGAGTTCACTGGCTTTCCTTATAAGCTGGCCATCATTTTATCTAATGTTTGCAGTATTCTAATATTTTACTACTGAATTTGACATATATTATAGCAAATCTACAAATACACACAGACTGTAAATGACATCATGTCTTGTCTAAGCCATCTCTAAAATTGTTTTGTCTGCTGTAATGTTTTCCGTCACATGTTTGGCAATGCCAGTACAATTTGTAGTGCTTTTCAAGAACCAGAGAGCTGTCCAGTTTCATGGTTAGAGTCCACATTTTAGCCCTACAATTATGCTGTTTTAAACCACCTCCAAGTTCAAGTTTGTTTTCATATCTATGAAAATACAGTCATGAAATACTGCTTATCTGGCATGCTAAATAGAACTAAAAAGTCAAATTGTGCTGGGAAAGACAGGAAGATGCGTGTAAAATAAAAGTAGATAATCAAGTACCTTGCAGACTCCGACATATAACCAAATCTCTTCTGCATTTACACAGAAATTCAGTTTTCTCTTTGTGACAGTTTTAATTCTGAGCACTGAACCACATTATTACTACTACTACTACTACTACTACTACTACTACTACTACTACTACTACTACTACTACTAATAATAATAATAATAATTCTTATAATTAGTATTAACAACTATAAAATAAAAATAATTCTATAAATTTATATAAATATAGAATTATTATTATTATTACATAAAATAATCATGCATTTTGATATAATAAAAATATAAAAATGGATATATATGAATAATTATTATCATTATTTTAATAAAATATATTTATATTTATCAAAATATTGTTAGGGGACGTGTTTCAGTTTCAACATTGACAATGTAAAATTCTGTGTGCACCAAAAGTAATGAATTAAAAAATATATATTTTTGACATTTTTTGTCAAGTGTAATGTAATATAATGTATGTTACATTTCAGTGCTTTAAAAAGTAATAGAGGATAACATTTTTTATTTAGGTTTCTATGTAGTAAATTCATTAAATGAAAGGTTTGGTTAAGGGTTTTCAATGGTTTTGAAATACATTTCTGTGACCTTGCATGTTTTAATGTTTGCACTGTAAGGGTTCATAATACTGGTGAGAAAGGTAGAGTTTTATGGTTTGATGAGGAGTGTAGTAGTAGAAGTTTTCAATACCGTCTCCAGATGTTAAAGGTCTGTTGCTGGGGTGTGTGTGTGGTCTTTGATGATGCTTCTATCGTACATTTCCTAATCAGATGAGACAGCAATCTCAGTTAGTAACTAGTCAGTTTTCACCACCCGCTGTAGGGCTTTGCGGTCAGTTACCATACCACGCTGTGATGCAACCTGTCAGTATGCCTCCAGTAGGGAGTCTGTAAAAATTAATAAGGATCTGAGGAAATGTCATAGCTCCCTTCAATCATCTAAAGAAGAATATGAGCTGATGCACTTTTTAAAATCACACAAGGGGTTCTCTGTGAGATGAATGCAAACAATTTAAGATACTGATCCTTTTCATGCTGATGCTGATAAGGGTATGGCAGTAACCCAGCCCAGTGGTCTTTATCTTTTTCTGAAATAATGGTATTATAGAATTCCTGCATATGGGTATATATTTTTTTCCAGATGGGACCGGACTGTGTATATTGCAATGAAGATAGCATCACCTGTAGATCTGTTGGTCTGGTAGGCAAATTGATAAAAGTGTGTTGTGCCTGGAATGGTGGTAATATTACAAGTACAGTTTCTGTGATTTAGCAAGACTTCTGATTTATAAGCCACTATAGGTCAATACATAACCAAGAATAACAAATTGCAGTAAGTGGCAAACTATTTGGCTATTATAAAACTAATTTATGTTTATGATTATGATAATGGATTAAAATAATATAATAACAAATACCAGTTTGAAATATCAAGCAGCATAACGGACTGTTTTGCACAGCTAAAATAACTGGAAGCAACTGACACCAGGAGCTTCGCACATTCAAGTTACAAATGGCGCACCTGCTTTTGTAAAATTGCTTTCCTGTAGCTTTCCTGTAGCTCAAATAGTAGAGCATGGCGCTAGCAACGCCAAGATCATGGGTTCGATTCCCAGGGAAAGCAAGAGCTGATAAAATGTAAAAATTGTAACTTGAATGCAATGTAAGTCGCTTTGGATAAAAGCGTCTGCTAAATGCATAAATGTAAATGTAAAATTGGATATAACTTCATACAGTAAATTCTTAATCATTTTTTTCACACTAATGTTATTATTATCATCATCATCATGTTAACATGCATATTGTTCATGTCTTTTATACTACTGAGCTTAACCACTACCGTAACCGATTTTTGCATTTTTTTTTTTTTTTAAGAAAATGAGGGCCAAGTGGAAATGAATTTTTATGGTAATCAGTTTTGTACCACAAATGTCGTCTGAACCCAGAATACTCCTATTAATGACTTAAGAAATTAAAAAGTTAATGCAATGGTCATTAAGGTCACTTGGATAGGAGTTGTTAAAAATATGTGTGAATATACCTGTTTGTTGATTGGTGCAGAATCTGATCCGTCTGGATTTGACTTATCGACTGTGTTGACTTTTAGAAGTGATCTCCTCACCTCATCTGCACACAGCGAGAGCACTTGGCGACCTTGGAGGTTGCAGCTCTGTTGCTTGTTTCAGTGCTGCTGCCTTCAAACAGAGCATAAAATGTGTTGAACTCGTTAGGCAGAGAGGAATCATGGGAGGATGCGCACATGTTCTTCTGTTTGTAGTCTGTGAGGATCACTATACCTTGCCACATGTGCCATGGGTTATTAATGCTAATGTGTTCCTCTAAATCCTGTCTGAGTCTGTTTTTCACTTTTTGGATTGATTGTGGTTGACTTCAGTTCTCATTTAAAGTATAGTTAGAATGCATTATCTGCCACTTTGATTAAAATATTAACTTCTCATAAATTATTTCTGATTCTTCATAAATACATATACACTACTGTAAAAATAAGTTTGGGGTCTGTAAGAAGGATGCATTAAACAATCTTTTTAATCAAAATGACTTTTACATTGTTACAAAATTATATTTCAAATATGCGGTTCTTTTCAAATTTATATTCATCAAAGAATACTGAATTTTTTTTTATCTTGGTTTCCACAAAAATATTGAAAAGCATGATTGTTTTCAACCTTGATAATAATAAATGTTTTGGTCACACTTTATATTAGGTGGCCTTAACTACTATGTACTTACATCAAAAAAAAAAAGTACAATGTACTTATTGTGTTCATACTGTATTGCAAAACACTTCTGCTGCTATTGAGGGGGGATACGGGTAAGGTTAGGGACAGGTTTGGTGGTCTGGGTCGGTTTAAGGGTGGGTTAATGTGTAAGGGATGGGTCAACAGTGTAATTATAAACATAATTACAGAAATTAATTACAGATGTAATTACATATAGGTATTTTTAAAAATATAAGTACAATGTAAAAACATGCATGTACAAAATAACTGCATTGTACCAAATTATTAATTTAAATGTAAGTACATAGTAGTTAAGGCCACCTAATATAAAGTGGGACCAATGTTTTTTTAGCACTGAAAAAAAAAAAACAGAAGTAGAAAATTTTAAATTGTAATATTTTACAATGTTGCTAAATATTTTACTGATTTATTTATTTTTATTTTTTCTTCTTTTTTTCAAATAAATGCAGCTTTGGTGAGCACAAGACTTTCTTTACGACCCGGATCAAAGGCACAACATAAAGAGGATACTTCACAGAATTAGTTACAACAAAAAGAATATTTATAATAAAGTTTATTTAAATGTAACAAATGATGTCCAGGGTCAAGATAATAAAGAATAATCTAAAAAGAACAACAAATCAAATAACTGTTGGAAATGGGGTTTCTGGAGCTTGTGGAAAAAATGGGAACACACAATCTCAAGAACCCACTCTTCAAACAAGAACACAAAATAAAAATGAGAGAGAGAGAGCGAGAATCCATGAGCCTCTTAAATAGTGTGTCACAGGTGTGGCGCATGATCAGCACTAGAGTCCCGCCCATCAGGGAGGAACCTCTGTTCCTGCAAGCGCACAACAAAAGACAAATGAAAAGAAAAGGGCAGGGCTGTAACACCTCTACCCACAAAACATTAAATAATCTCAATCATTTAACAAAAAAAATAAACCAGTCAATATATATATAGCGCTGGTTAGTGTTGCAACTCCACTGCAAAAAGGATTATGATCAGTCATAACTATGATCAGTCATAAGAATGGCTCCTGCCCCCTTTTCACTAGCATCTACTGCCAATTTAGAAGCATTTTTAAAATTTGGCGCTGACAAGATAGGGGCATTAACTAACAGGGCCTTGGAATTATCAGATGCCTGCTGGCAAATATTTGTCCACACAAAATCAGACTTTGGACTTAACAAGTCTGTAAGAGAACTGACTACACTTGCAAAATTGGGACAAAAGGCACGATAATAGCCAGTCATTCCCAAAAATCTCCTTAAATCCTTATGAGTCTGAGGAACAGGAAAATGATCTATGGCTTCAACTTTACTCCTAACAGTTCGAACCTGCCCCTGCCCCACAACTTTGCCCAAATAGGTAATAGTAGCCTTGGCAAACTCACATCAGGTTAGCAGCCAGCAAACGATCCAAAACTACATGATTACTCCAGTCTGGACTGTATACCACAATATTGTCCAGATACGCTTCACTAACCTCTGAAAGGTAGACGCACCATTTTGCATCTCAAAAGCCATAACCTGATATTCCCATAACCCATCTGGGGTCACGAAGGCTGAGATCTCTTTGGCTCTGTCAGAAATAGGAACCTGCCAGTAACTTTTCAGAAGATCTAACTTGGTTACATACCTGGCAGGTCCTACACAGTCAATGCAGTCATCCAATCTGGGCAAAGGACAAGACTCTACCCTAGTTAAGGCGTTAACCTTACGAAAATCTGTACAGAACCTCATAGACCCATCAGACTTGGGCACCAAAATGCATGGACAACTCCAGGCACTTTGGCTTGGTACTGCAATACCATGTTCAATCATGCATTCCACTTCTTTCCTCAAAAGTGCATGCTTCTCAGGACTAACCCGATATGGATTTTGTTTCACTGGAGCAGCACCTGAAACATCAATATCATGGACAACAAGTTTAGTTTGGTTAGGCACATCTGGGAACAATGGTACATAAGAGCTAATTAGCTCTACAAGGGCAGACCTTTCAACTTGAGGTAAATAAGAAAAGTGAGCCTCAAGATTGAGAAGAATTACGGAGTTGTTCAGTCGAGGTGCAGGAACCACCACTTCACTTACATCCTCCAAAAGGGCTGGAGCACAAGTTAACACCGTTACATTATTGTCCAAACCTTCAGATCTTTCCTCTCTCACAAAGTATTTCTTTAACATGTTGATATGACACAAATGACTTGGTTTACGTCTGCCTGGTGTAGAAATGAAATAGTCAAGATCGCCCGCCTTACGTTCTACCATGTAAGGGCCTGAAAAACGTGCCTGCAATGAAGCACCATGGACAGGAAGCAAAGCTAAAACTTGATCTCCCACTGCAAAAGATCGCATTCCAGCATCTTTTTCTGTGAGCCAGCAAGATTAAAACGAGCAATTTCACAGGCTTTACTAAGCCGATACCGAAAATTGGCTAACATAATCCAGTAAATTGGAAGAATCTGTTGCTTCACCCAGCCACTTTTCCTTCAACAGTTTCAAAGGACCACGAACATTATGTCCAAAGACCAATTGAGCAGGACTAAACCCCAACGAATCCTGCACAGCTTCCCTGGCTGCAAAAAGCATGAAATGTACTCCTGGCTGCAAAAAGCATGAGATGTACTCCTTCGTCCCAGTCCCTCTGAAACTCAAGACAGTAGATTTTTAACATTGCTTTCAAGGTTTGATGAAACCTCTCAAGAGCCCCTTGGGACTCCGGATGGTAAGCACTAGATTGGCAATGCATAATTCCTAACTGATCCAGCACCTTCTTAAAGGTCCTAAACATAAAATTGGTTCCTTGATCGGACTGAACCGTTTTAGGAAGCCTGAACATTGAGGAAAAACTACAACAAGGCCTGCACTACCACAGGAGCTGTTACCACGTTTGGTTTTAGGTAAAGGACCAACACAATCTACTAAAACTCTAACAAAGGGCTCCTCAAAAGCTGGAATCGGATGTAAAGAAGCAACTGGTATAGTCTGGTTTGGTTTACCAGCTAACTGGCAAACATGACAGGTCCTACAATAAGCTACTACATCTTTTTTTAAACCAGGCCAATAGAAATTCTGCAATATACGATTATATGTCTTATTCACACTGAGACGTCCTGCCATGCTACAATCATGTGCCAACTTGAGAATTTCTTTACGGAAAGCCTGAGGTACTACAATTTGAAAAACATTACTCCACTCATCTTGTTTAGATAAAGATTGCGGGCGCCATTTGCGCATTAGGACACCATCCTTCTGAAAATAACCAGATGACAGCTCGTTTACCTCTTGTTCAGTGCTGACTTCCTCAAACAGAGAAGATAGAGAAGAGTCTTTACTTTGCTCTAAAATAAGTTGATCTCTGGTAATTAAAGATTCTTTAGGAGGATTCTCATGAGATGTTTCTAGCTCTTCCTTGCCTGTCTCTATTTGAGACTTAACAGGCACATCTTTATCTCCATCCTTCCCATCAGACTCCCTCAGAAAGCTATCCGCAAGATTAAAATCCACACCTTTTTTGATCTGTGAAATTAAAAGACTGTTTAGACATAGCACGAGTCACAGCACATACTGGGAAAATGTCAGGAAAAGACTGAGCCAGATCATAGCTCCCACTTATCCCAGGCACCTCAGTAACATGAGGATTAGGTGTGACTTTGACACGGGCCAAATCATTGCCCAAAATGAAGGAAACCCCTTCAATTGGCAAACAGGGTCGCACCCCTACCACTACCTGACCCAATACTAAAGGTGATTTTATCTCAACACTATGTAGAGGAACAACAGCACAACCCATGTCAACTCCTCTCACCAGCACTTGAGATCCTGTAGCAGTTTTGTCAGAGAGAGGTAAAGTTCCCTCAAGTAGTAGTGACTGCGAGGCTCCAGTGTCTCCAAGAATACTCACAGGAACACCACCGTCTTGCCCTTGTAGAGACACAACTTCAGTTGTAAGAAAAGGAGCATAATCTGTTAAACAATCACTACCTCCCATGTTTCCAAACTTCAAAGATTGAAACTCCAAGCTCTCATCACGTTTCTCTACAGGAAAATGGCTTGCAGCCGTCAATCCAACTGGCTTGGTAAATTTCGCTTTTTTACTAAGAACAAAACACTCTGATATCTTATGCCCTGGCTTCATACAATAAAAATAAATGATATTCGCTTTAGCAGAAACAGCATTAAGCTTACTAGGTGAAGGTGGAGTCAGATCCTATCACAACAGATTTTCTACGACCCTGATAATTCCTTCTTGGGTCACGGTTTCCATATAACCCTTTATGAGTTAAAGCAAACTCATCAGCCATAACAGCTGCATCAAACAACCTAGTAACCTTCTGTTCATTCAAGTAAGTAGCCAGAACCTCTGGGACACAATTTTTAAACTCATCTAAGAGAATCACGTCCCTGAGCTGTTCTTTAGTTTCAACTTGCTTAGAAGTACACCACCTATCAAACATGTTCTCCTTTTCTCGAGCAAACTCTACAACTGTCTGCTTATCACTTTTGCTATAATTTCGAAAAAGTTGACGATATGCTTCAGGTACTAGCTAATAAGCATGAAGAATAGAAGTTTTAACTGTATCATACACCGCACTATGTTCTAAACTAAGTGATGAATAAACCTCTTGAGCCTTACCTGTTAGCACACATTGTAAAAGAAGTGTCCAGACCTCCCTGGGCCACTTGAGTGAGGTAGCAACTCTCTCAAAATGGGAGAAATACATCTCTACCTCTTTTTCAGAAAAAGGGGGAACCATTTTAATGTGTTTACCAATGTCAAACACTTTTCTCCTCCGAAAAGCACCCTTTAAACTCTTTAATACAGACTAAGTTTTTTATCATAACTAGTGAGCTCTATATTATAATGAGCAGCAACCAGCAACAGCTGCTCCTTAGTGCACTTTTCAAGCACTTCATCAGAAGGTTCGTTCACAAATTCTTCCACATTGGAAGCCATGGCTAAACTCTAACCTTTAAACCCAGTAGCTACTTTAGGAGTTCACACAAATCACCACAATATCCTTTCAAATATACTCCACAAAAAAGGATTTAACATATCCAACTCCATTTCCACAAAGCTACTTCATGGTAGTTTAATCTACACCAGTTAACAAGTCAAACATTCACCCAGTCTCCTCCATGGAGAACCAATTCAAAAGGTTTAACAAAACCCTCTCTACAGGTAACATGCTAACAACATACAGTAGTACTCTTACAAAAAGAGACCACTTCATAAGTCACACAATTACTTCTGAACTGCTGACAATATTCGACAACATAGCATGCTGCCTCAAAACTGCATGTTACTTAATATTTTAACATGCCACCTACTTTAGTTACAGGTGTAAAATTGTTCACCAACTTGAAGAAAGTGGGGATGAGAAAATGCTCTCTCAAACAAACCAACAAAATAAATATTTAAAAAATTCCCACACTAAACACTGGTTCTAAATACCACACCAATGAACATGGACATATTAGAGAACAACTCGGGTAAACACTACAAAAAAAAAACAAAAAAAAACAACAACTAACCTCTCTGATCTTCAAAGGCATACCACGCTCGGGCTACTTTAAATCGCTAAACTTCATGCCACCTGCTAAAAACCAGGCCCTGAATAGCGTACCCCAACAGAGATTAAATCTCCACCCGGGAAACCTTCAAAAATAACAAACTAACAAAACAAACTAACAAAACAAACAGTGCTCCGTTGGAAGGATTGACTAGCAACCCAGCTGGACCACTCTACCTAACTGGAGTCCTCCAATAATCCAATAACTGTGAACCTTTTCCACACTCCACTCACAAAATAACTTGAAAAACAAGTAATAAAACCCCAACTCCAAACCAGAATTTGATCCCGGACGAGCCCCCAATTTATGTTACGACCCGGCTCAAAGTCACAACATAAAGAGGACACTTCACCCAGAATTAGTTTCAACAAAAATAACAAGTTTATTTAAATTTAACAAATGATGTCTAGGGTCAAAATAATAAAGAATAATCTAAAAACAACAACAAATCAAATAACTGTTGGAAATGGGGTTTGTGGAGCTTGTGGAAAAAATGGGAACACACAATCTCAAGAACCCACTCTTCAAACAAGAACACAAAATAAAAATGAGAGAGAGAGCGAGAATCCATGAGCCTCTTAAATAGTGTGTCACAGGTGTGGCCCATGATCAGCACTAGAGTCCCGCCCATCAGGGAGGAACCTCTGTTCCTGCAAGCGCACAACAAAAGACAAATGAAAAGAAAAGGGCAGGGCTGTAACAATGAACAATAAATCCTACAGTCATCAACCACCTTCAGTAAACAAATATGAAGATTTATGAAAAAAATTATTTTATTGTTTTATTATTAGTATTTTATTATTATTATTATTATTATTTAGCTGTCAAATTAATGGCATGAATTATGAGACACAGCTTCTTGTTTTAACTATTTTAATATGTTTCAGTATCCATAATACTAACTTTACCCAATGGGTTCATCACTTTTGCTTAAATACAAGTTGATCCCATGATTTTTCTTGTGTTTATGATATTTTCATTTTTGATAAAAGTGTGCTGTGCCTGGAATGGTGGTAATATTACAAGTACAGGAATAAACATATTTTCTGTGTTTTAGCAAGACTTCTGATTTATAAGCCACTATAGGTCAATACATAACCAAGAATAACAAATTGCAGTAAGTGGCAAACTATTTGGCTATTATAAAACTAATTTGTGTTTATGATTATGATAATGAATTAAAATAATATAATAACAAATACCAGTTTGAAATATCAAGCAGCATAACGGACTGTTTTGCACAGCTAAAATAACTGGAAGCAACTGACACCAGGAGCTTCGCACATTCAAGTTACAAATGGCGCACCTGCTTTTGTAAAATTGGATATAACTTCATACAGTAAATGCATAATCATTTATTTTTTTCACACTAATGTTGTTATTATCATCATCATCATGTTAACATGCATATTGTTCATGTCTTTTATAGAGCTTAACCACTACCGTAACCAATTTTTTTTTTTTAAGAAAATGAGGGCCAAGTGGAAATGAATTTTTATGGTAATCAATTTTGTACCACAAATGTTGTCTGAACCCAGAATACTCCTATTAACGACTTGTTGAGAAATGGTCATTAAGGTCACTTGGATGTAGGAGTTGTTAAAAATATATGTGAATATACCTGTTTGTTGATTGGTGCAGAATCTGATCCGTCTGGATTTGACTTATCGACTGTTGACTTTTAGAAGTGATCTCCTCACCTCATCTGCACACAGCGAGAGCACCTGGCAACCTTGGAGGTTGCAGCTCTGTTGCTTGTTTCAGTGCTGCTGCCTTCAAACAGAGCATAAAATGTGTTGAGCTCGTTAGTCAGAGAGGAATCATGGGAGGATGCGCACATGTTCTTCTGTTTGTAGTCTGTGAGGATCACTATACCTTGCCACATGTGCCATGAGTTATTAATGCTAAAAAGTATTCCTCTAAATCCTAAAGTCAGTTTTTCACTTTTTGAATTGATTGTGGTTGACTTCAGTTCTCATTTAAAGGGGTCATATAATGGTACATGCACTTTTACAAGTTGATTGTACTGAAATGTGTGTTAGCAGTGCCTGTACACAACCATCATAAAATTATAAAAATCCATCCAGTGTTTTTTTTTTAATCTCCTTATTTGTTTTACCCTGTCTCAAATCAAGCCGTTCGACCGTGTGACGCCACATGGTCGGACGCCCCTCCCACGATGGTTGATTGACAGCAGTGTTTCAACACAGACCCGCCCTTGCTCGTGAGCGAGCTGTCAATCATAGTCCGCGCGTCATTGTTGATATACGCTGGAGCTGTCTATGAGCAGAATGGTGTCTAAGCGATTGTGGTGTTCTGTTCTCGGGTGCAATAATGAACACAGCAGTCATTTTGATGTTCCTAAGTCCGAACCGCTGAAGACACAGTGGCTGAGTTTTGCTTTTGAAGGGAATATTCCCCACGAGCAACGTCAATGTTTTCATGTTTGCGCGAATCATTTTTCACCAGACTGCTTTATAAATGAAGGTCAGTATAAAGCTGGTTTTGCTAAGAAGCTGCTCCTGAAAAAAGAATCGGTACCAACTATTCGTGTTCCTGCTGAACCTCCAGAAGAAGTGAGTGTAACGTTTAATTAACCTTTATATTAATCTTTATATTAATCTTTGCAAATCCCTAGCACGCTTCACGATGTATGTGGCTAATGTTTACATTCAGGGTACATGCATGTTTTCTATTTACGACGTTCTCAATATAATTAATAATCACACGTTTATAATGAACAAAACGTTATGGTTATTGTGTTATTACAAACTGTGTACGCAGGTATTAAAGTTAACATGATAACACTACACTAAGCTTACTTTTGTAGATGGTTTATAACGGTGTCTGTTAAGAAGTAATGTAAAAAATTTAAATAAATAAAAAACAGTTATAACTGCATGAAAATTAATGGTAACACAATACCTGCAAAATGCTGTTTACATCCTGCAAATGCATATGATCCAAGACTATAAATACTCTAATTGATGTTTTTCAATATTATGCCAGAATAAGTTATGTTATCTGATCACATATTTACTGCCATTCTTCAAAATATACCCTCAACTGTTGTCAAGGCAACACTCCACATGTGTTGTGTCAAAAACGCCCACAGAACAGAGGGGCGGGGCGAGCAAAGCTCACTAGCATTTAAAAACACACGCACTAAAACGGTGTGCTGAAAACAGAGCTGTTTTTGAGCAGGTAAAATGAGTGTTTTCTTACAATACTAATGAGAATTTTTAATTAAAGTATATTACAAACTTTCAATTTAGACCCTAAAGAATCATATTAGCTTGTACAAAAATGGCATTATATGACCCCTTTAAAGTATAGTTAGAATGCATTATCTGCCACTTTGATTAAAATATTAACTTCTCATAAATTATTTCTGGTTCTTCATAAATACATATACACTACTGTAAAATAATTTGGGGTCTGTAAGAAGGATGCATTAAACAATCTTTTTAATCAAAAGGACTTTTACATTGTTACAAAATTATATTTCAAATATGCGGTTCTTTTCAACTTTATATTGAAAAGCACAACTGTTTTAAACCTTGATAATAATAAATGTTTTTTTTAGCACTGAAAAAACAGAAGTAAAAAATAATTTTAAATTGTAATAATATTTTACAATGTTGCTAAATATTTTACAGATTTATTTTTTATTTTTTATTCTTTTTTTTTCAAATAAATGCAGTTTTGGTGAGCACAAGACTTTCTTCAGAAACATGAACAATAAATCCTACAGTCATCAACCAACTTCAGTAAACAAATATGTTTACTGAAGTTTGCTGAAATCTCTCATGAAGATTTATTTTATTTTATTGTTTAATTATTACTATTTATTTATGTTTTTATTATTTAGCTGTCAAATTAATGGCATGAATTATGAGACACAGCTTCTTGTTTTAACTATTTTAATATGTTTCAGTATCCATAATACTAACTTTACCCAATAGGTTCATCACTTTTGCTTAAACACAAGTTGATCCCATGATTTTTCTTGTGTTTATGATATTTTCATTTTTCATTTTAATAGCATTTACAGTCCATGGCTGGAAAATGAGCTGGCATTTTATGATTTTACTTTATTTATCAACTCTTTAGTAATGTTATTATTATCATGCTGTCATCCCTGATTGGATGACTGACCATATGTGGTTTTTGATTAGAACATCTTAGCATGCTCAACTTCAGGCTATAATTGTGAAAGTATTTTCCCCACATGTAGACTCTGGCTCCGCTGTCTCTCTGCTTGATTTGATTCTTAATCAATATATGTAGATCTTACAGAGATGATTGCTTACACAACTGCAGTTTTGCTGCTATAAACAATGGCCACAATATAGTCTTTAACCTTCCCTTTAAGCCTGGAGGATTTAGTACATATTTCAGGTGCAATTTTTCATCAGTAGCCCATCACAGATTTTAAATACCTATATTGTGTAAAATGGAACAACATGCTCCCAAAACACACAAATGGTCTGCAAAACAATACCCAGAGGAATCGCATGGTCAAATTCATTACACTGTGACAGATGATGAAAATATATTGAGACCATTGTAATTTGGTGCTGGAAAAATCATGATTTGGCCAAAAAAAAAAAAAAAAAGTTTGGAACATGCTGGTATTTTAAAGAATACTACAGCAGGGGAACAAAAATATCATTTTTTAATAAAAGGATATATATTTTTATAAGGATAGTAAGCAGCTACTTTTATTATTAAAAGTATTTTTACTTTATATATACAGTATTAAGTCATATATTATCTGTTACAGGACTTACAGACATGGTGCAGACATATTTTTAATAGGACACATGTGACAGCTTATTTCCTCTCTCTTTTCTATCACGCCTGAGGCCTTGGTTATGAAAAGTCAGCTGAGGATATTTTTGTGGGGGAAAAAGTGTCTGGTTGGGAAAATAGCTATGTTGAGATAAATATTTTTTGGGGGGAAAGCAAAGAAAGAAAATTAATTTTTAATTGATTACATTCCTCATGGATTAACAAAAAATTCCGACAGCAACCTCCCCTTTCCATGAAATTTCACAATGCTGGAACAATTACAGAGACTCACATTCCCAGACTCAAATGAATCTGAAAGCTATTTCTCATAAAAATTACCTGAGGCTCTGTTGGCGAGAAGGGCATTCCCTCTAAAAAAAAAAAAGAAAAAAAATCCAGCACACACAGACGTGACTGATTTGAACAATAAAACAGTATATTGTTGTTTAATAGTGCGATTAGTGTGGAAAGAAATGCAGGATGTTGTTTAAAGATGAATGACCCTTCTTTCACACAATGTTCCGATAAAAGTGGCTTGTTATCACTTTCATTGTTCCAGCAAAATCAAGGTGAGAGATGGAGAGGATGTTTCATAAACAAGAATGAACTGGGTCTCACAAAGGGACATTTCTCATTTCAGAACTAATAAAGTGTCTCTCCAATTTTTGGAGAAAACTGCACCGGGGCATCCAATATTCCTCTATTCACACAGCTGGAGGCAGGCACAATATATCTCTAATCTTTTCTTCAAAATATTTGTTCATGGGACATGATGTGAACACAAGAATCCAGTGCAGCTGTATTCATACCAACAGTCTGAACAAGTAGTTACAGAGCAAGAACAGGAAGTTATTTCTGCATAGGCCAAGAACTGCCTACTTAAGCCCAGTTCACACCAAGAATGATAACTATAAAGATAACGATATTAGTGTCCACACCAGCGGACAATATCGCTTGTATATCTAAGCACACGTGCGTCTGCCACTTTAAATTCTCCAGCTCATTATAGCAGGATGGATTCCAATTGGCTGTCAATGTTTGTATCGTTCATCAGCTGGAAAAAATTGTTCTGAAAGTGATTCAAACGATATCGTTTCTTTGTGCCTTTATCGTTATAGTTGTGGTGTGGACTCTGCTATTCTCTAATTTTGAGAACGATTTTTAGAACTATATCTTTATCGTTATCTTTATAGTTATCGTGCTTGGTGTGAACGGGCCTTTAGACGGGAAGAAATAGTTTGACTTTGACTGACATAATACTCTTTGTGGATAGTTAACGTGCAACTAAGCGCTTCAAATCCAATTTTTTCAGAGATTTCATCCTTCTAACACAAAAAACTTTGGCAAATAAGGTGATTACGTTATTCTTGACTAGTCACTAACTAAGTATGTTAATCTTTAAAGGGATAGCTCACCCAAAAATGACAATTATCTTTTTTTACTCACACAGAAGAAATTAATGTAGTTTGGACTGCATTCTGAAAAATGTCTTCCTTTGTACTCTACAGGAGAAAGAAAAACTGGTTTGGAATGGCATGACAATGAATAAGTTATGAATTTTCTTTGGGTGAATCAGCCCTCCAAAAAAATAATACCATATTGCCAAGTTGAAAGTTGTACGTTTTCGATCGACTAAAAAGAACCATCTCATACAAGTCATTAACTGAGAGGATTTTAAGTGAGAGAGTGAGAGGATTCTGATGTGCACGTTGTTGCACAGATGTCTGTTTATGTAACAGAGTGCGATGAAATGATTCACCGTGAAATCCACTTCACCTTAGAATAAAGAGATTCTTCTCATTCCATTAATGTCCCAGGTATTGAAAGCAATTTTCTTTTTCCACTCACACTCACACACACACACACACACACACACACACACGGATTCATCATAGCTATTTAAATTAAAGAAAGTTCAGATACTACTTTGGACTACACTTTTCATTCTCAGTGTATTGAAGAACAGCCAGCATTCAGATGACTTCTGATGACTTCTGATGAGGGGCTTATATATTAAATGACTGACTGTCTTTTAAGCAGTACAGAGGCCCCATTTTGTTAGCAGTTCAAGCTCGCCAAGGCCCTTTAAATATTCATTCATAAACTCCTGAAGCCATCAGTCCACATCAAACAGTCAGCCCACAGAAAAAGCACTGAGCAAAAGAGAAAAAAAACATGGGCATACGGTGCAAACAACACCATATACACACAGAGAAGTATAACTAAATATTTACGCTCTAAAAATATCACAGTCCTTCTCAGTTTGTAAGCTACAACATGTATAACAGAATAAATATTTTTACTTTTTAAAAAATAGAAATGCTACACTAAAACCTGTTAACCAATGAAGTCTAAGATACTTTACTATATGGTACAATTTTTACAGTAAAATGCCGTTTTCTTTTTCAGAAATAAAAAGTATTCCCAGAAGTCCGGGCCTGAATTATCATTTTTATTTAGATTTTACTTAAAACTTATGGTTTCCATATAAGGGAACTGAATGAGGACTGGAGGATTCAAGCTCCAAAAAGTAACAAATGAAATAGCTCATGCACTATATTGAAAGTCATATGAAAGTGTGAAACACCTTAAATTTTAATCGTTATTATCAGAAAACCTCTGCCGTCCCCATTCACTTTGATTGTATGGAAAAGATCAGCAAGGACATCCTGCTAAATGTCTCCCATTGTGTTTGGAACAACATAATGGTGAATAAATCATGACAAGACTTTCATTTTGGGTTAACTGTTCTTTTTAAATGCAAAAACAAGGGCTGTACAATGCGTTTGAAGTTACTGATCTCATACTCATCATCCAATATCATTGGTCAGCTGCCACCAGAATGAATGTCCACACCAACTGTGTGATTTAAAGTACTGAGATAAGACAGCAAGACTGCAGGCACTCTTCAAAGCACATCGGTGATTAGCATATTTCATAAAAATTGTATAATCTAAAACCTGGGTTGAGTGTTTAAGAAGAGAGAACTGCACTGCAAAATATTATTTACTGTAAAAATGCAGTGATGTTGTTACCATTACAGTGTGGCATTTTGTTGACTATTTTTTTAAATGGTATTGAGCTATTAAAAATTTGCTGATAATAATAGTACAGTTGAGGTTTATCATAAAATTCCTTTATTAACAGTAGTGCTATGCAACACAACACCATCTGTGTAAATTAATGCAGCATTCATAAGCTAAACATAAAATATAACAAGACACTTCGATGTACAACGACTAATACGAATAAGAGGAAACCATTTGTGTTCCACAGACATGACGTGGGTGACGTGGGTGAGCAAAAATATATAATTAATAATAATTTGTAAGTGAACTGTTCATTAAAGGATTTTATTAGTATTATTACAAAACAAGTTCAGTAGAGCTTTACATATAAAAATAAGTGTTTATTGAAGGAATAGTTAGAAAAAGTTAGAAAAATTTGCCCGGTAAACTCATCCAAAGGATATCCAAGTTTGATTTTTCGGCATGAACAGATTTGGAGAAATTAAGTGTTACATCACTTGCTCACCAATGGATCCTCTGTGGTGAATGGGTGTCATCAAAATGAGAGACCAAACAGCTGATAAAAAAAACATCACAATAATCCACAAGTAACACACACGACTCCAGTCCATCAATTAATGGTGCACTAAGCAATTTTTTTTTTTAACATTTGACCACAGTGTCGTACCGAGTCCCAAAACACAGTTGTAACCAATCAGCAGTATTGTAATGATAGAGAGGAGAGTGCTCAATTTGAGTGCACAGACGGATATTAGCAGATCGACTATAGATAGAGAGAATTGGAAGATAAAAAAAGAGGAAAATATTGGAGGAACAAAACATTAAAAAGAAGGATTACGACCTGGCAAGAGGTAAAACCCACGTAAATATTGGAGCAGCTTTCCAGCGGTGGGAATGGCTAGAATTGGACGCCGAGGTTGTTTCATTTTGATAGGTGAGTAACGCTGATTTTGCATTGTTTCACACAACTTATCTGTGTTGGCTTTTGTTTGAATATGCTTGTGTGTCATCTTCACTTGTTTCTGCGATTGTCGTTATGCCAGGGTTGTGTAAGTACATGTAGGGGGGAGATATAAAAATAGGGGATGAGGTCATGTTGGGCTATGGGCGTTTGTTTTGGTACTTTCAAATATCAACATCGTTTGGCAAAAATTGCTTAGTGCACCTTTAAAATCTCGTGAAGAGAAAAGCTGCATGTTCCAATCCATTGCTTCTGGCTAAAATGCGAGTCCTCTCTCTAAAAAAAAAAATAAGTCTGAATCAGGAGAGAAATATGCACAGATCAAGCATAATTCATCATTTAGGAGCAAAATCAGTCCAAAACTGTTCTAAACAAATACGTTGGTGGATTTTGATGTGAGGGAACAACAGGGGATGGACTTTTTCACTGTAGGTAGCGTTATTATGGTTTGGTATTTTGGCCAGAAGTGATGGTTTAAAGTTAAATGCCATAATGATGGATTTTTTTTCTTACAAACACACGGCTTTTACACCTCACAAGATGTTCATTCATGAACTGGAGTTGTGTACTATTGTGATGCTTTTATCAGCTTTTCTTTCATTCTGATGGCACCCATTCACAAAATTTCCATTTTTAGGTGAACTATTCCTTTAAATACTATATTTGACTTGTATACTTGTATGTTTATGCCTATAGCTGCCTGGGATATTTTTACCATCAGTAAAGACTTGTAATGCTTTTAACAGAGTTCTGCTGCTGATGTTAGTGACGGTACAGGTAGAGTTATCCAGTGTGATAGCAGGGCTTTAAGGTCAGAGAGGAACTGCTCACAGCCTCTTATTTCACACCTCCAAATTGTTCAAGAACCGTGTGAGAGAGTCTGTCAGCTCGGTAACCTGCACAAATCCTTCTCCCACACAAGTGTTACCTGGGTTAAAAGGGAAAACAGCCAGTCTGTAGTCTATGGGTTAGAGGCAGGGTGTAATTTTCACATTTAGATTCAGTGATGTGGATGAGCCTGGCAGATCAACAAACAACAAACCCCTAACACAAACACTGGGCTGTCATGGTGGTCCTGCAGGCTTCAAAATGTCTGACATCTGATGTGCTGTCTACACTGATTCCCTGTCTGAATGTCTCTCTCTTTTTTTCCTCCTTTTTCTCCTTCTCAGTCTTTTTCAGTGTGGAATGCCCCAGTTAATACACTTTGACATGACAGATTTATGCTTTTAATTAGTGGGACATTACAATAAGATTGTCAGGTAGTCATGAAGGAATGAAATGAAGAAGAATCTGTGTGATTAAAATGCAGACAGCGCTGTGGAGGATGAAAAGAGAGCTCACAGAGAGGATCCTGTCTTGCTGTGCTTTAAAATAAACTGGAGCACAAAATAGTTCCAAACAGTGCAAAAAGGAACCAGGGCTCAGAGACTCAGTATAGTGTCACACTTAATCTTGTTCTCGCTTTTATTTCAACCATTTACTGTAACATACAGACTCCACACAAACTTTGTTTTGTAGATCATTTCACCTTTAGGTGTGTTGTCTACTTTTGGTTCATAAACTTTATACTATAAGAAATGGAACTTATTTTGACTTAAACTATAGTTCAGCATGCAAAATGTCACCAACAGGGATGATGATATTATTTGCATACTGAATTTTGATTTTAATTTTCTTTCTAATTGTTTGTTTTTTCAGTAATGAAAGTGAAAGAGAACTGGGACTGTTAAGCTTTAATCAAGCTTCAAGGTCACAGAACCATCATAAATGTATCATAAAAGAGTCCCATTGCAACTCCGCTCTTTATTATAGTTCTTCTGAAGTCAAATGAGAGATTTGTGTGACCAAAAATGAACTGAGAATTGATCAGTCTGTATTATGAATGAGTCATTCAAGCAGTGTTTGTTAACTGGATCAGCTGATTTGTTGTAAAGACCTGCTTCAAAATTTCAATTTGACTTTCAGGCTCCGAATTTCAATTTTGGTAACCTTTTTTTCCATACTATGGAAGTCATTGGCTACCGCCAACTGTTACTGGCTACGCACATTCTTCAAAATATCTTCCTTTGTGTTTAACAGAAGAAAGAGTGATTTGTTTGATGGTGGTGAGTACTTGATGGTGTAAATTATGACAGAACTTTCATTTTTGGGTGAACTATGCCTAACTATTTCTTTAACCATCTATTATCTTTATTCTTTACACTGCAAAATACTTCAAACTGCTGATTCTCTTGCAAAGCGGAAACAAAAGTGCAAAGTTGCTGCTGCACTAAGAGTTCAACTTATAACGTCAACGCTATTCTTTTTATCTAATGTTAAAAATAGCTGTTTCTCAGGATATAGGGATATTCTGGTGCAGGTCTATGGGAGGTTAAAGCATGCTTATCCACAAGCAAAATACACAACACTGTAGTTTTACAATATACCACCAGGCAGCCTCCCCACAGCTGGGGTGAGCATTGCCAAGCATCAGTTTCTCTCTTTTTTTTCCACCTTTTCTCTATCTTTATCTCTCCCATGGGTGGACTGAATAAATTTCCAACTGTCTTTGCCGCCCTGACCCTCTGCTGAACCATCTACTTTTCAGAGCAGTTTAAATTGTGAAGGCAAACACTACACCACTGTCCCTGCTAAAGCAGCAGACTCTGCAGCAGCAGGCTGCCATCTGTAATATTAATGTCACTTACCTCTGCATAGCAATACGTGACAGGCAGAGAGTGAGAGGAAATCATTACTGCATCTCTTATGAAACATGAAGATGCTGACATTAAAACCTTCAATACTTGTCTTGGCTGTCTGGTTGGTTTTATTTGTTCTGAATGTTTGTTTCTGTGTAATATTTTTAGCTAGTATGAAATAAGCAATTAGCAGGATTTATATAATACTTTTGGAACAATCAGCCAATCAGTGTAGTCATGACATCTTCAGCTCCCAGATAATGAGTCACATGACATTTACAGCTTAGGTTATTGGATCAGAAACTTCAAACTGAACATCCATTAGTAAAGATTTTAAATGGCATAGCTTTCGAAGGGTCCTGTGTCATCTGTCATTGAGATGAATGCTAATACTAACAAGTTTTCTTCAGGAAATATAGACCTCCTTGGCGAACACAGAAAAGAAAACTGCTCGGTTCTCAACCAGAGGGCCAGGGCATATTAACAGTAAGACAAAATATGCTTTAAAATATGGTAAAACAGCTAAATAACAAGTCATAAACTGACATCATATTTAATATTTTAGTTTGCTGCCTCAACATTTCTTGAAAGAATTTTAAAAGCTTGATTTCTAGAACTGTAAAAGTCTTGGAAATTAATACACACAGCACCCCATATTGACAGAAAAACACATAATTGTTGACATTTTTGCAGATTTATTAAAAAAGGAAAACTGAAATATCACATGGTCCTAAGTATTCAGACCCTTTGCTGTGACACTCATATATTTAACTCAGGTGCTGTCCATTTCTTTTGATCATCCTTGAGATGGTTCTACACCTTCATTTGAGTCCAGCTGTGTTTGATTATACTGATTGGACTTGATTAGGAAAGCCACACACCTGTCTATATAAGACCTTACAGCTCACAGTTCATGTCAGAGCAAATGAGAATCATGAGGTCAAAGGAACTGCCTGAAGAGCTCAGAGACAGAATTGTGGCAAGGCACAGATCTGGTCAAGGTTACAAAAAAAAATTCTGCTGCACTTAAGGTTCCTAAGAGCACAGTGGCCTCCATAATCCTTAAATGGAAGACGTTTGGGACGACCAGAACCCTTCCTAGAGCTGGCCGTCCGGCCAAACTGAGCTATCGGGGGAGAAGAGCCTTGGTGAGAGAGGTAAAGAAGAACCCAAAGATCACTGTGGCTGAGCTCCAGAGATGCAGTCGGGAGATGGGAGAAAGTTGTAGAAAGTCAACCATCACTGCAGCCCTCCACCAGTCGGGGCTTTATGGCAGAGTGGCCCGACGGAAGCCTCTCCTCTGTGCAAGACACATGAAAGCCTGCATGGAGGACTCCAAGATGGTGAGAAATAAGATTATCTGGTCTGATGAGACCAAGATAGAACTTTTTGGCCTTAATTCTAAGCGTTTTTTGTAGAGAAAACCAGGCACTGCTCATCACCTGTCCAATACAGTCCCAACAGTGAAGCATGGTGGTGGCAGCATCATGCTGTGGGGGTGTTTTTCAGCTGCAGGGACAGGACGACTGGTTGCAATCGAGGAAAAGATGAATGCGGCCAAGTACAGGGATATCCTGGACAAAAACCTCCCCAGAGTGCTTAGGACCTCAGACTGGGCTAAAGGTTTACCTTCCAACAAGACAATGATCCTAAGCACACAGCTAAAATAACGAAGGAGTGGCTTCACAACAACTCCATGACTGTTCTTGAATGGCCCAGCCAGAGCCCTGACTTAAACCCAATTGAGCATCTCTGGAGAGACCTAAAAATGGCTGTCCACCAACGTTTACCATCCAACCTGACAGAACTGGAGAGGATCTGCAAGGATGAATGACAGGGGATCCCCAAATCCAGGTGTGAAAAACTTGTTGCATCTTTCCCAAAAAGACTCATGGCTGTATTAGATCAAAAGGGTGCCCCTACTAAATACTGAGCAAAGGGTCTGAATACTTAGGACCATGTGATATTTCAGTTTTTCTTTTTTAATAAATCTGCAAAAATGTCAACAATTCTGTGTTTTTCTGTCAATGGCTGCAATATAACAAAGAGTGAAAAATTTAAGGGGGTCTGAATACTTTCCGTACCCACTGTGTGTGTGTGTGTGTGTGTGTGTAATATATATATATATATATATATGCATGCATACACGCACTGTATGTGTCACAGAACAGCCAGGTCTCCACTCCAGCCAATCCCAGCGCACTCCCTCACCTGAATACTAATCGCGCACACACACACCTGCTACTCATCTGCACATTCATCAAGCTGACTTCAAAAGCACACGCATCACCTCACTCCAGTGTGCGGTCTCGTTTATGCGTAAAGGACGCATACCTTGCTCCTACGTACCCGCTGACAGGGGCGTATAAGCCATTTTAAAAGTGGGGGGATAGCTGTCAGGTGATGTGACCCTAAAAGGAAAATAAATTATATACATAATGTACAAAGTAAGTACATTCATGTTCATATAATAAATTCTAAATAAAATACCAATTGGCGTTATAGGGCACCATAGTTGCAATTTTGGGAAGGTGCCATGATGGCTTACAGGAACCTATTTTGTGATTATCATACTCAAATTTGAAAAATAACTTCAGGACTTGAGACTTTGAATCTATATTTGAGACCACTGTGAACATCTATATTTTCTGATGAAGTAAAAATATACTTTTTATGAAAAAGATTTTATGGACAATATTTTAATTACACTGCACTTGAACAATGTTTTTCTACTCCGGATAATTCTACTTTAAAAAATTTAGGAGCACCTTCTAATCAATCAAAAATTCTGATCAAAAATTAACCTTCCCATTACGAGGCGATATTTGATTCAGTGATTTACAGGGAATTTTGTTTTTACCTTAGTAATGGCATTTTTGTAACGTATGTAATCTTTTATATCAAATTAAAAAAAAATTATTAAAAAAAATCTAAAAAAAAAAATATATATATATATATATATATATAATTACAAATAAATAATAACAGAATAAAACAAGAATAAGAAGTAGATTAAGAATAAGTTACCAATCAAATGAAATCAGTATTTAAGAAATAAATTTGTACTACAGAGGTGGCACAGAAGGACACACAAGTGGCCTTGTAGGTGTATTTTCAGACGATTAATGAGGCTCAGAGGTTTTGAATTTTGATTTGATTTGATTTTTTTTTTAAATATAGAAATATTAAATGATTTAAATAACAGAAAAAGAGACACTTTAAAAATTAAACTAAAACGGGGGACGTGCGTTCTTTCACTGCATGTTTCAGTATTGAAATGCATGAAGAATGTTCAGAAAATTCAAGATATGGGGGCAAAAAATGTATACATTTCATATAGTTAATCACACGAAGATCGAGCGCCGTTTTTTTTTTTTTTTTTTGCTTCAGAAATCCTTTTGCTTCATGATTACAAATGTGATAACAGTTCAATAAAAAAGAGGTTAACATTAAGAGACTTACTTTTTTACACACCATATTGCCTGTTTTTCACCAACAAAAATAACTCCAAACACAGCCACAGCACTGTTTTCCCATGAGCTAATGGGAAATTAAATTATTGGAATTATGAAATTTTATTATTTTTATATAATTTAGTTTATGTGATTATAAAAGTATATCTGTAAATAAAAAGCTTGACAACAAGCATCTTTGTACCTAAAATCACAATAATTATCTTTGATTTTGTCTTGGACAGTGTTGCTTTGCAATCAAAATGTTAACACTAATTTAAAGGTCATTCCACAGAATTTTCCCCAAAATTTGCATCAAAATCGTGAAAAAGTCAGATTTCATTTGGCCTAGTTACAGCCCTTTGAATAACATTAGTAAATTTAAGAAGTAGCAGAGTGAAACAGATAACGCAGATAATCCTGTGAATGAAGGTGGAGCATTGAGTAGGAAATGGAATGAACAGTTCTTTCCTGAAGAAAGAAAAACGCGAGGGGACTGAGAAGGACAGCAGAGAGCGAATAACTGTAACAGCTGTGCACCAGCCCCAGTGCCTCTCCTCTCCAACACCGCCCAGAAAGAAACAAAGAGAGACGTATCATCTGCTGGAAACAGCTCTCTGAAATGAAAAACGTCACCTTGAATGAAGCATGAATTCCTCAAGCAGAACCGCAGATAGGACCGCAAACCAATTAGAGCTAGTCACATATTACCCATTTTGAAGCAGTAAATTCAGGTATATGGGCAGCTATGAATCACATGCTGGGAAAAACCATACAGATGTCAAAACAGATGTGGAAAGTCAGGACTGGGAAAGATACTTCTACAGTAATTTCAGAGAAAAGCAACAAAAAAGAAAAAGAAAAAAGAAAGTACATAAAATCTATTTTGGTGAACGTCTGTGCATATAAAAGTTAAAAATGGCATTGTGCTGTACTTGAAAGCATGGGGAAAGACATGTGGGAGGATTTATTATCTAATTTGAAGATGGTTACCAGAAAGGATATCAAAAGAATACACTGACATGAAATTATATTTAGTATTTACTTTTTCTTTTTTTTTTTTTTCTTTTTTTTTTTTAGATGATTTTGCTGGTGATATAAGCATGGTCAGTATTTCAATATTGCCAACAGGTTTCTTCTTTACTTACAGCATAACTTGCAAGTATGTGAATATTAAGACAGATTTATTTGAATAATGATTCTCTGATTTAAACTTAAGTAAAATTGGCTGTGGATTTGATTCATTTCTATAAATTGGTTCTACTGAACTCACGGTTTCAATTAATTGATTCAAATCTCAGATTCAGATATTGATTTGAGTATTCACAAATTTAGTGTAAAACTGATTAGTTCTTGTATTTTATATTATAAATGTTTATTTTATTTATTTATTTTTTTGTATTTGTACTGTATTTCTCTTATTAAATTAAACATTTTAATATATAACCATTTTTGTATTTGCTGAAGTGCAAATACAAAAAGTCTGAAAAATAAAAGATTTTTCCGTTGCATCCCCCTACCTTGAGAGCAGACATGTTTCAGTAAGCAGGGGTTGATATTCAGATCTGGTAACATCTGCAAATCTGTCTGAAGATGTTGCATTTTCTTACTTTCACACTGAAATTACAGCACGGTTTCTTTATCGTAAGTCATGCGCCAATGACATTTTGTTTTCCATCAAATGTTTTGTTATTTATCATTTTAAGTCCCTCTAACCTTTTTGGCACGCATAGCATGAGAGCTTTTAACCACATTTCTGTTTATGCTTTCTTTCCTTATCCATTCTTTTATTTACTGAAGTGCTTGTGGAGAAGTGTGGGGAATAAATTCATTTATTTCTCAAATGCTGAAACGAGATAAAATCTTTTGTCTCAGAGGCAGTGAATGTAAAATTGTTGATAGGAGAGAAAACCTGTCAGCAGCTGTTATGAAGGAAAATAGAACAGAGTGTTTCCATTAATATAAATGCATTGGTGTTGGGGCCTTGGGTTTATTGGGTTCTCCATTGGATCTGTTTATCAGAGCAATTATTCTCACAGTAGTGCTGCCAGTTTCATGGAGTGCCACGGAGTGCAGATGAATCTTTATGGCAGAATATAGAAGAGATTAAGCAGATGTTTAGGATGTGTTTATTTATTCATCCACATCTTTGAATCAGAAACTTCATAATCACTTAATTTTGCAAATGTTCGTTCTGTTTAGGGGGATTTAAAGTCATTTTTGTTACTCGGTGCTTTTTGAAAACTATTTAGGCATCTACCGAAAGTGTCTAACATGGTAAATGTGTTCTTCCTGTTCTATTTCAAAATAAATGTCCTTGTAAATTACCTCACAAAAGGGTTTTTCTTCTTGCTCACATGAAAAATTAAACAAATTTGCACTGCACATCTTTCAAGAACTGTCTTGTTTTCTCTCTTTCCCACTCTCTCTCTCTCTCATACTTTCTCTCTCCTTTCATCTGTCAACCAAAATACCTGTCAGTTGTGCATTCAAAAACAGCAGCTGCCTTTATGGGCAATCAGATGCGGGAGGAGATGCTGTCAGAATAACAGTGCAGACTGGGACACAAACACACACATTCACAAGTAACAAGTAACAGCAAACCATCTTTAAGGAGCCACTGTGAAACTATGAGTAATATTTTCCACCTAAAGATGATCAAGAATGACTAGACACAAACAGCTTTACTATTTAATCCTGTATTTAAGTGTATTAAGAGTGATGTTTCATTTAGTTTTTACATTAAATACTTTTATACCAGTTTCTCTGCAATGTTTTCAGAACATGCTCAAAATCTCAACTTCTCAACTAATGGTGTGAATTTGAGCAATAGCAGACAGGATAGGTACTCCTTACTGCAGGCTGTAGCACAATGACGTACTGAATTTAATCAACTACGCTGCAGACTTTCATGACATACTGGTTATTTGATTTGCATGTGCAATAGCATATAGCTTATTTGCAACTTTAATACTTTATTTGACCAAAATAGATTTTATGGTTAGGATTACTACTAAGTATAGAGGTTTTAAATAATGCCATTTGGTATGGAAAATTATTATAAATAATTAAAATTTAGAATAATTTATTGTTATTGTAAATTTTATTATTATTATTTACAATAATAACTATTGAAGTTAATCACTCAATCAACAGTCCCTAAACTAGTAAAATCGTCCTGAATTTAATTTAAAATACCAGTATAATTTGGTGGATTTTTTTAACATAATTCTTGGAAATAAAATAAAAATGACATACATTTTTGATCGAAATCTGTAATTATTTACTTCTATTATTTTCTTATCTTTGCCATATAGCTTAAAAGATTCAGCTATGATTCTTTTTATTTTTCTCTGTGTTATTTATATATATTTAATAATTTAATAATTAATTTATATATATTTATATATATATATTTTATGAAAGTTCTTATTTAAGAAACTAATGATAATGGATAAAAAGTGTGAAAAATGTGTATCTTTACATTTCATATAATGGTGAATTAAATGTAACAAGTAAAATGAGTGCAGTCTCTGAGATACAATACTAATTTGTATAATAAAGTCAATGCAATCTCATGACCAATTCGTACGTATTTTACGGCTAATTCGTACGACCTCATTCGAACGATTTTGTATGATTTCTCTAAACCCCAGTGATAGGTAGGTTTAGGGGCGGGGTTAGGTGTAGGTCATTCATACAAATTCATACGAATTGTGCAATTCGTAAAATACGTATGATTTGGCAAACACTGTATGAGGTCGTACAAATTCATACGAATTAGCCACCTCGTAAAATATGTACGAATTGCTACGAGATTGCGCTGAATAAAATATAAACATCATTGCAGATGCTCACTCTTCATTGATATGTATAATATTGATGAATACACCTAAATGTACAGTTCGATGCATGCTCCTTAAAATCAATCTACCACCAAGCACTAGCTTTCTCAGAATGTTTTTGAATCAGTCATTAATTTTGCAACTCCATTTGGTGCCACTAGGAGTGCTGTATATATATATATATACATAAACATATAAACAAGCTCTATTCAAAGCAAAATGGAGACTATGTTGGCCACATTTTCAAAAACATGGCACTTCTTTGTTGATTTATGACGTAGGCAGTATTTCGGTTACAATAACAACTTGTGTACCCGGCTCAACCTTGGATGGGCCTCAACTTTCTCTGTCCATAAAGCTTCCCTCATTCCAGCACGTAATAAAAGAGGAAACACTATACATATGACTGTCACATCCCAGGGGGTTCAGGAAATCAGACAACCTCATGATGTCTGGAGGCCGGGCAGGGAGACGTGGCTTTATGCTTGCGTATGATGTTTTATGTCAGTGATTTGTGCCTAGAATTTATGCCAGAGTCATTGTAGTCAAGTTCCTGTCTCTGCCTCCTGTCCAGTAAATCACAGCCACAGCTGGAGCTTTAATCCTGCTCCAGTTAAAAGAAAACTCACAAAACATAAAGAAAGCCCAGGGACACATATAACAAGACCGAACGAACTTCTGGCCCTCAGGCCACAGATGCACAGGCCTTTCCAATGAGCTAGTGATGGACAGGGATGCTTTGAGAATCACAACAGAAGAAACTTCTGAAATGTGTTGGGTTTAATTTATTTGACATGACATCGTAACGTTTTAGAATATAGGGGAGTGTAAAATCAGAGGATAATGTTGGATTTTTCGTGTGCTTGCTTGTCAGATATTGCAAAATAAGCTATATTAAGCCTCATAACAGTCTACTAAAAAACCTGGAAATGTGCACACCAGTCAGTCATCAATATACTGGATTAATTCCTAAGGCTGTGTAGAGATTAGACAGGCACTGGGAGTTGGAGACGAGCTCTTAACACACACACGCACACACATATTTGATGTTCAAATACGCACGGTCATGACCTTTCGTTGCCTCCAGAACCATTTTTGTCATCACTCTTTGATGAATGACACCAGGCGCATAAAAAGTAGGAAGAGAAGACGTATTCTAGAATGAGGTTCAGGGAGTGAAATTTAACTCCAGCTCCGGTCCGTCAGAATTTAAGCAGCTTTATGAGGTTCCTTCAAAAATCTGTCTTGTATTCAGATTGGATGGTTAGCTCAGTTACACTTTTATGAGGTCAGTGATTTTGTTTCATCTCTCTGTCTGATTAACTAAGTTTTCTGTAAGTATGTTACAGAGTACAGAGCCCTAAATGGGACGTGGTGATAGAAAAAAAATATGAGATGGGAGGAAAAATTGTATTTCAATTCCTCCTACTGCATATTATTTCCATCACAAAAGTTTTGTAAGCAAACACAACAGTTCAGTGAATGAATGCAAAGATTCTCGGGGGAATGCAAAAGTTTTGCAAAAGACTGCAAAAGCATTGAAATATAATTTTCCTCCCACCGCATATTTTTTTTTTCCATCACCATGTCCCCTTTGGGGCTCTGTAAAAAAGTGCCAACAGATTTTAGTGCTATATGTTTCCCTGCTACCATTGTTTTACAATATAATTGTTTAATATATTTTGAATAGTCAGTTGCATTTAGTTTACATCAGAGACAGGCAAAGCTGCTTGTGACAATTGTAATAAAATTGAAGTTGAATAAATTCTCCCTATTAGGATTTATTTTGAAACTATTTTGAAACACAATTACGCATATGATATTGATTTTATACAATAGGTCAACAAACAAGACATTAATACTGAACATATGTGACCCAGGACCACAAATCCAGTCATAAGTAGCAAGGGTATATCTGTAGAAATAGCCAGAAATACATTGTATGGGTCAAAATGATTGATTTTTCTTTTATGCCAAAAATCATTAGGATATTAAGTACAGATAATGTTCCATAAAGATATTTTGTAAATTTCCTGCCGTAAATATATATAAACTTCATTTTTGATTAGTAATATGCATTGCTAAGAGCTTCATTTGGACAACTTTAAAGGTGATTTTCTCAATATTTTGATATTTTTGCACGATCAGATTCCAGATTTTCAAATAGTTGTATCTCAGCCAAATATTGTCCTATCCTAACAAACCATACACCAATGGAAAGCTTATTAATATGTATAAATCTCAATTTAAAAAATTGACCCTTATGGCTGGTTTTGTGATCCAGGGTCATATATATTATTTTTGACACATTATTGATGACCGTTGCGTCATCTATTTTTGCTCAGCCAATGAAAATGGTTCCAAGCGAAGCTACAGCATAATGAAACAGTTGCAAGGTTTATCCTATTGATTCAAAGATTAATGAGTCACTGAATCATTTGCTCAACTGATGCAACTGGTTATTTGTCGTTTCATTTCTTAAACATAAATCCGTACCTTAGAGTCACTAGTTACGTTCCTGAATAAACTGAATCATCTGAATAAAAGACTCAATGACTTACAATATATGAGATTTGTTTTATTCATCTCTAAATGAATCAGTGTTTTTGAACATTACTAGGCTGAAAATACAACATGCATTTAACATTAAAATCAGGTTGACTCATCGACATACCTCATTTGATTAAAATCCTAATGTCTGACTGATGTCTTTCACATGTTTACACCGATGATTTAGCAGTGAAATTTTAATATACTGTGAATATTTTGCATCATGCAATATGTGCAACCTACAACTGATCTCAAATATATACAGTACCAACTCCACACTTCATACAAAAGTTTCTTCCTCCCCAAGGTCAGTGATGCATTTAGCCAACGTGTTCATTTCCTTTCTGCCACCGCAGCATGTTCTGGCTAAACGCAGCAGTTTTCATACACCCCAAGAAATGAATGATGGACTTGGATCACATCGAACGAGAGATGTAAAGGTGGGAGGTTAAAGCGCAAAATTTTTCAAGCATTAGCCCATAATTCATCCCATTGGGAACCCAGTAATTTCTGATGATACTATGACATTTACCAGCCAACCACAAGCCAGGCTTTGGTATAAATAGACACACAAAACTCTTGCAATGATGTAAGTCACAACCACTAAATTGTCAGCTATATTCAGAAAAAGCCTCAATAAACACAATGTCTGGCATCATGCTTTTAGTCACCGAAAATGTGAGGATTTTGCCTGGTCGTGCCAAAAGTACAAAAGCGGTTTGCAAGACAACACAAAGAATACCGCCACTACGCCTCAGACTCTTTTGCGTTTTGGCTCTTCTGACATATAAAAAAAAATATGCCAAACCAGAATGCCGTACAATATTGAACTGCCACAAATCACACAGGCAGATGCCCTGAAGCGCAACTAGCTACAGAAAGTGGTTTCCTCCTGCAAGATGGAGATGGTGAGAGATGGGAGATTGTCTTTGATTTTCTGCAAGGGGGATGTGGAACCAGTCTCCATGGCAGGGTCGGCCATTGTCAGCGCACCTCATAAAACCCTAATGAAAGGTGGCAGGGACAAGGCATTTGCTTGTGTGCGTGCGTCTGTGTGTGTATGTCCTTGCCTGTGTGTTTACGACAACAAAGGGGAAATGAAAGCCCACCACATGCTCTCTTTCTCTAATCTCAGCATAGAAAGTGAAAACCAACAAAAATTGCACCACAGAGGTCTTGGCAGGAGTTAATGGAACTGAACCTGGGCTTTTCTCTTTCAGAGCTATAAAAGTTGCATTCACACAGGAAATCCTCATTAAATTGGCCTGAAATTTCAGATGAAATACAGATGAGAACAACAACAATAATGACATAATGAGAAGGGTTTCCATGGATCACACCTTATATGACTCCTTTAATTTAAAAACACACTGCTGTTCAAAGGTTTGAGGTTCACTGTAAAAAAAATTCTGTAGTTTTTACTAAATAATTTTGGCAGCTGTGGTTGCCAGAATAATTTTGTAAAAAATACAGAAAAACTGTAAACACATTTACGGCCCAAAACTGTAAATTTTACAGTATAAAACTGTCATTTACAAACAAGAAAATCTGAATATAAACCAGTAAATTCAACAACACACACTGCTATTAAAATCTGTTTTGTACTTTCAACATACTGACAACCACCATAATAATGCAGGTGGTAAAAGAGAAAGCTACATGAAGAATCACCACAAGTAGCTTCACCACAAGCAGAAATATATACTAATATATAGAAGGTGCACAGTCATTCATGCAAACAAAAAAACACCATCATGGTAACACACATGATACTTAAATAATGCAATAAACTTTCATTAAACAAAAGATGTAAGAAAGCCCAATTGTACATAACTGATAACAAAAACTATAAAAAAAAACATGATTATTTAAACAAAATACTTTCAAATATGGAGTGTCACGCAGGGAATTCTGGGAATATCAGTTTACAGTTTTTGACTGTAAATTATACATTTATTTGTTATTTTTTTACTTCTAAAAACTGTACAATTAACAGCATTTTACTGTAAAATGTCTGGTTAGATCTTTTACGTTTTTTCCCTGTATATAGTACAGGAACTTACTGTTAACCTATTAACAGTTTTTTTCTGTAGCGTTTTTATAAAATTTAACAGTTAAAATTACAATTATTTTTTACAGTGTTGGTAAGATGTCTTATGCTTACCAAGGCTGCATTTATATAATCCAAAAAAAAAAAAAAAAAAAAAACAGGACTATTGTGCAATATTATTATAGTTTAAAATGTGTTTCAGTGCAAAGTAAATCACTTTGGATAATAATAAAAAAAATGCATAAACGTGAAAAAAAATTACTGTTTATTACCGTTAATTGAAGTTTTTTCATAATGTATTAGCTAATGTCAACATGATGTCAAAATGTAAAAATGTATTAGTATATGTAGAAATAACCAATAACCAGGAATTGTGCTACATTCATGAATGATACATTAGATTACTGAGGAAGATGTGTGCTATTACTTTTTTAGACAAGATGAGAAACAACTTGCATTGAAGACTGAACTTAAGCCCTATGGAGTGACTAAAATACCAGGTTCTTTTGACTTTTACCAGTAAGTAAACACCTAACAACCCTCAACACCCTAGTAAGTGCTTAACAACATGCTAACAACCAATCAGAACACTCTACAACCACAGAGCAAAACCCTGACAAGCACCAACAACAGCTTAACATTGTGCTAGTGAGTTTTATATAGGCAAACACCACTCCAATTTTCTTCAGAAAAAAAATCTAGTTTGTCATTAGCTGATTAAGTGGGTGATGTCTAACTCCATTCCCAGATCTTTTTACCCCATGGAAATTGAATGGAAAAGGTCAAGCATTGCCCACTAACTGTCTCCGTGAGCTATGTTTAGAAGTTAACTCGGGGCCACGGTGAGGTCATGACCCACCAGAGCTGAGGGAAGGCAGTACTTACAGCCAGCCTGTGTTTACCCCTATTATGTTGGTTTGAAGGGTCATATCAAGTTACTGCCAAACACTCATTTATCACAGAGCCATGATAAACAACAGACACCATTTGTCAAATACAATACTGGATTTCAAACAATTTCCTGTGACACAGGAGGACGGATGCTGGATGAACTTCCTACCTCAGCATATATGTCACTCTATGTTTAAAAATAAATGATTAAATGTCTGACACAGACACCTATGTCAGAAAATATTGGGAAATATCTGACCTGCTCCATAGTTTTGAGTGTTTTGAAATACAGAAACAAATTTTTAGTTTTATGCACTGAATGAAAAAAAAGAAAGTGATTTATCTATTGTTTCTCCAAACTGTTGTCCAGATATCCATTAATCATATGATAGTGGCTGTAATTTAAACTTGTTATTGAGAAAATGACCTTTAATTAACAATTTTTCTGATATCGTTTGATTAGGAGATATCTGCAAATAACTACATAGGCATATATTTAACAATATATTTACAATTTTAGCTATGATTTTGTGATATGCTCTTCTCGAATGTTTTTTTTTCTATTTATACTGAGGTAAATGTAACTGCAGGTAATGTGTCGTTAACAAGCTGTTTTGATGAATGAATATTTTGCAGTTGAAACATGTAACACTAGAGATTATAGATTTCAGTAAGTTGTTCATTCATGTATTTTTGTGCAACTAGTAGTAGGTGGACTAGAGAAGCAGTTCACACGTGCTCCACATTTCCATTTGAGCTGAGGCAATTGTCTGCCACATCAAATGTGCAGTCTTCGGTCACTTCTGACCAAAAAAAATTTACATTTTGAAATTTTACAAATCGTAGCTTCATAGATATGGTACGAAACTTGGTGACTTATGGCACTTGGTAAGTGAACACACCAAAAAATTGAGAGCATGATTTGAAAAAGCTAAGTGCTCGTAAAAAAAAAAAGTCACACTCGTGGTCTTTGGTCAAAAATGACCAACCATAGGAAATGAATGGGAAATGACAAAAAAAATAAAAAAAGTAAAATACAGAAAATGTTTGTGTGTACAAATCTACAAATCCACCATGATGCAGAAAAAAAAAATGGTACAGCAATGAAGGGTTGAAACTCTAAAACATCTAGAGTGCAAAATCAACACACACACTTGTACACACACCTGTCCCATGTCGAATTGTGCCGAATTGTGCCTTTCCAAATCCATGGTAAAATGAAGTAAAAAAAGGACCAAGTTCTTACTAAAGGGGTCTGGCACTTCATTAAATATAAAGTTAATCCACTCTTTCATAATGTTGGGATCAGAAGGAAGGTGATGCAAAGACTTTTTCCACAATTTTGCATTGTATAGCATCTTGTTGTCTTCAGAGCCATCTTTATCTTTTGGTTTATGCATAGACCCGCGTTCGCCTCTCTCGTAAACACTACATGTGCGAATAGGTGTGCGGGGCTAAACAGGCAGTGATGTAGAAGCAGGCATTGATATTCTTCTGCAGACGTGGTGTTTAGCCACACTATTACGTCATAAAATGGCACATTCCACAAGCTGTCATTTTAGCAGATTGGCTTCAATGTAAGCTGTTTTTAGTTCTGTTTTAGGAGGAAGTTTTAAGTTCTGAAAATGACAGGATATTTTTATAGTACAATGACCCCTTATATGTGACCCTGGATGACAAAACCAGTCTTAAGAATTATACACCATCTGAAAGCTGAATAAATAAGCTTTCCATGGTTTGTTAGGAATGAACAATATTTGGCTGAGATACAACTATTTGAAAATCTGGGCCCTTATTCATGAAAAATCTTAGTGCTAAGAGCTGCTCCTAGTAGCAATATTCTAAGAAAATTCTTAGAAATGTGGGTGTTTCCTCTTAAAATTAAAGAAAAGATCCTAGTAAAGAAAAAAGTAATTCAGAAAGCATCTTAACCCTTAAAAGAGGTCTTAAGGTCCAAAATGGTTAGGAGTACGAACAAGGACTTTTAAGAGGCTTAAGAGTTTCTTTAGCAGCGGAGAAAATGGACTAAACATGAAGAGGGAGAAGAAATGTGTTGCACACAATGCATGATAGTGAGTTAATAAGATGCTACATATTAGATCGTGCAGGAATCATATTTGTGACCGATCTTATTTGAGACAAGCTAATATCTCCGACACCATGCAGAAATGATACAGTGCCAGAAATGGACATAATCACTACATTAACTATATTAACATATTTGGCAACTGGAAAAATGCAACTCTGATTTGGGTCTGTTACAGCACTTTCAGAACCTCATTGTGTCGCTGTTAAAAAAAAAAAGAATATATATACATATATAATGTGTGTGTGTGTGTGTGTGTGTGTGTGTGTGTGTGTGTGTGTGTGTGTGTGTGTGTGAGAGAGAGAGAGAGAGAGAGAGAGAGAGAGAGAGAAAGAGAAAGTGTACGATAAAACAGGAAAAAATACGCATGTAATTTCAAAGTGAAGGCTTATAATAAACCCTACGCTTAAAAGCGCTCTTTTGTTTCCTTCTTGGACAACTAACCAATCACAGTCTTCAAAAGACAGTGTCATCGCTAGCAACGGGGTCAGCTCCACCTCCTCACTAAGATAAAAAAAGTTTTTGCGTTTTCCTCGCTCAGAGTTACTCTCAGATTGGTCCTGAATCACTTTTAAGCTAAGACTCCTAATTAGAAATTTTTAATTAAAAAATATTATGACTCAAAATTCCAGTTCTTTACTTATAATCAAGTTTCTCCACAAACGTCTGACTGTGACGCTCGACTGAGAATGATGTCACACATAGTCAGCACTGTAAATATATAGTAGGCTAATATTTGTTGTACTTTGGGAATGATGGCTGTGTAAGAGCCTACATTCCTAAAGTCTGAGGTGTTAGAAAGGGTAAAGGTAATCTTTTATTGGTCTCACAGCTCTGTGCCGTCTAAAAAAATACCCTACAAGCCAGACTGCTTTGACTTTTATGAAGGTGGGATGAATGGCTCAGGTCTCACAACGTAAACACAGACTTCCCTGAGCTGCCGAAAGACTGTAATGTTTACATGTAACAAGTCAGCCCTACTTCTACCCTTTGAATGAGGCTGAGACTTTAATTCATCATTAAACCTCACATCATAAGACATCCAAGAACAGCTTAATCCTTGTTCATAGAGAGCCATGGGGACAATGGGGAGAATGGGCGGCAATTATAGACATTAGAGGATTCTCCAGTGCTTTGTAAGAAGAAAAAAATGAATCCCCACAATGAAACTGTGGCAAAAAAGTATTTCTGGCATGGTAAAATGTTTTTCTTCCATTTTACAGGATAATGGACAGATTTACACACTTGCTTTTTGTCCTAATGCTCACTGCAGCATGACCTGACAAAATGAATTCAGCTCCAGTGCTAAAGGACAGAGAGAGCTAGAGAGCAAAGATAGCGTAAATGGGGTGGGAAACAACAGCCAATCATGTGTCTGAAAGGGAGAGGGACTTTTTTTAGGCCAGGCTGCTGCGTTTACGCAAACTGAGAGTGCCCGTTCCCCCCCTTGGCACTTGCACACACCATGTAGGACTATGTACACTAATACTGAAATCAACACTACTCGGATTTTCTGGAAGCATGTCAATGGCTTTACAACTGTACAGTGCACACAAGCAAACACCCACACTACTGATATTCCAGCCAGGTGTCTTTCTGTGTTAACCTATCTGCTTTGTACTCCTACAGGAAGTGTGTGTGTTTAAGCATTTAAATATCTGTGGTTTCATTCTGTGCTGATACGAATGATCTCTCTGACTCATTTTTAGAATGTGTGTATCTACAGGTGTTCCAGCATATATTTGAGTGTGTACAGCCTTTTGGAAGCCCATTTCCACCTCAGGAAAATAATAAAAAGGTAATGGCAACTATATATCTCACAAGTGTGACCAATGTAACTTTATATCTTCCAGTTGCACATTTAAGCCTCTCACAATTAACTTTTAAAAAAATAAATAAAAAAGTAACCCGAGCACAGACTTTCTTACAGAACTGGGGGGGGGGGGGGGGGAGAGATCCAGGGCAGTGAAATGAGAGAGGGGAAAAAAAAAAAGGTCTTGAAATGCATTTTTTTTTTTTTTAAGTTGAGCTGTTAAGTTTTAACAGGACCACCACATTTTTAGAATGCTGTGTCATGCACAAGATGCTGCAAAAGACGCAAACGCAAAAGGTCAAAGACGTCCAAAGTCCAATGAAATGCAAAAATGCAATCTGTTTGAATGGCCTCTTATGCTGCATTACATTCAACTTGGAAAGTGCAACAGAACGCCGTTTGAAATCTGATTTTAAGCTTGGAAACTCAATTGCGGCAATGACATCAAAAAAAAAAAATTGGTGCACTCTCAAAAATAAAAGACATACATTTTCAAAAGATGAACTTTTGTACCTTTTAGGTATCAATATGGACCCTTTAGGTACAAAGGTGAACCTTTTAAAAAGCTACTGCCCAACTGCTTTCGCAACTTTACAGTATTTCTAAAAGTGTGGTTTTCACAGAGATGTGCACTGTTAATGATAAACATGCACTTAAAGCAAATACAAAGCTCAAAAATTGTTTACATAAAAGTTTGTTTTCAATTGATAATTTTACAACAGCAAAACAAAATGTTAGCATTATTATTCTTCCTCAACTTTTCTAGACTCCTTTTATATAATGTTATCTTCTGAGCATCATGCAGTTAAATGACTATCTCTTATAAGTCGGAGATGTCAAATAGGAATATCTCATATTAACCCTGAAAGTATGAATGAGGGTTTGATATATTGCTCAGATCACTCTTCCTTGAAGCTGCTTTATTAAGACTACCTGGATTTCTACCACTACTGGTATAGTCTCCAGGTCTAAGGTTTCAGCTCTGGTCCCATACTTGACTGTGCTTTGATCTTATAACTTAATTCTGGCTTTTGCCCAACCATATACACCTAGACTCCAATAACCGACCATACATGAGCCAACTCTCTTTAATTTTACAATGTATAACTCATTTTTATTGCATCCCCACCACCCCACTCCACCCCAGCCCCAGCCCACACATGCACCTTATCAGATTACACAGTAATCACTAAACACACATTTATATTCACAATTTAATCACACACATACATACAGAGACAAACTCTTGTGTTGATATAAGCACACACACATACACTCACATATATATAGTTAGGCCCTAACACAGCGCACACCATAATTGCATACTTGGCCTTGGGCCTTATAAAACAGCGTAATTCCTTTCCTCAGTCTAGGGCAGAGAAGGGAAAGTACAGAATAATAGCAGAAAAAGATCTGTAAGGGTGTTTCAAACTATTTGTCGGTTCAGTTTGTATCACGGCGCCTTCGTCTTAAGCCTGGTGGCTGAGTTTGCCACCAAAGCTCCATTTGTTGGGAACATTTGACAAACGTTCCCAGCTTTTGAGCGATGATATAGCGCAGACGCAGCGAGCTGTCACTGCGGCGTGCCGGGAGGGCGTGCGATCAAGGCAGAGAACAAAAAGACAGTGAAAAAAGGGACAAAAGAATTCCAGCTATTTTCTAATATAAATTTAGCTTTCAATCTCGCTCTGCCCCACCTGGTAATGCTTTTTTTATGGCAGCCTTATAAAATTGCAAGGATAGGAGAAAGTTGATGATGTGCTGTGAAAAGCAAGGCTAAAAGAGTGAATTTAAGGGCGGTAGGTGAGGTTTTGTGAGGCAGAGGATTTAATGTGCTATTTCAGATAAACCGTGAGTGTATTGGTGCGCGCGACAAAGACAGACAAGCACTTAGCGGCAAAATCCAGCAAACAACATTTTACAGACAAGCTGCGGATTAAATACGGATTAAATGAAATAACCAAGTTCTGATGAAGCAGTTTTATTTAAATGGCTCATGGTTATTCATAAAACAATTACTGCATATTGAACCTTTAAAGCCATGCTGTGGGTTTCAAGATAAAACACCAAAGCAAAGCTAACGTCACAACAGATTATGGAGCGGCATTTGTCGTCCGCATCTTGGGAATGCAAATCAAGATAGAGAGTCGGGATGGCAAAAGGCAGAGGGAAAATCAGAGGAGGAGAAAGAGTCAGAAGGAAGACATGTCAAATCATTGGCAGTGTTTGTTGTTCATTTCAAGCCCATCGCGAGGAATCGAGTTGGCCAGAATCCCTTTGATGAAGTAAGAGCTACGGCGCCTCAATTTATTTGATGCTGCTTTGATAGTGTCATTCGGCTTTTTGGGCCCCTCTTTTATCCAGGAACACCCTTAGAAGAGCTGCTGAAAATCAGGAGGGATGATGAGAGGTGAAAGAAGGAGGCTATACATAATCCATAACTAAAATGTTCAGTCAGTCAGCTCCATTTTTTATAGCACTTTTTTTTCTTACCTTTTTATGAATACAGTACTGCACACATTTGGACATGAAGTACTATTCATTTGATATACAGCTTTTTGCATACTCTATAGTAGTGGAGTATGCATATTCTGAAATTGTTGTGTTTTTACTCAAATAATTACATTGTAGTGTTTTTATATTTGATTTGATCTGTCATCCTAATGCAGCTCAGTAAAAATATGTATATGTAATATAGCTTGGAAAGCTACGGTTTCAAATTACACATATGTACTGTCATTTAAAGGTGATCAGCAACCATTTATAATGTTATAAAATATTTCAGTTTCAAATAAACGCTTTTCTTTTAAACCTTCTATTCATCAAAGAATCCTGAAAACAAATGTATCACAGTATTCCCAAAACATATTAAGCAGCATAAATGTTTTTCAATATTGACAATAAGAAAAAGCTCCAAATCAGCATATTAAAAAGATTTCTGAATGAGACTGGAGTAATGGCTGCTGAAAATTCAGCTTTGCCATTATAGAAATAAACTAAAATTATACTGAAAATTTAAAAGAGAGGAAAAACAGAAAACATTTTATATTTCATAATATTATTGTTTTACTATATTTCATATAAATCCGGCATGCAGATTTTATTTAAAAAAAAAAAAAAAAAACAACATTAAAAATCTTACCAACTCCAAACATTTGAACGGAATAGTATAAAGTAGCTTCCTCAAAACTGGTTCTTGCATTGCTTTAGAGTCAATGCATTAGCATTAACATGCACTAAACAGCCAAAACAAGGCTAAATCTGTATTCAGGAGTGCAGCTCTTGAGGAAACTTCCGTTTGCGTAACAGGGCCTTTGTTGTTTCTGTGACACTGGAGTGGACTGGCGTTTAGCGTGAAGTGAAGTGAAGGAGCTCAGGGTCAATCCCACTTGAGCACGGCCATTCTTCGACATAAACAAGCAGGGAGCAGCAACAAGAGCTCAGAGCAGAATTGGGAGCCAGTAGCCAGCAATCAGCCCAGTACAACCCATAAAACAGCTCTAAGCTCAACAGCCACCTCATGCTTAGGTCATTACCACCTGTAATGTATTTTACAAGTAGCAATTTCACCATGATTTGAGGTACTCCATGGATTGGAAAGTTATAAAACACAGTTTTATACATTTGACCCTAAATAATGAATCTGGTCAATCAGCATTTAGTCAGCTAAGGTGAGTTAAGGGAGATCCAATTACAAGGTTTGTAAAGTTTAATATCACAGCTGCACAAACTACACCTGCAGTTCAGACTGCAAATAAATACTCGCGCTATAACTCAAATAGCATAACACCCTTTCAGAAAATGAAAATGACCCTTTTAAATGCGATCCTTGTTTTTAATTAAACATCCATTTAAAACAGGCCATTGTTTTTCTGTTTACAGTAGGTTTTCCAATAGCCGTGTGATTTAAGGCCTCAGTCGTTCCACGGGAAATGGAACTAAACTTTGGGGTACGGCTAATGCGGAGCAAAGAATAAAAGATTAATGTTGTCATTAAATTTGAGCTTTGGCTCATTAGCCCTTCGACGCTGATGCATGTAATCCAGTATAGTGCTAATTAAGTCATAATTATTTTGATTGCTTGTTTTTAATTAGTCAGATGAAACGAAGCTAGCCCAAAGTAGCCTACTGGCTGAATCAGTATTGGTCCATGAATCAATTCTCTGACAGTCTTTCTCACTGAAAAGCCTTGTGGAGTAAGAACTTGCTAAGCTTTCCATACACATAGAAAGACAGAGGGAAAGATGGCAGGAGATAAATATGCTTGTTTGGAAGTGAGAGAGAAAGATGCTGAGATAAAGCAAATGAGAAAAAGAGAGGGAATGTTTGGATGAGGCAGCCACAAGTCAGAACTGAGGCTGGTTACAATGTTGAAAAGCCCTCATGGGGCGGCCATTTTGAGAGAGCGTGTTTGGATGTCCCTTATTGAAGAGATGCAGGCACACATGTGTGCTTCAGATAAGAGCAAGAGAGAGAGAGACTAGGAAGGAGCAAATTTCACGGTCGAGCTCACTATCTGCACATCACTTTGCCACAGCTGTTATCCTCTCATAAAGTGCATAGAGTCATCTGTCATGTGTCACAACAGCCTGTGAGAGCTGGAGCCCTTCTTGTTGTGATGTTATGAAAGTTTGCGCTGCTACAGCTTTTGGTTGGCATTGGGCGCACTGGTCAGCTGAGGCAGAGCTGCACACAATGATGGATTATGGGCCAGGTCAATGCTGTCAGGGGGCTTGAGCGGAGGGGCTTGCAGTGGAAACAAGGTGCTGAAAATGTGAACCTGATAAACATCGGGCTCCAAGACTATTAGCGAAGAAATGGTGGACACAATTTATTACAAATTATATTAACATTATCACAAATTTGCTTAGTAGTGTACACTCAAAAAATGAATTCATTACCATTTTAGTTACATTTTTACACACAATTTAATTTAGTTCATTCAAAATAAATCTGTTTATCTGTATCAACACAATTCAGTTGGTTTAGGTCAAATTAATTTAATCTAGTTTATTAATTTAGTTTATTATGTTTATCAAAATAAATTCTTACATGAGATCAAATCTTTTTTACAGTACATCAAACCTATATATATATATATATATATATATATATATATATATATATATATATATATATATATCATTTTGCCACAACAAAGTTATTTAATATCATTTAAAATAATTTTTGTTATTTCAAATAATTTTAAAATTATTTTTAATTATTTTAAAATGAAAACTTTATTGTACATGTACATGTTTACTTTTTATTTTACAGTATGCCACAACTTAAAATGATTTAAAACATTAACTATTAAGTTGTTTTTGATGAATGTTCTTGATGAATTCCAGTTAAGGGCATGTCTGCATTTTTCTGAAAAAAAAGAAGAAAAAAAAGAAGCTTTTTTGAAAAGCTCCAACGTGAAAAGGGTCTTCCAAGTTCCAAAACAAAGGGACATACAAAACTGTGTCAGAGTTACACATTTAATACCTGAATTTCATAGCGGTCATTAAAACGGTTTTTCAAGGACCATAAAAAACCCTTTCTTTCTCAATAAATCTGTGTGTGTTTGTGTGTGTGTGTGTGTGTGTGCGTGTGTGTGCGTGTGTGTGTGCGTGAGCAGCTGTGTGATGAACACCTGCTGTCACTGTACACACGCCTTTCTGTACTGGATTAAATACCCAGGCTGACAAACTGCTATAAGACCACTTTCTGTCCCTCTCTGCGGGAGAGAGAGTTTGTGATGGGGTGGTCAGCCAAACCACCTGTTAGTGTCCTGGAAAAATCACTGCTACTACACCAGTTAACCGTCCACTTTCCCTTCAAGCTATTCACACAAACACGGTCAGCAGTAACATTGTCCCCGACTGTGCAAAACACACTCACATGCACTCAAATCACCACCTGTCTGTGAAAATAGCACCATATAAACCTGTGTGTGCATTTGTGAAGGGTTGCAAGGGACTAATAAAAGTGAAGGATCACGTCACACATTGTTTTTCCAAGAAACCAGCAATTTTCAGAGACCTTCAGAATAGCTCTTAGTCAGTAAGCTCTAATTCGAAGGTGACTGTAGTGGTCAGGTGGTTATATGTGCTGTATGTGTGTGTGTGTGTGTGTGTGTGTGTGTGTGTGTGTGTGTGTGTGTGTGTGTGTGTGTGTGTGTGTGTGTGTGTGTGTGTGTGTGTGTGTGAAAGTGTATGATATTTTTTTAAAAGCAGGACTAAAGCTGAACAGCCTCACACATGTAGCAATGTGAATATGAGAGCATCATGTAATCCAGCTTAGTCAAATGCTGACTTACGTAATGTGTTTTTGAGACCCCTTTCATTTGCACTTCTCTCCTCTCTCTTCCTAGCTCTTTTTCATCTCTTGTATCCCTTTCAACTGTCAACATAATTGGCATGACAGTTTCACACACTGCTGTTCAAACTCTTGGGGTCAGTAAGATTTTTTTTTCAAATAAATTAATACTTTTGAGCAAGGATGAATTAAATTGATCAAAAAATGACAGTAACGACATTTATAATCTTACAAAAGATTTCAATTTCAAATAAATGCTGTTCTTTTGAACTTTCATCAAAGAATCCTGAAAGAAAGAATCCGGAAAAAAAAAAAAAAAGATTTTCGCAAAAATATTATACAGATCAACATTTCTTGCCAAATACAGCATATTATAATGATTTCTGAAGGATCATGTGACATTGAAGACTTGAGTAATGACAATGAAAATTCAGCAATAAATTATATTTTAAAATACATAAAATTAGAAAATAGTTCATTTAAATTGAAATTTCACAATATCACTGTTTTTACTCTATTTTAATCAAATAAATGCTGCCTTCATAAGCATGAGAAACATCTTTAAGAAACATTTAAAAATCTTACAGAACAGTATAGTGTGTATATACAGTACTGTATGTATGTATGTATGTATGTATGTATGTGTGTGTGTGTGTGTGTGTGTGTGTGTGTGTGTGTGTGTGTGTGTGTGTGTGTGTGTGTGTGTGTGTGTGTGTGTGTATATTTATTTATTTATTTATGAAGTGTGAATATACACTTGAATCTCCTTCAAAAACAAGTTGAGAGAACTTATTTGCTACAGTTTGCTATATAAAAATCACGGTAAAGGTGTTTCCACCTTCTACTGACACAAACATAAAACGAAAAATAATATGAAAGCATAAAAAGTGAATGTGTTTAATTGTTCATTTCCTGAAAGGATGATTTCAGAATTATTTGATTTATGTTAGTCTATAGGGTTAGTCTATAACTTGGAAATACAACTTTCAATCTTTATAATGTCAGCATAATTCAAAATGTATTAAGAGAGAGAGAATCTTAATATTTGTTCAGTTTTAAGTAACACAGGGACACATGGTTTTTCGAAAATGTTTCTTTTGCATTTTAAAATTTATGAAGGAAAAATGTTCCTCAGTTTCTGCCTCACCTTGCGGTGACTATAAATTCATTCTTGCATTTAGATTCATGTTGGTTCATGTCTGTTTTTTTCTGTGGCGAGACTGTGGTCACTGAGCCAGTCCTGGGTGAGGATCTGTCCCTGACTCATACAGTTTAAACATTAATCACACGGATTAATCTGTATTTGAGTTAACTGTTTAGCACGTTTGTGTGTGTGAGCCAGAATATGCGAGATAAGAGGAACAAAACGAGCAGCACAGTATTAATGAAAAGAAATCCCTTTGGATTAGATGCATTCTCAGTATGTGATAATCTGTCCAATTCCTGAGAACCCTTTTTAATTCTTTTGAGAGTGTGACTCTAATGACACACACACACACACACACACACACACACACACACACACACACACACACACACACACACACACACACACACACACACACAGACACACACAGACACTGAGGTCGGCTCCCTAAAGACTGTATGTGAGTGGAGAATAAATTAGAGGTAACCATTCAGTGACATCAATGTGGGAATTCATGGAACTGAAGACAATTTCACTTCCACAACATTTGAGCATAAAGACACATCTGACTCATGAAACATACTGGTAACTTATATAATGAAAGTCAGTGTTGTACAGTGTTGTTTCAGTCCCCGCTGATTGTATGTACAAATGTTATTTTTAAAGTATCTTATTTTGTGTTCCACAGAAGAAAGAAAGTCATACAGGTTTGGAACAACATGAGGGTGAGCAAACAATGACAGAATTTTAATTTTTGGTTGTACATGCCAAATTCTACATCATCTTTGACATCATCTAAGTTTAATAATAAATGTATTTTTTAGCAAATCTCAAAATTAATATCCATTTTATACTGTACATTTTCGTACTTGCATTCTCTTAGCAGTTGAATTTATTTGTTAGTGTTTTATTTTTCCTGATATTTAAAAATATCTATTTAATTTTAAAATGTATTTTATTGATTCATTATTATATAATGGAATAATAACCAATAATTAATAATAACAATAATAATAATTATTAATAATTATTACTGGGGGGGGGGGTTATATATATTTATATATATATATATATATATATATATATATATATATATATATATATATATATATATATATATATATATATATCCAACTTTTATATATATATATCCAACTTTAATAACACTGTTAAATCTCATTTTTGGCAAATCTCAAAATAAATATTTATTTTCATACTGTACTTTATAATGGTATCATACCTACATTCACATAGCAATTGATTTTAGTTGTTAGCATTTTATATTAGCTACACTGTAAAAAAAAAAAAAAAGTTGAGCCAACTTAAAATTAAGGCAACAAACTTCAGCAGATTTTTGAGTTTTCTCAACTTTCGTTTATACAACAAAAATTTGAGAATCTCCCACAAAAACAAGTTGAGCAAACTAAAAAAAAAAAAAACATTTTTACCAGCTTCAGCAGGTTTTTAAGTGTGCTCAACTTTTTTTTTTACAGTGTATATCATAAAAATAATTATCAGTTTAGCATGGATTTGAATATTGGCGCATAATGTTACTATTTGCAGAACACTTAATCTTTGCTTGCAACCATCAGTGTAGTAGAGTAACCTGCCATTTGTCTTATATATATACACTTGATATTTAGTATATACTGTATACCAAATACCTGCTTCACTTCTAAATGAATCATTAGAATCACACACACACACAAATTCATGTAAAATGAAAGTAAAATGAATCCACCCACACATGAAACAGTACTGTCTGCCACAGCTTCAGATGAGATGATTTTAGTCTTGTTACAAAAAGAACTATTATGTAAATCCAAAGCAATTACAGTTTTTCTCCATCAAAATTGCAATAATACGAACATTATGCAGTTCTCAGGGCACTTCAGGTGACTCCATAATGCGACATTCAGTCGCTGACATTTAATTGTATGGGTTTGATTTTCTATCCAGTGGGGCCGCATGGTGCCTATTTGGAGGTGAGTGGAGTCACCAAGCTCCCTCTTCATTAAAAAGTGCTTCGTTCTAAGAGAATGGATAAAGATGAATTAAAGGACAAAAACACAGACGACAGAGAGATAGAGAGAGATGACAAAGGGAGACAGCGGGGATGAGAGAATGAGAAAGGAATCGTGAGGAACAATATGAAGAACTTCACTCTAATACCAGTGTGTATTCTCCTAATACCAAGGTGCATCAGGGCAAATCAGAAAGAGAGGGCAAAAAAGGTCTGCGTGTCCCCTTTAGAGTTGAGAATGTGTGTGCTTTTGGTATATGAAATCCCAAGAATCCTTGAGGTTTGACTTTGAAATTATTCTTCAGACTAGTAAATCCATGTTTGTGGTCTGTCAACGTGTATGCATGGATTTTGTATTTACGTTTTATACAATACAGTCCTTTTAGTCTCTTTTATTGGGTATTTATTGTGTAAAGTAACAGGAAGTTATTGTAGAAAGAGATTAGAATAGGATCATGACACATTACAGGCTAGACTTCAACCTGTGTCATCAAAATGAGTACCATGACTCAACATTTTGACTAATGTGTATAACATCATTACTGTTTAAAATTATAATTGTGTAATTCATATGTACTTCTTTTAAATAGTTGTACTATATACACTCTTTTAAAAATCACAGTAATAGGAATTTTCCGCATTGATCGTTTTAAGTTTTGTATTGCATTGCATTGCGTTTTAGATTTCATTGAAATATCTGTAAAATGAATGGATAATGTCCTGGCATAAAATTACAAGTCCAAAAATATTCTAGAAAACAACTGAAACAAATTCAAAATTCATGTTCTTATAGGCACAGCATAAGCTCCAGAGAGAAGTGACAAATGCGGAAGAATAAAGGAGAAAGCAAAACAAAACACCAGTCTTGAATATTTTCTTACACAAATGCATCGCTTCGTTTCACTTCAGAAGGCCTTAATTAACTCGCTGGAGCCATATGGAGCACTTTTTATAATGTATGGATGCACTTTTTTGGGCTTCAAAATCTCAACTCCTATTCACTGTCGTTATAAAGCTAGGAAGGGCCAGGACATTTTTAATATAACTTTGATTGTATTTTTCTGAAAGAAGAAAGACATATACACCTAAGATGGCTTCAGGGTGAGTATATCATGGGGTAATATTCATTTTTGAGTGAACTATCCCTTTAAGTCCTTTCAACTGAAATGCTGAAGGAAAAAATAGGCAACAAATAAGTCTTCTTGCATAAGTTGTAGTTGCGTAGTTGTGTTCCTAGTAGAGTATTATATATTTTGAGAGTGATTATCTGGTATAAGGGAATTGCGTGGGCTGCGGCGCAGAATTTAATATATTTAATAGCTGACCTTATAATCTGTTACAGCTGAACAGAGGCACTGGTCCTTTTAAATCGTATTTTTCGCAGTTTACTCCTGATTTTTACATCATTGCCATGCAGAGATTAGAGTTTAGATCTTGTTATGTTATAGTTGTTCATCACATTACACGTCTCATGTGGTTGTGCCATTGAAATCATAAATGTTAAATGTATTTCACAAATGAATGTTCGCCTAGGATCAGTTTTTTTTTCTTCTTTTTCTAATCTGGATGTGAACTGTTAAATAAAACTAGTCAAAGGTCAGATTTTGCCATTAGCGCTCATAAGACACACACAGGCATGCAAAATTGCGCCTAGTAAAATTCAAGTGGCTGTTTGTAGCAGCCCATAAAAAGACACTTGGCCATTAGCACCAAATTATGCAGCAAGAGAGTGCTGGGCGCTGCGGCCCCTCCTCTCCGTTCCAGCGGAACGTCTGAGGCCAGTAGAACAGGAAACGCATTAAGGAAACCAAAACTGAATCCTGCTGTTTGTGCACGTTTTTCTCTGGCTCTCTTAGACTATACATAGCACATCTATGTTAAGTCATTAGAGTAAAGTCTGCCTGGGACCCTAGGAGCTGATGGGAGCCTTTCTTGAGGTTTTACAACATCTGGGGGTCTCATTTCCTCAAATGTGCACATAAACAGTCAGCGCAGTTGGCTTTCAAGTGGCTTAAGTGATGACATCACTGTCAGGATATAAAACACTTAGTGACTTCAGAGCGTAGGAGGGATTGTCGTGGGATTTTGTCATATTAAGTTTGACGTTGGTTAGATGTTATTTTGTCAGTTTAAAGATGATCATCTGCACTTCAGTGATCGAGCAAATGTTTTCATCCCATCATTTTCTGCTCATCAGATGTGGGAACAACTCTGTGACACCAGATTTTAATTTTGTTGCATATAGTCATATTAAAGGGTATTACAAATGGACAAATCTGGCCTGGTTAGATGGTAGAAAATATTATATAATGATTTAAATTTAGTATAAATGTATTTCTACAGCACAACAGTTTCAACACTGATAAAAAAATCAGCATATTCAAATGATTTCTGAAGGATCATGTGACACTGAAGACTGGAGTAATGATGCTGAAAACTCAGTGCTGCAGCAGAGAGAAAAAATATATTTTAAAATATATTAAAATAGAAAACCAATATTAGAAATTGCAATAATATTTCACAATATTACTGTTTTTCTGTATTTTTGATTAAATAAATACAGCCTTCACTGTAAAAAAAAAAAAATTGTTCCAAAAAGTTGTTTCAACTTAAAATAATTTGTTACCCTGCTGACTTAAAATTTTTAGTTTAGTCAACTTGAAATTATTCGTTGTGCAACTTGAAACAAATTATTTTAAGTTGAAACAACTATTTTTTATTACAGCCTTGAGCATAAGAGACTCCATTAAAAATAAAAATTTTTGAACGGCACTTTGTGTGTGTGTGTGTGTGTGTGTGTGTGTGTGTGTGTGTGTGTGTGTATTATATACAGTATATATAGATATACTGTATATAACACACACACACACATACACACACACACACACACACACACACATATACATACATACATATGTATGTGTGTGCACAGCTACACATCTGATATTACATTTCAGTTTCAATAATATAATGCACGAATATTAATGTTCATGTTATTATGTAAACACTCATGAGGCTTTTTCTGAGGTAATGAAAAATTCAGATTCATCTCAAGGTAAAAACTAATATCTAATGCTCACAAACAGGTTTAATATTGAACTCAAAGGCATCAAAGACATCCAATGTTCTTCAAAAGCAATATGCCATGTATGCGTTAACATATCAGCGCGAGACGTATAAAGTGTTGATGCATTTTTGATTACGCTCAAAGGTGCGAAAAGCTTTCATGAAGAAAGGCATAGAAAATACAAAGCAACCTGGTGCATTATTCACTTTCCCAGTGGGAAACAAGATTGAGGAGATACCCGACGCTCTCGAAGGATTCCTGAAGAGGAGAGTGTTTTCTCACTTCACTTCAAAACAACTTCTGTCACCTTAGATATTATGTACTGAATATCCTTTTTATGTGTAAGGGCTTTTGAGAAAATAACCTTGATACACAAAATCCTTAGCTACATATTTTGATGACATTCACAGTTGACATTATATATTTATTTATTGTTTTTATTTTAACTTAGTTATTTAATTTGTCTTTTGACCAGAGATATTATCGATTTATCTTTATTTTTACTGCCTGTTAATCTTGTTTTTGATGAAACTAACAATAGATGTTGTTGGCTTTCAAAACTGTGAGTTGCAATATTAGTTTAGTTTAATCCATACAGGAAGAGGAACAACTTCAGTGCTACACCTGAGATGAGCTCATCAACGGCTGACGTAAACCAAGAGCTGTGAAACACGTTTGTGACTAACAGAAACACTGATTATCCTCTGAGGTCCAACATTCTTCAAACGTTTCTTTGTGACTATGCACACACACATATCGCAGACGTGTCTCCACTTGTTAGAATGAGTGTAAATGTGATATACTGAACGCTGATTAGACGTCGTCTACCACACAAACCTTAAAATGAATTGTATTGAGAAGGACTGACAATTCACAAAGAGAGATGCTGGTTGGATGAGGTTCAAATTAAAGTCTAAGCACGTTGAAAGACAGGTCATTTATTTAGATAGTGAAGAAAATCAAGAGTAGAGACAGATAAGCAAATCCATCCTCAAGGTTTTCAGTGTCATTTGAAGGAAAGGTACATGAGAACTAGAGGCCCCAAGGGCATTTCAATAGCTCAGAAATAGTACTTAGCTTTTCAGGAATGGGTTGATACTTTGTGACTTTTCATAATCTTCTAAGAACTGACTATATAAACATAATTTCAACTTGATAACACACATCAAACTTCCTGCATGAAAATTGTTACATTACTTCTGTTTGGAGTCTCAAAAACCCATAGGCACAAAACATGAATAAATGCAATACATTTTACGTGCTAAGATTTTCCGATTGGCTATACGCACCGCGCGCACACCGCACAGCACACACTTACAAGTTATTTATATACATTTATATTGCTGTATTTTTCTTTTACAGTGGAAAATAAAAATATATATAAATAACAAATTAACTTTTTTTATTTACAGAATATTTATTAATAAAAGTTTCTGTTATTTTTACAGTTTATTTGTATTGTAAAATTTGTTAAATTCATTTATTTGTTTTTTAATTTATAAATTTAAAAAAATATATATATTATACTATATACATATTATATATACACATTTTCTGATTGGCTATACACTGCATAAGTACACTCTTACCAGTTTTTTTTTTTTTTTTTACACAGATTCATATTACTGTATAATTCAATTTTACAAATGGGAAATTTTATTTTTTATTACTCCAAAAAAATCATTATATATTTATTTTTATATTTATATGTATTGAATTATTCCCAAAATGTTTGTTTATCCCCAAAGTGGCAGCTAGTAAGCCAATACTGGAATTCAACTTTGAATACATTGTAACCTGGAAAGTTTTTCGGATAAATCATTCATGGTTGAGCCATCCGTGCTTCTGTCACAACAGGATCCAAACCTTTTAAATTGCCTCATGAAGCCACACAATAATGGCTGAGTCTGAAGGAGGGAAAATCATTGAAGCTGGACTTTATCAAGTCTAAAAACTCTTTAAGACAGCTTTCTCTCCACATGCTGTCCGCACCAGAGAAGACGCTGATCCCTGCTGCTATTGATGCACCGTTCTGTGACCTGCTTTTTTTCCACTAGCATTATCCACGCAAATGATCACAGCTACCTGCAGCTTGAGGTTAAAGGACAATACATATTGCAGTAACAGCCAGACAGATCAATATGGCAGACCAAAACGGACCTGATAGTTAACAGATAGTGTTACTTAAGCCGAGGCTGAAATTATGACCGTTAAATCTTCGTTTCAAACACAAGCCACCAACAGTATCCAAAAAATGTGATATAAAATGTTAAAGTAGACTCTTAGTCACCGTGTTTTTATTGACAGAAAAGTATCCAAGAAAGACAAAGAGTAAATGGCCTGAGAGATGCATACAAGAATCTACTCATCCAAGTGTAAATGTATCTCTTTTATTCAGGCCTCAAGCATAAACTTCTCTCCTCCAAAATGGGACAATGCAACCAGTTTAGGAGCCCTACAAAGCACATTTGAGTGAGCGAATATGGATGAGACCCATGAATGGAGCGACTGTAAGACTCAAACAATAACTGCCATATAGGCATATTAGCATATATGCTCAATGACATGACATAGTGTTCATGATGAAGAAGAAAAAAAAAAACTTCAAAAAATTAATAAAGGCCTTCTCTTTGTATTTATGCCATGCTGGCTTATATGGTTTTGTATGGACTTCTGTCATTTAAAATAATAAACAAACAAATAAATAAATCACTCATGTTGTATAATCAGGTAAAATGTAATGACATCAATAATAATTCTCATATATATTTAAAATAAAATTATTTCACATATGTGACCCTGGACCACAAAACCAGTCTTAAGTCGCTGGGGTATATTTGTAGCAATAGCCAAAAATACATTGTATGGGTCAAAGTTATCCATTTTTCTTTTACGCCAAAAATCATTAGGATATTAAGTAAAGATCATGTTCCATGAAGATACTTTCTAAATTTCTTAGCATAAATGTATCAAAACTTAATTTTTGATTAGTAATATGCATTGCCTAGTACTTAATTTGGACAACTTTAAAGGTGATTTTCTCAATATTTAGATTTTTTTGCACCGTCAGATTCCAGATTTTCAAATAGTCGTATCTCGACCAAATATTGTCCGATCCTAAAAAACCATACATCAATGGAAAGCTTATTTATTCAGCTTTCAGATGATGTATAAATCTCTGAAAATGAAATCTTCGCGGAGGCAACAACCCTGCGCTGCGCGTCGGGCGGTTCTTTGCCTCCACGTCGGGCATTCAAATCGTTTAATGCACAGCTAGCCGTTGATTATGCCTTACATAATTCATAAATGGAGGGAGGGGGAGAGAGAGAGAGAGAGAGAGAGATCACATCACATTTTACAACCTGAACTAACCAAAATAAATTAAACTTTATATATATAAAAAAAAAAAACTTTTATATTAAAGAAAATTATATAGGATCATGATTATATCTTGATTTTGAGACGTACATATTTAGCATAAATACACCACATGCAAAGTTAAAATGAATGTAGTAAAGAGAGGAGGCTAATAGAGTGCGTGGTCTCGGAAAATTGCCCACAGGCTCACTTTGTTGAGATAACAGAATGCTGTCACCGGGGGCAACGACGGCCACGGAAGCCGGATTACAGTCAGTGTTGATTGTGAGTGAGAGCGCTGGAGTGTTTGCATGTGCGCATGGCGAATTCCCGGTTCCCCTGCTCACCTGCAATCTGTGCCACAGGCATCAAAGACCCGCTAGTAACCAGATGAGACCATCGTGCTTAGTTAAATCAAGGCACGATTCATATTGCAGACAGCAGCGCCGGAGATGCTGTGCGTCTGAAGAAGACACGCGCTACACTTTAAAGGGATATCAAATGAAAACACCCCGACTGATTTCTCCACCCTGTCCTCTCACACAGCAGGCAAAGGAACAAAGACGCATCTGTGTGGAATCAGCTTTATTATGTTGACCAATCAAATTGTACCCGATTGGGTACTCATATTTATATTGAGAACCCGGGGAAATGAAAGTTTACGCAAATCTGCAATTCATGCAGTCTGTTAAAGACTTGTTAAACAATTATTTTGCTTCCTCATGACAGCCTCCGGGTCATTCCACGAAAAGCTTGTGTGTGGGGGTGTAGCCTATATACAATGACTAAACTTAATTAATAATAATATAATTAATATCATTAATAAATGTAGACAAAATATATTAATTAAATTTGTATATATTTTAAAATACATGAATAAAATAAAAAATTGACAAAATGTTATATAACATTATAACACACACACACACACACACATATTATATATATATATATATATATTATATATACATTTTCCCATAATTTTTTATTTGATTTATTTTTAAAATATATACATATTTAAGACACAAATATACATTTATACATACAATTATACACACACACACACATATATATATATATATATATATATATATATATATATATATATATTAGGGGTGTCATAGTTAACGTGTTAACGCATGCGATTAATCCACAAAATTTAACGCGTTAATATTTTTTAACGCAAATTAATCGTTTGATAAGGTTTGATCCCAACTTCTTCCCGTCATCGCAGCACAGAAGGTTATCTATCATTGTGTGATGAGGGTAAAGCGAACCAGTGTTGCCAGGGTAACGGTACAAGTGGTTTATTTTGAAAATACAGTCGCAAGAAAAATTACAGAGCCATGGGTTGCGTTTTTTTGGGCTACTTTTACCGTGGCCACCCAAAGTGTATATAGACAAATAAAAAATTAAAATAGATCCTTTTACTAATGTGTATTATACTTGGAATGTATATCTGGCAACTTAAGAAGAGAGAGGCGGTTGTAACATCACAAACAACGTGAGTTTCAGCAGAGCATACATTAAGGCTTTTACACAGCAGAAAGAAATATGACAACTGCCACTATAGATTATATAAGATAATAAACACACGATTACGATAGGATATTTGTATGTGATTTTCTTGAGTTGAATGTGCACATATGAAATGCTAATTTGTGGTTGTTTGAAGTGAGTTCTGAGTAAAAGTACTATTATTCTCATAACTTGTCTCATGAAGCATGATGCTAATGTTAGCTTTATTGCACCTGCAGAACAGGTCCAATTCTTCCTTATAATGTATTTTGTCATAATACTTGACGTAAGGTCGCAAGAAAATGTTTTGTTGTACTTATTTAGAAATACTTTTGATAACAGTTGGGTAAATGTATACTGGGATTGAAGCGATGTGGCTTGGTAAATGTTTTATTGCCAGTATAAAGGCTGATAATGGCTGAATAAAAACAAAAGAATAATGATAAAAGAATAATAAGGATTATGTCTCATACCTGGCGGAAGTGTGAAAGGTTCTGTTTCCTTAAACTAGTTTGTCATGCATTTCTTTATTTCAACACATTTACAGGTAAATCCTAGTATTTTAAATTTGTGATTAATCATGATTAATCACAGTCCATGACTGTGATTAACACGATTACATTTTTAATCGATTGACAGCACTAATATATATATATGTATATATAAGAAGTTATTACAAACACGCGATGGTGGTTTGAAGCGAGTTCTGAGTAAAAGTGCACTATTAATCTCATAAATTGTTTTATGAAGCATGATGCTAATATTAGTTTCACAGACTAAGCCAGGATTAGGCCATAGTTCAATTAGGACATTTAAGTCATTTAAGTCGTTTTTATTAACATGCCTTAGAAAAAAACATTACTGGTGTGCATCTTGAAACAAAACAAAGGCACTGATATATTAAGATCGGTCAGTGCAAGTTTCTTTCTGCTGAAACAGCTGAGTATTACATTTTATTCTGTGAAACCGGGGGTATTTGTTTAATATAATGTTTGAAATCTTACAGAATCACCTTTTTAAAATGGAAGAGGCAGCCATTTTGTGGGGTGACCTGTCCACAGAGAATGGGAAAGAAAAAAGAAAGATTGGTTTGCCCCAAAAAACAGTTGCTTGAGTGGCCTACTGTAACCAACATAGCAACACCAGGCATCCAACCACCTTCTCTTCTCAAAAACTGATTCACCAACTAGTTTTTGTGTTTGCCAAAAGGGCCAGACAGCAGAAGCAGGTTTGATTAGACTGGAGCCCTGTGAATGGCTGAAGGACGGTCTCAGGAATGCTTTTGTAGAGGAGAGGAATGCATGAAGAGAGGCTGTTGTGAGAGAAGGGCTGAAGTTCCTAAAGCCCTTTGAGAATTATGACCACAGGGTGTTTTGCCTGGTCTTGTGTTTAGCTAGCCACAGTCAGTGAAAACAGTTGGCTGTACTTTTTTGCCTACTCAGCGCTGCATATACTGCAGTCTTTATTCTCAGACACTGCAATCCATAAGACGATGTGTAATCGTTCTGTCATTTAGCAATACAACACAGCAGATAAGTGGATATTCATGTCTGTCCTTTGAGTATAAACATTGGAAAGGGCAAATTATAGTTTTTAAAAAAAGAACATTGCCGTCATTAACTCAGAGGCACAGAAGAGAATAAAGCTGCCAGACATCTTACAACAGAGAATGTGACAAATTACTGTAAATATACTCTTGAAAAGGCTTGTAAAAGGGAATCGAAGACACAGAGGAGCAAATCTCCAGCTGATTGCTTAATTTGTCGGCATATCTGACAAAAATAAAAAGGATGAGAGAGTTAAGGCTGGTTTCTGTCGGTAGTTATTGATTTGTGGTGACAATATAAGAGATCAAGGTGTGCAAAGTTTTGATCGTGGAGAGCTTCTATCACAGTCCTAATGACGTGACAGAATGACAGGTTTTGTGTGTGTGTTTTTTTATTCCAGACGATTTCCATCATATTTTTACATTTTTTATCGTTATTTACTTTAATTATTTTGAGTGCTTCATCCTGGCTTTCCTCTTATAACCTCACTATGACTGAATCAACCATATTTCAGAATACCCAGGTAAAGATTAACAAGCATGCACTGAAGAATTCATCTCAGTGTTGTTTTAGTATCCCAGAGATACTATTATAATTTATATATGTATGTGTTTATGTATGTATGTATATAAAGTTTTAATAATTTTGTTATTATTTTATTTATTTTTTTACATCTATATTTTTTATAATTCTTTTATATTAATTTTAGTTTTTTTTATTTCATTTCATTTCATTTTTTTTTTATTTTAGTGCATCAAGATAAACCATATGGAAATGAGAAATGTTTTAGAGAGAGAGAGATAGAGAGAGTCAGTTATAGTTAATTATAATAACCCTGATTTATCTGTCTGATGTCACCATGTTAACATAAAGTGCTTAATCTGAAAAAAAAAAACAACTTCATTAACATCTGAATGGTTCAAAGAATGGAGTTTTTATTATTTTTTCATTTTAGTTTTCATGATTGTTAGTTAATTGTTTTTTCAACAGTTTTTTTAACATAATATAGTGCTAATATAGTGTTATCTAGTACCTAATTTAATAAAACATAAAATTTGAAACCTTCTACATTTTTTTAATTAGTTCTATGGGGTGTTTACACAGCACAGCATTTTTGACAAAAAAAAAAAAAGCAGTCTTTTGAAAATGGGTTTCAAAGTGCAATTTTTTGAAAATGAAGCTATTATCGTATCCATGTAAACAAATTTGTGAAAACGGAGCATATTACGTGTTCCGTCTATAGGTATGCGCACATGCATGTAGTGTTTCTTTAAAAAGTGACAACTACCAGTCTGTATAATAGCGTTTTAGTCGTTTTTGCACATCCATATGAACAGGGATCATTTTGATGTTGTCACCCGTACAAATAAAAATCCGAAACGCAAAGGAAAAATTTTTCATTTTAGTACATCGTTGTCATGTAAATGTACCCTCAGTTTTTGACCAACATAAAGCCTTAAAATTCATGCTGAACACATTGAAGCAGCTAATCAAGCTGAAAATTACAGGCAGGTGTGTTGTGCATGAGGAAGAGGAAGGTAAATCTCCAGGAGCAGGATTGAACACCTTCACCATAAAGGTTAACAAAACAGAGCTAAACATGCCGTCGCCTAGACCCCAAATTAGCGGCTCATTTACTGGCATGCTGTGCAGGGCTCATTTGCAACAGATCTAGTACCATATGTCATCAACACAAATGGCTTTGAGTTCAGCGGTTGCAAATTCGTCTGCTCAAACTTCAGCGTAACCATCTCAAGAGCACTCAATAAATTCGTATTATTTTTGCACTAGAGCTTTGCTTTTAATTAAAACATAATCATCATAAACGGACCCATCAGAGGGTCTTAATCACAACAAACTTTAATTTGCAATGAGGCTTTGTGTATTAAAATTAAACTACGCTATCATGTTGCTGCATAGACGGGGCTCAAAACGCCAGAGAGCCTGAGTTCATAAGAAATGATTTTCCAAATCCTATCAAGAGGAACTAAGGTGCCGTATTGGCATTCATTACCAGTCTGTGTTTAATCAAGAGCGGGAATGATTAAGTGGCAAACTGAGAAGCTTGTCATTTCTATAAATTGAGTTTGTTGTCAGGGATTGGAATATGATTTATCTTTTTCACCAAGTAATTTCACTTTCAAAGTTTAAACCCCTCACTTGAGAGTGGAGGATTATGCAGGGTTTGGTAATAATCTTGAGTGAATAGCACCTGTGCCGCAGATTAGAAAAGGCTTAAATTCGACCCTTCTTCCAACAGAAGAGCCATTAAAACCAGCCAGGTATTTGTTGTTTGAATTTTCGCTGACATACCTGACCTCTCGTTTTAACACCCAATTTAAAAAGCCCTCAAGGGTTGAGTGGAATTCATAAATAGTTGAAGCACTTTTCATTTAAACATCTGTACAAAAGTCTTTACCATAATACCTGCCTTCTTACAGGTTAGGCCTACTTCAGTCACGTACCTTCGATAGGTCCTGACATTGGTTCTCCACCGAGATAAGCTTTAGTTTAACATGATAACGAACAGCCTCTTACAGAAAGAAATGTCAGCTGCTTGATTAAAACGCATTGGAAACGTTTGCACGCCCCCCGAACTTCCGCGCGCGATCCACCATGCCCTACCAGCCAAAAGCGAGCACAAGCACACCTCCCACCCACAGGGACCAATTACTCTGGCATCAAGCCATTTTGCGGGGGAGTGTGTTTTTCTCTCAACCTGTCAAAACTTTAATCCGGGAGAGTGGATCCTTCCACAGCTGAACACTGTGTGGAATTATCCCAGCGCGATGGCTTTCAGACTGAGCCAATGTGCGTTCGAGAGTCTAAAATACTCACTGCACGAACAGCACATCTGGACTCTAGGCTGATGAGAGCTCGGGGCAGAGTGAGACACAATGAATGTCGTTTAAGTAATTGCATTTATAACCCTTATAAAAACATACATGGTGATACACAGTACTGTATGCCATGAACCTGAATAGGGCTGGGTATGATAGATTTCCCGATTCAATTCAATTTTGAGTCACTTGATTTGATTCCAGTTCATATATTAAAAAAAATATTAAAGGAATATTTCATCGAAATTTTTTTTTAATTCTGTCATTGATTACTCACGCTCATGTTGTTTCAAACCTGTAAGACTTCGGAACACAGATAAAGATATTCTTAATGAAATCTGAGAGCTTTCTGAACCTACATAGTTGGCAATGCAACTACCACGTTCTGTGGTTCAACCTTAATTTTATGAAGCTACAAGAACACACACCTAGAGCTGCAGTTGGGGGTTCGGTGCCTTGCTCATGGGTCTCACCTCAGTCATAGTAATGAAGGTGGAGAGAGTGCTGGTTATTCACTCCCCCCACTGACCATTCCTACCAGACCTGAGACTCGAACCTGCAACCTTCGGGTTACAAGTCTGACTCTTTATCCATTAGGCCACAACGACCCCTTTTTTATTTTTTTATTTTGAAGATGAACAAAGATCTTATGGGTTTGAATGACACGAGGGTGAGTAATTAATGACAGAATTTTCATTTTTTGGTGAATGATCCCCTGATCTGCTAAGAATTCAAGTTTGCCATCACAGGAATAGATTACATATTAAAAAATATTAGAAATATATTTAAGTATTTTATATTGATCAAATAAAGGCAGCCTTGGTGAGCATAAGTGACATTTTTCAAAAATCTATTGTAAATGCCATGTTTTTTGTATAATATTGTTTAAAATTGTTTAAAAGTGTAATTTGTACATGAATGAAACTACACTGATTATTCTCTTTTTATTTATATATACAATATAGAATGGGTTTTAAATTGAATTTGACTTTTTTTTAATTATATCAGTGAAAGCAGTTAAAATATGATTTTTTGCCATGTTCCTCAAATCTTGCCCTGGAGGGCCAATGCCTGCAGAGTTTAGCTCCAACCCTAATCAAACACACCTGAGCAAGCTCATCAAAGTCTTCAGGAACCCTAGAAAATCACAGGTAAGCAAGTTTGATCAGGGTGTGAGCTAAATTCTGAGGGCAGTGGCCCTCCAGGACCAGATTTGAGAAACCCTGCTGTAGATTCAGCAGCCAGGGTTGAAAAGTGGAGCATTAAACACTGGCACTGAGTAAAAGATCAATCTTGGTCTTCGGGTTTTAATAACTGATGAGATGGTTCAAATGAGGATCATGATTAGTTGAAAAATGCATGCCCCCCCCCAGCCCTAGTGCTGAAATTCAATGGTGTACCATTGCTTTTTTTTTTTGTTTGTTTTTGATATTTTTGTAAGTGAATGTCATTGTACTGAAATGACTTATCTTTTTTCATTCATTATCATGACTGGAACAGGAAAGTAAAAAACCAACCATTCTTGCCAAAGTTTACTTCACAGTTCCACTCATGTTAATGAATGAAAAAAAGCTGGCCGTCTATCATCATGCCATTTGATTTGGTATTTTTAGTACAGTAAATTATCCTCTAACCAATTGAATGCCACATCCTACACATCCACTACACAACCTACTACTGATTTCAATGAAATGTGTCTTGACAAACCACACCTGTCTCTAAATTATACACGCAAGGGCATTTTTGTTTATATATGGTGTATAAAAGAATAATGACTCAACATTTAGGGCATCAAAATGTAAATCCTCTATCAAAAGATACTGTACTTTTGAGGTACTCCAGCTTTTGACTCATGGATTTAAGCTAGTCTTTCTTTTGCCCTTCGGTCATAAGCTCTTATGAAGCTTGAAAATATGTTTACTTTGGATGGCATTTCCTTGAAGTTTCTGCATGGTTTGGCATCCATGGTTGGCCTCTTTACTGAATCAGCCCTGTTTCTCAAAGAGAAGCCCCGGTGGCCTTTTGTGCTCCATATGCGCTCCCCTTTTTTCCCTCCCTTTCCCCTGCCCCTATTGAGAAAGCCCTTATAAATTAAAGGGACATTGTGACATGGACACACACAAACACTGGGCACTGATCAGGGAGCCATAAATTTAGGACTCATAATCAGCACAGCTGAATAGATGAGAAAGAAGGCTGAAATGTTTCGATGAGACTGGTTTAGAAGCAGATGCTACATATCACGGTTTGGAGAGTAAGCTTTGTACATCTGCCAAGGCTAAGACCAGGCTTGACCCCCCGATTATATGAGAAAACATCATCATTGAAAGCAAATACAAGAGAACCGAGCGTTAAGGAGCATACCGATGTTTACATGAGCAAGAGGAGCAAAACTCATGGCCTTGCTTCAAATAATCTTATTCCATTTTTCATTCACAGCTTCTCTCTCAAGGATTATTCTTGCATTACAATACCCTCACAGGAAAAAAAAAAAAAAAAAAAGATATAGCAGTTTGGTTGCTATGAATCCAAATACTGTCATGATCATATAGAGTAATATTCAGATTTATATTTCCACAGTGTCAGTAATTTATATTCCACCAGACCATGACACTGATGTAAATAAGAGAAGCACTGTGATCAAGCAGTGTTACAGTAATCCCAGAGGAGAACCAATAAAGATTAATAAATACAGAGGTAATCTGCACTGCTGAGCCCACGTGTAAACACTCTCAGCAGAAATCCCTTCAGTTCCCATTTTACAGTCCCTGCAAGAGATTCCGGACACACATTTATTCATATGATTATATTCATATACAATGATTGCTTTCAACACACTCAGTTAATTAGATCGAAGGATGGACAGACAGATAAAATGGATAGAATGATTGACAGATAGAACATCATATGAACAGAACGACCGAGAGAACAATAGAGAGAATGACAGACAGATAAAACAGACAAAATGATAGATAAATACAACAACTGATAGATAGATAGATAGATAGACAGACAGACAGACAGACAGACAGACAGACAGACAGACAGACAGACAGACAGACAGATAGATAGATAGATAGAACAACAGAGACAGAACAACAAACAAATAGTACAACAGAATGACAGATAGAAGATAGAACAACAGACAGAATGAATGAATAAACGATAGACTGAACTATAGATAGAATAAACTAACAATAGATAAAATGCACGAAAGATAAAGACAGAACAAAATATAGATAGAATGATAGATAGAACAAACGAATGACAGATAAAACGAACGATAGATCAAATGAACGCTAGGTAGATAGAGTGATAGATAGACAGAACAATAGACAGAACAAACGAACGATAGAACGAACGATAGATAGATAGAATGATAGCTAGAACGATAGATACAACCCGAACTCCGGAAATGTTGGGACGTTTTTTAAATTGGAATAAAATGAAAACTAAAAGACTTTCAAATCACATGAGCCAATATTTTATTCACAATAGAACATAGAGAACATAAATGTTTAAAGGGAGGATTTTTACACTTTTATCCACTAAATGAGCTCATTTCAAATTTGATGCCTGCTACAGGTCTCAAAAAAGTTGGCATGAGGGTAACAAAGGGCTGAAAAAGCAAGAAATTTTGAAAAGATTAAGCTGGGAGAACATCTAGCAACCAATTAAGTTAATTGACATCAGGTCTGTAACATGATTAGCTATAAAAGGGATGTCTTAGAGAGGCAGAGTCTCTCTAAGAGTCTCTCGAAAAGTGCGTAAAAAGATTATGGAATACTTTATAAACAACGTTCCTCAATGTCAAATTGCAAAGGCTTTACAAATCTCATCATCTACAGTGCATAACATCAACAGATTCAGAGAAACTGAGAAATCTCTGTGCGTAAGGGACAAGGCTGAAGACCTTTGTTGGATGCCCGTGGTCTTCGGGCCCTCAGACAACACTGCATCACTCATCGGCATGATTCTGTCATTGACATTACTAAATGGGCCCAGGAATACTTCCAGAAACCACTGTCGGTAAACACAATCCTCCTTGCCATCTGCAGATGCCAACTAAAGCTCTATCATGCAAAAAGGAGCCATATGTGAACATGGTCCAGAAGCGCCATCGTGTCCTGTGGGCCAAGGCTCATTTAAAATGGACAGTTTCAAAGTGGAAAAGTGTTCTATGGTCAGACCACTAGCGTAGTCAGAAATATTTAAGTGGGTGGGCCTACATAAAACTGGGTGGGCCAAGTGTGTAGCATATTAAAACTGAGTGTCAATTTGCCAACAAAAAATACAGCACCAAGGTTCATTACACAGTACTTCTAAAGCATGCATTAACATTAGTAATTTATGTTAATGTTCATTTCAAAATTTAGGACATTATTAAAATTAAAAGTTGTATCTGTTAACATTTGCCTGAGCTGGTTAACAAAGATGAACAAACACGGTAACAAATGTATTTCTAATGTTAATTAATGCATTAACTAACGTTAACTAAAGGAAGTTTATTAAAAAGCATTACCTCAGTGTGAAACAACGGGGCTTCGCTGATGATTTCAAGCCTCAAATTATGCAGTTTGTTGTGGCGACCAGGATCTAGCACAATGTTTATGCGTTTCTTTCCACAAAGGACGCATCTGTTTAGCGGATCAAACACTGTACCTATGCTAATATGATGCTTCAAACACGCTTGGTTCAGAAGTTTCTGATCGATAAATCCAGCAACCGCAGGTGGTCTGGGTTTCATTTGTAGACCCGTAGGTCCGGATTTATTGTTAAGACTTTTACTTTTTAAAGAATTGATCTGATTTATGTTTGCTTAACTCGGCTATTTTCAAATTTAACTTCACAAAAGCACATTTTACTATTATTTCCTTACGCCGTAAACATAACGTTTTGTGGGTGAAACTAACAGAAATGGACTAATCATCATTTTGACAAGCGTGATGCAAATATAGGAAGAGGGAAAACGAAGATAAGACCTGTAATTGACCATGAAAACAAGCGTTTAATATTTTTTAATAAATATATAAAGTTACAGTGAAATAAGACGTTTATTATTATTGTTTAATAAATTACATCCATTTGGAAAATTACCAACTTCTCACTGGGTGGGCCACAGATGAAAATGGGTGGGCCCGGGCCCATCCAGGCCCACCCGTAGCTACGCGACTGGGTCAGACAAGTCCAATTTTCACATTCTTGTTGGAAATCACGGACACCGTGTCCTCCGGGCTAAAGAGGAGGGAGAACTCCCAGGGTTTTATCAGAGTTCAGTTCAAAAGCCACCATCTCTGATGGTATGGAGGTGTATAAGTGCATACGGTATGGGCAGCTTGTATGTTTTGGAAGGCACTATGAATGCTGAACGGTATATAAAGGTTTTAGAGCAACATATGATCCCCTCCAGACGATGTCTATTTCAGGGAAGGCCTTGTGTATTTCAGCAGGACAATGCAAAACCACATACTGCAGCTATTACAACAGCATGGCTTTGTAGTAGAAGAGTCCGGGTGCTGAATTGGCCTGCAGTCCAGATCTTTCACCTATAGAGAACATTTGGGGCATCATTAAACGAAAAATACGTCAAAGACCACCAAAAACTCTTCAGCAGCTGGAAACCTATATCAGGCAAGAAAGGGACCAAATTCCAACACCAAAACTCCAGAAACTCATAAATTCGATGCCCACACGTCTTCAAACGGTTTTGAAAAGACAAGGAGATGCTACACCATGGTAAACATGCCCCCGTCCCAAATATTTTGAGACCTGTAGCAGGCATTAAATTTGAAATGAGCTCATTTTGTGCATAAAATTTTTAAATTTCTCAGTTTAAATATTTATGTTCTCTATGTTCTATTGTGAATAAAATCATGTGATTTGAAATTCCTTTAGTTTTCATTTTATTCAAATTTAAAAAATGTCCCAATATTTCCAGAATTCGGGTTGTAGACAGATATATAGAACAACAGATAGAACAATAGATAGATATATAGATAGAATGAAAGATTGAACAATAGATAAAATGAACGATAGACAGATAAGACAGACAGAACAAATTATAGAATGAATGAACAATAGATAGAACAAATGAACCAACGATAGACAGACAGACAGACAGACAGTTCAAAGGCTGGACAGACGACAAAATGACAAATAGATGAATAAATGGATGGATGGTTGTATAAACAAAAAAAGAAAAGGAGACCAGAATATTTAGGCCACAATGTTTATTCAGTAGTGTTGTTTTAACTTATAGGTACAATACTGTCTGCTTTTTGTACAACTAAAAAAAAAAATTACCATTTCTGTCTGCTGTGCTATCACAATACCGATCACTCTAGCCATTCTGGCGTACACATTGCGTCTAAACGACAGACATTTGCACGTTTCCAAATGGTAGGCACTTTTAAGGCAAGGTTTAAAACATTTGTGAATATACATTTATATATAATTCTATATAGATTTTTCCCATACATGAATAAGTAATTGGATGCAAAGGTCAGATGTCTACTCAAAAAAAAAAAAAAAAAAAAAACTAACAGCTAACAATGAAAACTCAAATGTGGCCAAAGGAATACACAACAATGTGAAAATCAAATGAGTCTTTGGGTTTGCCTATGTTTTCTCAGTACCTTGCTTCGTTCAGCTCCAGCTTAGATTAGGTAAGGGTCAGTACAGTCACTCTGGGTTGTTGGTCACAGTTGGGTACATAAAAAGGGCAAGGAAGGAAAGATAGATATACAGGGAGTCACACTTCTCAAGGCAACTTCATAACCTTTATGTGGATCTAGAGAGTGTGAGTTTGATCATACTGAACTGTATGGGACATTACTGGCCTCCATAATGGTTTTTGATGAGCACTGGAGAGATACATTAACCGCACTCAAACTGGGCTTTTTCAAACAATCCCAAACTAGTGGAAACTTTAAAAATGAATGATTTCAATGAAAGTGATTCCAAGTTGTTTGGGCCCAGTAGGAAAGCAAAGCCTGTAACAGTAAAAAAAAAAAATAATAATAATAATATATCAGGTCTACTCTCTCCATGAACTAATAAAACAGATCACTGCAGTGTGACATGAGAATAAATGCGAGCTTTTCATCACTGAAACATCAGAACGGCGCTCTGATCAAAGGAAATGCATGTCTGGAGGTGGGCAGGCCGTGTCAGATCCCCAGTATGAGCTTCCTCAAGCTCTCATCACAGAAGACAGGCTCTGGGCTCATCAGTTTGATAAATCAGCCTCTTTTCAACCATGTGAGAAGCTGAGTCGCCAAGACGAGAACGGATGAAAAATGGCACTGGTTTTTGTTAACCTGCAAACACTCAAGCGCAGATGTAACTCAAATTATTCTTCAAGACATGGGTCTTTTGACATATTTTCAATTCTAAGCATAAAAAAAAACAAAAAAAAAAAAACGCTGAACTACATGTTGTGAAATAATAAGATGAACATTGCAACCTGGATGGAAACATTTACATGGACTCGTTAAGAGTTATTAGAGTTCTGAAAACTACAGAAAGGCATTGTTCAACATCCGAGAAAATGATAAATTAATGAAACACTTATGATCAACATCAGACATGCCAAGATGAAAAAAAAAATAAAATAAAAGATGAGAAATGAAGTCAGGACTGATACAGAACAATTATATTCAATTATTCCACTTTAAAATTTTCTTTACAAATACATACTGCTACAGTTAAAAAGTAGTCAGCGACTAAAAACAGCTCCTTTGACAGAAGACGGATGCGGATATCCTCACCTTTACAGATTTTGTTTCTTTTTTTTCTTTTAAGCCTTTTCAAATACACAGAAAATAATGTTTAAATACAGAGAGATTTGCCATAAAATGAGCAATGCTTGCTTTTTTCATAAAAAAAAAAGAGGAAAGAAAAGGTCTTAATTACAATACTCTATGCAAAAGCTTTCCTTTATGTTATTAATTTTTTTCCTCAATCATGTCGTATGATTTATTTATTTTTTTTTTTTATGCAGAACGAGTTTGTCGTAGTCACTGATATTAGACCATCACTCTGGTTGGTGAAGCTCGGTTGTACGTGAGTGAGTCTATGCGTAAAACTCCTTGGTGGGAGCTTTCTGATAGGCCGCTCCAGACGGCTTCCTCTCCCCGAGGTCATAGCTGCCTTCGTCCTTCTTTCTCATGCGGTACACCAAAAGGAGGATGAGGAAGATGGCAAAGAGGAAGCCGATAACTCCACCCGCAATGACAGCTGGAACAGAGGATTTAAAAAAGGCCTAATGAGTCAGTTTGTTTCAATTAAGATAAGCAGACATAGTTGAGTTGCTGCTTTCTCACGGTATATGTGAAATCTCATTCCTGTCCGACTACGTGACTAAAGTGCCATCTGGGAGTCTGTGGCTCATACAAAGTAGACTCAGATTATGTCCTGTAATCAAATAATTAAATAAGGAACCCCTCAACACTGCCGGAGGGTCAAGAGATTGAGCGAGAGGAAGTGTGGAGGAAGACAGGAAGACATTATTTCTCCTCATTGTGATTCTGTCTTTATTCGACAGGATATTAAAGCGGAGTGTGCTTAACTTAAGAATTTGACCTTTGAACATTGAAAAATTGATCTGGTAACTCATCGGAGTTGTATGGTAACATGCTCTTTATGTTTTGTGCATCTCTCCTAAGACAAAAGATAAAGTGGGCGTTCTGGTTGAAATGTGTAGTAAACTCTTGAAACTCCCAGTGAGGGCTGCAATTCAAGTTCATGAAAGTGCACACCGCAGCACCGTGAATTATAAGCAGGAATTAATTGTAGGCAAGAATTTCATGCTAATTTAGTAGCAAAATTATTATAAAAACATTTATGTATACTACCATTCAAAACTTTGGGGTCGGCAAGATTATTATTATTTATTATTATTATTTATTTATTTATTTTTATTCAGCAAGGATGCATTTAATTGACACTTTTACATTGTTACAAAAAAATTAAATAATAAAAAAAATCATGTTAAACATTCAGTTCATCAAAGAATGCATTGTGGTTTCTGTAAATATATAGATAAACACAACTGATTTCAACACTGATAATAATAAGAAATGTTTTTTAAGCATAAATTCAACATGTGACCCTGGACCACAAAACCAGTCTCAAGTAGCACGGGTATACTTGTAGCAATAGCCAAAAATGCATTGTATGGGTCAAAATTATGGATTTTTCTTTTACGCCAAAAATCATTAGGATATTAAGTAAAGATCATGTTCAATGAAGATATTTTGTAAATTTCCTACCATATATATATCAAAACTTCATTTTTGATTAGTAGTATGCATTGCTAAGAACTTCATTTGGACAACTTTAAAGGCTATTTCCTCAGATTCCAGATTTTCAAACAGTTTTATCTCGGCCAAATATCGTCCTATCCTAACAAACCATACATCAATGGAAAGCTTATTTATTCAGCCTTCAGATTATGTATGAATCTCAATTTTGAAAAATTGATCCTTATGACTGGTTTTGTAGTCCATGGTCACATATTAGAATGATTTCTGAAGGATCATGTGACACTGAAGACTGGCAAATGGCTGCTGAAATTAATCTCTGCCATCAAAAAAGAAAAAAAAAAATTATATTTTAAAATATATTGCTATTTAAATTGCAATATAGTTTACAATATTACTGTTTTTACTGTATTTTTGATCAAACAAACTATGGCATCTCCTAAAAATACTCAAAAGTGTCTTGATAGTATATATTTCTAAATTATTATTTACAGACCTGCCAAAACCTCTGTCCTCTGGAAGAGATTTTCCGACTGGACATCCAGGGGTGATCGAGGGAGGCTGGTGGTGCTTGTGACCGGGTTTCTACGCAAGTCTTCTGTGGCAAGAACTGGGTCCTAAAGAGAGCGAAGAAGATGATGTGTTACACTCAGTTTGGAGTGATGGATGATTTTATGAGAGCAGTGGGTCTTTGCTGGCTGCATGACTGCACATTAATATCATTTCCACTCATAGATCCACCTGTGACCAATAGACCCCATTTACACCTGGTTTCTATTTCAGGTGATCAGATACATAGGACCTTCTATGCCCCTATTACTACCACTTGTGATCAGATCACCGGAGGCGGATGATAATATCATCTTACAGCTGGTACCCACCTCTATCCTGACTCGTATCTTTGTGTCTTTGGGGACATCGCGTGACGTAGATGTCTCCACTTTCGGTGTGAAGTCTTTGGTGGAGTCCTGTGTGGGCTCTGCTTTAGGCACGATGAACAATGTTTTTACTGTGACACTTTCCTCAATAACTTCTCCAGCTCCTGAAAGACAAACACAATCTGTGCTTCAACTGCAATATCCAACATGAAGGGAGCAGATTGTGCACCTTGAATGGATAAGGCACTTCTTACCTGATCCTGATCCAGAAGAAAAGTCGTCATCATCTTCGGGGTAACCTCCTGACCCGGCCTCCTCCAGGTATAAGTCATCGGTTGAGGAGGTGCTTTTGGCCGCAGAGACTGCTATCTGCAGAGGTAAAAGTTAAAAAGAAGTCATAAAAATTGAGATTAAGACAGAAAGGAGTGTTTTCAGCTTTCATTGTCTGTCTTATTGCTCAAACCCCTTGACTCAAAAGGACCAGAGGCTATGAAATCGATTTTTTTCAGTAATGTGTTTGAAACTAGTAAACTGCCCATCTTGCCACACGATGAATGAGTATTCCCTGTCTCCCCTGCTTACTACTGAAATCTGAAAGTCAATATTTTCTGCCTTAACATGTATTATACACAGCCTAACCTTCTCATCAAAGACTCGGCGCAGACAGAAGCCCAGCAGCTACAAGTAAAATTTGCTCCACAACCGAGCATTCAGACTGAACTGCAGACTCAGCTGTTTCTGTAGAGCCACATTATGACATTTTAAAGCACTGCAGAAACTTTCCAACAACAGGTTCATTCTCAGCTGCATCACCTACAAAAGGAGCAAATTTACTAAATAGTTTTGGGAGTATTTAAGGGCAAGAAACATTAACCGTTTGTGCAAAAGCGTTTATTTAAATTATGTAACTGTCATTATTTTCAATGCAAAAACTCTTTCTATGCCAATTAGGTTTATTATACATTGTTCCCCATTCACAAAACTCACTCATTTGCCTAGTAATGTAATAGGTTACAGGTTACAAGTTACCCTACTTAAAATGCAATAAGTAGTGTAACTTTTCAATTACTTTATTAAAGTAATGTAACTGATTACATTTGATTACTTTTCTAAATTTCTAATGTTTTCAACAGTTAATCATTTTCAAACATGTTAACCAGGCAGGGTTAACCTTACAGTAGTATTCAACACCGATTACTGTTAGACTTTCGAAATATTTCATCACTTGAACTAAGATTATAATATTTTAAGGAGACATGGATGAAATATATATTCATTTGCATATAAATGTCAACCACCCTACAATGATAGAAATTCACTCCTATTTTTAATCCCCCAAAAACCTAAAGAGTATCAATTATCAAGCCATTTTGATTTTGGAGTAAATAACCAGCGCTCTCTTCCACCTTCAATACCTCGACTGAGGTGAGACCCTTGAGCAAGGCACCAAACCCCCAACTGCTCCCCACTGCTCCGGGTGTGTGTTCACGGTGTGTGTGTGCACACACTTGAATCAGTTAAATGCAGAGCACAAATTCCGAGTATGGGTCACCATGCTTGGCCACATGTCACTTCACTTCACTTTCACTAAATTAGTTTATGTCTGGCTGCGCAAATCGTTTTACTCCAGACTGTTTTCTGAATGAGAGACAATTCAAGGAAGGTTTTGCAAAAAAGTTAAAACTCAAGGATGGATCACTTCCAAAGAAGAGAGGGGCGGGGTGAGCAGTGGTCATTAGCATGTAAAGAGATATGCACCGAAACGAGTCACTGTGAACAGAGCTGTTTTTGACAAGGTAAAAAGGGTGTTGTTTTACATGACCACTGAGACCATTTCAAGAAGACCCTAATGAATCATATCACCTTGTGGAAAATGGGCATCCGAAGTCCCCTTTGAAGCACAGCCACCACACAATCAGATTTACTTTAAAATCATGCTGAGGTTAAATACGGTCACATGTCTGTTCCCGTTTAGTTCTGTTTTGCCCTTATTTGGTCAGTTTCCTGTGTTCTCATCATTAGTTAATTATCATTTAGTCTGTTCACCTGAGTTTTATTAATCGTCTCGTTTGCTCCTTTGTTCCATGTCTTCAGTTTCTGTCTAGTCTTTGTCTCGTATTTAATGTCATTCTCAATGGTCTACGTGTTTATTAAAGATCCCTGTTCGTTTACGCCTTCGTCATGAGCCTTATTCCACAACCACGACTGCATGACAAATACAGATTTAAAATCATAACAAGAAATAATTTAATAGCTATGATACTGTTTTTGAAATCAAATCTTTGCATAGCTATGACAGGAAACACTGGATCTAACGATGCCTTAGAAAAAAATATATAATATAAATATAAGAGTTATCGGATAAGCATGTTATAAACTTCTGAAACATTGGTGTTTCATATTTTAGAGCAGTCATTGCAATTTATGAAAGAAATCAATTAAATCTTTAACATTTTCATAAGTAACTAATTTAATTACACATGTTTTCTCAGTAACTGTAACTTATTACAATTACTTTTATTTTGTAATTAAATTACGTAATTTCTTTACATGTAATTAGTTACTCCCCAACACTGGCTATATTTCTAGATACACGGTGTAATGAAGCGCGTTTATGCATTTTAAAGAGCATATTCAGGTGTCTGCTTCACAGTTATGGAGAGAGATAATAAAATAAAAATATATTACCTGAAAATTATTTTAAGTTGATCGTTTTTCTACCCACCATAAGAACACTTTTAAAAATAAGATTTATAAAACTAAAGAGACACATAAAACTTAAAATAAAAATAGGATTAGAGCAACAAATCATTCGGTTTGTAATGCGTACCGAGCCGAAAGCCTCGTACCCAGTGGTTCAATAAGAATGTGTCTATCGTTACACCCCTTATAATAATAATAATAATAATAATAATAATAATAATAATAATAATAATAATAATAATAATAATAATAGCAGCAACAACAACATACTATATTTAAATATCTGTGCCAAGTTTGAATCATTGTTCCAGTGTGGCACAGATTGGGACACACTATCAAGTGACAATATAATCGGAATGAACGTGTGTTAACTATCTGTAGAGGTTTTTGTGGTAGTTCTAATCATGTTTCTTTGTGTTATTTGGTCTTTGTTGATTGGTTTACCAGTACCATGGCAACCAGCATTGAACGTCAGTCCAACCCTGCCTGTGACAGTCTCTCCATACTGATGCGGCCTAGAAAAGGGCCCATAATGTGGTCACCATAAATCACACTACAGGGCCCAGGAATAAGGCACAGAGAGTCTGTGGCACACATATTGGTATCTTTGTTCTAAGAGCTGTCCCTGTTCTCAGAGTGAAATAACATGTATACTGATTTTCTTTTTCACAGAACAAAAAGACAAAGACAGGCTGAGAAAACGGTTTTCCTACCGAAAACATTTTTGGGGAAATTTGTTGTTAATGAATTTATATAAAACTTAATGATGTGTATTCATGTTTGTGAGACTTAGTATCTTCTTTAATAAAAAAAAAAAAGAGCCTAGGCCGTCTCTCACAAAGAGGTAGAGCTGTACAGAGGACGGTGAATGGACACAATGATAAAACAGAACAATAACCAGCTCATTCAAAAGCAGCAGTGACTTCCCACAAAAAAGCATTCAAGCCAAAGTCCTGATCAAAGGAGGAATTTGTTCAAAGCAACTTTATCTTAACCTTTCTAACCCAGCATTGCTATTCTCTTGGTAGACAATTCACTTGGCCGGCCCACACGACACTGCTGTTGATTTGGTCAAATTCTTTTTCCACTGATTGAAATGCAAAGTACAAAGAACACAATTATCTGGGCCACACACACGGGCGCATCAGCACTGCTCAATATCTTCAGTCAATTATTTTGTCAATGGGATTCTTGTCAAAGTTCTGCAACGAGGTGTCTAATGTGTCTTTATGTCTGGCTACGGACAATAAACAGCCCACAGAGCTCTTAAGATGCTTTCAAAATCTTTTGAAGGAATGCATTTTACTTGAGTGCTCTTGAACGATTAGTGTTTAGTTTGAAAAAAATAAATAAAACAAATTGCACCAGATCGATAAGATCCTTTTGTGCTTGAGTTGTGTATTTACATTCTGTGATCATCATGGAAAATTAAAATGTACAACAAACAATTAGTGATGATTGCCTAGACAAGCACTTCAAGTTGGGGCTATTAAACTTTGGCACACAACTCATCCCACTCCATTATTTCCAAGCACATGAATGACGCCTAAAATCATGTGGTTTGATGAGAAGTTTGCTATTATTTTTGCAAGTGACTCGACTAATGGTTGACCATAAATCAGGCAAAAAAGTTGCATTTACTTGCACAGAAGAAGTGACCCAAGCCATATTGAGGGACAACAATATCAGAAACTTGGAGATGGACTCTTTTGACATAGAAGAGTAAACCATCTAGAAACAAACCAGGCCACCCTAGATACCAGTCACAACATCTTAGGACCCACAAAGCAAAACACTACAAAAACAGCAACACATTAATTTATTTTCATTATCTTTGTCTTGAAAATTTGTGTAAGATATTTTATATATTGTTTAAATATTATTTAAAATCCATATATTTCAATATCTGTGTATGTATATAAATATATAAAGTAAATAAAATATAAATATGAACATACAGTATATATACAGTAGTACATATACAGTCTTTTATGTAGCCATATATATATATATATATATATTATATTATATAAAGGGGGGGCAGGGTACACAGATGTCACGGTTCGGTACGTACCTCGGTTCGGGGGTCACGGTTCAATACAACAAGACAAAAAAAGAAATCTACTATGCTCAGTTTCTTTTCATTTATTTTGAACAGACAGTAATGCAAATTACAATTTTTTACAAGTTACATAAAATCTGTTTTTTTTTCATTGTGAGTGTACACAAATAAATTAAAACAAACCTTTATACAGCGATTATTAATAAGACAATAACTGTTTATAGTTGATTCTGCTGGTATAAGGAAAACAATTGAAGTGATCGCACACACACACAGTTCACAATCAGTTCCAGCATTGCAAACTTGACAGCACAGTTGGTACTTTATCAAAATAAAATACAGTGAGACAAACATCAGCGTGCGAGCATTGTTGGAACGCTTCTGAAACTTGTACATTTACATAATAAATAATAGTTTAGCATTCAGATACGCTGCATCGCAAATATGGAAATATTATGGAATATTTGAATTTATGCTGAATGAGAGAGGTAGGATGCATGAGCACAAAGCTCCTTTTCACAAACAGTTGAGTGCACAAGCCTTTAAAGTATACTCCCTTGTCAGTCTATGTGAGAGACACGTTCAGAATCAGCACATTGTCACTGTCTAGTGGGCTTTGTAAAAGACTGTATATGTACTAGTATATATACACTGTATGTTCATATTTATATTTTATTTACTTATATATTATTATACAATTTATCATATATATATATATATATATATATAAAAACACACACATTTTTTCTGGATTCCATTTTTCCTCATAATTTTTCTAGACTCCTTTAATGGTTAAATTAAATTTTATTAAATCAAAAAGCACGTATTTAATTGAAATCATTAAACGTACACAATTTAACAGCAATTAATCAAAAGTTGAACAAAAGCTAAATTTTTATGGCCCTATGAAATCCTTTTTTCACCCTCAAATTTATTTATTTATTTATTTTTCACCAAATTCTGGTAAAATTATCACATTTTAAATGGAATTTCATAAAACTTTGCTAAATCAAAAACATCTATAAATAACTGATTTTATTTTTAAAAAATGGGCCATGTTTGGATCTTCCAACTGTACAATAATCCAAACAAGATCCTCAAAAACAACACAAAAATGGGTCACTGAGCACAGAACCAAGCTTCTACTGGCCATTCCAGTCCTTTGACCTGAACCCTGTAGAAAATGAGTGGGTGAACTGAAGAGAAGAAGCACCAAGCTGGGAATCTGGAGTGATTCTGGATGAAGGAATGGTCTCTGATCTCTTGTCAGGTGTTTTCTAACCTCATCAGGCATTATAGGAGAACATTTAGAGCTGTTAAACTGGCAAATGGAAGTTTCAAAAAGTATTGAATAAAAGGGAGCCATTAATTGTGGCCAATGTGTATTAGAGAAAAAAGATTTTATTTCATAACGATATTTACCCCCATTTTAAATTCTTATTATCCAATGAAAGGTTAGATTTTTGTGAATTTTTAAAATAAAAGATCAAAAGGATTAACAATGCAGATTAATTTTCACAGCCTTCTTTGATCATATTTATCAAGGGTGCCGATATTTTTGGCCATGACAGTCTGTCTGTGTGTGTGTCTGTGTCTGTGTGTACACGTACATACATATATACACACACACACATATACATATACATATATATATATATATATATACACACATATGCACACAAATTAAAAATACATACATTTAGTTGTTTTGAGCATCCAATAACGATTGCTATGTGTTAAGAAAAAAACAGAATGCAAGAATGATTGAGGCCATATGAACTGGCCTGATTACACAGGACGTCCTTAAGACTAATTAGTCGACTAGCCGTTTGTCCCTAATATGTATTTTTGCACATCCCTACCTGACACACATTTCTCGTCTGTGACTTCATCCTGCTGGGGAAATGTTGTCATGTACCGAGTGCAAATATGTTCATCAGCGAGGACAGTGACTGAGGGGCAGTAAGGAGCACTGGAGAGTGGCCTAGTCAGGCAGGGAATCAGCAGTAATGAAGGGGCCAGCAGTTTGTGGACCCCGTTATGAAACAGTCACAGCATTTACTTTTGTCAGTCTCTAATGAACAGGCAACTAGCAGGAGGCTGCTCTGTTTCCATAGTGAGGCTGGGTGTGAAAGACAGAGATGGAGAAACCAGGGAGGGACGAGCGAGAGGACAGTGACGGTAAACGAAAAAAAAAAAAAAGAGGGGATGGGGACATAGGGGAGTGAGAGATTACCGCTGCTAAGGACAATCTGCTGCCTTCAGGTTACATCGCTAAAAGCCTGTCAAACTGCACATCTATGCCTAGCAACCTCTGAAAAGCAAGAAAGGCTCCCACTGTCTGACATATGCTTTAAGCCATGTCATTGTTAAAGCAGACAGGGGAAATGGAGAGAAGGACAAATGTGGCAGAGCTTTATTTGGTCTTGCTGTCCCTCACTGCATGTTAGCAGAAATTGCTATTCTTAAGAACTGAGGATGATGCATACATCTCAAAAGGAGTGCATTCAGATACTACGCAGGCAGATACTCTGGCATATACTGATACCTTATGCTAAAACATAACAATATTTTGGACTCTACTTTGTTACTTTTAAACCCTCAAATGTGATGGAGCCTGTTTAAAAAAAAACAAAACAGCGAGATACAGATCTACACAACAATCAATACTGAAGTCTAGTGCAGCACCCAGGTCCAGCAGTCAGGGTGTGTTTATAAGGAAGTTTGAGGATTAATCATTACTGGTTGGCAACGGCTCTCGTGTCATGACCTAAAGAGAGTAGAAGTAAAGAAGCAATGTCTGTAATGGAGATTAGAGATGTTTATTTTGACCACTTGAAAACTTGAGAGAAAAATCAGCCAAATAACACTTTCGGTGTTAGAAAAGTTTCACTTATGGCACAGTTTAATTATTTTGTTTTAAACATACACTACCTTTCAAACGTTTGGGTTCTGTAAGTTTTTTTAAATGTTTCTGAAAGTCTCTTATGCTCACCAAGGCTGCACTTATTTGATTAAAAATACAGAAAATAACTGTAATATTGTGAAATATTAACACAATTTAAATTTACTTAATATGTTTTGAAATGTAATTTATTCCTGTGATGGCAAAGCTGAATTTTCAGCAATCATTACTTCAGTCGTCAGTGTCATATGATCCTTCAGAAATCACTCTAATATGCTAATTTGCTGCTCAAGAAACATTTGTTATTATTATTATGAATTTTGAAAACCGTTGTACTGCTTAATATTTTTGTGGAAACTGTTTACATATTTGAAATAGTATCCTTAAGTAACAATGTAAAAGTCATTGCTCTAACTTTTGATCAATTTAATTCATCCTTATTGAATAAAAGTATTAATTTCTTTAAAGATAAATAAATAAATAAATAAATATCACACTGACCTTAAACTTCTGAATGGTAGCAGTTTAGCAACAATTATGCTTTAAACAACAAAAAACAATTTGTCAGTGTAGTAAGCAAAAATCAATTTAGCCAATGTTTATTCTCAGAAAACAAGTCAGAATTTAATTATACATTTTAATAAAACTAAAATAAATATAAATAACATTTGAAATTTTATCAAAAAATATTTGTTTCAATTTTTTTTCCTTCAATTTTAGCAAATTAAAAAAAGTACTTTTATCAGTTTTATCAGTTCAATTAAAATCTAACTAGTTTTCAGAGAATGTATTTTTTGGAGAAACTAAAAGACACTTTTTTGGCAGTATAACAACAAACAGGCCACAGCGTTTCTACTCTGTCAACTCAAAGGACATATTGTATGTGTTTAGCATACAGGGAAGTACACAGTGTACAGGTTCCCCAATACAACTGCTGTTCCAATGAAAACCAAAAAAAACACAATGTACCACCCAAAATGTAACCAAACATTGACCAATCATTAAACTAAATAAAAATATATATATTTTAGCAATTTTTTGTTTTCATGATCATTGCTGTCACTTCCAAATACTTGTCCTGAGAGTCAACCATCAAACATACTGAATCATAAGATTTGGCAACAATGGTCCACTGTTGTATCTTCAAAGTCAGCAGCAACACATCAGCCACACATTAGAGATATCTGAAGCTGTCAACACAAAGACAGACCTGGAAGTTACACTTATGGTTAATCAAACAGTCAAAGGGACTTTTCGAGCAGCGATTTACTCAGGAAATGCTGCGCTGTGGAAGAAGAACATAAAAGCAGAAAGGGTATTATCTCTCTGTTCTTCTAGGCCTGAGGTTTTATTGCCTTCCTAAGATTCATAATCGGGAACTAATTAACAGGAAAATGAGCAGAGGGGAGCTTCTCCAGGAAGTGGACACCAATCAAAGTCAAGCCCAAACCCAAGCGGACCTGGAACGCGTCCAGGAGGAACGTTTGTGAGGTGACATCATTCACAGGCCACGAGGAGACTGATCTACAAACCAGAATCTCCTCATCGGTCCTGCGAGACGCATGAGGCCTTTCCTTTTTTTTTTCTCCACAGGGAGGGTTAAGAGACGCTTTGAAGCTGACTTTGACTGATCAAGGGATAGGAGCTACATAAATGTCTAGAAGTTTTAGGGAAGTGCTCATTGAGCTCTAATCCTCAGTCTAACAGCACACAATGAAGAATCAACCGTAGACCTCCAACATATAAGCCTCCACAGCTCTGTGCACCAGAGGTGACTGTATTAATCAAAAAGAAAGCTCACAAAGAACCTCTCCACGGATTCATTCCAGGCTCTTCATTTCACACAAAGAAAGCCTCTACGGTGAAGTTTATAGTCCTTCATGCAATATTTCAAGGCCTGTCTTCATGCAGAATCCAAAAAATAAAGCGTTTTTTAAAAAATGAATAGAAAACGGAGACAGCTGCCACTGAGAAAGCTGAAAAAGAGCCCATTTATCACCAATGAATCTGGGATCCAGAGAGGTAAATGTAAACAGCGGAACTGAAGTTCTCAGTAGGACGAGCATCTTTGGTCTACACTGGCAGTCGTTCGTCTGCAACTCGTGCTCTCATTGTCAAAAAAAGTGCTCGGGAAAGCATGTTAGGCAGGGAAGCAAGTGCACTGGCCCAGGACAGATTAATACGCTCTCAGATTCCAAAACAAACGGCTGTCTGACATACACAGGCCGGCGCCACATTCCTGGGCTAGTGCCCCATGTAAGGATACGAAGGGTCTCCTTGCTGTAGCTGCAGGGGCAACAACTATTGCAACAACAGAGGAAGCACTCCACCAGACCTTATGCAAAACGTAAAGGTCTAATGAGACTTTCAATGAAAAAATACTTTAAAGTGCACCAAAAAGATCAAACCCAGGTTATACATCAAATACAAATAGCAGTAATTTTAGGCAGGTCAATAGCTAAAGCTTTCATGTGCAAGCTTATATATGGTTTCTTGGCCACCTTCTCTGCTGTAACCTGGCCTTCCCCCTCATAAAGGGCTGGACAGCCAATTACAGCCAGGCCAGATAGATGCCAGCCCCTGAAACTGACCAGGGCCATAAATACCCGATTCCCAAACCTGTGGCGGGGCAAATATGTAAAGGCATTCTGACAATATTTGACAGCATTCTGCTACCTCTTCACATTAAAGACTGTATGATTGCTGCATTAAAATCTTTTGCATTTAAAGGTCTGTGTCAAGAAAATACTGTGCAAACTTATAAATAACATAAATAAATTAAATAGAGTATTGTAACTTGAAATTTGTTTTCGCAACTTGAATGATCTCAGCCATGCAAATAAAAAAAATAAAAAAATAAAAAAAAAGCGTTTTCCTCCAGACACATCATACTGCAACTATGACTTCCTGTCTTGCTCCCCTGAGAGGATGAATAACAATTTCATGGTTTCCAGGCCAAACAGAAACAACTGACAATCTTCCCAGAGGTGTACAGGCTCTAGATTATTATCTGATCTATAATAATGCACAATACAACTTCAAGATCAACAACATTCACTCCAAGATCATATTTGTTCCAAGCAAATATTCATATTATCACCTTTGATCAAAGACGTTCAGTTTGCCAGTAGATTTAAAAAATGCAAATTTCATGGGACCCTCCCAATAATTAAGTCTTAAGATGGCAATCATAGTGGTTTTGCTCTCATCTCCAAGGCTTCTTATGACTCCGCAGTGGATGGCGCCTGCCCGGTGATTCCTCGACCCAGTTAAACTGCTTTTGATACTCACTAGAAACCCAAGAATTTTTTGTGAGCCGTGAAATGCTATATGCTGGGAAATAGGCTTCGCCCTCCCAGTCATGTTTTGAATAAAGATTAGCAGTTACAGTTAAAGCAGATAAAGTTATGGATTTGTAGCTGCGCGGCAGTTCTGTCTCCTCCGGTTAAAGAAAAGATGGGACATGTGTGTCAACCTTGCAGGGATTTGATTTCACATTTGATTTTATAAAAAAAACATCTCTCATGCATCTGCATGAGGGATAAGGGATGAATACAAATCAAGTATCAGTGACTGATGGGAAAAAAATTATTAAATCACCTTATGCCTCCAGGGGAAAACCTCAACACAACTTCAAGACAGCCTTTAACATGCAACAGAGGTTTAACATGCGGAAAAGAAAAGAAAAAAATATTTTCACTGTATTAAAAATAAGCATTAAAAAGGGCTTTCCAGCATATAATTAGACAACATAATTAAAATTTCTCTTGTTGCTAATTTTATATTTGCTGAACAAGAAATCTGTTTTTGGTCAAGACTTTTTTTTTTTTTTTTAATGAAATACACAAAAAGCAAATACTACTGAAGACATGCCATTCATTAAGACAGTCTTAATCAACAGCACTAGTTGATCTTACAGAGAGAACTTTGCACATGTTTACCTGAGGAGAAAAATCACATCATTGATTCAGGAACATAAAATACACACTGAGCAAGATGTAAATCAGCAGTCTCATTAGGAGCTTCAAAGATTTTTTCTTAGACATAAAAACAATGAGGATATCAACTCCTTGAGATGTTGGAAGGGGGAAAAAGAGAGTTGTCTATCCACTTCTCTCCATCCTTAAGCATTCTCAGGCTAAACTCTCACCTTTACTTCCAGTTCACATAACTGATTTACCCTTACATATAAACCATTATATTATACCTAGGTAGTATTTTACTGTAACTTTAAGGCCATATATGAAACGTTTAGAGAATGCATTCAAATGTATTCAAGACCACAATGGTATTTGATAGCATGAAAGAAATATGAACACAATGTCATTCATTTCTTTCATAATTGATAAGGGCACTTGTGACATTTGTGCTGATTTACAAATATTGCAAAATGATTTCAATGTGCTTTTTAAGTGCTTTAAAATTACATGTTTTAATTGTGTCCCTTATTTAAACCATTAGATTAAGTTATGAAATTGGTTCATTAAAAGTGACCGTTCAGTTAAACAGTTTAAAACAATGCTGAATTTATACAATCACTTATAAATAATTCATAAATATATAGAAAGTTTTAATAAAAATATGCTTGTAAATATTATGTCATGATATTAAAGCTATACAACTCCATTATTCTTACTTGTATTACTTACTATATTAATTTATAAAAAATATAATTGAACCATGGAACAGTGGCTCTTTGGTTAAAACAATGGTTTCAATGATTGCAAAAGCTATTTCAGATCAAATATAAATCTACTGACATGCATATTGAATATCATAAAAAGGCTGAAACATATTGTGATGTACTTTACACAGGCCTGTAATTGACCAGAATTATAATTTAAGAAATCCCACAAAAATCTAAAAAGAAATATAATAGGCTTTTTGAACAGGTTATGTGGTGAAACAGATAACCAATAATGCAATTAGCATGGGCAGAGCAGAAATGATTAGTTTTGAACCGATTGCTCAACAACTTCCAATCACATTTCCTGCAGTTATCTTTTCTGTAAACCACTTGGGCAAATGTTTACTAAAAACATCTGTTTAAATATAAACTCTGTGCTTTTTCCTAGGTGGGTTTGCAGAACATTGACATTTGACCTCAATGTGACAAAGTGCATGCTTCCATCTTTGCTGCACTCTAAACTGAACCGCTCTTTAAGGTGTTTTAACAACTTAGGTTTGCACTGACACAGACATGAATCTGCCAAGACAGGAAATGAAAGCTCAGTACAGCGTGCTGGCAGGTACTCTCACAGGAGCCCAGAGAACATGCTGCGCAAGGATCAAGGTGGATGTTTCAGGAAACAGATGCTTCGACTGTGTAGAGGTTCCATTTTGAAAGCTCCTCAGAGAGAACAGCAGCTAAACGGCATTAGTCAGAATGAACAGAGCTGGACCGGCTGGCCTGCTGGCGTGAAGTCACACTCGGAGCACCTCACCGCTCTGTTCCGTCAATGTTTGAAAGGCATTCAAATACCTGAGAGAAACACAAAGTCGACACGCCAGATCTTTAAAGAGAGACGGAAAACAAGAGAAGCTGGAAATCCCAGGCTTATAGATACTTTAAAGGAATGAGGCAAAGGTTAAAAGTGTCAGTTTTTTTATGTTGAACTGAAGTAGTGTATCCTATTCCAATTTAATACGCAAAGACAAATATAAATAAATGTCCATTGCTAAACTGATTCAAAGTGGTATCAAAAATTACTCTTGTTTGCAGCCCAAAATCAACAACACTGGATCAACCAATATGGTTAATTTGGGGCGGGACTACCAGGTTGGCTGACCAACGAGGCTTTGAAAGTGCAAACTTCACGTTTAAATGTTCAAAAAGAATCACATACCAAACACTTGACACTTCAATACATGGAGAAGCAGAAGGAAAGCACATACGGCCTTGTGAATATGTAACAAAGGATAAAACACACATGTTCCTGAGCAGACCTTTGCTCAGGCTGTTCAATGTTGGCACAGCATCATGAGATGGATGAATGCAGTCTTTCAGGCCAGAACATGTCTGGCAAATCCCCCAGGTCTCTAGAAACACAGGTGGTGACTTGAGAGAAACCCAGGGGGAGAGCATCTCTACAGCATATGTGATCAGCTCTGCCGGTGTGTGGACAAGCAGGGTCAAGAAGCAGGGCTCAACAATAAGTATGGTCTGCTGGCCTGGGGCCAAAGTGAGAGAGTCTCAGGCCAGTAGACCTAATGGTCACTCGCCCTTTTGGGCCAATACTGCACTGCCATTGAAAAAAATATATATATTTGATCTTGTTTATCGGTTTTCCAGCAACAGTGTATTTATGAATTTATTTGATCAAAAATACAGTAAAACTGTTATAATACAAAAATCACTGTTTCCTATTTTAATATATTTTAAAACGTAATTTATTTCTGTGATGGCAAAGCTGAATTTCCTAATATCATGATTTGGTGCTCCAGAAACTTCTTTTCTTAAAATAAGTTCTCTTATTATCATCAGTGTTGAAGACCATTGAGCCGCTTAATGCTTTTATGAAAACAGTGACACATTTTTGCAGGATTCTTTCATGAACAGAAAGTTCTAAAGAACAGCATTTATTTGATATGCAAATATTTTCTAACATTGTAAAACCCTTTACTGTTACCTTCATGTGAAAAATGTAAAGAAAAACTATTCAATGAATATAAATATTAAAATGAATAGAAAATAATTGTTTCCAGCAAGTATCTTAAAAAATACACCGCAAAAATTAAAAAAATTAATGGCTGCATTAAAAAACCCTTACTGTTGAGCCTCGCAATTTAATTTACTGATTTTGTTAAGTCCTTTCGAGATAACGAAAAGGCCTTGACAAAGGTAAAGCTGTCAGTTACATATTATCTAAGATAAAAAGCCTATTGTATTCCATCGCTGATGTAATATTAAAGCTATTGGCATGAGTGCATCACAACAACTATCTCACTTCGTCTTCCAAAAAAGAGGTGCAGCTAAGATCTGGCATGGTTTTTGCACCACACAAAGCTCCTTTTACACCATTCCCATAATACACTGGGATAGCGGGTCAAAATGTGGCAGCGTGAGATTGAAGATAACAAACCCCAATCATGTGACCAAGCCAGAGACAGGCGCCTCTCGCAGCATTCACTTCAAACGGTCCATGTTTCCCCGAGTCTGCAATGATAAAGGCTTGGCTTCCATCAGCATTAGGCCAGGGCTTTGTGCTCAGAATACTCCACCCCAGCCCTAAAAACTTCAAGCCGCCCAAGGGACAATGATGTATAAATTAGCTGCCAGTTCAAAGTTTAATTTAATCCAGATTTCAGCCACTGCTGAAGTAGAGCAGAATGGCTTAGAAAGTCGGTGGGATGCTTTGTCCAGTCTCACGCCTGCCTCCCCACCTCCCCTTCTCCGACAGGAAGCTCTGGAAGAGTTCTTTAGTTTCAGCTCATTAACCTCTCAGTGGTTAGAGAACCCCGAGCATGCAATAGTCTGAAGCAGAAAAGGAACAAAGGACTGGACATGACAATGCCACAATGTCTTTCTAAGAACATTAAGGAGATGAGCATTGCCTCTGTTTTCTAACACTCTCTGGACTCCTGCGGTGTTGCAATCATCGCTCTACCAAAAGGGACGTTTTTTTAAGTGTCAGCTAGTCAGATTTCACTAATAGCACAGGAATCGAAAAAGTGGGAGCTTTTTCCTGAAAGTTTGTGCTGACGCAAACTGTTTTTCGCACATCCGTTTACATAGGCATCAAAAATGATGACCTGCCAGAGTTGTTCATCACTTGGCGCTGCAAATGGGCCCTTATCTGCAGAGATAAAAGCTGGAGGCGATTTCGACGCTTCAGTGGCTGATCTGTTCCAATCCTCACTCTGTCGCAATTGAATTCCCATCCAACCTTTGCCTTAAGAGGATTTGTCCTCAAGGGAGTCAGGAGGCCATGGCATTTGGGAAGAGGGGGAGGGGAATTGCCAGGAAAAACTTTTCAAAAATCCCAAAATTGGTGATGAGAGAGAACAGAACAAGACCTTAAAAGTAATGAAAGGTTTGTCTCTTTGTCCTATTTCAACAGAGTCAGATTGAAAGTCAAACAGCAAGATATTAGATTGCAGGGTAAAGTGATGTTTCGGTGACGCAGGCATCCATCTGGTCCGCGTGTGTTGTTTTGATGGAGAGAAAAGGTATAGCGCGTATTAATAAAGTGAACAAGGGACGCAGGCCGCAGGAGAAAGCAGCAGGTGGTGATTTCTGATCCCATTATGTGGGGCTAATCCACAAACTAGAGCAACCTACTTGTTACAACCTACAATTTCTGTTCTAGGAACAGCAACACCTTCACTCGAAGTGGCCTCGGTCTCATCTTCGGTGAAAACATCTGTTGTTTCGCTTCATCTATCAATCAACTAGGAGAAGCGGTGGATTCTGGTATGATTATAAAGTGCAGAGCATTTTCTCAAAGCATGCAGCAGATGAAACATCATGCTGCTCTTTCACATAGAGGCAAAGTTGCATTACGGATTAGAGCTTTGCAAAGGCATCAGGGTTATAGTGGCACATGCATGAGCTTAGTTGGATTGCTAGAGTTGACCAGGCAAATCAGGCCACATACCAAAGGACTAACAAACAAACCTATATTCAAGGTTTTCAGTAAACAACTGAACAAAGCCAGTTATAATATTGCAGCACTTAAACCATATGGTTAAGAAACACGTAGGACAATGCAATATCAAAGAAAACATAGCCTTTACAGTCTTAAGGTCATTGCACACTGAGTCGCATGCGTTTTTCCATTTTTTCGTATTCCCCATCCTTTCCTATCCAAATGCATGCTACAGATGCAAAAACAGAGAAAACTGAACCTGATCCGAATTTATTTTTGACGGACAAAAGTTTCGGAGGCAGTGTGTAAACATGATTGATGTATGGTAAACGTGATGGTCGTATGTATTTTTTAACGTGCAAAAATATCGGACGAAAATTTCAGACTCCGTGCAATGACCTTTCGAATCAATTCACTGTGAAACAAAATGCTACAAAACAAAATGCTGCTAAAAGACATTCAACATAATTAAAATCACAAGAGAACTGAGAATTAATTCTGAGAATAAAAAAAAAAAAAAAAAAAAATGTAATCATACTACACTTTTTTTATGTAACCGAAGTAAATTTTAAAAACATTAGAAAACTAAAATAAATTCTTGCAAATGCTACAAGTGAATTTAGAAATCATAATTTAGGGATCTACCAAAATTTCGGGTGAGAATGACATTTTTGGTTTTTGGCCGAAAGAGAAAAATGGTTGAAAATATGAGCTGAAAATATAAATACAGGTTTTGTAATTACAAAAAAGAAAACGTTTTCAGTTACAGTTTCGGTTTTCATCCAAGTGCATCCAGAATTTTTGGTTTCGGACCAAAATGTTCATTTCGGTGCATCCCTAAAAGCTAAAAAACAAACTCTAATATCAGCCAATAACCAATATGGTTTGTAGGTCTGGTCCGAATACCATTTTTTGAGCTTCGAAGCTTTGGTAGTAATCAATACCGAATATTCGAAGCTTCAGAGGGAGGGGGCTGAACATTTTCTTCTCTCTAATAAAGGCAGGAATCTCTGTGCGTCTGTCTGTCTGCATTTTTGTCAAGTCGAGAACAGTTCATCCAATCGACTTCACGCATGGCGGGTGTGTTGCTGCGGACCCAAGGGAGTGCAGTGTTGTACTTTTTGGTCCAATATGGACATGTGACACGTTCAGAATTAATAAACTTTTAATAAAATATGTAACTGCACGAGATGGAAGCGGCACACCTCACGCGGGCAGGGCTTATATGCTCCGAGAATGGACACTGCACTGATACAAAACACAGGTCTGTTAAGAGCAATACTTTTAATAAGGTAGCCTAACATTTTTCTAACAAACAAATCACTCCCAAATCAGAAATTAGCAGCACAGTAATTACTGACACCATAAGGGTAGGCTTTTTAACTAAAAGTAGAATGAAAAATAAATGAACGAAGATCAACGAACTGTAATAAATAAAGAACACAGTAGCATACTTTCAATAACAGCATCACACATTTTAACGAACAGTTTAAATTAAAATTTGATTTTTATGACTGCTGTATTCGCAAGTATTTTCCATGCAAATTAAGTGCACGTTTTTATCATGTGTAAAATTACTGATTAACATGGCGGATAAAAGCAGCTCGTTTTTTTTACACCAACAATATACTATAGGCGTACAACTTACATAACTCAGGTGATTTTTCAAACTTGATGTGCTGTTGTGGTAAGCCAGTTTCAAAGCGCATATTTGGCACATGCTGCCTTTCTCGTGTCCTCACTCAATTTAAAGTGCTCCCACACAGCTGAGGTCTTCGGCATTTTTGTCTTCTCTTCCAGATGAAGTGAATAATGACATTCATGATGTTCACTCATGGGCGATTCATATTCAAGCGCGAATGAGAACCGTTTCGCGGGGGATGCCAGGTGTTTGAGAAAAAGAAAAAAGAATATTTGAATAATCGAATATTCTGGTCCAGCCCTAATGGTATACACCCTTTAAGAGACAATAGGTTCCTAACATAGTCTTTACTTTCTAAGACACTTTATTTTCTTATACTAAACACTTGTAATATAGCAACATTTTCTAGTGGTCATGTGTAAACAGGACTTGTTGTCAAAAAATATTATTAAATCAGCTACAGAAACTGGACAGACACCAAGACAAAAGAGCTTCATTTGTGAACAACAGATGTGGAACATTTCCCATCCGACAATTTACTGTGCTTCATGAGTGAAAGTGGCTATTAAATCACACTCATCAGGAATTAATTAATTTCTTGCTTTTCTGACTTTTTTCTACTTATATATGCTATATTTTGTTTTAAAGAAAATGGACCGTTGCCTTTCTACATTTATCTAGTCTTCCTGACAACAGAAACGGTCTTAAGAGGATTCTTAAAACATATGGCCAAATTCAAATTTATATTTCATTCTACGTAAATAATTCAGCTTTGGCAAACAGAAATAGGTCCTGTACCAGAGCTTGTCTGAGCTTTAAATCTTTCATGATGAAGAGCACAGATGAGGAATAGGAGGAAGAGATGGTTCTTCCCAACAGACCTCAGCCGCTGCAGAGTTTATCAGGACAGAGAAGGACCCGCTCTATGGTCCAACATGCGAGACTGTTGACAAACTGAACCACAAGAAACAAATCTCAAATCTGTGCCAAACCTCACACACTGTTCTACCCTGCTCGTTTTACTCTCTGCTGTAATTCAAAAGGAATGTGTGTGGTTTGAACGAGTCGCCTTTTCCAGCCCCAGAAGCATTGAAAAACCCTTCCAGCATATGACTAACCAAGAGCCAGTTTGATCTAATGTTTGCTGATAAGATTCATTTTGGTTGTCGTATGGAAACACTGAGACGCTTTAAAGGCACAATTGATGGTTAATGCTAGATGTTTGTCAGTCTAAGTGGTAACAGAAAGAACTGTGCCGAATTGGTCTAGTGGTGACCCAAGCCACACCAAAGAGGAACCACCTTCTGCTTCGGTTTATTAGTGTATACACAACGTAGAGTCAACACTTAGTTAATTATGCCTTGTAATACAAGCTACGCTCGGATTTACTCAGTTTTTCCATGAAAGGGGCCATGATTACACAGAAATATGTTTGTGATCTCAGTATTGAATGTGTCTGATTTGTACTGTCAGTGCAGCGTGAAAAAAGAAAAAGCGAATATTAGCTGGGGGAGTTTGACGAAGGTGATAAAGCAGGAACAGATGCAGAATACAACAAAAGGAAGCTCACAGTGCCAAAAAGCAATGTTTAATGTCCTAAGGGGCCTATATGCAATAAAGGACACATGCAAGTTATCCTGAACGTGATGGATGGGTCAATAACAAATTAAGAGAGTCCGCAATAAAGAAAATTAGAAAAAAAAAATAGTTTAAAACACATGTGCCAAGTTACTAGACTCTTTGTATTCATGTTCGTCTCACATGGTTTTGAAATACCTTTGCACCATTTTCAAAAAAAAAAAAAACATTTTCATATACTTTGAGTACATGGAATTGTAGACCTCTTAATTTATATTTTAAAAAAAGAGTTGCATTACCGTGAGTTGGATCATTTTTTACTTTATGTCCCAAAAAATTACAAATATTAAAAACATTGTGTATTCAAGTCACTGTATGTATAAATTGCATTTTTAAAGTATGCTTAAATAAACAGATGCAAAGCAAAAAATTTGCATTACATTACTGACCTGAATGCTGAACACTAACCTGAAGTTTTTATGCGTGAACTGTCTCGGTTGGTAGGTTATGCCAGAACAACAGTTTTCCACAGTTTTATATTGTACAAAATCAGACTGCTGGTCCTCGACGGTTGGCTCAGTGCTGAGCGTGTCAATTTCATTTGTGCGAACAATGACAGTGCACTCATTTGGACAGGCTCTTCTGAGTTCACCCTTTTCTTATTTAAACAGTGTGACGGAATGCTACTGCATGAGAAAGGAGATCAGAGTGCAGTTTACAGCACACAAATGGGTGTTAACAGAGTGCATTAGGCCAGATTAACAGCGGCGTGTGGGGCTGTCGAATTAATGCATCCGAGCACATCAAAACTCCCGAAGGGTCAGTATGCTTTCTGAACCACAGTGATTAAAGATCAACAAAATCTCCTCTTGGGCCGCTCGTCTCACTGCCACAGTTGCTTTCTAAGCAATGTACCCATTCGCGGTCTGATTAGGTGGACACAGTTAAAAGAAATTGGATATGGTGGCTGCCACCAGTATCAGTGGGTGCAATCGATGGTTCAGAACAGCTGGAGGGGACCAGATTTCAGTCTTCAGAAACCACCAGAGAAAAGTCAAGTTATCAAGTCTCTTCAGCATCACCTCAAAAATCTCCCAGGATGCTTCAGTGTGTTTTACGCAAGGCCACATGCGCCGAAGCAATCGAGACAAAACAAGTGTAAAATACTCAGCTTTCAAAGTGCAGCTTTTAAGAGGTATGGTTTTCTAAATGGTTCCCATAACAACCATTTGTCACATTGTCAGTGGCATGTGGAAATTAAAGAAACGCTTGAAAACACGCTGAGAAAATATCAACCTCAACTTATGGTTAATTACTGAAGTTACACTGAAAAATTATTTTTGCATTTTAATTAGGCGCATTCATAGATGTCAAAGAGTGCTTACATGTATTAGCAAAAGCAATCTAGTATTTCTTCACAGGTATTTGTGGTTCACAAGTTCATCAAAACAGTTGACAGCAGAAAAAAAAAAGTAGTAAAAAAAAATTATATATAAATCACTGTACATTAAAAGGAGTGGCCTTTGAGGCTAAAAGGAACCTGCAAGCGGCCATCAAAACATCTGTTTGTATATAAATGTATGTATATAAAATCATTACATACAAGAAAAGTAAAAAAAAAACAAAAAAAAAAACAAGTGAATTAAATATGCAAATACTAAAATAATTTAAAAAAAAAAAAAAGAAATAATAAAAGTCTATGAAAGAAATTTCCAGAAAAGATATTACCTAATTAGTTACTAATTAATAATAATAAAAAAAAAATAAAAAAATAAAAATCATAATTGAATTGGTGATGCAAGTTTTTGCAGAATCAGATAAATTACAGACTTGCATAACATCAAACTATGAGAAACTCACAATGCAGCACACAGATGGTGTCTCACACTGTTCTTACATTTACACTGCACAAGATGGCTTCTACACTCATCAGCTCGCACAGTTAGACGTCTCCTCACTTAACTTTCCAAAAGCTTTTTCCATTATAAACAACACTTTCTAACAGCGAAGAGCGACAAGGCTTATGAAACACGGGATCTCACACGTTCCCTTCATGTACAGCGAATCACTCTGGTATCACAGGCTGTCTTTTTACAGTGTACTTTTGGGTCTCAACCATGGTAAATAGTATAGTGAGTACAAGTGGCAGCTGTTTTAACTAGGAACTTGTAACGACTTGACAAAAAGATGCCGGTTCATTGTTTTATTCATAGTAAGAAATAAGAAATTATAGTTACACTACTGTCTCAACGTTTGAGGTTGGTAAGATTAAGTTTTTTTTTTATAACAATTTAAAATAGTCATTTCCTATTTTAATATATTTCAAACTAATTTATTCATTTGATGGCAAAGCTGAATTTTTAGCAGTCATTCATTAATCCAGTTTTCATTGTCTCATGATCCTTCAGAAATCATTCTGATATGTTTATTTGCTGCTCAAGAAACATTTCTTATTATTATCAATGTTGAAAAAAAAGTTGTTGCATAATTTTTTTGTTGAAACTGTGGTACGTTCTTTTTGAGTGTTCTTTGATTAATAGAAAGTTTTAAAAAAACAGCATTTACATGAATTAGAAATCTTTTGTAACATTATAAACATTCTTATTGTTATTTTGATCAAATTAATGCATCTTTACTGGACATACAGTGTACTAGAATTCACATTTACCTCGGACTACCTTTTCTAGCAAACTCATTGTGGTTAACTGGTGTGTACCAAAGTTCAGAAAACCACTTTCACACCAACCAAACGCTGACGTCAAACAGACCCTGGCCTGCCCCGAAAGCTGCAGTATGAAAGCAGTTAAAACGAACCCCCTTCCATTTCGACCGCTGTTCTTAAACCACAATCCTCCAAAGGAACTTTCCATTTGCTAAGCTAATAAAGAGCAAGAAAAGTCAGACTGGGAGCAAAAGGAGCGCGTTTTAAATGGTGGAGCGTGCTGAGGGTTTCTTTTTTTCCACAAGCCTGTGTGTTCACATTGGGGGGGCTCTGGGTCACGGCTTTGCACCCTTGAGGCTCCTTACTGTCTACAGTAACCAGGCCAAAGCAGTGCTTTGGCAGCAGCACTTTCAGTACTCGCTCTGTATAGAGCGTGTTGGTCTGCCACTGCACCCACCACTTCCGAGCTCGACTCAGCTTGTGCTGTTTGTTGATTCCCACTGGTATGCATGACTTTATCCCTGTGAAAGAACTGCTTCCAATTCTCAGGGGGGGAAAAAAGTGAACAGAGCCGCTTTGAAGCGAACGCACATACGTGTTGCAGATGTTTGTGGTGCCGACATAAACAAGCACAAGGCATGTGCCATCGGAGCATAGCGAGGCATATCTTCTTTTTTCCCTCCCCTACTCTGCCTCTTCATTCTTTCCATCTGCTGGGAAAGAAGATAAAGAATAATGCCACTGTTCTTTGGAGTAACCAAAGACAGGGTAATAATAATGACGAGCTTAGCTGCAGGGAGAGAAGTCGGCTGGGCTGAGGTTGCATGGCTGATGACAAAACAAGAGCACTCTGGGATTCCTTTACAGGCCTAGCGGCCCAGTGCCTGCTGAGGCCATTAAGGATTATGCAATGTGGAACAGTTAGAGTCAATCAAAAAGAGCCCCCCAGGGAAGAGAGGTGGGATGTAAGATTTTCTCCCACGTGTCCACTTTAAATGCACGCTGGAGAAGAAAAAAAGTGATTCAATTACACTACCGCTCAAAAATGTTGAGGGCATTTTTATGTATATGCTCACCGAGGCTGCATTTATTTGATCAAATATACAGTAAAAACAGTAATGCTGTGAAATTTTCTATTTTAAAATATCATTTATTTCCATAATGGAACACTGAATATTTTCTAATTATGACATCCCAACTTTTTCATTCAGCAAGGTGTTAAAAGATAAAAAAGAAGATAAAAGCCATGTAGAAATCTAATTTCCTCACTGCTAAGAGGTGCTGACAACATCATCGCTGATTTGTGGATGTGTTTTCATTAACACAAAGTCATCACTGGCAATCCAAACCTGAAACTTCAACATGCATCTGCTAAATGCTGTAGTATGTAACGCTATTATTATTTCATAAGCCAATATTCCACCCTAAAACATTAATATTTACAGGACAACGTAAACGGGGAGCACTTCTGGGCCCTTATCTCGCAGACTCAATACATTTTTTAGTACGCAGGATTATTGCGGATGTATGACCATCCGCCTTGCTAATCAGGAATAGAAAAACAGCCTCAGGTGAGAGACTGGCAGAAGCGAAGGGTGAAAATGAGGTCAGCATGCTACTATCTCTCGCTCTTGGTCGCTCTGTGCATTCGTTTAATCACGTAAGCATCCGGACAGAGTGTAAAAAATACATTCTTATAAAAAATAAAGGTTCCTTATTGACATCTATGGTCTATGGAGAGCCTTTAAAACTCATGGAACTTTACTAATACATTTTCAGGTTCATTATAGTGGAAAAAGATTCTTTAGATTTTCAAAATCAAATGCTTCTTTTAAAGAACTGTTCACTGAAAGGTTCTTTGGGGAAACAAAAATTCTTTATTTTTAAGAGTGCAGTGACAAAAACTATAAAAGAGGTTAAAAATAGTGCTGCACAAACATTTAGCTAGTTACCCAATGTGGATAAAAAAAAGCATGTATTCACATCTCTGGCAAAAAGACTGTGATGTTTATGTGAAGTGCTTTGAAAAACTAACCTAATTAAGGACAATTTTAATTAAAAACACTTTATGTGGCTTATGCGTCAATTTATTTCTAACACTAAAAAAAACTTGGTTGGATGAAAACTATTTCCTTGAGATCTGTCACAGGCAACAAGTGTGCAGTGACCTTGCAAAACATCTCCATTTCGAAGGCAATGTTCACACTTCCCACCAAAACATCACGCAAATTACATGGTCAAACATCTGGCCGCAGACAACACACCAAACTGTGACAGGTTCATAGCATACAATTTCAGAGAAAGCAGAGGTCAAGAGGCACAAAAACAGACTAAATAACATTCTCAGGTCACATATGCAGACAAACCATTTCTTTTTGTTTATAGGTGAAGGGGCCAGTTGCTCTCACTGGCAAACACATGGATCATCCTGGAGGTTTCAAGCCAGATAATTTTAATTGCTCTGTGTACATGATGCCGGCATAGAAAATCTATACACTATGCTGGGTCTCATTGAGATTGATGCTGCCTTCACGCCTCTAGGCCAAAGTGAGTGAGTGAGGTCCTAATCAATGGGAGGAGACAGTACAAACCAGCATGCCAGTCAACCATGGAATTAGAAAGCACGGGTGCCAATCCCTTGGCATTTCATCAACTAGCAACTGGCTTATTCAGGATCCACGTTCATCAAATGCATTGCCAATTAACTGTACAATAAAGTAGGCAGGCAGAAATGCAAAGAAGCCCCAATGTAATGTTAATAAATGCTCCAGAACATACATTTTCCATCTAGGTCTAGGATTCTAAAGAGTAACGGTGGCTTTTAAGAGAAAGCCTATGCAAAATAATCAATGATCACATGTGTTCACATTCCAGCAAACCGAGCCAAGTGTGACCAAGAGAGCGTTAGTGTCTGATTTACAGCTTCTGCATGTTAAGCTGCTCTAAGAGGCACCTGGTCACTTTAAGCAGGGGGTTTATGGAGAAGTTGGATGTGTTTTGACTTTAAACAGAAGTCTTACAGACAAAATGGGTGTTATTGGTCTGAAAACATAGGTTTGTGATCCAATCTTAAAGTTCAGCTCTCCTACAGTTATCGAGAAGGCACAATGCACATTTACAAATACTGCTGATAGCTCCCACTGCAGTCACTTCCATTTTGAACAAAAAAAGGGTTAACCAAACCGAAAACAGCAAGTTGTTTCTGCATTCCTCACTTCATTTGTACCTGTCCAGAAATGTCTCCACAATCAAGTTAGTGGTTTTTATGGCCGAATTTATAGTAGCTTTATAAGAGTCTGTGACTCCGATGAGGTTGAGAGAACAGGGTATCTTTCTCTGCCATAAATTTCACAATAAAGGAGTGAAATAACAATCAAGCTTCATTCCTCATTTTCCAAAAAATGTCACAAACACATCAAATGCGACCATTTCAGTCATTCATCTGCTTTACACAACACATCTGAGCTGAAAACCCTAGACAACACCATGTGTGTAAATTTGTACAGTATTCCTAACGTTCATTAATACCTTGCTTAATATTTTCTTCACTAGATTCTAATTATTACCATTTAAAAATAAACGCACACACACAACATTCGGTGTGTATTAATACTTATAGTGTAGGTAAAACAACAATGCCAAGCTGAATTGAAAAACACTGCCGTGATTAACGAAACTGATACTTGATGCATTACAACTGACGCGATACAGATCTAAAACAGTAATTATCATTGACACATGGCAAAGTATGAATCGGTCCAGTGAAACAGTGTTTGCCTGGTTACTTTATAACGTGGCCGGATGGCTACTTGAGTTTACGCTCAACTACCCACCAGCAAACCGCTTATTGTTCTCGGTTGAAACTCACCCTTTCCCCGGAAAGAAAGGCTGTCAAGCCGAGGGTTAATATCATCCAAACGTTCCTCATAATTCCTTAGTCTTCGCTTGTGAAAAAGGAAAATATCGTCCCCGTGTCTGTTTCCACTTTTTGAGAAACTCTTCCCTCTCTCTCGCTCGCTCGCGCTCCAATCTCGCTCTCTCACAGGACTCAAATCCCACCGGATACGTGTTGCTTTTTTGTCTGCTTATTCCTCCGCGCACTTTTGTACACTAAAATAGGTCGTTTTCGATATGTTTCGCCAAGTCTTGCGCGTTGAGTCTACGGCCACATGTGTTTAAAGCTGCACTCGTCTCGCAAAGGTGAATTTAACGTGAGGTCTCTCGGCCATATGTCTGAAGTGGAGCTCTACTGTCGAGCCACCCGCAGGACTGAGAGGAAAATACGGGTCAAACAGAGGGAGAGCTTGAGCAATGATTGACAGAGAGCGCGACCATATGGGCGCTTGGCCGGAGAGAGAGAGAGAGAGAGCGAAAGAGAGAAGACAACTTCAATTCTGATTTTCAACATTTTTATGTTTTAAGACATGTCAGATTTAAGTAGGCTACTAAACCATAATGCTTTTATGACACTATGTTATTTTAATGGGCTATTTATTTATAAATGTCCAATTACTTAAATACATTTAATTGTGTAAAGCATTTTGAGCTACCGTTGAGTGTGAAATGTAGGCTACTATATGAATATTTTGATATATTTGATTTGGAATGAGTCTGATTTTTTTCAGTGAACAGGTTGAACCAGTTTTCCAAACCGGTTTAAACGGACTGAATCGGTCTGAGTTGAGTCAACCACTCACTGACTCATTGAACCGCGCATCTGTGGCAATTAGGTTCCAAATTCTTAAAGGATTTTAAAATAAATGCTTTGTAGGCATGTACATATTGGTGGCACTATAAAGAGTATACCTGCAAGAACTCACTAAATGAATTCTCAATGCAATGTCTCCCCCTATTGGACAAATGCATAGCGCATAATGATAAACAATATCATGCAGAATAATTAATCTTGATTTTAATTTTTTTAACCTTCTCTGAGTGGTCATGATCTTCATTTACTGACCACAATCTATGAAACTAAATTAAGTCTGACTGCTTTTGTAACAATGCAATGCATTTGAAAGGAATTATGAAGCAGTAAATTGCTTAGAGATAATTGGACCCTTGCTTCCTGATCTTGAGTACTGCCAAAGGTAACCAATTAACCCCCTGCACAAAAACACATGCACCCCTCCCTCTTCTTGCTTTGCAGACCGAGATTATTAGCAGTGGCATCCTAGATTACCCCGCCAATTAAGGTGATGGCAAAGCCTCTTCTGCCAGAACCCTGGGGCCTCTTTTGTCTCCTAAACACTCACATATACATCAACAGTTATCCAATACTATTAATGATACGATAAAATTATTAAACCATTTGTCTAATGGTTGATACAAAATAATGTAATGCATTTTATTTACCCAAATTTGCATACTTAGCTTTAGTTTAATATATTTTTCCATTAATCATTTCCATTCCACTCCTAACATTAGGATGTGTTCACTCTTATGAGGACTGAACTGAATAACAATATTTAAAGCGCCACCTAGTGGCACATATTGTTATTTCTTCTTATTAAATATGATTCTAGTCAACAACCCTCATGCAAAGCACAGTGGATAATAAATAATAGTTGAAAGAAATGTGCATGTTGTAAAGCCCACAAACAACAAAAGGTAGTTTTGTTGTCCACAATCTCCTTGATTTCCTTTTCACTCTGGCCTTCCTGAGGCTTCAGTGTCATTGAGCTGAATTGGCTCAAAGGCTTTCCAAGAATTCCAAAGCTAAAGGCAAAAGAAAGTACAATCAGACTATTAGAAACAATTGTGGAATAGACACATACTATGCTTTTTCACAATTGTAAATAATTCAACCATAGCATAATTGAATATTACTTAAAGGTGCTGTATGTAGGATTTTGACTCTATTAAAGCATAAAAATACCATAATATGTTTGCAGATATTTAAGAAACATGCTAAGTTAACATACATGTTTATCTGAAAAACAATTCTAGTCAGTTATTCTCCTTTGAAAATGTGCATTCTGGCCCGGAATATCTGTGTTTGTTATGGTTTGTGAAACCCGCCCACTGCCAGTTTACCCAATTGTATTTCGGCACCACGGGTTGCCAGTTGGCGGAAAAAACATTGTATTTAATTTCATTCATCGTCACGTGCGCTCGTTTCTGTTGATTTCGTTAATCTGGCAACCTGCTTCTGCCTCAAGTCTGAGGAGGAGGGGCCGGGTGAAAAAAACCCCTCTCCAATATTATGAATTTGGACTGCAATACCTAGTTCAACCGCTAGCTGTCAATCCTACATACAGCACCTTTAAAGGGATACTCCACCGCAAAATGAAAAGTTTGTCATTAATTGCTTACCCCCATGTCGTTCCAAACCCGTAAAAGCTTTGTTCGTCCTCGGAACACAATTTAAGATATTTTGGATGAAATCCGGGAGGCTGTCCCGACGAGAATACTTTTTGTATGCAAAGAAAATAAAAATAACAACATTTATTTAACAATTCGTCTCCTTTGGGTCTCTCTGTGTCAGCATAGCGCCATTTAGGAGAGCATCAGATGGACGCAAAGTGCGTACGCTATTCTCTGTCTTCAGTAAAGCATGGATACACTGTTTCCGTTCAAATCAAAGCGTAAATAAACATACAATACGTATCCATGTGTTACTGATGACAGAGAATAGCGTACACACTTTGTCTCAGCTACGCTGACACAGAGAGTCTCTGGGGAGACAAATAATAATAATAATAAATTTCGTTATTTTTATTTTCTTTGCATTCAAAAAGTACTGTATTCTCATCGCTTCATAAAATTCAGATTGAACCACTGATGGCAGACGGACTATTTTGACAATGTTTTTTATGCTTTTCTGTGCCTTGACAGGGTAATTTACTTGGCAGTCAATGGGACAGTCACAAGCCTCCCGGTTTTCATCCAAAATATCTTAAATTGTGTTCCAAGGACGAACAAAGCTTTTACGGGTTTGGAATGACATGGGGGTAAGTGATTAATGACATAATTTTCATTTTGGGGTGGAGTATCCCTTTAAGTGATTTTAGCTGCTCTATAAGACCCTGGATCACAGCTTCTAAATCAATGCGTTAAGCTGAGGACACTTTTAAGACGCCTGAAGCCCCCAAACAGGTGAGAGACCTTTTCTTGTGGAGTAAGCAGCAGAGAGGCCATCAGAGAGGAATGCTGGGTTATGATTTTGCTCAGGGCCAGGCACCGGTTTGACTTCCTGGGTTAAAGGTCAGGAGACAGAGAGCAAGAATATGAAAGAGAAGACGGGCCAGTAAAAGCATAAATCTTCACTTGAAGCTGCTTGTACACAGAAGTTTATCACGTTACTGGCAACACATCACAAAGATGTAAGACAGAACTTCTAAAATCTACTTATATTCAATTACATAATATTCAAAGACCTCTAAAAGTTTTACATTCTTCATGAATCACATAAGGTCAAATGGCTTGCACGGACCTCGTATAGTTGTATGTCACAGGGAGTGGATGACACCTTGATCCTGCAGACATAAATCAGGCTTATTATGTCCTCAAACATGCTCGCATCCATCACACTGTTCATTAATGCAGTGAAACACACATAATTGATCTCGCAGGTATGTATCAATAGCTGTTCTGACCTGTCAAAAGCCATATGGTGCTGTTGAAGCAGATCTATCCCCAGCAGCAGCCTGAAGTGACGGAGGGCAAGCTGCTTTTGTGCCAGCTCCACCTTAGCACACGCCTCTCAGTGTCCTCTCTGAAAGAGAAGGTTAAGGATGACACGCTGTTAATGCAATCGTCACAGATTAATACGATTAAAAGCTGTGTTAGGTTATTGAATAGGTTACATACACATCTTAATTGTGACATTTTAGTAATTGAGCACTGGGCCTTTAATAATTTCATGCTTTTTTATGACTTAACTCATGCCCAGCTCCAAATTCAAACTCACCCCATGAGAGATTCGGTCTTTCCTCCAGAGCTTTTTTTCAAAGTAGCAAGAAAAGTAGAGCAAGAGATTGGCAAGAAACCCATCCAGCTCTTTGCTCCTGCAAATATTTTGGCAAAATATATTTGGAATCATAGAGCTGCACTAATGTAACTGCAACTAAAATTTACTTTTAATTTAAGGATGACTTAGAAGTTCATATATTTCACAATAAATAGGAAGAAATCAGTAAAACAAATGAAAATGAAGAGCAAAGAGTGTGAACACTCTCCGAAATAAAGGTACAAAAGCTGTCACTTTGGTGGTACCTTTTCAAAAGGTACACTTTTGTACCTATTAGGTTCAAATATGTACACTTTAAGTACTAACATGTACCTTTAAGGTACCAAAATGGACCCCTTAGGTACAAACATGTACCTTTTGAAAAGGTACCGCCCCTGTGACAGCTTTTGTAACTTTATTTCTAAGAGTAAAGATATAAAAGTCATCCTCAAATAAAATACATAGTAAAATAAAATAGAATAAAAATGAAAAACTTACTTTAGCTGAGACAGAAAACGAAGAGGAATGGGAAGCCTGTCGTTCTCCTGTAGCAAACAGACCGCTGCCACTGCAACACATTAAATGTATATTAAATCATCCTGGTAATGGGAAAAAGACCATTTTTCATGGCTCATGTTGTTTTCATTATGTAGCAAAGTATACGGACCTACATTTAACATCCTGAATTGTGACACATTCCTTTTGTTAGTATTTTATTGAGGTCTTGAAGGCATCCAATTGAGCGGGTCTCACAGTATTCCTTTGAAAAATGAAACTGAGTAAATCAATTGCTCAGAATAATACATCAAAGTCCTACATAATGACCACCATGCCAGGAGAATGAAGTTATTAAGCCATAATTATTTCCTGATGCCTGCCAACCATATGAGCTAATATTAGAAAACAGAATAGGTTTGCCACTTCTACAAATGTGCTCTGAACTGCTATGCAGATGTTTTTTTTTTTTTTTTTTTACTTTTTCTTTGACTTTGAAATTGCAAACAAATCAGACCTTAAGTACTGATTTTTCTTGTGCAAAAAATGATAAAATAAACTAAAAACTTAACTTGCAAAACCAAACCAAATAGACTGTTAAAGAACATTATAATTAAATACCAGTTACTGCTATGCAGATGTTTTTTTTTTTTTTTTTTTACTTTTTCTTTGACTTTGAAATTGCAAACAAATCAGACCTTAAGTACTGATTTTTCTTGTGCAAAAAATGATAAAATAAACTAAAAACTTAACTTGCAAAACCAAACCAAATAGACTGTTAAAGAACATTATAATTAAATACCAGTTAACAAGTCATGGCACCACAGTCAGTTTTTTACCTTATAAACGCCAGGCTGCTTGTTTCGTTGTTCCAATCATAACTAGTTTTTCAGATATATAACTTTGACTGATATAATGTTATTTGAATTGTCTGTTACGATTACTCAACTAAATTTTATTATAAATAAAAATTATAATTTAATTATAATTTAATATATAATTTATTTTTAAATTATTACTCCACTTAGCATCTAACACCCTTCAGCCGTGATTTATTCCTAGCTAAACAACATCGGTTAAAGTAGTCTACACCCCGATATGTAAGAAAATGAAAATATTAAATACAAATAGATTGTTTTCCATTTCTATTTTGTTGTGTGTTTTTGTAAAGCTATCATTTTGTTATAATACTTTATTTTGTCAATATGACAGTTGGTGAATTGTATTAAAACCAAGTAGAGACAGATTGATCTACAAACATCAAAATAATGCTTAACTATAATAATTGTTATTGTTATTGCTATTGTTTAACAAAACCACAAAATGTAGCTATTGTCCCCATTTTTATTTAGATAATAACAAGTGAGATTGCAATGATATTTTGACCACTGTACTTGAAAATGAGAAATTGTTTTCAAATAATCAAACAGTTTTTGGAAAATCACTAGTGCAAGCTGCTTGTTCTAAAACACATTCGGTCTGTTCATATTTACTGCAGTTGTTTTGTAGAACAGTCTTGAACACATTAGCATGAATTCCTACTGTTTTAGTCAGCGATTCTGCCAAAGCTCACTCAAAATAGATTCACTGTACTAGTAGGCTACTGTAAACTCCGGGAGAGTCCACGGTATCCTAGCGACATCCACAAACAGAAGGCTGCTCCCCTGATAGGAAGCGCCAGTATTACGTGTGACGTTATGTGGGAAACCACGCCCATTACGCACAAATTCTTCCTGTTGTGAAAGCGATGCACGTGAGCGAGGAGTTCGAAAGGGACTTTGATGTGAGAAGCTGTTATTCGGGTGGTCACTGAATTGGAAGTGTGAGGTAATAAAATTGAAATCTTATCAAACATTTACAGTGACTGCGGCAGATTAAATGTAACAGATTCGCTTATTTTGGCTGAATATGCTCAGTGCTTTTTTAATTGTATTGTGCACTGCCTTAAAAGTGGAAGAAAGTTATTGGTTTGTCTAACATTTATGTTGTTATTGAGCTTAGAGTTTTGAGTTCTAGTGTTTTCTTATAAAGCACGTCGCTGCTGAAACGAAGTTACAAAAGAACAATAAAACCAACAATAAAACAGAACAAAGACCAAAATGTAGCTCTCTCCGTTGGCCGGTGATAATCTGTTGTTATGAGTCGATGAGTCGATACATTTATTGATATTGTGACAGTTTTAGCATGAACAGAGAATAACAATTCAGAGATGACATGATGTATGCATTGTCATTGTGATTGTGCAAGTCAAACAGGTGCTGAAAAATTAGACTACTTTTTGAAGACTTGTTTGAGAGGCTTAATGCTTAATTTGCATCCTTTTCCAACTGCTTAGGTAAGGAATTGTGTGCTGGGAAAATTAATTTAGTGTATAGTAGTAATACAAATAAAGTTTACAACACACACACATGCAAATAAATAAATGTGTGTGTATATATATATATATATATATATGTATGTGTGTGTGTGTGTGTGTGTAAACCCAACAGTATGCAACATTATTAACACAACATTAACTGAATATGAAAAATAAACATTTTTAAATGCAGAAACACCAGTAGTTCTATTTTGTATAGTCCTGATGGTATTTTCTTTATCTTGCATAGTTTTGTTCATGCTTTTGAAGATAAGTGCATGTCATGCAGCTTGTTTAACTTGACAGATGAATCTGGGCCACAGTAGCTTGATTAGATCAACAATGACGTCAACAATAGAACTGATTTGGAAAGCGTTTTCTACATATTTTTTTAAATGCTGATCAGCCTATTTATTTTGCTTTCCTAACTATTCATAATTATGTGCTTAGTTGTATTTTATCATTTGCACACAGCAGCTGTCTGCTACCCTGAAGAATCCAGCTGAAGAGAAGAGAAGAGAAGAGAAGAGAAGAGAAGAGAAGAGAAGAGAAGAGAAGAGAAGAGAAGAGAAGAGAAGAGAAGAGAAGAGATGTCTGCCCAAGCAAACCGAGTGATGGCTTTGTCCGAGTGGGAGGACAGCTGGCAGGAAGGAAAAACTGGTTTTCACAGATCTGAAGTGCACAAGTAATTACAAATTTAGTCACCACCAACACTACAGTCAAGTCACCTTATTTCTGTACAGACTGTTTCAAAGCAGCTTCACAGTAATAAACAGAAAAATAACAGAATCAGTGATGCAAACTTAATCAAATATGAGACATTTAAATTCTTCTGTAAAGCAGCTCTAAACATATAATAGTGTTATTATTCAACTCAACTGTTGATTCAGTTCAATAACACTAATGATGCTGCAAACTGCTATACTATACTATCATAAATCATGCATACTAACACGTCATATACTGTAGCTCCAATATTTAGACACCATTCTGTGTTGCTTATGAATAATGATCCTTTTGAATTTTCCATAAATGTGTAGAGGAATCGCACAGTGTTATCAATTTATTATGTTACTTTAAATGTCTTGCTTCGATTGTTTCAGCTTCCTATTTTTTGTACCTTTTTGACAGTTTTCTGGAAAATAACTTGGACAAAGTCGTATGTGGACGAAAGGAGGTTCGATTCTTCTTCCCGCTATGTGGAAAAGCTGTAGACATGAAGTGGTATGAGGTTTAAAATCTGTTAATGAGTAATGGTTAAAATCTTCCTAGCACTTCCATAAAATGTTCAAACATTTTTTTCTCAGGTTGGCTGATATAGGTCACACAGTTGTTGGAGTTGAAATTTCTGAAAAAGGAATCAAGCAATTCTTTGCAGAGCAAAATCTTGATTTTAATGAAGAACCGGTACCAGCCATTCCTGGAGCAAAGGTTTTCAAGGTATCTGAAGGTCCTGCATTTGTCAAATGTACTGATTGATGCATGGGCACAAAGCAATGATAAAATTAGCCCTAAAGGATTATAGTGCCCATAAATCATACACTGAGTTATTATCCACTTTATTTTGCAACATGGAAGTTATGCTGCCTTCACGTGCTATCAGAAATTTCCTATCTCCCACTTATGAAGTCATGATTAAGAGCTTGTGGTATTCAAGTGCTTTAATGTCGGAAAGAATAAAATGCAGCATCCCATTGGTTGACAGTCATATAAACATTCACCGCGCTATACATGCAGTTTACTGACAATTCTGGTATTTCGGTCAAATACATGCTTATTTCACTGCTTATAAAACATACAATATGCTTCGAATGATTGTTCATATCTAGCCTATAAATACACTACTTTAGCATCAAGACAAAGGGATAGTTGTTGTGAGAACAGCATTGACAGCAGCAATGGTTGTCCCCTCCACCATGTTTAATGTTTATGTCCAATTTCCGATTAGGAAACTCATATTTACGATAATTCCGATAGCATGTGAAGGCAGCATAAGACATTTGAATGTGCAAGACTTCTGATTAATTAGCTGCTATAGGAAAATATCTTCAATGATAATTGTACAGAAAATGTTAAAAAGTTTAGAGCCACAAACTAGTCTGTTTATGATTCTAATAATGAATTAAAATAATATTATTACAAATACTAGTTTGCAATATAAAGGAGCATATAACAGACAAGTTTTTGTACAGCTAAAATAACTGGAAATGAATGAGGTTAAGCATAAGGTAGATGCACTGTTATATGTATTGTTATAATGGCATTTTCTGTGTCTTAGTGGGTTCCTCTGATTAGATTAATACAGACGGATGCCCCTCAGTGTACTAAACTCCCACTGTGAGATGGTCACAATGCTTTAGCTTTCTTTAATGGAAGTAGACAGCGTGATGTTTCTGTGTCATGCCCACTCACCTAATGCATTTTTCTTGTTCTCAGAGTGCAGATGGAAAGATCTCCATCTATCAGTGTGATTTATACAAGTTCTCCAGGTACATTTTATACTTTCTAAGTTTAGATGATAAAACATGTCACATGAAATGCATTTAAATGCCTCTCTGTCTTTTGGTCTCTGTCCAAATATAGTGCTGTTGGAGGAAAGTTCGGAGGAATTTGGGATAGAGGAGCACTGGTGGCTATAAACCCATGTGACAGGCAAAAGTAAGTATTAAATAAATAAACATTTTATGTTCTTTTATTTAAGTGGAATTGTATGTAAATACATATTCTCTTCATCCCCAAGGTATGCTACTCTCCTTATGTCCTTAATGAACAATGACTGCAGATATCTCGTGGACACACTGGAATATAATCCTGAGTTGTATAAAGGTAATGTTAAGGGGAAAATGAATGGAATAATTCATTATTATTATTATTAGTCGTCCTAAAGCATATGTGTCTTGTCTTTAGTATTTGATCTTTTCTGTTGCCATTTTTGACGCACAGGTCCACCATTTTTTGTATCAGAAGAGGATGTAAAAAATATATATGGTGAGTTTTGATCATTGTTCTGACATGTCATCTTACCTATTTTGTACCTAGATGTTTTCATCATTCATTATGTATTATAGAGATTTATTTCTAAATAGTTTTATCCAATAATCATGGTGATGTCTCATATTTCAGGAGGTGGATGTGATATTGAATTGCTAGAGTCTGTAGATGCCTTTGAGGAAAAGCACAGATCATGGGGACTGGATTCACTGACAGAGAAAGTGTACCTTCTCACTCCAAAAGCCCAATGATCAATCATCAAATCTACTGGAGGGCGATTTTAAAAAGTACAAATTACTTAATGCAATAAATAACAGCTAGGTTATTAAAAGACAATTTGCATTTTTGTTTTATTTGATAACAGTGGCCTGCAAGTTATTGATTCAGTATTTAAATGTAATGCAAAATATTTTAATAAATTCCAATTATTTTTAAAATAGTTTGTTTATTTCAAAACTACAGTATGCGTAGAGTAAGTGATGTGTGTTCTTAGTTTGACCACAAGAGGGCAGTAGTTTGACAGAAGTCCGCACATAGTGACTTTTTTCTTCTTCTTTTTTCTTTTTTTAAATGATTTGCGCCTGCGAGTTCCTAATTCAGTACCGGTTGTAAAAAGTATCGTTAATCGTTCAGTTCTTCAAGTGGTGCAGACCACACACTTCTGTTACTAAATTTACTGTGCGAATAGTGTAGAGATTTTCCGACGAAAACTCATGAGCCGATTCTTTTGTCTGAATAGGAAACATAACGCCTTCCCGGACTCCGGTTTATGTTCTTGACATTAGGAGATTTTATGTAATCAGTGGTATTTTATTAAAAAAAAAAAAAAAAAAAAAAAACGAATTCAGCGCGTTTATATCTATTTTATATCCAAAATATTTAAGTGCGTTCATTAAAGTGCCTCTACAAAGTCTTTAAAAGCCTGTAAACAAACTTTTTGCAAAAATGAAACATTTCCGATTTGTTATAGATCTGATCTGTTATGTTTAAATCGGTTCAAATTTGGCAGCAGACTCTTTGAGGCAGTAAGAAATGCGTTTCTTGTTTTCCAAACATTTTTGGAGCAATAATACTGAGTTATTGGGACCGTTAAGGAATCATTTAAAGAATCCGGATTACTATTCCCATCTCTAATCATAAATCATAACCGTATAATGATCGCTCCTTTTTAAACTCGGATAAATAGTTTGTCAACCTTCAAGTCGTCAAGGTCTTTTCTGGTTCACCGCACAGCGTCGGCTCGCGACCTCCGGCGACAGCGACGCGCACCGCTGGCCAGATGTGCGCTTGTTTACTTTAAATATAGCTCGTGCGAAGGCACCCCGAGTCTCTGAGCCAATCACGAGCGCCGGGGGCGGGGTCGACTGGAATGTTGTGGATGCGAGAAAATGAACAATGTAGCCTTATTAAACTGATGCTGTAACGGATGCTATCCATACGCATCAACTGTATGCTCATGTGTAGAAGTAGGGACAGAGGGATACGCATCTGAACGCTGTGATTTGGGTGCGATTGAACGGGATTTGCGGAGTGCACCATTGAGCGTCTGCTGAAGTTCAGGGTGAGGTACTGTCATACAGAATAACGGTGCTACATTGTGCCTCTGCATCGCATTGTTTGCATAGCTTATGATTTCATATGTTTTTTTTTGTGATAATCAATACCGCGCTATTTCCGGGGAAGTTCAATTTTAGCGGCCGGGCGCGATCCACCCCAAGGGCACTGCGACCATTGTTTCCTTGTCATATTTAATACACAAGGCAGCGACAGCTCCCATCCACCAGCTCGCTAAAATATTAACGTGGCTGCTGGCGTTTCAGTGTGCTTAATGACTACATAATACAGGCGGCAGTCTCATCTCTTCATTCATCCACATGATCTGACGCGCAATTAAGGTAAGAAACCCACATTATTATAAAGGAGCAACGCCTCTTACGATGAGCTATTACTGTCTGGGAGCCTTTAACTCAAACAAACCAGCCTCAGGATAATTGTGGCCCGCAATGGAATATTAATATTTGCCCAAATCTGCTTCTGTATCATTAAAGAGTGGGAAGAGAGGGAGGGCACGCGGGAGGAGGTGTGAGATTACGCGCGTATGCTTGCGCGAGTCGCTCTGTAACTCAATCAGGTTGTAGAGCTGGTAAAGCGAGAAGACGCACGCGCTCCAGAGGAGAGGAGGAGAAGGTAGAGAGAGAGAGAGTGACGGAGGTTTGAAGACAGCCGAGGTGTCTACGGCGCGGTTCAGGGGTGGACTATATGGCATAGTGTTAGTGCATCACGTAATATTGTGCTAGTGAAAACAAGCAGGGCTGTTTGACAGAGAGAGGAGAGAAGGAAGCGTTCAGTATCGGCAGGGGATGAGGATGAGGAGGATGCAGCCATAACGAGGGACCAACGCGATAAGAACAGGTAACGCACTTAATCCGACCTATACTCATGATATAACGGTAAACAAGCCAGAACAATAGAATAAACGTGCAAATGTAGAAATAGCAAATATTAGTTCAATTTAAAGTCCCGAGACATGATGGATATCCGGTTATTTTAAACTTTAAATAATATCATTTAAAGAAATATTATTTAAATGTAAAAATAAATCGTAAATGCATAAATAAAAAAATGAGTATACACGTACAATATATATATATATATATATATATATATATATATATATATATATATATATATAAGTAGTATTTTAAAACATTAAAATCTAAAATAATATTTGAATGTAAATTGTGTTAATGTAAACAAAATAAGTATGTTGCTTAATATAGACTCTTAAATATATATAAAAAAACAATTTGAATATTAAATGAAATCATGTGATACTCAATAATTTGAGTATTTACACACACACATACAATATTTAATTATTTTTACTTTATGTAAGAATGGTTCATCAGCAGTTGGCCCATGAAGTCTGTATATTGAAGATGGTAGATCAGAGCTTGTGATTGCAAATTAGACACATTAGGCATTGCAAGCTATCACAGGTGTATCCAGATCGTCACAGCATTTTAATGTTGAGCGCAGTAATTGTCTTTTTAATTAGATCCCAAGATACCAAGAAGTGGTTAAGATTCAACAAAACTATCAAATCTGTGTCAGAGCAGTAATAGGTTTTTACAAGATGAGTTATCTGACAGGCTTGCAGAGGCTTTGGAAGAAAACCAACACATACAACTGACCTTGGAATCTGAACGGATTTTTTATTTTTGCATTTGATTTTTGTGCCATTATGCGAACGCCATGTGACATGAAAGGAGCGTCCACCCCTGCAGAGGAGTTGAAAGAGCAGGGAAACCGGGAGGAGACGGAAAAATGGCAGGAATCTCGACCCTTTTGACAGGCTCTCATAACTCATTCCATGGCGTCATATAACAAAATGTATATGACTTCATTTGGGCCAGAGGAAGGTAAAAGAGAGGAGGGGCTTGGGAATGAATAGCCAGGCATTGTGGCACGGAAAGCTGGTGTTTTTAGTATGTCATTTAAAGCCGTTGAGATTTTCAGCTGCTACGATCATGCAGTTATGACTACTGCTGATAACCTCCAATTGTCCCAGCCCATCCTGTTTGTTAGGATAATTAGCCCTTGTGGCATGTGTGTGAGGAACATATTGTTTAGACATAATTAATCAAGCCTGCTGGTAATTATTGTTGTCCATAAATTAAAACATGAGGGTAGCAGCGGGTGTTCAAGAAGATGTAGCCATCTTAATAACCATATTGCACCAGAGAGCACAAGACGGTTATTAAACGAAAAAACAACTTCTTTGCCCTCAATTTTTCATCTTCGTTTTCCCATCCTTCTTTTCCTTCCTGGCTTTTCGGCAGGATTACTGCAGAACATCATGTCAGATTTTTTGATCTTTCGTAAACATCCTCTACTCTGAAATTACTCTGACTTTAGTCATTTGGGTCTGTGTTTTCGCAAAAGCCCATCTGAGCCGAAGCCAGACTGATGTCCCAGCAGGCTCGACCACAAGCTCAGCATGGGTCAGTCTCAGCACCGCAAACATGCAGCAGAACTAGGCTGGGCCGTTGGCTTCGGCTCTGCCGTCGCTCTCCCTTGACCTGTAATGACAGAGTTTCGTGTTTAATTTTAACTCCGTCTCACCCACCTCACCACACTATTTGTATTTCTCCAACATCAGCTGCCGCTAACATTTTTTTTACACGTTGCAATTCAGGGCAGCTGAAGCTAAGCTGAGGAGGAAATCACAGAAACTGCCGTAAGAAGAACATGCTTTGTGTTTGAATATTAGCCGCTAGCTAATACTAGTCACATTGGCCTAGTGCTGGAATACGCAAATCCCATATGAGCCGGGTTTGAAAACTTGTGGTTAAGGATGTGGATGTGTTAAACAAATTATTTGAACAACATCACGCAAGGGAAACTTATTAACTAGTGTTAATGAGAAAAAAAATTAACACCACGTTGCCTCAGGGAGCTGTTCACGTAAAAAGTGGTGTACTGTTACTTGCTTTGATCTAAAAAAAAGCTAAATGAGAATAAATAATATTAATAGTAAATATACCACCATATGCACTACTTTTCAAAAGTTTGGGGTTTGTAAGAATGTTTTTTTTTACGTTTTTCAAAAAGGTCTCTAGCTTGCCTGTATTTACTTAATCAGAAATATACATTAAAATTGTTTAAAATATTTTCAATATTAATTTAATATTATAATTTATAATGCTGTTTAAATATTTTATATATATATATATATATATATATATATATATATATATATATATATATATATATATATATAAATAAATTTTTTTATTTTAATTATTATTTTTTTTATTCTAATATATCTTAATGTAATCTATTCCTGTGATGGCAAAGCTAAATTTTCAGCAGCCATTACTCCAGGCTTCAGTGTCACATGATCTTTCAGAAATCATTCTAATACGCTGTTTTGCTGCTCAACAAACATTTCTTATGATTATCAATGTTAAAAATGGTTTCAATGCTTATTACTTTTGTGGAGCCGATGATATATTTTTTGATAAGTACAAAATTTGATGCATAGTTCAAAGGAACAGCTTTTATTTTAAAAGCATTTTTTTATATATATATAAGAAAGTCTTTTCTGTCACTTTTGATCAAAGCAAGGCTAGGCGAGTTTATTTATATAGCACATTTCACACACAATGGTAATTCAAAGTGCTTTACATAAAAGGAAGTAAAATAATCATTAAAAAATCACAACAATAAAACAAGGAATTTAAAAGCTTTTAAAATGATTTAAAATACATTTCAATTAAATCCATCCATTCTGAATAAAAATACGAATTTCTCAACAACAACAAAAAACAAATTACTGACACCAAACTTTCATATTACCAACTATATTTGTAATCAGATTATTGTTCATCAAAATAACACACATTTGCAAAAATATTAATATGTTATTCACAATATAGTGCAGTACACATAAACAGTCCAACACACTGGTCAGCCAATGGTGTGAGTTTGGGGCAGAACTATCCATTTGTTTGACCAATGGCAGATTGGGGAGCACTTAGAAAATCTGACATTATTTAGCAGGTCTGCGGCACAGAAATCACACTTTTCACTTTTAAAAGCTAAAGAAAATGTAATTATATAGAGTATAATTTAGATGTGGAAGGAGGATAACACGTTCTCCAAGATCTGATTTATTGGCGGTATGAGGGAGATGGGCCAGGGGAGATAAGCTCTATGTCCAGCTGTCACACACTTGTCATGTGAGAAAACGGCTCAGGCCGGAGCAGTCTGGGCAGCAGGCACGACACAGGAAACTAACTCACCATGCACATAACTGCTGCCTCTTGGCTACATCCACCTGCTCGCTGTCCTTCTCCATATTCACTATCCACTGCCAAAAGACACTAGCATAGTTTTTCCCTTTGCACAGGGACTTTACAAGTGGAAAACACTTGTTCTGAAAAAGCTAATGAAGTGTCCAGAAGACAGATCACTCAAAGTTTGGAAGGCTGTGTTCACTTATTCAGCTGTTTCCTGTCATGGTGATTGAGCAATATGCCATCACATCTCGATCTCATTACACTGCCTGCAGCCTGTTTCTGGAGCCCTACCCCGTTTGATATACGGTGCGGAGAAAGACTTACGGTGGCGGTGAGAAAAGAAAGCAAGAGTATTGATGAATGAGAAAAATAAAAAGTAATTGTGATAGGAGGAGGAAACTGCAAGGAAGAGTATGAAAGAGAGAGAGAGAAAAACAGTCCCTGTGGGGTTGAAGCTAGTGATCACTCCCTCCCTGTCGATCCAACCTTCTGTCAGCTGGATGCAGGCTTGGGGAATGATGGAATATGTGGAATGTGATTACATAATCCGGATGTAAAAGAAGGAAAGTGTGTTCTTATAGTTACATTAAAAAAGATGTTCATTTATTTTGAACTTTCCTGTGGAGACAAAATCATGACCCATGGTTCTGCAAAAAGCTGTTATTAAAATTATAATTTCCTCTGATAGACAAAATACTTTTATCAGACTCTTTTATCAGCATTTTAATTCACTATGTTTCCCCCCTTGTGTTTCACTATGTGCCATTGTTTTGACGTCAAAAAAAAAGAGGTAATTTTTTTTAGAGATATGTTTCTCTCATTTTGACATTTACAGTTTATATGTATAAAAAGATTTTAATGTTTATATATAAAATTGTATTATAATGTAATATATTTTAATACGATAAAATATAATTATAAATAAATATAAAAAAAATATAATAAATAAATAATACAAAAATTATTATATGTGTGTGTATACATAATACATAATTAGGTAAATACTAATAATAAAACTATGTAAAATAAAATACATAATTATAATTAAAATAAGTAAATAATAAAAAAAAAAAACACAAAATTGTATACACTAGCAGCCAAAAGCTGTTTTTTTAAGATGCCATTAATGTTCACCAAGGCTGCATTTATTCGATAAAAATACAGTAAAAACAGTTTTGTGAAATATTATTACAATTCAAAATAACTGCTTTAACGTATTTCAAAATGTAATTTATTCCTGTAATGGCAAAGCTGAATTTTCAGCTATATATATATATATATGTAATAGAATGTATGTATAATACAATGTATAATAAAATAGGAAACAGTTATCTTAAATTCCGATTATATTTGACAATATTACTGTTTTGTCATTAAACATTAAAAAACATTAAAAATCTTGATTATTTCAAACCTTTAGCCACCAGCATATATATATATATATATATATATATATATATATATATATATATATATATATATATATATATATATATATATATATATATATATACACATATATACATATATATGTGTGTGTGTGTGTGTGTGTGTATATATGTATATGTATATGTATTTATTTATATATATATATATATATATATATATATATATATATATATATATATATATATATATATATATATATATATATATATATATATATATATATTATTTATTCATTATCACGGGATAAGAGGGTGAGGAAGACATAACCCAGGTTCACCCACATCCAAATTTGTATTGTCCTATATTCATTACATTGGTTCTGGGCGTAGCACGAGTGATCCTTACGTCAAGCTAGTGGAAATCTTAACTGCAGTTCATTTTCAAAAGAAAATTGAGATTAACTTCACCTGTGAGGCATAAAAAGCCAAACGAAAGGAAAGAAGGGAAATCAATGTCCTAACTAAGGGAGTCATGCATTAATAATGAGCAGCTTGTAATGGAATCCTCTGCATCTGTTTCCCGACAAATATGTGCTTGGCCTGCAGTGTTTCGTGAGGGGAGCTTTACCGTGAAAATGCCAGCACGCAGATCTTACGCTAGCTTCGTGATCACACACACACGTTCACTGCAAGCAGCATACTGCATTTCACCTCATATTCTGTACCTGTCACACATTATTATTGCATATAAGAGGAATCTCCATAAGCATACGCTCACGTGCATGCATAACAACACACAGGCCCTTTATATTCTTTAAAAGCTTTAGATTAGTTTGTGCTAGGTCAGACAGTGGTCAGACAGCTTAAAGAGATAAGACAGAAACTCTAGAGGAATTTAGCAGAAAGGCAGAGGTAGGGAAGAGTGAAGAGAAAAACAAGTGAGGCAGGTGAGACCTGAAAGCTGTCTTTGTGCACTGCCTGGCAGTAGAAACACTGACCTTCTCTGTGAGATGCCGCACACAGAGACAGGTACACACTTTGATGAGAGGAGGGCACTTTCTTGACAAACACCGCCCCTTCAAAACCATTGCGTTCTTCCCGGCAGAGCAAACAAACAAACCAAAAAGAACCTCAATCTCCCTTTAGATTAACTGGCATCAGATTCAGTCTCGGCTCTCACTTTCGATTTAGGCTTCTTAAAGCTGCCTTATTCTTTCACCCCCTTCATCTCCGTTCAACGGAGATTGCAGAGGGTAGATGCTATCGCTCCCCAGCTCATGTTTTGCATGTTCACTCCAAACACTGCACCAGTGTGTGTGTGAAAACAGCAGAACCAACTCAGACCACAAGACTAAATACACCAATTTCAAATCAAGCATGGCCTCATACTGGTGCACACAGTCTTTTGTGCCCACCACCAGGGTTGGGCATGTGATGAGACACTTGATAACGCACCCGTGGAGGGCTTTGATGTTGTGCAAAAACTCACTGGACTATGTTGTTTTGTTAACTTCCCCCATTCAAACTGTTAACTGACCTTTTATATATACAGGCTGAATGGGAATCATAAGGGGCTTTTGCATCAGAGGAAGCTTTTCATAGTTCCTATAACTATTGGCGGAAGTGCCCGATTTTTGGCGTGTTTGCACCGCAGGAACTAGGAACATATTTAGGAACTCAGTTTGGGGGAACTACATTAGCTCCTATTTCAGAGTAGGGTCTAAAACAGTTCTAGGAACTATCAGTGGTGGAAGTGTACGAGATTTAGTCAGATTTTCAATGCTCTTTCAATCGCGTAAATTGTGCGTTTACATTCCATCGCTGTCATCACGAAACCCATGACACACAACAAAAACGGCCCCCGATCACGGCGTCCCTCCATTCACTGGTTGTAAATGCTGCGAATAAAGATGTCGCTATCGGCCGCTTTAGAATTCTTGCTGCCGGTGCGAATGCAAGCAGGGAAATTGCTTTTGTAGGAACCACCGTGCTGGCTATTTCCTATAGAACTGAGTTCTTAGAATTGCACGGTGTGAAAGCCCCTATAAGGAATTAAGTGGTACTGGTTTCATTCATCTAAACATGAAATTCTGTCAGCTTTTACTTGTACAAAACTGAATGGAAAAGAGATTTTTGAAAAATTTCTCAATATGAAAATCAGTGGGGTCCAATTTTGGTTTGGACCCCAATGACTTTCATTGTATGAACAAAAACATTGTTCAGAATATCTTCTTCAGAAGATCACTTCCGGGTCAGCAATTGGTTTGTTTTGGACAAGAGGGAAGTTCAGAATGTGAGTCTTAAAAAAAGAAAGAAAAAAAAACTCGTAGGAATCATTTGTTTGGGAATCAGACTACACTGCTTGTGTATGGTTTTAAATTAATTAAAAGCTTGGCTCATAAAATTGGCTCATAATAATAATTTGTTTGAGAATCAGACTACACTAGTAATGCTGTATGTTTTTAATTAATTAAAATAGCAAGATTCTCATACAAAGACTCGCACATTTCAGACTACAGGTTATGCAGGATTTCACCAAAAAATGTAGAAATTGCATTGCATTACATACAAAATATCAAACCAAGTGGCATTTTAGGAGCTTTATCTTACAATTTACTTCATATTTCTGAGCCATTTTTTAAAAACTACTTTAAACCATAAAAGTTTAAAACTTTAACTGTTGTCTACAGTAGGTAGTTTTTTAAAATAAATGTACTTACAGCAAATCAGAACTCTCCTCAAGATAACACAGTATCTCAAAAAAAATCTTGTCCTCTTTTTGAACAATATTTCTGTTTTGTTTTTTTTTTTAAATCCCCCTAAAATCATTTTGTCATATACTTTTTATCTTTAAAAAACTTTATTGGATATTGGACGTTTCATTAGTTAATGCAGTGATGATACTTGTACATTTGATTGGCCTAATTACATTAAAAAAAATTATCAAACTGTACATGAGTTTATTGTCTGGTATTCATGTTCTTTTTTTAACCACAGTGCACCACTTTTCCAAAAAATGCCTGAAATATGGCCCTTCACACTGTAATGTGCTGCCATCCATGATGCATTGCTTGCTCACTAATGTTTTCATGTGTTTGAATCTGTTGGGTGTTTGAGGATGGGATAAGAGTGTGTGTGTTCATGGCAGTACTGATATAAATGAACAGAAGGCTGTGTACTGAAGTGTGTTGTTAATTTCTCTGCTAGGGTAACGCAGAGGGGATTCACTGAGCCATGCAGAGAGAAGGACTACCAAGAGAGGAGAAATTGCACTGCATCACTTCCAGCGGACGACAGCGGAGCGCACACGTACTTCTGTCGCATGGGCTTACCTTCCTGTGAACAGACATCCGAGCCGGAGAAAAAGAGCGCATTCGTGTCTCTGGTTTTTGCTGATGGACAAGTGGACATTGGGGCTATGCTGGAGCTTCGGCCCCTGCTGTCCATCCCGTCTCCCCCCTGCTGAAGCTCCCGGGACAGCCCTGGAGCACAGAGGGTGAGAGAGACGGCCTCATGCAGGCACGCAAGAAGTACGTGCTTCTGGGCCTGTGCACGTGCTGCTGGCTGCTGCTTTATTACTGGGGTGGCTTGCAGGATCGGCTCCTGGGTCTCATCACCCACAGGAGGGGAGAGGTGGCACGGCCCTGGCCCAACTGGTTGGATCGGGACCTGCTCCCGGGTTACGCCGACCAGGCCGAGCTACAAAATGCTGGGGGTCCGGGTGACTCGCCAAAGCAGCGGCGGCAGTCATGGGCCGGAATCTACAAGGACAGTCGCTGCAGGATGGACACCTGCTTTGATTTCGCCCGATGTCAAGGGCAGAGCGGCTTTCGGGTCTACATCTATCCACCGGAGAAGGGCGAACGGGTGTCTGAGAGTTACCGCAAGATCCTCACCTCGGTCACAGAGTCACGATATTTCACGTCGGACCCTCGAGAGGCATGTTTGTTCGTGCTGGGCATTGACACGCTGGACAGGGACCAGCTTTCGACGCAGTTCGTGCCCAACATGGACGAGCGAATTCGAGGTTACCCACTCTGGAACGACGGGCGGAACCATGTCATCTTCAACCTTTATTCCGGAACCTGGCCCAACTACACCGAGGACTTGGGTTTTAACGTGGGCCAGGCTATCCTGGCCAAAGCAAGCCTGAATACGGAACACTTCCGACCGGGCTTTGACATTTCCATCCCTTTGTTCTCTAAAGAACACCCTCAGAAGGGTGGAGAGAGGGGCTGGTTAGTTCGCAACACCGTCCCACCGAGACGGAAGTACTTGTTGATGTTTAAAGGTAAACGTTACTTGACGGGCATCGGCTCAGACACTCGCAACGCTTTGCATCACATCCACAATGGCAAGGACATCGTCTCACTAACCACGTGCCGCCACGGCAAGGACTGGGAGAAGCACAAGGACGCGCGGTGTGACCATGATAACCAGGAGTATGAGAGGTAAGTCATGTAAATGAGCCAACGGGGAATTTCTGTACTTAATGGCTTGAGGTTTTAAGAGGAATGATGGCCGTTATGAGATCAGTTTCGGTTTCAGTGACTCAATGGAGTTTGTCAGTGACACCCTGGGCTATGAACTCAGGTTCCTCTGTGTTAAATACAAGAAGCAGCTATCGGTTACCGCAGGGTGTGGGTTACTTATGTAATACACGGCAAAGTGTCAAGAGTGAATAACGCTGAAATTGTATCAAATGTTCTCTTGAGGATGACATATACGGGGGATTGTACGTCATGAAATGTGTTTAAAGAGATTTTGACTTGCTGATGTTAGTGTAACTATTCGTTTTCAACATTGCTTATTCAAGAAACTTGAGCAGAATGAATGCGGCAAGTGATCCTTCGCTAAGCCCCGCCTCCCTTGGTTCCTGTTGCTTACTCAGACAAGCTTTACTGAACATCAAATATGAATGAATTGAAGATTCCCATGATTGTCTGTAAAATGTGCTCATAAAGTGGTATTCTTACATGGACTGGAATGAAGTGTGACGCTAAAAAAAAACAGTAAAAAAAAATATTATTTTAAATTATGCACGTCACAAGATTTATTTAAAGATAAAGAAGAAAAAATAATAATACATTCCTATCGCAAGTTATTGTGCACAGCTGTTCTGTGACTCAAACCATAAAGCTTTAAACATTTTTTCTGCTTTTCTAAATTGTTTTGTAACACATGCATGACCCAGCGGAATTAAACAGATTTGGGTGGAGAGATACTGTAGAAGAAATATGGAATGAAGGGAGGAGAACAAATACAGGGCTACAAAACTACCACAGAGAATGTGTATCAAATCCACCGTGGGCCTTATAGTAGCAGACGTGGCCAAGAAGAAACTGAAGAAATGGTCTCGAACAGTTGAACAGTGCTTCGGGCTTGTTTGCTTTTGGTTTGTTGTGGGGACAGAGCTCCACTCAGCACTGGATGAATGTGTTCATTTATTCCACAAGATAGGTTGGGGGAGCTCTCCCACGCAGAAACAAACTTAGCCATACTTGTTAGCAGTACAGGTGTTAGGTGGTCCGGGATCCATGTGAGGAAGAAAAACATTCATGAAATACTTTATTTCTACTGGAATGAACATGGCGGCTTGCATCGTGGAGGTCTAAGCAGGAAAAGTGTGTTTTTTACACTGGCAGAGATGATTGTGACTGCTGAGGAGTTGGTGGAGAAGTGGGCGGTATGACCAAAATCTTATATGGAGGTTTGAAAGTACAGTATATATTACGATAAAGGTCAATTTAGCAAGAAGATTTAACCCCAAAATGTTTTATATATTACATAACGTAGTATTGTGTGAATAAGTCTGGCATTGGTATGGGATAGTTCACCCAAAAATGAAAATCTGTCATTAATTACTCACCCTCATGCCATTTCGAACCGTGAGACATTTGTTCAACTCCAGAACATAAATTAAGATATTTTTGATGACATCTGAGAGCTTTCTGACACTCTGTGGACAGCAACGCAACTAAAGACATCATTAAAAATAGTCCATGTGACGTCAGTGGTTCACTCATAATTTTATGAAGCTACAAGCATACTTTTTGTGCACAAAGAAAACAAAAATAACTTTATTCAAAAAGTCAGAAAGCTCTCAGATTTCATCCAAAAATATTTTAATTTGTGTTCCAAAGATGAACAAAGGTCTTACAGGTTTGAAACAAAATGAGGGTGAGTAATTAATGACAAAATTTTCATTTTTGGGTGAACTATCCCTTTAACATTGTGATATTTAAAAAATAACTAATATTTAATAAATTTCACTGTTTGAGCCATATTTAAAGCTAAAGTAAAAATATACTGAGTTGCACACCTGAGATCAGTTGAATTCTATATTGATGTGGTAAACTGTGTCAACAAAATAAAATCATTTCTCATTTGGTGTTAGATTCAAAAGTTTAGGGTTGGTGAGATTTATTTAAACAGTAAAACCTTGTTAGATATTCAATTTAAGACTGTTGCTATTTTAATATAATGTAAAATGTAATGTATGCCTGTGATGACAAAGCTGAATTTTCAGCAGCCATTATTATTATTAATGTTGAAAACAGCTGTGCTGCTGATTTTTGTGTAAACCATGATACATTTTTTCAGTATTTTCTGATTAATAGAAAGTTCTAGGTAACAGTATTTATTTGAAATAGAAATCTTTTTTTATCAATTCACTGCATTCTTCACAAATCTCTTTCAAAAATAAAAAATCTTACTGACCTCAAACTTTTAAACACTAGTGTATACTGTATAATTATATATAGCCTATATATAAACTATAGAGTTAACGGCTATGAACGGTAGACATTTCTACCGTTCATAATGCCCAACCCTCTGTGGAGTTTTGAGGGTGTCAGACAGACGCAGAATGTCATAAACTTGAGGGAAAATGTGAAGACAAGCGGCGACACAGCGAATTGGGTCTCTCTCTTATTTCACTGCTCTGGTACCGCAAGGAAGCTAAGGTGCCAAACTCAGAAATAGAACTTAGGAGGTTCTCTCAGGTTAATGATCACCAGCATCTGCTACTTCCACAGATTAACCTGAAGGCACACCGAGCACCCTACTGAACTCTTGCCCAGGGTGGAGAGATAGGGATGAATCCGGGGATGCTTCAGGAATAAGAGAGAGGAACTTGCTGCAACCAAATGGCCTACATTCATGCACTTTTCAGGGCTCTTTAAAAAAAAAAAAAAAAAAAAAAAAAAGGGGGTAGGGGGTTGAGGGGGGACTTGCATTGTACTGGGAATGTAAATGAGAAGGAGTGAGAGAGCTTGTGGGAAGAAAAATAGGGCAAGCTGTTTCGGGACAGTTTTGGGACACACACAGACGGAGGATTATACTGCAATACTGATTATACTCTCTTCAGTACCACCGTAGACTTCTGGGAAAGCATTAGAATGCGGTTGGATGTGTATGTGTGTGTGTGTGTGTGTGTGTGTGTGTGTGTGTGTGAGAGAGAGAGTCTAAGGGTGTAATAGTAAAATGCGGTACCTTTCTTGACAGCTAACAAGGTCTCCATGACTACACTCCTACCATGTGCAAGACATTCGTACAGAAGAGGTCATTATTCTCGATTCTCAAGGAGAAAATAAGAATAATGCACTGCCTTTTTACATCTGCCATTGAAAATAAAACACAACTACAGGAAAACACACTCTCCAGGCGTAAAAATACTATTTTTAGTGAATTATCGCCTTGGAAGTGAATGTAAATGATCACAACTGCGTTTAATGAACTTAATAAGGACCTTAACGACGGGCCTCTCATTTGTTCCGTGACCTTGTGTGTGCGTATTTGCGTACAATCGTTGGCAGGATGCAATAAGAAACGCTACACCCCACTGTAATTAGGGGGATGTGAAATTGTACCCCTAGAGAGAGTGTGGTTTGTGTGGCTCGTGCACAAGCCAGCACAAACTAGGTTTATTTAGAACAAATAAAGAGAGAGGGAGAGGGCCGTCCATCTTCCTCTCTTGTCTTTTGTGCACTCTCTTGTTTTGTTTTTTTCCAAGTTCTCTCATTTTCTCTCACCAGGATTCTACCCCACCCACCCCCCACCCCCTCACCCTCACCCTCCCCCTCCTTACCTCACCACTCACCAATCCCTTGACCTTCTTTCCCCATCTATCCAGGCCAAGTGTTTTACATATACACATGCATTTGCTTATTGGCGTGTAGACTGAGGCATGCTAATTTGATCTTCATGCATGGACACTTTTTTCAGTCCAAAATGCACCTCAGACACATAAACGTCACATGCACACTTATCAGTGCGTGAAACATCTTTTGTCTTCATGACCAGGATAAAATCATGAAAGGTAAAGGCCATGACCTACATTTCCCAGGATTCAGTAGGCTAATCCTAGAACTTGATAAAACGTATTACACCAGGGCACTCAACTTTAAGATATATATGTATATATATATATGTTTTTGATACATATACTAATTTGGATTTATTATGTTTAGCATTAATTTGCAAATATATATTATAAAATATTAAATATATTTTCTTTTCTTTTTCTTTATTTTATAAATGTATAAATTCCTTATTTAATTTATTTATTTTACTTTTGATAACAGGGAATGTATTTAATGTACTTTAAGCTCATTCATGTATTTAGATACATCTAAATGTAGATATATAGATAGGTAAGATTTTATTATAAAATAAAATAAAAAAAAATGTCATTATTTAAAATATCTATCACACAAAAAACCTGTACATTTTAAGATTTTATCAGTACATGCACTCCCAATTTATTCCATGAACTGATCCACAGGAACATCTCTATTCGATGTCGCCTACGCATTTTGGTATCTCACAGAATGTACTGTAGACTATTTCGAGCATAGTTGCTGGTTGATGCTGTATTGTGTTGTGCAGTGTTAAACTAGGACATTGAGGGCTGTCAAACAGGAATCAAATTCTGCACCCGGTAGGCAGCTGTAGACATGCACATATCAACAATCGAACTGTCAAACTGACTCCATCGATGTTCCTGGTGTGTATAGGCAGCCAAAGTTCTTCAAAGTGTAAGACATCCTGCCACATTTATTATATATTATTTTAGAACCTGGCGAAATGTAGAGTTTACAAGCGGTCAAAATGTCGCATTTAACTGCATGCTAGACAACAGACTCATTCATTACACCACAGAAGAATGCTGATTCCTGAAAGACCCATTACCAATATGAAACTTATCAGTCACATATGTAAAAATGTATATTGTATATAGAGGAAAATGTCATTAGGTTTACATCGTTTAAGGGGTGAAATAGAATATTATTTATATGCCTTCTGAAACAAATCATTCAATCAATCAGCTTCGACTCAGAAATGCGGGAAGTTATTTTCCTCAAGGGCAAATGCTCTCCATGTTAAATGTTGTGTATGAATAGTAGCTCATAATTTAGGGCTCTAATCGGTGCTTTATCTCGCTTTGCAGAGGTGGATTTGAGAGAATCCATCCGTATCACGTCTGTTATTGTCTGTCTCCGCTGGAGCTGAAAGCTTTTGAGGAGGCATGAGTCTAAAACTCCAGGAGACTGTTGTAAAGAGGCATCCTGTACCCTCTTACCCTGCTTCTCCACTTTCTATTATTTAAGGCATGAAATGCCCTGGTTTCCTTTGGTTTACCTCTGATTGTACAAATATACACACAACACATTTCTACAATCCCTCTAAACATAAACAGACTAGTTTCGAGAATCCGGATTATGTAGCCCCTAGTGGAATTTTTCAGGGACACAGGGAGACATTGTGAAGTGTGAAGACATTAGATTAATTTAGAATGGGAAAGCAATCATCCCTTTTGCTTACCATAAATGCATGTGACCTTCAAAAGTTTTTTTATTGACATTATATATATATAGATGATCCCATATCCTAGTGGATGAGTTTTTTTTTTCTTTTCTTTTTTTCTTTTTCAGTTAACTTAACAGCGATTGTGGCTTATGCTGCTTTAAAACACCATAATATGTGGAAACCCGTTTCCGCCACTGAATACAATTTTTAAAAATGTAATTGTGACTTTTTATCTCACAATTTGGACTTTTTTTCTCATAATTGCATTATATAAACTCGCACTTGTGAGTTTTAAACTCAGAATTGTGAGATATAAAGTTAGAATTGCGGGATATATACTCAATGGCAGGAAATGAAGTCAGAATTACAAGAAATAAACTCGCAGTTCTGACTATATAGAGTTCTCAGAATTAAAAATCTTCTGTGATATAAACACGCAATTGTGAGTTATAAAGTCAGATCACAATTCAGACTTTATTTTTTCTCAGAATTGTGAGATATAAACTTGCAACTGTCAAATTCTGAAGGGGGAAAATACTGATATCTTCTCAGAATTGCGAGTTTGTATCTTGCAATTCTGACTTTATACCTTGCAATTGTGAGTTTATATCACGCAATTCTGAGAGAAGTCAGAACTGCAATATGTAAACTCGCAATTGGGAGAAAAGTCAGAATTGTGAGACAAAAAGACAAATGGTGGAAACAGGCTTCCATAATAATTGGCTGATATTATATAGGAATGCCCAATATTTTGAGTGTAGATTTAGTTGCCAAGACTATATATGGTGCAGATTTAGAGCTGAAACATTAATTACCGTTACATTTATTATGAAACATGATACTGAATATATTGTATATCAATTTGAAAATTTTGTAATATTCATTGCAGATCTAGTATAGACCTCTGCCTTTAATATTTTGATAACTGAGATGAACATTTGTTAAAGAAGATCATTTACAGTCATTCATTTATAGGGAAATAGCTATAGCTTTAGTAGCATCCTCATTAAGGTAAACATGTTGCAGCAAAGGAACTTCATACGTGTTTAATGGAAATTAGTGTGAATGTTCGCCTCGGGAATAAAATCCTTGACCTTTTAAGTTAGCTCCACACTGACCTTTATCTTGACTCCTCACTAAGCCTAGGTACACTTGTTGTAGCAAAGAGCATATGAAGGATATGGACACAGCTGCTCATTTGCAGAAGTCCAAGCACACCTGAGCCCAGTCCATCACTAAAGTTAGATGCAGCCAAAATCCTGCTTTCTATATCGGAGCACCATAGCTTCTGGCTAGATAAACTGTCAGTGCACAGACAGGCTCAGAGTGTTAAACACAGGCACCATGACGTGCCCTAGATAAGCCTGTCAGCCAGGCAAATGAGGAATGTATTCAGCTTTATGAATTAATCATTTGAGAATTCGTTGAACTTTTACTTGACAAAGGCCTCAATGGCAGCGTTCCCTCTCCGCTCATATCCCCCGCTGCGTCTCCGCTCACCTGTCGTGGTTAGATAGCGGCGCTATCACAACAGCTTAATGATTAAGTATCTCTGCGAGGTCTAGACGCCAAGTGTGCGGTGTATCCATGGAAACAGTGGTCTAAACCCATATATAAGTCTGCATTTTTGAATAATCCTGGGGAATGGACCGGATTACTTCATTTTAAGTACTGCATAGAAATTTCAACATCAGCCTACCTGTTAAACTCACTATGATTAGAAAATCAAAATGTGTATGTATAACAATCCATTGGTAGGTGTTGTAAATAAGTACATTTTAAAATATTTTAAATATAATTAATAAATCTAAAATAATTATTATTGTTTTAACAGTTATTAAAAATAATAATTTCTATTTATATACTTTATATTTTATTTATAGCATTGACATTATATATAATAATTATATATTATATAATAAATTATAATGATTTAATGATGTACTTTAATAACAACTAATAAAAATTTTGTGCTTATATTTCTACAAATATAAAATACAAATGACTGTAAATAGGAAATGAAATGTATTAATTTATTAAAGGGAGCTGAGAGCTTTTGAAAGTAATTTTTTTAATTAGTATACTTATTAAATTATTAAATGTTGTTGTTATTTTTATTATTGATAATAATAATTTATGATTATATTACACTTCCATATTATTATTTATATTTAAGAATTTATTATAATAACATAGTTTAATACATTTCTACATTATTTATTATAATTATTATTATCAATTCTGTGATTTTTTTTTTTTTTTTTTTTTTTTTTTTTTTAACTACAAAATGATTACAAGAAAGAATATTTAATGCTGATATTTCTAAAATATTTTTAAATATCAGTTGTTAACAATAAAAAATTATGATCCAGAGTTTTCACTTTAAAAGTGCCCCTTACTGTCATAACAAAACATAAGTGATAAAAGTGATAACATTTTGCATGCAGATTCCTTTCAGGACTATTAGGTTAGTGGTCCAGTTTTTTTTTTTTTTTTTTCTTCATTCAACATTTAAAGTGTTTGGATGTACAGTGAATATTACGTTTGCATGTTGTCCAGTTTAAAACCATGTTTTCATTTGTCTAATCTGGTTTACTCTAATTTATAGGCAGTCTTTAATGATTAAGTATTACAAGTGGATGAATGCTGAAGTAACATTGTGCACCGTGTAGACTGAACAAGCGGCATCTTTGTGTTGTAACTCTCTGGTTCAGGGCCCATTCCAAACACATAATTCCCTCTCCCACTGCTTGCTGTTGTTTGCCTAATTTCCATAAACGTTGATCCCCGGCAATCTCTATTGTCTCCCCCTTGTTTTCTCTTCTCATAAGCAAGCCTTTATTGTTCATTGGCTGCCAGCCCCTGCTCTCCCTGTAACTGACCGCGATCGGACATGCATCCTGTACATGTGGATGTTTTGATATTTTGGGACCACCACTACACGCCCTGTCTTTTCTCAGTTTGTCCCCGCATAGCCCAGTGAGCATGCTGTCCTCTCCGTCCCCAGCTGTCTCTATCCCATCACCCCCCTCCGGCTACATTGGCGGCAGTGCCCGGCACACGCCTAGAGTTGGGAATGCAGAAACCAGAGCCTCCCTCTCTCTCTTACATCCCTGCTCTCTTTCACCATCTCGCATTCTCATTTTCTGGGTATGGATAACGGTTGACCTGTGCTCATACGTTTCCACACCCCCATCATAAGCTCCCACCCCCACCAAAACCTAGCTGCGTATTGCTTACTTGGGAAGCTGCCTTGTAAATCAGCATCCGAACTGAAATGGAAGCTCATAATTGAGGATTAACATAGGAAACAGTTTTGCATAGCACAGGGGAGACTCAACTTGATTGCAGTAGAGTTTCAGAGATCTATCTGTCTATCCATCTATCTATCTAATGTTCGTCTATCTATCTATCTATCTATCTATCTATCTATCTATCTATCTATCTATCTATCTATCTATCTATCTATCTATCTA